>OX411776.1:15390917-16057703 GCA_948252455.1 Acleris cristana | reverse complement strand
ATAAGGACAAAACATTGTACCTATAGCTATAGTCATAGTCATAGTCATATCATTTATTGCATTATGTGTTTACAATGGTCTTAAAATATTACATGTCCAACATAAACCTAGGGCACTGCAATTTATTCTCATTATATTCCTATAAGTACCTAACATTATAACTAAATTACAAAATTACTTAACTATACCACCGTTATTCAATATTTATTAGTAAGGGGGATAGTATTTAAACTTCTGATGCAATAGTCTTGTAAAATCTGTAGTAATTATATTAAAAATGTAAAGCTTGAGCCAATGTGAAAATGTACACTGACACCTCTTTGACCTATGATTTTAAGGATAAAGAGATCACCACTACATAATTCTGAAGAGTCATAATCCGAATTATCATAATTATGAATGCAATATTTTGATAGAAGTATTTTTTGATATCGCTTATATAGGTATACCTACACGCACAAAGCAAATTAATTATGCATTTAATCAAAATAGCTCCCGCATAGCGTTGCTTTTGGAAAAGTGAAAATTCGAATAAAAATCATTCGGAATTTTAAGGTGTTCCCAAGTAGGCAATATAATCAAACACATTAGGGTTAAAAAGTGACAAGTATTGGAGTCTGTTACTCTACTCACAACTTTAGGGACAAATAGATAGCCAAACACCTTGTATGTAGGCGATTCTCTTAAAATTCTTGTATTTGAACTCATAGCAACAAAAATTAATCGGCGAGTTAAAGTGATCCCTGCCACAGCGTAAAAACCACATTCAAGGGCGTGCATCTCAGTTTACCCACTTAAGTCATTGAGTGAGCGAGCTCGTATGACTTCGTTCAATCTATCGCTTGTCATCAAACCGTTTTTAGGGTTCCGTGCCAAGCCCAATGGGACCTCATTAATATGCATCCGCTGTCCGTCCGTCCGCTCTAACTTTAACCAGCTGTTTCTTTTGCACCGTAATGGATAGCGGGTTTCTTTTCAAAACACGTGTTATTACGGCGGGTTTACTAACAAATATAAAAAATAAAGACTGAAATAATAAAGAAACGATTTTTGTTTTTGTTATATCGTTAAAACGCTGAAACATACAAGCGCCACATTTGGTATGATATTACAAAACACCAAATACAAAAAAATAGTCAAGTGTGAGTTGGACCCAGGCTAATTCGATTCGAAATTGAATGCAAATTGGAATAAAACAATACCTATTGTGCGGCGGTACGGAACCCTCGGTGCACGAGTCCGATTCGCACTTGACCGGTTTTTAACAGGACAACACCTCTTACTGTCGCACTCAGAGACGTCAATTAAATTTAATGCTTGATTAAAGTAGCTGCTGTCACTTTTTTGCTACAGCAATAGAATAAGACAACACGTCACTAAACAAGCATTAAATTTAATTGACGTCTCTGAGCGATTGACCATGGATAACTGCCGCAAGTTATCCATGGTCCAGAAATGAAATCCAATTTTAATACAGTCCAGAAATTAATCTAAAATTATTCCTTTCCAACAGGTCAACACGGCGATCCGCGCTGTGTGTACGTCCCTCCGTCGACGGGGCAGACGTACTTCTCGTTCAGGATCGCGTACGCGAAATGCGGGACAAAACCAGGTAAGTCGACTTCAGCAGTATTAAGTGGATTGTTAACAGCGGGGTCCGTTCATTTGACCGAAATACGTTTGGCCGAATGAGTCGTTTGGCAACTGTTTCATTTCAAAACCCGCTTATATTTCTGTAACTGCAAATATTTCAGGATTTATTTTTGTACCATTGTGTAGACCCTATAGGTTAGGTTAGGTTAGTTTTTATAAAACATCTGAAATATTTACAGTTACAGAAATATAAGGGGGTTGGGAAATGAAGCAGTTGCCAAACGACTCATTCGGTCAAACGTATTTCGGTGAAACATTAGTGAACCGTTAAGAGTTAAAATACACAGTTTTTCTTATAATATACACAGTTCAGGCTTAACATTGTATTTGTAAGAGCCAATATTAATGTTTATGGGTTGGTCGGCTACGTTAGGTCATTTCTCATTAACTTATCCACGAAATGCAATAGTACTTATATTTGTGATAAAAACATTTAAGAAAACATATTTTTTTTGTTTACGATGAATTTTGCTGGCGAACATATTACTATTTTTATTTGATTACCTACTTAAACACTAATAATATTGCATAACCAACTACTCACACCATTAAGTAACTAACACACATGAAATAAAGTAAACTCTAATAGTTAGTATCTAAGTCTAATATAACTAATTTTTTACTTTCATACGAGGCGTAAAGCATTTTCTTAACGTTAACATTTTCTTGGAAAGGAAAACGTACAGCGCCTCTATTCTATACCGTAAAAACAATATCATATTTGACTTGTTACAGAATCATTTTTCACTCAGCCGCCATTACTGTCAAGCAAATAAGAGCTATCAAAACGTTGACAATACGATAACAGATCAAACACGATAGGTAAGGTTTTTACATCTTATAATATCTACAACATAGTCAAAAATCGTGTAACTCGGTCTTAATTTAGGGGGTGAAAAATGGAAACGATGGTGTGGTTTATTTGACAGCTACGCGCTGTTAACGGTTCACTAATGTTTCACCGAAATACGTTTGACCGAATGAGTCGTTTGGCAACTGTTTCATTTCAAAACCCGCTTATATTTCTGTAACTGCAAATATTTCAGGATTTATTTTTGTACCATTGTGTAGACCCTATAGGTTAGGTTAGGTTAGTTTTTATAAAACATCTGAAATATTTACAGTTACAGAAATATAAGGGGGTTGGGAAATGAAGCAGTTGCCAAACGACTCATTCGGTCAAACGTATTTCGGTGAAACATTAGTGAACCGTTAACAGCGCGTAGCTGTCAAATAAACCACACCATCGTTTCCATTTTTCACCCCCTAAATTAAGACCGAGTTACACGATTTTTGACTATGTTGTAGATATTATAAGATGTAAAAACCTTACCTATCGTGTTTGATCTGTTATCGTATTGTCAACGTTTTGATAGCTCTTATTTGCTTGACAGTAATGGCGGCTGAGTGAAAAATGATTCTGTAACAAGTCAAATATGATATTGTTTTTACGGTATAGAATAGAGGCGCTGTACGTTTTCCTTTCCAAGAAAATGTTAACGTTAAGAAAATGCTTTACGCCTCGTATGAAAGTAAAAAATTAGTTATATTAGACTTAGATACTAACTATTAGAGTTTACTTTATTTCATGTGTGTTAGTTACTTAATGGTGTGAGTAGTTGGTTATGCAATATTATTAGTGTTTAAGTAGGTAATCAAATAAAAATAGTAATATGTTCGCCAGCAAAATTCATCGTAAACAAAAAAAATATGTTTTCTTAAATGTTTTTATCACAAATATAAGTACTATTGCATTTCGTGGATAAGTTAATGAGAAATGACCTAACGTAGCCGACCAACCCATAAACATTAATATTGGCTCTTACAAATACAATGTTAAGCCTGAACTGTGTATATTATAAGAAAAACTGTGTATTTTAACTCTTAACTGCACTCATAAAAGTCAACAAAATGAAGTTTTTTTATTTATTTGTGATACTGGTTATGATAACTACTCGTAATGGTCAAATTATAATAATAATAAAAAACTTCTCTACAGTCTCAAATTTCTCCTGGCGTTTTTCCCAATTTTTAGAAAACTGCAAACGATACCACAATTTTTGTATCCATTAAACTTCTGATAAAGTAGCTAAAATATATTACGGGAAACACAAAGATAACAAAGTCGAGCTCTGCTCATTTCACTCATTTTCCCATGGTACAGCAGTAAAAAATGTTAATGTTCTCGGCCACATTAAGTATTCACTTGACACAAATATTTAAGTAATTTTCCTGGCAAACAACGACCATCCGCTTTCCTTACCGACCTTATCTTTATAACGTCCACAGTTTCATTTAACTTTTCATTTGTTTCACGGGGTTTTAATTACTAAAAGAATAATCTACGGATTTAAAAGAGAACTTGATTAATCATACAGATCGACCTTCGGGTTTGTTCATCTCTTTCACTCGATCCATTCGCTCTAATGCTAGTCTAAGTCTTATCGACTTTATCCTTACCGAAAGACTTTTAAAGAGTGTGACTCTGTTCTTTTTTACGACGTGGCAGCAGATAAGTAAAATCAATATATTATTTTAAAATGATAATTATGATTATTATAATGATCAATATGTCCTAAAGATGTGTCCTTAAGGACTTTAATAACATCGCGGATCAAATTTATGAAGCTACACTTTAGTGCGCAGGACTAGTTTAGTGCAACAAGAGCATTTTGTACACGAATCTTTAAGACCCACCAAAGCAATACCTACATATACGTTAACGCACAATAAATCTATTTTTTTTTCTTGTTTTTCTTTGTCATTCTGCGGTATTCTAATATCTCAATACGGAAATAAGATTAAGTAGGTTCAATCTTTTTACTGGTCTACAGCTTTAAATTAAACGTCGAAACCCACTAATAAATTCGAAAACTGCTACCAATATTAATTAAAAACTGCCCTGTCAAAAATACACTTCAGTGCAAAATATTGTCCGATGGTACACATTATATCGATTTAGTTTCTACGTTTGAAACTCGTCGCGATCCGGCACGCATCCCCGAGGTAGGAACGAGGTACGATCGTCCAGTTTTTTCCTCAAACCGCTCGGCTAATGTGGAGTGGACACGGGAACAGTACAGTTATAATTGCAAGGTGTAACTCTGCGTGGACCTGGTGATTGATAATGGGTCTTTTAGCGTGATTATGGTGTTATTTGTAATGAATTAGTCCCAGATTTTCCTATTTTTGAAAAAAGTTGTGTCGGTAAATAGAAATCTAACGGTGTTAGGTTGTGATAATAATCTAATAAATAATTGTCTAATAATGGAAAATAATGTCCTGAAATCTCCAGGCGAAACCTATCATGTCATGTCATCTAACATTTGTGTCAGACTTCATCTTCTTTCTTAAACTTCAAAAATACTTATCAACCTATCCTACTAAAATAATAACTCAAAAAACGTATTTCTTCAACAACAAAAAAAACCTAACACAATTTTAGTGATTTTTCCAGGGTATCTATTCCACTAAGAAAAACCATTATTGCCTTTGACATGTATTTGTGTATTGACACTATGGTATTGATTTAACTCGGCCGCCATTACTGTCAAGTAAAGAGCTATCGTAACGTTGACAATACAATAACATGTCAAAGACTGTATGGTTTTTCCAGCAGAATAGAGACCCCATTTAAATTCAGAACTCTTAGAAATAGATTTTTGTAACTATCTATGCTGCGCGCTTCCGTATTTATATCCAGCCAGCTTAACCCATGATAGGTACCTACCTACATACAATAATGTAGAGAATATACACAAAGACGAATCGCCTGTGGTCTAAACACTCAGCCTCCGCCACATTCGCCGGGTAATTTATGTGACAAATGAATGGGCCTAGCAAGCGGCTATGTGGCATTCCCTTAGGAGCGACGTTTCCGGCCGAGACGAACGAATGTGGTGAATTTAACGTTGGGAATTGAATATAATTCTATGTTTATAGAAGATAAATTTATTAGAGAACGGCAACGATTTCCAAATTCATTTGCGGGAATCTTGCTTCTAAAAGTAGTAATAGAAAAATGTTTATTAAGTAAATAGGCCCAGATACTTTTGCATGTCAAAATATCTTTTTCACAACACTGCTCGGAAATATGGCCATAGATGGTCTTGTTTGGTGTCACAAAACGTCACTTATAAGAACACACCAAGAATGTTTTTCTCGGCGTGTTTCCTGATTGGTCGAGAACATAGTTGTCCAACTTTAAGAACCAATGAAAATCAATCAATAATTTTTTGTGTCAGCTCCTTAAAATGAAAAATTGAAATCGATCAATCAGAACACACCATTTTGTGTCGTAAAATATTAGGTGTATTTTTGCTAAAAGATACACAGACTAAAAACAATGTCACTGCTTTTTTTTTTAATGTAATTCATACTTGGCCCCTAATCTGGTGAAATTACATGGGAGATATGGCGAAACAAATACAATTTTATATGGAGTTGACATCTTCATCTCGAATGTTAGTTTATTAATCTCGAGTGCCACGAGAACAGGGGTCCAGATTTAAAAAAAGTTATCTATGGTAAAATTGGCGGTGATACTTACAGCTTCTACAGCTTCCTTTGAAAAACCGACGACAATTGACTAACGCTATTGAGTTTTGAATATGAATTTTTATTTTATTTCCTCTCAGTAGTTGTGAAAAGCACTATGGCTGCCTCGGTAGAAAGTGCAATTTATGGACTCGTACACTAGAGGGCCTCAATTACATTTCGGCCCTCTATATTACTCGTCCAAAATTCGCGTACTTTCTATCCTCTGCAACAATGTACTATACCATTATTTATTTGTTGACGACAAAATAGCTCTTATAGTTAATTGTTCGTGAGTTACCTTGTTAACATGCGCCACTTATTTCAATCACAAATTCCACTAATTGAGCTTAAAGTAAAATTTCAATGAAATAAAATCAAATGCCAACGAATTTACGTAAAGTCTTGACTTGGTTATGGGGTAAATTTATAATGTCCGGGGCCCTACACAAAATGCATAACGCTAAAGTAAACGATTTTCATAAGCAGTCAAAATGTATGGAATTGACATAAGCACTTTACGTTACCAGCCGGGAGCTTATTTCAATCCTATACATTTCGATAACGATAACGTTTGCAGAATGAATCTTGTTGACGGGCACAGCTGTTAAAAATAGGTTGATTAAAATAATAATAATATTGGTATGTTGTAGTCGAAGCTAAACTATTTAAATAACCAAAATGTCTCTTATAAATACTAAATAAACTCTTAAGAAATTTCATAAATTACACAATAAAAAAAGAGTAATATAAAATAACATCCGGTATCTCCATTATTTCTTAGCTTCTTGTTCTTAAAACAATTCCCCAAGGGCATCGTGGAAATCTTCGCCCGCAAACTGTTTCGAGCCACACCACTGGACTTGGAGAAATAACTTGTGATAGCCGTTTGTTTGCATTCCCTTAATACCATTTCAAAATTTCACCTTAACACTACCTATAGGGAAGGTCGGTAAGGTCTTGATCTAACAGTTTGAAATCGTTATGAAAAGTGGTACCAAAAATGTTAATGTTCACGATTCCATCTTTCCACCGAGGTAATTGCTCCATGTACACATCTGATATAAATCGGAGTCAAATGCATATAAGACTGCCGTTTCAACATTAAGCTTCCCAGTAACTACGGTAATTCGTAACAATTTCGCAATAAATCGCCACCGGCCAAGTTTTACGGCTTGCCGGTCTCATTTCAACAAAGTGAGTTTTTCGTTCCGATTCCTAGTTCTGTCCACTATGGCCACTATGGTGGATAACGGACGGCGCATGCGCGTCCCGCTCCTTCTGCGAACGTCGCGCGCGCATTGTTTCTGAGAATCGCCACCAGCCAGACCGCATAGCTGGCAAGAAGGACCATTTTCCCTTCACAACTCGCTTTACACACGCCGTTCCTCAACCCAATACTGGCTCCACTCGCCAGCGTATTTCCTTCCAGTTAAAAGTAAGTATTTGCGACTTAAAGAGCGGTTAGCGGAGCCACATTATACACGTCTTTCACAATGCAAAATCGATTTTATGCCTCATAAAATAAAGCCTGGGCGTTAGCTGCGAGCGAGCTCGGTAGATTAATGTCCTACTGGATGGTCGGATTGAAAGGGAGTTGAGGTAGCTCTCAAGGGTCAGTTTCGCATGAGCGCGAGAGGCTTCTGGTTCGATCCGCGTTCTTTGGACGACTTCAACTTTTTGCGCGAGTTCATCCGCGTATAGGCCCTTTAGCAATAATAAGGATTTAAAATCGATTCTCTTTGGAAATTGTTTATTTACATCAATCCAATCAGTCGATCGTGCCATTGTATCTTTACAATAAAATTGACAAAAGTATATAGGTACTTATAGATTCGAGGTCTGCTTATCCGTTAGGTTGTTAAATTTCTTTGGTATGACTGTAGGTCTAGACCAGTGACCTTTTGCGAAAGTTTACGGCGGAGAACTTGTATTGAATTAAGGTAAGCGGTCTATGTCATTCCATACATTTTGACTGATTTGTACAGCTTCTAACTTTCGTACGGGTATGAATTTGAATGCCCCCCCTGTTATTTAATTGGCTTTAAATTCGGCCTGCAATTTGAATGGTCGAATGTTTATAACTACGAGTATACTCGTAGCTGGCATTCAATGTGTTAAGAAGTTCTGGGTTGACTCTAGCTCCTAATAATTGTATCAACTGCACAACCTTTCAATTTTCTAAATCTCTCAAGGATTCGCTGTAAGAGATCCCTTAAAGGTTGATCGCCTTTCTACACTCTTTTTTATCATTATCGTATTGTTTTTGTTTATATAGTTTTGGATCCTACGATGACCTCATTCATCACTAAATTTAACTTAAGAGTGGGTGGAGTAAAAAAAAATCCAAATTTCTCTGTGTTTTGCCAGCTTTTTCACCTCCTGATACATTAACCCTACTATAATAATTCTTGGTCTTCCCTTTCCAGATCTCCACGGCCAGTTCTATGAGAACACGGTGGTAGTCCAGTACGACAAGGACTTGCTGGAGGTGTGGGACGAGGCGAAGAGGCTGCGCTGCGAGTGGTTCAACGACTACGAGAAGACGGCGTCGAAGCCGCCCATGGTCATCGCTGATCTTGATGTGGTGCAGCTGGATTTCAGAGGTAAGAAAAAAAAGAGTTTGTGTTTTTAGCGATAAGACCGCCTGTTGACTCACTATGTTATCTTATTTATTATGTGGTGGGAAATACATCTTTGCGAAATGAAAGTTTGTAAAATGACATTGTTAGTCAAATGATGATTTGGTAAAACATTAGTGCACCGATTTTCATACCCACAATAAAAAGCAAGCTTTGAAAACCGGACTGCATATTGATATTGTCGTCTATACCTTTATGATAAAAAATTACCCCCCTTCTTATTGTTATATTATAGCTTATGTTACTCCCACAACCTATACGAATCTAACGACACCTCATATGTTAAAATCGGTTCGATGCCGTTTAGGTTGCAGAGAGCACCAAAAAATAGACATAAATACATATAATATTATATATGTACAAACATACATACATACATTCACACACACACTCACATATACTCGAAAAACAATGATGATGCAGCTGGGTGAAAAGGAACGAGTTAAAAGTCTCTAAAATGTCTCTGAGAACGGTGGTTAGATTACAATTGTTATTTTTATTCAGTAGAAATAAGGTTTTGAAATGACTTTTTGTATGCCGATTCGAATATTGTTGATCTTTAATCAGATCTATCTACGAAGGTCACGTGCTTTAGGCCATTGAATGTGGTACAATCAATCTTATAAGTAGTTGCACACTTTAGTACGTTGTAGCTTTAAAACTTTGTAGCTTTACAAAAAAGGGCCATTCGTTCTATTTACAACTTAAATTCCCGTGACTCCTTAAGAGAACTTTTTAGAGAAATTAATATCTTAACTGTAGCATCTCAATTTATTTATGAGAATATTATTTACTTGTGTTATTAAGAATTTAGATTTGTTCACCAAAAATTCTAAAGCGTATTATAGGGTCGAGGATTATCTAACAGACAAAAATTCATGGCCTAAACTCGAAACTTAGTCAATAATAGTTTGTTCAAATGTAAAACCTTATCTTGTCTAGGGGACACCGTTGATGTAGGAAAACATATCGAAACTTTATGTGGTCGTCTTGCACCGTCTTATGTACACATAAGTAGGTGTTTTTTTTTCCTTTTCTCCTTCTATCTCTCTCGCAAGATTTTTGGCTTGTTTACCTGCTGAACGCATGTTATTTGATATTATTTATATTTAATTTAATATTTATAGCTTTATAGACTAAGTAGTACCATTGTGATAAGAAATATGTTTTTAAAAAAAACTGACTGCTGAGTTTCTTGCGGCGTTTCTTCTCAGCAGTGGTCTCCTCTTGCGAAGCGCTGGTAGATTCTTGACGTGTAAAAGTGCCCGTGCAGCCCACTTACTGAATAAATGTCTTTATCTTTATCTTTTATCTTATCTTTAAAAGATTATTGCAGTTCAACCATGACTATAAGTTGCCAAGGCACTAAAGTTTATAGCTACTTATAAGTCCAACCGTACACGGTGTGAGTAAAAAAATCCGACACATTTGACAGCGAGAGTTGTCTCATATAAACACGTGAAATGCTTTCTAGGAGACAACGTGGACTGCTGGATGGAGATCCAGGCAGGCAAAGGACCCTGGGCTGCGCCAGTTTCTGGCATCGTGCCTCTTGGCTCCACCCTCACCCTCGTCGTGGCTATCAACGATTATCGAGGTAAGGAATCAACGTTCCTGTAGTTCTACTTCAAGTCGTCCATCAGCTTCATCATCATTACTGAAAAGAGGTCCACTGACGGATGAAAAAGGCTACGTCTTGAAAATATTAATTGATGTAATGCGTTATTTAAAACTATTAGAGGCGATGCAAAATTATGTGGAGGAATCTACAAGTGGGACAGGTTATATAGACTTATTGCACTTGGTATTCTAAAGTTGTAAGCATTGTTTTTAGCGTTTCAACTACGATCTTAATGTGATCTTATTTTAATGTTATGAGTCAAATATATATAAAAGCATGCATCTCACAACATCATAAAAATGCTCTCTGAGAAATCACTAAATTTACCTTTTGGCCCACTAACTGTGTGTGCCTATTATACATGCAATCAAAACTTTTGTGCCTTTCTTTGTTTTAGTGTCTGATACGTTGACGACGCTGTGTCAATAACTCCGATAATTTTAACCGTCCAAACCGTTATATTAAATAGCAAAACATTATTCTTTTATTTTTTACATAGGTCAATCTTCGTAAATAATTACACCATCTCAATTCTCACTAAAAGCAAGAAAAACCTATTAGTTACAATTTATTCGCAACGGTACAAGGTTAATTGATTGATTGACCATTGTTTTAGATTGTAAAATCCAACTGATCACTGTAATCTCTCAATCTACTTACCATCGTTCATTTCGATTCTTCAATTGTCAATTTACAAAACTTTCCCAAAAACCGGGCTCGGCCGTAAAACGATCATTAAGAAATTTATAAGCCATTCAGAAACTAACACACGGTTTTGATAAAAAAAATGCTCATCGATTGTATCGATTGATGGCTATCAATACGTGAATTATAATGTTTTGTTGATGTCCCGTTAGAATTGCTAGCAATAAAATGGAATAAGAGAATGTGACGCAAAATGTTAATCGATTTTGTTAAGCCATTGATGCGCTATCTGGCTTCAAAGAAAATAAGTAAATTTACAAATAATCATAAAGTAACAATGAATTAAGGACGAATGTAAAAAGTAACATAAAATTCTGGACTGGACAAGTCAAAAAGAAAAAAAACCAGACATGAAAAAGAAAAAAGCAGAGAATAACAAGATACAAAAATCCAGTTTTACTTTCATTAAACGACTGACATTCCTTGTTCTGAACAGTTAATTTCTCGATATCTCAACGCCTTCATGACTAACATATTTATTCATTAATTCAACAAAATTACTCGTTTATTATTCAGCTGGCACACATTTATCAGTACTTACGTATAATGGTGAATGCTTTAAATTTTTCGTTTCGGTCGAACCGTTTGCAGAAAACAGCAATCCTTGTCAGAACGTAATCTAAATGATCCGAAATTAACGCAGCGGTATCTTTAAAAGCCTCGAGGGCCAATTCTTTATAAATGTTAACATTTTTTTTAAATGTTCCATCCCTTGTAAAAATGTTACCGACATGTTTAATCAGACCTTTAACTACAATGATGAAACAACTTGCGCCAAATTTGTGGAATTTGATAGAATCTTGGAGGTAGAAGGAACGTTTCAACCTTCACCTTCCTGTCAAGTAACTTCTATGGTTTTATTTTATAGACCATAAATCACTGGCCCATTCTTTCTGCTGACTGGTTTTTACAGCTGCGTATGATATAGGAAGTTAAAAAAGTCTACTTACTTTGTCAACTAATCGTAAATGTTACTCTATTATTACCTCGGTATATTTAAAAAAAAACCCGTTGTAGGTATTGTGTATTTTCATTGTTTAAATTTACATTTTTAATTTATTAGCTGCGCATTGGCTTAGTATTCATAATTATGTTGTATCCTTTTTCTTCATAATATAGTATATTCCTAAGATAGGTAAGCGTTTTTATACCCACGAATTTTGACTCATATACTTATTTTAATTATGTAAATGTTATTTTTCAAACCCTACTCAATTTACAAACATAACCGCTTTATCCGTGATGACCTGATGACACTTTTCTAGTCTTTCATGATCTTGGGCTTTGGCCCTTTCGCCTCTACTTGGTTTTTCCCCGTAATCTTTGTGCATCATTAAAATTCTGCAAGAATTGCATAATAAGCATCATACAATCATTCTCAATCATGAAACATGATGTATAAGGGTCAATTTTATCCTAAATCGTTGTTGTGATGGCTATAATAAGTACCTAATTATTGTACTCGTTAAGTATGCATTTGAAGTTTTTTCTCATGTTTTATTGTTATCCTATTGAGAAATATTTTTTTTAACCGATATCGCCACTTCTATACACCGCATACCTCAAGCAACTTACCTATACATTCATTGAACTGCACGGGTGCAAATTGGTGCCATTCATCAGTCAGGAAATCGGGCGGCGAGATGAAAGCCATCTGTCTGCAATACCGTACAATGTATGGTACAGTCGAGCTTTATAGTTTAATACTGTCCTGATACAGTCGATATGGTCTCTGAGCCTACTCTGGTACAGAAACACAATAGTAATGAGGGCGCCACTGGACGCCCGGTGTAGTCTTAACTGATATTATTATGATATTAATTTCAGCACATGACTAATTTTAACTAACTATACTACACTGTACGGTCATAACGACCTCATTCCCAAGTCTGCTTTCGGTGCCCTCAGGCTTCGATCCTTACAAATTTACAACCGTACATCAAACATTACACTCGCGAATTACGACATTATTACTGGCCCCTATTTCACCAAGTTACAATTGTCAATGACATATGTATACCTACAATTCGACAAATGTCAAAAGACAATTGTCAAGTTACAGGTGACAAGTAGACAAATTCTCAATTTTATTTCTATGGACATACATAATTGTCTACAATTACAGTGTAACCATGATAGGCAACTCGTGACAATTGTCCATAGTTCAATTTAAGGACAATTATGTTGTGAAACAATGTAAATTTTTTCACGTCGACATATTTGCAAATTTGTCGGTAATTATTGACATGAGATTAGAGCTGTGTCAGGCTTGCGTAACAATTGTAGTGTTTTCATTGTTAGTTACAAAGGGCTCTCCGCGAAAGCAGTAGTAGTGACAGTTGTGATAGCGACTTAGACGAGTTCTCATACAGACGAACATATAGAGAACGAATCAATTTCTCATTTGAAATCACTGACTTTGCGCTTAAAGAAGAATTCCGAATATATAAAACGAGTGTTGATTATATAATAAATGGAATTGGTGCAGTTTTACAACATGCAACTACAATTAAAAAACAAAAAAACCGCCTTCAAAAACGCAAAAAATAACTTCTACTACAAGGTACTTAGTAGTAGGTACCTATCCTATTAGGTTAGTCCAACTGAAGTCGGCTTTTTGTTGAAAATATTGTGGTCGCCGACTTCAGTTAGACTAACCTAATAGGATAGGTACCTACTACTAAGTACCTAGTAGTAGAAGTTATTTTTTGCGTTTTTGAAGGCGGTTTTTTTGTTTTTTAAAACATTTATTTTATTTTACACTTTTTAGTGATCATAATAAGCTTATGTAGTCCCACTTCTTAGTTGATATATGAAACTTTAAGACATTTCAAGCTCGCCGCAAGCAACGCCGCGGGAAAATCATAGTCATTTTAAAACAATTAAATGTGCTTCGTTGTAGTCGCTCAACTATCTTAATCGAGATATCTTATCGCCACCCTTGAAATCGGTACCGTTGAGGAGTTCCGGTGGCCATCTGTGGTCTTCATCATCAGTTCCGCTTCACCAAGTGACACTTTCTGAATGCAAATGCTACACTTGTTACTAAAAATACTAAAATCGCTATATGTTTGCATACAATATTTGAGGAGTTCCCTCAATTCCTCACTGATCCCCTCATCAGATTCAGATTTGCTGACAATGGGACCACCTCGGAAGTATACTCTATCAAACCAAAAAAGAATTTTCAAAATCGGTCCGCAATTGACGGAGTAATCGGTGAACATACATAAAAAAAAAAAAAAAACATACAGTGGAACGTATAACCTCCTCCTTTTTTGAAGTCGGTTAAAAAATAGAGCTTTATTGCCTACATAACAAATTTTTTGCACGCTGCATTGGATGGGTTCAGAGTCACAATACCACGTCAGTGGTGATAATCACGGAGTGTCAAAAGCAACCATCCATCGTCTGCATTATAGTCGACAAGGCTGAGGAAACTATCCATACAGCCAAGCTAACCGCTCTCGTTTAATGAAAAAAAGTGTGTATAAACATAGTGTGTTTCATTGTTGAGCGACTGATAATAGTTATTTATGTAACTGGTTCATAATGAAGCCTCTTAAGGTACGAGAGCCGAGGTTAGAGCGCGAGCTTGCGAGCGCTCTAAATACAGGCACGAGTACCTTAAGAGCTAATTGTGAACCGTTGCATACATAAATTTTTCTACAAGCTTAAAATGATAATGATAAAAATAAACAATCGCTAAATTTTCTCGTATACTTTACTCGATTTTTCTGCTAACAAATTACTTATCATCAAATAAATTTTCACTATTCCGATGCGCATTAATAGTTTGCGAATTTTATTGATAAAATGTTAACAAATTTCACGCGTATTTTAATAGTTACTAAAAACAGTTCTATCAATTTATCATAAACAAGTTGGAATGCCAAACGAAACGCCATTTTGTTGATATCCATATTGAACGTAACCATGGTAACCAAATAACAAATCGATGGATATTAACCATCTATTTTTAGTAATTGAATTAAAATGTTATTTTAAACACATATTTAGTCTCAAAAATAATTTTATTTTTAATATACGTAATTTTCATTGGTGTTAAAATGTTTTTAACTGTTTATATACAAATTATTAGGATGTCAAGTGTTAACTAAACGCCAAGACTGATATCCGGAATGACCGTTACCATGGTAATAACAATGCTATAATAAATTATAGCACTGTTATTACCATGGCAACGCTAATTATAGAATTGTTTTTACTCTTCGGTTACGCTATAGGTGGTATTCTGACACCATTAACGATATCAATATTAGCGGTTTATAGTACGCGAGTAGAAAAAATAAATAAAAATTAGTTTGGACACTCCAAACTATAATATAATAATTGTTGTTGTATAATTGTGGACTAACTAGGCGGAAATGGTGGGCGCCTGTCATCAATCAACATACGGTTGATTTAAACGTTGAAAAATGTAAAGATTAGGTAACAGTTGTCATGACAACCCGACAATTGTATCAGAATTTTGACTTTTCCCATTTCACCATATAAAAATGTCATCTTTTTTTTATTATTGTCGCACCTGTCAGCGTGGTTTTATAATGTAGAGTTTTGTGAAACAACACCTATCGTGACTACTCGACAATTGTCACCTGATTATTACAATTGCCGTTTCATGAAATACAATTGTCACATCATTTAGACAATTGTCGCACTTGTCAAGCTTGGTGAAATAGGGGCCTGGTAGTCGGCAAAATGAATGAGGTTCTTTAACTCTTAAAACCCCAGGCATAGGTACTTACCTAAAGTTAAACTCGATCAACAACATGTAGTTAAGACAAAATGTGGGTAGGAAAACTTTTGAAAACTGGGCATTTCCAAAAAAAAATGGCTTCTGCAAGTGATGAGTTTCCAAAAAAAATGTCACATAGGTTTATTTATGATATTAAAAGAATTATCTCTCTCACTCTAAACCTCCTCTTTAATCTATGCGATACGGACAACTGCGCTACTACAACTTAATATAAAATTAAATATAATCCAATTCGAATATAATTATTTTTAATTTATTAAGTTTTCGAGGTGAAAATGACCCAGGGATTTATATTGGGTAGCATAATGGTTGTTGTTCCTAAAATATAATATAACACGTCATTACGCACAATTTGATTTAAAAAAAACGCAATGTTCATAAGTAGTTATTCTTTATTTTATTGTCAAATCATGATCTAGCGTCATAAAACAGAAAGTCAACAGACGAGACATTTGTATGAAGAAAAGACCTCCCACATTTCCTCTTAATGGTGTTATTAGCACTTAAGCATTTAATAAGTAACATACACACACGTCACCGTCTTTGTGTAAGATTGTCAATTGTGATTGTCATCGTGACTTATACATACCTATTGTTGCCATCAGATATTTCAGAACGTAAAATACTGACGGACTCAACTGCATCAATTTCTTTGAAAGATTTTCGAAAGTGGATAGGTACAGTTTATTTGTCCGTGAGTATATAAGGTGGTCAAAAATATCTAAACTCAACGCTATTCTTAGAGGCGTTACGGTAAGTTCACTTTTTGTAGGAAAAGAGGGAGATAAAATGTGACATATCTGTGGCCCTAGACTGATTCATTCTGCAAGCGTTAGGACTGACGTAAACTGCCGGATTGTAATATCGAACGCTCATGTCAATTTCATACATTTTGACAATTTTCGAAGATTGTTTACGTTAGCGTTATGCATATTGTCTACGGCTAAAAAAAAACGTTAAAGACAAGTCTCGGAGTAGGGTAGAATGGAAGTTACTCCACCAACAAAAGCGTAGCACTATCGGGTGTACCAGAAAGTATAAGCACGAGTTCTATATAAAATAAAAATGTTGCAATTTAGATATTTAACTTTTTTTTTTAAATAATCAAACATTCAACTTATTATCTAATGATATGATGTACTTTTTTTTTTTAACACATTTAATGGTATGCCAAATACCGGGCCTTGGACCTGACACTAGACATACGATTCAGCACAGAACTGTTCCCCACGAATTTGGAGGCTTTCAACCAATATCTTTTAAAGGTCTCAATGGAATCCACTGCCATGTCCGTGAAGTTAGCAGATCATTTTCCGGAAAATCAAAAATAAATCGGAGTTCTATTGGCATGCAGGATAGTTCTATAGTTCCTGATACTTTTTAAACATAGTTCTGGCGATTTAAGCTGAAAAAATGAAACTCGTTTTTAGGTGAAAATGCTCTGCTAACTTCACGCAATCAGCATATCATTTTTCGTCAAATTAAAAAACAAAAGGTGTTTTGGCATCGCACAGTAGAGTTCTATAGTTCTAGATACATTTTGGAAAAGTACAAGACGATATAACAACAAAAAAAATTTTTTTACTTGCAATGAAAATGCTCTGCTAACTTCACGCACATAGCATATCATTTTTCATCAAATTAAAAAACCAAAGGTGTTTTGGCATCGCACAGCAGAGTTCTATAGTTCTGGATACATTTTGGAAAAGTACAAGACGATATAACAACAAAAAAAATTTTTTTACTTGCAATGAAAATGCTTTGCTAACTACAAGCACAAAAAATAATAATATCATTTTTCAGTAAATCAAAAATCAAAATATGTTTGGGTACCGTACAACAGAGTTCTACAGTCCTAGATCGATTGATAAAAAAATATTACTAAAATATATTAATTATTAAAAAAATGATCTGCTAACTTCACATATGCTCTGCTAGGCGGTTGGACAGAGTTCTGGGCTTTATTTTGGTCTCAAACGTTTAATGTGACTGTGTTTGCGATAGATCTGAGGAGTTCTAGCTCCTAGATCACTTGTTTTTATTTTTCATGATGTCATATGAAAAATCGTAAAATCCAAGATATGCCTATGCTCTGCTAGGCGGTAGGCTAGAGTTCTGGGCTCTATTTTGGTCTCAAACGTTTAAGGTAACTGTATTTGCAATAGATCTGAGGAGTTCTAGCCCCTAGATCACTCCTTTATATTTTTCATGATGTCATATGAAAAATCGTAAAATCCAAGATATGCCTATGCTCTGCTAGGCGGTGGGATAGAGTTCTGGGCTTTATTTTGATCTCAAACGTTTAAAGTGACCGTGTTTGCGATAGATCTGAGGAGTTCTAGCTCCTAGATCACTTGTTTATATTTTTCATGATGTCATATGAAAAATCGAAAAGGCCAAGATATGCCTATGCTCTGCTAGGCGGTAAGACAGAGTTCTGGGTTTTATTTTGATCTTAAACGTTTAAAGTGACCATGTTTGCAATAAATCTGAGGAGTTCTAGCTCCTAGATCACTTGTTTATATTTTTCATGATGTCATATGAAAAATCGAAAAATCTAAGATATGCCTATGCTCTGCTAGGCGGTGGGACAGAGTTCTGGGCTTTATTTTGATCTCAAACGTTTAAAGTGACCGTGTTTGCAATAAATCTGAGTAGTTCTAGCCCCTAGATTACTTGTTTATATTTTTGACGATTTTATTTGAAAAATCCTAAAATCCGAGATATGCCTATAATCTGCTAGGCGGTGGGCTAGAGTTCTGGGCTTTATTTTGATCTCAAACGTTTAAGGTAACTGTATTTGCAATAGATCTAAGGAGTTCTAGCTCCTAGATCACTTGTTTGTAATATTAATGATGTCATATGAAAAATCGTAAAATCCAAGATACCCCTATGCTCTGCTAGGCGGTGGGATAGAGTTCTAGGCTACATTTTAGTCTCAAACGTTTAAGGTGACCGTGTTTGCAATAAATCTGAGGAGTTCTAGCCCCTAAGTCACTTGTTTATATTTTTCATGATGTCATATGAAAAATCGTAAAATCCAAGATATGCCTATGCTCTGCTAGGCGGTGGGCTAGAGTTCTGGGCTTTATTTTGGTCTCAAACGTTTAAGGTAACTGTATTTGCAATAGATCTGAGGAGTTCTAGCCTCTAGATCACTCCTTTATATTTTTCATGATGTCATATGAAAAATCGTAAAATCCAAGATATGCCTATGCTCTGCTAGGCGGTGGGATAGAGTTCTGGGCTTTATTTTGGTCTCAAACCTTTAATGTGACTGTGTTTGCGATAGATATGAGGAGTTCTAGCTCCTAGATCACTTGTTTATATTTTTCATGATGTCATATGAAAAATCGAAAAGGCCAAGATATGCCTATGCTCTGCTAGGCGGTGGGACAGAGTTCTGGGCTTTATTTTGATCTTAAACGTTTAAGGTGACCGTGTTTGCAATAAATCTGAGGAGTTCTAGCTCCTAGATCACTTGTTTTTATTTTTCATGATGTCATATGAAAAATCGTAAAATCCAAGATATGCCTATGCTCTGCTAGGCGGTAGGCTAGAGTTCTGGGCTCTATTTTGGTCTCAAACGTTTAAGGTAACTGTATTTGCAATAGATCTGAGGAGTTCTAGCCCCTAGATCACTCCTTTATATTTTTCATGATGTCATATGAAAAATCGTAAAATCCAAGATATGCCTATGCTCTGCTAGGCGGTGGGATAGAGTTCTGGGCTTTATTTTGAACTCAAACGTTTAAAGTGACCGTGTTTGCGATAGATCTGAGGAGTTCTAGCTCCTAGATCACTTGTTTATATTTTTCATGATGTCATATGAAAAATCGAAAAGGCCAAGATATGCCTATGCTCTGCTAGGCGGTAAGACAGAGTTCTGGGTTTTATTTTGATCTTAAACGTTTAAGGTGACCATGTTTGCAATAAATCTGAGGAGTTCTAGCTCCTAGATCACTTGTTTATATTTTTCATGATGTCATATGAAAAATCGAAAAATCTAAGATATGCCTATGCTCTGCTAGGCGGTGGGACAGAGTTCTGGGCTTTATTTTGATCTCAAACGTTTAAAGTGACCGTGTTTGCAATAAATCTGAGTAGTTCTAGCCCCTAGATTACTTGTTTATATTTTTGACGATTTTATTTGAAAAATCCTAAAATCCGAGATATGCCTATAATCTGCTAGGCGGTGGGCTAGAGTTCTGGGCTTTATTTTGATCTCAAACGTTTAAGGTAACTGTATTTGCAATAGATCTAAGGAGTTCTAGCTCCTAGATCACTTGTTTGTAATATTAATGATGTCATATGAAAAATCGTAAAATCCAAGATACCCCTATGCTCTGCTAGGCGGTGGGATAGAGTTCTGGGCTACATTTTAGTCTCAAACGTTTAAGGTGACCGTGTTTGCAATAAATCTGAGGAGTTCTAGCCCCTAAGTCACTTGTTTATATTTTTCATGATGTCATATGAAAAATCGTAAAATCCAAGATATGCCTATGCTCTGCTAGGCGGTGGGCTAGAGTTCTGGGCTTTATTTTGGTCTCAAACGTTTAAGGTAACTGTATTTGCAATAGATCTGAGGAGTTCTAGCCTCTAGATCACTCCTTTATATTTTTCATGATGTCATATGAAAAATCGTAAAATCCAAGATATGCCTATGCTCTGCTAGGCGGTGGGATAGAGTTCTGGGCTTTATTTTGGTCTCAAACCTTTAATGTGACTGTGTTTGCGATAGATATGAGGAGTTCTAGCTCCTAGATCACTTGTTTATATTTTTCATGATGTCATATGAAAAATCGAAAAGGCCAAGATATGCCTATGCTCTGCTAGGCGGTGGGACAGAGTTCTGGGCTTTATTTTGATCTTAAACGTTTAAGGTGACCGTGTTTGCAATAAATCTGAGGAGTTCTAGCTCCTAGATCACTTGTTTATATTTTTCATGATGTCATATGAAAAATCGAAAAATCTAAGATATGCCTATGCTCTGCTAGGCGGTGGGACACAGTTCTGGGCTTTATTTTGATCTCAAACGTTTAAAGTGACCGTGTTTGCAATAAATCTGAGGAGTTCTAGCCCCTAGATTACTTGTTTATATTTTTGACGATTTTATTTGAAAAATCGTAAAATCCGAGATATGCCTATGCTCTGCTAGGCGGTGGGCTAGAGTTCTGGGCTTTATTTTGATCTCAAACGTTTAAAGTAACTGTATTTGCAATAGATCTAAGGAGTTCTAGCTCCTAGATCACTTGTTTGTAATATTAATGATCTCATATGAAAAATCGTAAAATCCAAGATACCCCTATGCTCTGCTAGGCGGTGGGATAGAGTTCTGGGCTACATTTTAGTCTCAAACGTTTAAGGTGACCGTGTTTGCAATAAATCTGAGGAGTTCTAGCCCCTAAGTCACTTGTTTATATTTTTCATGATGTCATATGAAAAATCGTAAAATCCAAGATATGCCTATGCTCTGCTAGGCGGTGGGCTAGAGTTCTGGGCTTTATTTTAGTCTCAAACGTTTAAAGTGACTATGTTTGCGATAGATCTGAGGAGTTCTAGCCCCTAGATTACTCCTTTATATTTTTCATGATGTCATATGAAAAATCGTAAAATCCAAGTTATGCCTATGCTCTGCTAGGCGGTGGGCTAGAGTTCTGGGCTTTATTTTGGTCTCAAACGTTTAAGGTAACTGTATTTGCAATAGATCTGAGGAGTTCTAGCCTCTAGATCACTCCTTTATATTTTTCATGATGTCATATGAAAAATCGTAAAATCCAAGATATGCCTATGCTCTGCTAGGCGGTGGGATAGAGTTCTGGGCTTTATTTTGGTCTCAAACCTTTAATGTGACTGTGTTTGCGATAGATATGAGGAGTTCTAGCTCCTAGATCACTTGTTTATATTTTTCATGATGTCATATGAAAAATCGAAAAGGCCAAGATATGCCTATGCTCTGCTAGGCGGTGGGACAGAGTTCTGGGCTTTATTTTGATCTTAAACGTTTAAGGTGACCGTGTTTGCAATAAATCTGAGGAGTTCTAGCTCCTAGATCACTTGTTTATATTTTTCATGATGTCATATGAAAAATCGAAAAATCTAAGATATGCCTATGCTCTGCTAGGCGGTGGGACACAGTTCTGGGCTTTATTTTGATCTCAAACGTTTAAAGTGACCGTGTTTGCAATAAATCTGAGGAGTTCTAGCCCCTAGATTACTTGTTAATATTTTTGACGATTTTATTTGAAAAATCGTAAAATCCGAGATATGCCTATGCTCTGCTAGGCGGTGGGCTAGAGTTCTGGGCTTTATTTTGATCTCAAACGTTTAAAGTAACTGTATTTGCAATAGATCTAAGGAGTTCTAGCTCCTAGATCACTTGTTTGTAATATTAATGATCTCATATGAAAAATCGTAAAATCCAAGATACCCCTATGCTCTGCTAGGCGGTGGGATAGAGTTCTGGGCTACATTTTAGTCTCAAACGTTTAAGGTGACCGTGTTTGCAATAAATCTGAGGAGTTCTAGCCCCTAAGTCACTTGTTTATATTTTTCATGATGTCATATGAAAAATCGTAAAATCCAAGATATGCCTATGCTCTGCTAGGCGGTGGGCTAGAGTTCTGGGCTTTATTTTAGTCTCAAACGTTTAAAGTGACTATGTTTGCGATAGATCTGAGGAGTTCTAGCCCCTAGATTACTCCTTTATATTTTTCATGATGTCATATGAAAAATCGTAAAATCCAAGTTATGCCTATGCTCTGCTAGGCGGTAGGCTAGAGTTCTGGGCTCTATTTTAGTCTCAAACGTTTAAGGTAACTGTATTTGCAATAGATCTGAGGAGTTCTAGCCTCTAGATCACTCCTTTATATTTTTCATGATGTCATATGAAAAATCGTAAAATCCAAGATATGCCTATGCTCTGCTAGGCGGTGGGATAGAGTTCTGGGCTTTATTTTGGTCTCAAGCGTTTAATGTGACTGTGTTTGCGATAGATCTGAGGAGTTCTAGCTCCTAGATCACTTGTTTATATTTTTCATGATGTCATATGAAAAATCGAAAAGGCCAAGATATGCCTATGCTCTGCTAGGCGGTGGGACAGAGTTCTGGGTTTTATTTTGATCTTAAACGTTTAAGGTGATCGTGTTTGCAATAACTCTGAGGAGTTCTAGCCCCTAGATTACTTGTTTATATTTTTGACGATTTTATTTGAAAAATCGTAAAATCCAAGATATGCCTATGCTCTGCTAGGCGGTGGGATAGAGTTCTGGGCTTTATTTTGATCTCAAACGTTTAAAGTGACCGTGTTTGCGATAGATCTGAGGAGTTCTAGCCCGTAGAATACTTGTTTATATTTTTCATGATCTTATTTGAAAAAATCGTAAAATCCAAGATATGCCTATGCTCTGCTAGGCGGTGGGCTAGAGTTCTGGGCTTTATTTTGGTCTCAAACGTTTAAGGTAACTGTATTTGCAATAGATCTGAGGAGTTCTAGCCCCTAGATCACTCCTTTATATTTTTCATGATGTCATATGAAAAATCGTAAAATCCAAGATATGCCTATGCTCTGCTAGGCGGTAGGCTAGAGTTTTGGGCTCTATTTTGGTCTCAAACGTTTAAGGTAACTGTATTTGCAATAGATCTGAGGAGTTCTAGCCTCTAGATCACTCCTTTATATTTTTCATGATGTCATATGAAAAATCGTAAAATCCAAGATATGCCTATGCTCTGCTAGGCGGTCGGATAGAGTTCTGGGCTTTATTTTGATCTCAAACGTTTAATGTGACTGTGTTTGCGATAGATCTGAGGAGTTCTAGCTCCTAGATCACTTGTTTATATTTTTCATGATGTCATATGAAAAATCGAAAAATCCAAGATATGCCTATGCTCTGCTAGGCGGTGGGATAGAGTTCTGGGCTACATTTTAAACTTAACCGTTTAATGTGACTGTATTTGCAATAGATCTGAGGAGTTCTAGCCCCTAGATCACTCCTTTATATTTTTATGATGTCATATGAAAAATCGTAAAATCCAAGATATGCCTATGCTCTGCTAGGCGGTGGGCTAGAGTTCTGGGCTATATTTAAATCTCAAACGTTTAAAGTGACTGTGTTTTTAAAAGATCTGAGGAGTTCTAGCTCCTAGATCACTTGTTTATATTTTTCATGATGCCATATGAAAAATCGAAAAATCCGAGATATGCCTATGCTCTGCTAGGCGGTAGGCTAGAGTTCTGGGCTCTATTTTGGTCTCAAACGTTTAAGGTAACTGTATTTGCAATAGATCTGAGGAGTTCTAGCCCCTAGATCACTCCTTTATATTTTTCATGATGTCATATGAAAAATCGTAAAATCCAAGATATGCCTATGCTCTGCTAGGCGGTAGGCTAGAGTTCTGGGCTCTATTTTGGTCTCAAACGTTTAAGGTAACTGTATTTGCAATAGATCTGAGGAGTTCTAGCCTCTAGATCACTCCTTTATATTTTTCATGATGTCATATGAAAAATCGTAAAATCCAAGATATGCCTATGCTCTGCTAGGCGGTGGGATAGAGTTCTGGGCTTTATTTTGGTCTCAAACGTTTAATGTGACTGTGTTTGCGATAGATCTGAGGAGTTCTAGCTCCTAGATCACTTGTTTATATTTTTCATGATGTCATATGAAAAATCGAAAAATCCAAGATATGCCTATGCTCTGCTAGGCGGTGGGACAGAGTTCTAGGCTTTATTTTGATCTCATACGTTTAAGGTGACCGTGTTTGCAATAAATCTGAGGAGTTCTAGTCCCTAGATCACTTGTTTATATTTTTGACGATTTTATTTGAAAAATCGTAAAATCCGAGATATGCCTATGCTCTGCTAGGCGGTGGGCTAGAGTTCTGGGCTTTATTTTGGTCTCAAACGTTTAAAGTAACTGTATTTGCAATAGATCTAAGGAGTTCTAGCTTCTAGATCACTTGTTTGTAATATTAATGATGTCATATGAAAAATCGAAAAATCCAAGATACGCCTATGCTCTGCTAGGCGGTTGGACAGAGTTCTGGACTTTATTTTGGTCTCAAACGTTTAACGTGACTGTGTTTGCGATAGTTCTGAGGAGTTCTAGCTCCTAGATCACTTGTTAATATTTTTCATGATGTCATATGAAAAATCGAAAAATCCAAGATATACCTATGCTCTGCTAGGCGGTGGGACAGAGTTCTGGGCTTTATTTTGATCTCAAACGTTTAAAGTGACCGTGTTTGCAATAAATCTGAGGAGTTCTAACCCCTAGATCACTTGTTTATATTTTTGACGATTTTATTTGAAAAATCGTAAAATCCAAGATATGCCTATGCTCTGCTAGGCGGTGGGCTAGAGTTCTGGGCTTTATTTTGATCTCAAACGTTTAAGGTGACCGTGTTTGCAATAAATCTGAGGAGTTCTAGTCCCTAGATCACTTGTTTATATTTTTGACGATTTCATTTGAAAAATCGTAAAATCCGAGATATGCCTATGCTCTGCTAGGCGGTGGGCTAGAGTTCTGGGCTTAATTTTGGTCTGAAACGTTTACGGTAACTGTATTTGCAATAGATCTAAGGAGTTCTAGCTTCTAGATCACTTCTTTGTAATATTAATGATGTCATATGAAAAATCGTAAAATCCAAGATACGCCTATGCTCTGCTTGGCGGTTGGACAGAGTTCTGGACTTTATTTTGGTCTCAAACGTTTAAGGTAACTGTATTTGCAATAGATCTGAGGAGTTCTAGCCCCTAGATCACTCCTTTATATTTTTCATGATGTCATATGAAAAATCGTAAAATCCAAGATATGCCTATGCTCTGCTAGGCGGTGGGATAGAGTTCTGGGCTTTATTTTGATCTCAAACGTTTAAAGTGACTGTGTTTGCAATAGATCTGAGGAGTTCTAGCTCCTAGATCACTTGTTTATATTTTTCATGATGCCATATGAAAAATCGAAAAATCCAAGATATGCCTATGCTCTGCTAGGCGGTGGGATAGAGTTCTGGGCTTTATTTTGGTCTCAAACGTTTAAGGTAACTGTATTTGCAATAAATCTAAGGATTTCTAGCTCCTAGATTACTTTTTTATAATATTAATGATGTCATATGAAAAATCGTAAAATCCAAGATACCCCTATGCTCTGCTAGGCGGTGGGATAGAGTTCTGGGCTACATTTTAAACTTAAACGATTAATGTGACTGTATTTGCAATAGATCTGAGGAGTTCTAGCCCCTAGATCACTCCTTTATATTTTTATGATGTCATATGAAAAACCGTAAAATCCAAGATATGCCTATGCTCTGCTAGGCGGTAGGCTAGAGTTCTGGGCTCTATTTTGGTATCAAACGTTTAAGGTAACTGTATTTGCAATAGATCTGAGGAGTTCTAGCCCCTAGATCACTCCTTTATATTTTTCATGATGTCATATGAAAAATCGTAAAATCCAAGATATGCCTATGCTCTGCTAGACGGTAGGCTAGAGTTCTGGGCTCTATTTTAGTCTCAAACGTTTAAGGTGACCGTGTTTGCAATAACTCTGAGGAGTTCTAGCCCCTAGAATACTTGTTTATATTTTTGACGATTTTATTTGAAAAATCGTAAAATCCAAGATATGCCTATGCTCTGCTAGGCGGTGGGATAGAGTTCTGGGCTTTATTTTGATCTCAAACGTTTAAAGTGACTGTGTTTGCAATAGATCTGAGGAGTTCTAGCCCCTAGAATACTTGTTTATATTTTTCATGATCTTATTTGAAAAAATCGTAAAATCCAAGATATGCCTATGCTCTGCTAGGCGGTGGGCTAGAGTTCTGGGCTATATTTAAATCTCAAACGTTTAAAGTGACTGTGTTTTTAAAAGATCTGAGGAGTTCTAGCTCCTAGATCACTTGTTTATATTTTTCATGATGCCATATGAAAAATCGAAAAATCCAAGATATGCCTATGCTCTGCTAGGCGGTGGGATAGAGTTCTGGGCTTTATTTTGGTCTCAAACGTTTAAGGTAACTGTATTTGCAATAAATCTATGGATTTCTAGCTCCTAGATTACTTTTTTATAATATTAATGATGTCATATGAAAAATCGTAAAATCCAAGATACCCCTATGCTCTGCTAGGCGGTGGGATAGAGTTCTGGGCTACATTTTAAACTTAAACGTTTAATGTGACTGTATTTGCAATAGATCTGAGGAGTTCTAGCCCCTAGATCACTCCTTTATATTTTTATGATGTCATATGAAAAATCGTAAAATCCAAGATATGCCTATGCTCTGCTAGGCGGTAGGCTAGAGTTCTGGGCTCTATTTTGGTCTCAAACGTTTAAGGTAACTGTATTTGCAATAGGTCTGAGGAGTTCTAGCCCCTAGATCACTCCTTTATATTTTTCATGATGTCATATGAAAAATCGTAAAATCCAAGATATGCCTATGCTCTGCTAGGCGGTGGGCTAGAGTTCTGGGCTATATTTAAATCTCAAACGTTTAAAGTGACTGTGTTTTTAAAAGATCTGAGGAGTTCTAGCTCCTAGATCACTTGTTTATATTTTTCATGATGCCATATGAAAAATCGAAAAATCCGAGATATGCCTATGCTCTGCTAGGCGGTGGGCTAGAGTTCTGGGCTTTATTTTGATCTCAAACGTTTAAAATAACTATATTTGCAATAGATCTAAGGAGTTCTAGCTCTTAAATCACTTGTTTGTAATATTAATGATGTCATATGAAAAATCGTAAAATCCAAGATACGCCTATGCTCTGCTAGGCGGTTGGACAGAGTTCTGGGCTTTATTTTGATCTCAAACGTTTAATGTGACTGTGTTTGCGATAGATCTGAGGAGTTCTAGCTCCTAGATCACTTGTTTATATTTTTCATGATGCCATATGAAAAATCGAAAAATCCGAGATATGCCTATGCTCTGCTAGGCGGTGGGCTAGAGTTCTGGGCTTTATTTTGATCTCAAACGTTTAAAATAACTATATTTGCAATAGATCTAAGGAGTTCTAGCTCTTAAATCACTTGTTTGTAATATTAATGATGTCATATGAAAAATCGTAAAATCCAAGATACGCCTATGCTCTGCTAGGCGGTTGGACAGAGTTCTGGGCTTTATTTTGATCTCAAACGTTTAATGTGACTGTGTTTGCGATAGATCTGAGGAGTTCTAGCTCCTAGATCACTTGTTTATATTTTTCATGATGCCATATGAAAAATCGAAAAATCCGAGATATGCCTATGCTCTGCTGGGCGGTGGGATAGAGTTCTGGGCTACATTTTAGTCTCAAACGTTAGTGACTGTGTTTGCAATAAATCTGAGGAGTTCTAGCCCCTAGACTACTTTTTTATATTTTTCATGATCTTATTTGAAAAAATCGTAAAATCCAAGATATGCCTATGCTCTGCTAGGCGGTGGGCTAGAGTTCTGGGCTTAATTTTGGTCTCAAATGCTTCAAATGACCGTGCTTGCGATATTCCTCAGGGGTTCTATCCCCTAGATCACTTGTTTATATTTTTCATGATGTCATAATATGAAAAATCTTAAATTCCTAGATACTCGTATGCTCTGCTAGGCGGTATGCTAAAGTTATGGCCTGATTTTGAACTGAATCAAATGAAACTTGTATGCAAAGCACATACGTAACTTCTACAGTTATGGTTTATTATTCGTCTGCAACATGCCCTGAACTTGTTGCGTTTAATATGACACTCGGGAGAATGAATGAATATGACAAACATACGAGTATGCTAGTAGCATTCTCATATGTTTACATATGAATAGTTAGATCGGTTCTTCAAACTTATTAATTCCGCGTAGCAAACTTTCCAGTCGCATTTTTCCTCTTTTTAATTTTTCACTGAACGCATTGTTTCCCATTTTGAATTTTCAGCCATCGCATATTTTCCATTTAGGATTTTCCCCACTCGCAAAATTTGCCACTGTTATTAAGTCGAAATAGATGGAAATAGGTAGATAGGTTTAGGTTATGTTAGTTTTGCAGAAGGCCCGATGGGCCATAGCATCTAGAAAAACGAGCTCCGCGGTAGCGGAGCTCCGTCGGCTCAGTAAAATTGATTTTAAATTGAGAAAACATGCAAATGAGGACAATCCAAAATGGAAAATATGCAATTGGTAAAAAAAAACAATGGATAGTAATACGATTGGAGAAAAAATAAAATGGGGAAAAATGCGAATGGCAAGTTTGCTGCGCGGAATTAGTCTGTTCGGGTAACCGATCTACATATGTTCTCATCTACGCATCATTTGCATCACATCAGTAACTCGTCCCCTTAACCTTTAGTCAAAAATAGTTTTATTTACGGACATGTGTCCACTAGCTTTCCGCGCGCGACTTCGTCTGCGGAGAGTCAGAACCTTTTGTAAAAGTACAGATATTAGTTTACATTACCTTCAAAGGGTTTTATTTAATTAAAAAAATCTAAACATGAACGTTAGGGACATATTTTAAAAACTGGTTTTTTATTTGATTTGTAATGGTGTTGATACTGAGTTTCATGTATCTAACTCGTCCAATCACAATTCTTATTTATAGGTAAACAGTAACCTTTATGCCAATTCCTACATTTCTCACTTGAAAAACGACCAAATTCCAATACAAACTTCAACCCCCAGTTTTCCTCCTTTTCCGGAATTGCCGTAAGGGTTTTTATATATATCCTAAATAATGATGCTCAGGATTCTCATTTCAAAAATAACCGAACTCTCTTACTTACTTTTTTTCTTCTCTTTAGGCTTATATATATTTCCACATTTCTTGCTTCAAAAATGACTAAAATCCCGTACAAATCTCTTACACCGCCATTTACAGGGATATTTTTTCCAAAATCTCCGAAAGCAATATTTATTATTTATATACAATAGCCCTTACATCACCTTACTTTATAAATGCGAAAGTTTGTGTGTGTGTGTGTGTGTGTGTGTGTGTGTGTGTGTGTGTGTGTGTGTGTGTGTGTGTTGTTACCTCTTCACGCTGCAACGGCTGGACGGATTTGGATGAAATTTGGAATGGAGATAGCTTATACCCTGGATTAACACATAGGCTTTTTATCCCGGAAAATTTAAAAGTTCCCGAGGGAATAACTATAATCGAAATCTAAGAAATCTAATCCTACTCATATTATAAACCCTAAGGGGTAAAAGGAGGGTGTAGAATTTTGTATGAGTTTCGTCATTTTTAACCGACTTTAAAAAAGGAGGAGGTTATACTTTCCACTGTATGTATTTCATTATTTTTTATGTATTTTCACTGATTTCTCCATCAATTGTGGACCGATTTTAAAAAATCTTTTTTGTGTTGATAGAGTGTACTTTTGAGGTGGTCCCATTGTCACCAAATCTAAATCCAATCAGGGGATCAGTTTCGAATTGAGGGAACTCGTCAAATATTGTAGGCAAACATAATAAAAGGGGGATGTAGAATTTTATATGAGAGTTCGTCATGTTTGTAGTTAGAAACGTTAAAATTGGTGTTACTAAAAAAATCTTACTTTTGGCGATTTTGAAAACAATAGGTATTCCTAAGGAGTTGAAATGGGGGATAGAGGTATGTATCGAAGTTAAATAAACTAATAGCTAAGGTTAGGTTAGGGTAAAGTTTTTTTTTGACCATCCATAATCCGAATAGGCTTAGTTAGGTTAAGTTATTTTTTGACCACCAAGTACCGAAAATTAGTCATGTAGAAAATTAAATACACTAACTTTTCTTTATTACCTATTCAACTTTAGAAGTAAAAACTAATTGGGCACTTACATCTACTAAAACTACATTACGCATTAACATCTAAATCGTAAAATTCGTTCATTCTGAAAGTTTATACTTTAGTTTATACATGAAAGTATAATATACAGAGCGAAAGCAAGCATTTTTTTTTGTTGTATCGTTATAACGGTAAAATACACAAGCGTCAAATACTGAAAACCGACCGTCAAGTGCGAGTCGGACTAACACCGAGGGTATTTTTATCGACTATAATTTCGGCCGGAGCGATTGTGTGCGCTGGATGTACCTATTTACATCCTATCCTACATATAATATCAATGCGAAAGGTTATTCGTGCGTGAGTTTGTTACTTCTTCGCTAAAACGGATGGACGAATTTGGTTGGATATAATTTGGAATTTGCTTATACACTGGATTAATACATAGGCTACAGTGTTCCCGTGGGATGGCAAAATTACTAATTCTAAGCGGACGAAGTCGCGGGCAGAAGCTAGTCTTCTATAGTTTTCACACGGGAACCTCTAATTAGTTAATTAAAAAGGTTGAATATATATTCAGCATTATCATTGTAAATCACTGCTGGGTGCGATAGAGACGAACACCTCTCTTATCTTATTATTAATCTATCAAATCTATCAAATCATCACTACATTTTCATTTCGAATATATTTTTAAAAACAAAATATTCTCTAATAATAATATATATATAATATATATATATATATATATATATATATATTATATATAAAATAGGAAGTAACCGATTCACAAAAAGAGACGTAAGTATCTTAAAAAAAAAACAGGATTAATGGGGAGTGTAACACGCTTGTATCAACCGTTAATTAAATGAGCAATATCTTTATTTTAAAATCTACTAGTTCGTTGAAACAAAATCCAAGTGCAGCACTTGAGACAAGGTCCAAGATAATGTTGTTTTTGTCTACATTTTGCCTCTTTGCTACGAAGAAGTGTTGCTACCTATTTATTTTATTAATCATTAGATAACAAAACAAAATTAATTGGACCGTTTGTTATGCGCCGATTTGTGTAACGTGTTAGGTGCTTGTGAGCCAAGCCTTTAAATTATTCAGGGTTTAAAAAGGATTTATGATTGACTTTACTACGTAAATCCTGCTTTGAAATAATATATGCTTTTGACGCTAATTATTGAATTATACACTAACATCCTCTTATTCATGTCACAGTTTAGTCTCTTTCTTCGATTAACTCTTCCAATATAACAAGTAAAAAAAGGGACAAATTAGTCGCTTTCAAAACTTTCTAGGGGATTTCCCAAAAACAAGTGGTAATTACAAGAAAAGCGTTGCTAGCTCGTCCTTAGGCTATGTTTCCTGGAGAACCGAAAATATTCCATTTAACTCAAAAGACGACCCATGTTAATCCGGGGGCACGGTAGTGCCCCCGCCTAGACGAGCCAAGCGAATGAAGCGGGTCCATATTGGCTCATATAAAATTGGTCTTTAGATTTTTTATACAAATAACGATTTGTGTCTATACTCATCATTTCTTCGAAAAATTTTGCTCATACTTCATTTCTTCGAAAAATTTTGCTCATACTTATCGCAACTCATAATGTTTTTTTTTTTGAAACTGTTACTTTTTGAGGATTGTTATAAATCTAACCTAACCTAACCTAATTTTATCTACACGTAACATATTTAAGAAATTCTGAAAAGTGTACGGTTCTATGAATATTGGCGTTATAAGTTCAGATGAGTATAAGTTCCGATCATTAGTATAAACATTTTTTATGAAGAGTATGAGGAGTGATCATTATGATGTAAAATGTTATGAGAAAAAATTTCGAAGTTCCAATAATCGGAGTTGCAATTTTATATGAACTTTGGCGCACCCGAATGAAGCGCAAGAGGCACTACCTACCTTTACTCGAAGCAGTTCGTCGTTTTTATAATAACTTGGGTTTGGATTATACCAGATAAACAAAATTCTCGGGATATGATGTCAGTAGTAGATTTATTAAACAAATAAACTATCAATTGCATAGCTCTTATACTTTAGATTTTATTGATATCTAAAAACCCCGATTTCGTCACTGACTCACTGATGGTCATCAAAATTGATAGGGTACTTCCTGAAGTCCTACAAAGCTGAAATTTGGTATGTAAGCTAGTATTAGTACACAAACAACATAAAAATTCTAAAACTTGGAACTTTTACCCCCCAACCCCTTAAACTAGGGGATGGAAGTGTTGTATGAGACTTCTTGAGACTAGGGGTCTAACTTATTATATATAGCATAGAAGCCGGACTATAAAATGAACTTTGCACCAGATATATTTCTCTATACTTTTTTAGATTACTTATTAAGTACAGTCGAGGAAATTGATACCTAGACCACTTTGGACTATGTCAACGTGACGTAATCAATCAAAACGTAAGAGACTTCTTATGATTTTATTTACAGTGTCACTTTGACGTTGTCCAAAGTGGTCTAGGAATCAATTCCCTCGACTGTGTATATAAGAGAAAATAAAGCAAAAATTAAGTTTTTTTCTTTAACTGGCATTTTCACAAGGTTACGTCCAATTTGAATGGATCTCGATATGTCCGCGAACGTGTGTACGTATGTATGTAAACACTTTTTACAGAATGGTAATGTACAATGGCGAACTTATCCCTTTAAGGGATCTCTTCCAGCTAACCTTTGGGTGATTGAGGAAAACTACCCCTATTTCATTTTCTCTTACGTAATGCACCATCTAAAAACTTAGTAAGGTCAACCGGGGTAAAAGCCACTATGGGGTTATTGCGTTTATTTGAATTATTTTTTAAACAACGTCAGCTACAACAACTCCCGCCATCTAGTCATAGACACTTGAACTACTTGGAGGAAAACGCGTAAGATAGAGGGCGTTTTAATCAATGGTATTCGAGTCGTCGACCATTTTGAAAGGACCCCGCAGCAAACATAGGAAGAAAGTGGTTTCAGTCAGATCTTACGAAATTTAAGCATGATTTAGATTCAAGCCTCCTGATTATTTTTTATAAGGACACAACTCTCTCAGAAGTATACTTTCAGAAATAATCAAGTTTATATTTTTATATTTATGTGACGTGTTTCCTGAAGTCGATACTTTGAAATAACTTACACTGACAGTTGCTGACGTTATGACGTAAACTTACGATGTACTTAGTTATCAACTGTAGTTATGTATAGGTATCTGTTTTGAGTCCTTGTAATCTTGATTCGTCCCAATGGTGAGACTACAGGATGAATGTAGCAGGAAGCCATGGTGGACATAAGGTTCTACTTACAATAATGCATTTGTTTGTCACGTTGACATCGCATATGATCATTTATCTATGTTACGAACGACGTGCATAGCAGACCAAAGAGGAGGATTTGCAAGAAATAGGCATGTTTCATATATTTTGTATGAAACTACTAAATCTGGGGGCACGGCAGTGCCCCCGCCAAGACGAGCCAAGCGAACGAAGCGCAAGGGGCACTACCTACCTTTTCTCGAAGCGGTTCGTCGTTTTTTTGAACCCTCATAACTTGGGTTTGGATTATACCAGATAAACAAAATTCTCAGGATATTTTGTCAGTAGTAGACTTATTAAAAATATTAAATTTCAATTGCATACCTCTTATACTTTTGATTTTATTGATATCTAAAAAACCCCGATTTCGTCACTGACTCACTGATGGTCATCAAAATTGTTAGGGTACTTTTAATTTATATTGAAACATGACCAGTATTAGTTGGCTCACACGTACGAACTCCAATTTGTATTTATAATTTTTAAAGTCATTTTGAATATAAAATGTTTGGAGGTTATTTTTTAAATTTGGCTAAATGCCAGTACCTTTGGGGCAATTGCGTCAGTGTAACGCTTTTACCCCAATGTCAGTACTGTGGTGAACAACTTTTTCCTTAATACGTAATTTTAACAGTTTATATCACATTTTTCATGCCTCTTTTTACGTCAACGTTTTCAAACACGTATTTTATATACAAAACGTTTTTGACTCAACTAAGATTTTCGTTCCGAAATTAAGAGCCTAGTAGAGAGTTCTTCTATACATAGTTTAAAATTATGATGAATAAATAGTAACATACGGGTCATTATTCGAGCGTTTCAGCCGCCTCACTTTTGTGGACATATTTTTGAAGAATTGGGCGTATATTATGATGCCGTTTTTGGATATTTGTTAGATGTCCGGTAAACTTAGATACCTAACCAGAAATGAAAACGGATTCTGCAGCCACTACTACAAAAATGTGACCACGAAAGTGATTCGGAACAAACGCCCAAATAATGACCCATACATGATTTTGGTGTTTTGTTTGTACCTATAATCAAATTCTGAGTTGTACTTATTCGCTCTCTTTGTATATCAGAATAAATACTTACAATCATAGAAGTGACATAAATGAAACAAAGGATAGAGAGAAGGAAAACCATAAATATTAGCTGTTTTTATTAAAAATCAAACATCATCTGTCGAAAAACTATTTTATTTTACCCGTTGAATCGGTCACAAGATGAAAATAATATATTTCTTCTAAATTTTCTATCTCACTCTTTTCAATCGAAGAAAAATGTTTACGACATCTGGTATTTAGGTTTGGATAAAAGCGTTTACAAATTGAAGACGCATTTTCCCCAATTATATTATTTATTGTCTCAGCTTGTTAATAGCTGTTTTTGGGGCCTTCTAATTATACTCGTCAAACCTTCCAGAAGACTGTATTGCAGAAACGTGTCATGAAGTTTTAAAGGCCTAATCGCAATCTTTTAACAATTAATTTAAAAAGATGCATTTTCCCAACTTGGGGCAAAAGCGTCTAAAACCTTGGTTTAAAAAAAAATGCCTATATATCTTTTAATTATAGTGCAGAGAAAAAGTTAACTCACGAATTAAATTCCCAAAGAATTTTAAAAATAACAGAATGAATGAGTATTTCAATATAGTTAATAAATACATATATCGCAATTTAGGTCTTTAAAAATGTAAAAAAAACAGTGACGCCATTTTCTTAATAGCGATCGGCAATCTTCGTTTTTCTATTATACACGAGTGACAAATATACTGTCAGTTGCGAGTGCAAGCGTAATAGCGATAGCCGGCCGAAAGCTATTAAGAAGCTGGGAATACTGTAGACAGTGTGTAGAGATATAGTTGGTGCAAAGTTCATTTTATAGTCCGGCTTTTATGCTATTCTTATTCTATGGGTTTCTATCTTACAAGTTGCTTGACAGATTTGAACGATTTATTTCATTATATATTCTAGTAACACCAGATAAAATGATGTTTGACGTTGTTCTGCGATAACTGTTATGTGAAGTGTATTTCGGACAATATATATTATGCAAGATGAAGGGAGCTCATAATAAGCAACTTTCAAAAAGAAGTGAAATCCCACCAAAAACATTTTCATGTAAAATGTTGCCAAGACGACCATATATTTAATATAGCTCGCACTCTCAAAAAGTTGTCAGATGTCATGTAGAGCCAAGCTTCTAACTCTACATAGTAGGAGATCCGAATAGGAGACGATTTGCACCGGGCTGCTTATTCGATCAAAAGTATTTTATATCAAATTTGATACGCTAAATAATATGTGGCGAATAGGTTGGCTGAAAAATTTCAGTGCAGTATATAATTAACTAGCGACCCGCCCTCGCTTCGCTTCGGTTTATTTGAGTTTTCTGTAACACCCGTACAATAAACCAGCATTTATTATACATAAAAACCTTCCTCTTGAATCATTCTATCTATTAAAAAAAACCGCATCAAAATCCGTTGCGTAGTTTTTAAGATATAAGCATACATAGGGACAGACAGACAGACAGCGGGAAGCGACTTTGTTTTATACTATATTTTGATTAAAAAAATAAGAATTAACTTTGGCTTACAAAAATGCAATTGCTTGTTTTATAGACAAATTACATACCAATCGAAAGTATGAAGCGTATAGAATTTGCAAACGTTAGGTTGACTATTTTTTTCCCGTCAAACTATTGGATAGGCAGGTATAAACAGGTAAGTCGGTACTAATAATTTGCACCAAACCTAACGTTTGCATATTCTATAGGCTTCATACTTTCGATTAGTATGTAATTTGTCTATTAAACAAGCATTTGCAATTTATAAAAAAGTTCACTTTTAATATTTTTTTTACTACTGGACTGATATTTTTCAGCCAACCTATTCGCCACATATTATTTAGCGTATCAAATTTGATATAAAATACTTTTGGTCGAATAAGCAGCCCGGTGCAAATCGTCTCCTATTCGAATCTTAGACCAACACGCCCTAACTCTACAAGCTCAAACTTCACAAACTCTAATATGTGCCTTGGCCGTTTCGCTACCGTCGCATGGGCTTTTCTGTTATAGGTACAATAAATAGTTCTAGTACCTATACTAATGAAACGGACAAGGCACATATTTTGACTAAGTTGTAGAGTTTGTGAAGTTAGAGCTTGTAGAGTTAGGGCGTGCAGAGTTAGAAGCTTGGCTCTACATGACATCTGACAACTTTTTGACAGTGCGAGGTATATATATGGTCGTCTTGGCAACATTTTACATGAAAATGTTTTTGGTGGGATCTATATATCTATATAATAAAAAGCGGCCAAGTGCGAGTCGGACTCGCCCATGAAGGATTCCGTGAAAGGTAAATAGCGGTTTACGATTTATGACGTATTAAAAAAAAAACTTCTTAATAGATCTCGTTCAAACCAATTTTCGGTGGAAGTTTGCATGGTAATGTACGTCATATATTATTTTTACATTTATCATTCCCTTATTTTAGAAGTTACGGGGGGGGGACACACGTTTTTCCACTTTGGAAGCGTCTCTCGCGGAAACTATTCAGTTTAGATTTTTTTTTATTAGAAGCCTCAATATCATTTTTGAAGACCTATCCATAGATACCACACACGTATGGGTTTGATGAAAAGAAAAAAATTGAGTTTCAGTTCTAAGTATGGGGAACCCCAAAAAATTATTGTTTTTTTTCTATTTTTGTATGAAAATCTTAATGCGGTTCACAGAATACATCTACTTACAAAGTTTCCATAGTATAGCTCTTATAGTTACGGAAAAAAGTGGCTGTGACATACGGACGGACAGACGGACGGACGGACGGACAGACATGACGAATCTATAAGGGTTCCGTTTTTTGCCATTTGGCTACGGAATCCTAAAAATGAATCGCTAAATGTGTTGATAAGCGCAAAACTCGAGAACGGCTGAACCGATTTGGCTGATTTCTTTTTTGTTGTGTTCGTCATTGTCAGGACAAGGTTTTTATGATAAAAAATAATTGAAAACTCCACCGGGAAATTCAGAACTTTACAGCGGGGCGAAGCCGCTGGCGGGCCGCTAGTATTATATAAAAGAAGAAACTGACTGACATATCAACGCACAGCCCAAACCGCTGGGTCTAGACTAGAGATTACAAATTTTAGCATGTAGGTTCCAAAATATAAGGTCTAGGGGTGCACTAAGAAAGGATTTTCCGAAAATTGACCCCCAACGGGAAGAAATACGGGGAGTAGCAGGAAACGGGTGTCCCTCGGAATCCCTGACAACTGCAACGTTTCGCCTAACTGTTAGGCCCTAACACATCGTTTTGTCCGATTTTTCATTTGCCCTACACTGGTTTTCAGGTGAGTCAGGCAAGTTTTTAAGTTTTCTAATTATATCTGGGTTGTATTATATAAAAGATTATAACAACACTAAAAAGTTTTAAAATTTAAGCGATAAACAAAACTTCGGACGATGCATTAAGTATATCGACATACCAACTATAGACGCCGGGTTCTATACAAAATCCTCTTCGAAAAGTGTCCTAGGGTGACCTATACATACTTCATACTTGTATAAAATCATTGTCAAAACAAAACATTCCAATTTAAATGGTATGTCATTAACGCAATGCTTAATTTTGCTTTTAACAATTTATCATCTTATGTGGCTTCGACCAGAAGCTCGTATAACCTTATGCAGCTTCTACTAGCGGAGTGCCGATGTCACCGCGAACAGAGTACAAATGGAGTAGCTTTACATTTAAGTAACATTATTAAGGTGGGTAGCAGGTGGGTTTAATTATAAACAACTCAAGCTATTTTTTCTTAATTTAATATAATATATATAATATTGTGGGCTTGTAAATCGTCGTATATATTTTTTTGTAACAAGAAATAAAACCGTTTTCAAAAACCCCAATAGCTACCTACTTGAAAAACTTATATCGTCTGACTGATCGGCTGTCCCAAACCAAAACCTAGCAAGAGCCAAATTTGTCAAAATTTGTTTCTTTACACAATACATCTTTAAATTAAGTGCTGCGTGTAATGCAAAAACACCCATAATTCTATCACGCTTAGTTTCCAAGATATAAGACCCCCTAAACCAAAATCAAAATCAAAATCCTAGCAAGTTACATATCCAAATTCAAACAACTAGTAACTGCGGCTTATACTAGGTTTTTGATTCTGAAATTAGCACCTACTAGGTTTTTGTATTTGTTAAATAGCGCGCACTAGGTTTTTGAATTGGGAAATTATTCACACTAGGTTTTTGATTTATGAAACGGACGGCTTATACTAGGTTTTTGATTTAGGAATTTGCACTTACTAGGTTTTTGTATTTGTTAATTTAATTGGTAAATTACTTATACTAGGTTTTTGATTTACGAAACGAACTACTCAGTATTGTAGAATTTGTATTTAATTCCTATACAAAATCTAGCAAGTCGATGCGAAAAGAGTTCAGCTGCGGGGCGAGCGATGCGGTGCGCGGCGTTGGAGGGAAGGGTCGTCGACGCACGCCGAACAGTCACTAAGTTTGCGCTGGCGCTGAACGATGTGTTTTTGTTTGCTAAAGCTTTATCAAAATGAGTATGTACTAACTTAATAGACCAATTATATACTGATCGAAAGAATGAAGCCTATAGAATATGCAAACGTTAGGCTTAGTGCAAATTATTAGTACCGACTTACCTACCTACCCATTGGTTATGATGGGAAAAATCAGTCAACCTAACGTTTCCATTCTATAGACTTCATTCATTCGCTAATTTTCGCTTATGATACAGCAGTCCAACATATCCATGTTGACAATTCAAATACACACTATCACTGCAACCGGTTCAGACCAAAATCAAACCAAGAGCTCTATCCCACCGCCTAGCAGAGCATAGGCATATCTTAGATAATACAATTTTTTCTCTTGACATCATGAAAAATATAAATAAGTGATCTAGGGGCTAGAACTCCTCAGATCTATCGCAAATACGGTCACCTTAAACGTTTGAGATTAAAATAAAGCCCAGAACTCTGTCCCACCGCCTAGCAGAGCATAGGCATATCTTGGATTTTACGATTTTTCATATGACATCATGAAAAATATAAACAAGTGATCTAGGAGCTAAAACTCCTGAGATCTATTGCAAACACAGTCAGTTTAAACGTCTGAGACCAAAATAAAGCCCAGAACTCTATCCTACCGCATAGCACAGCATGGACATATCTTGGATTTTACGATTTTTCATAAGACATCATGAAAAATATAAACAAGTCATCTAGGAGCTAGAACTCCTCAGATCTATTGCAAACACAGTCACTTTAAACGTAAGAGATCAAAATAAAGCCCAGAACTCTATCCCACCGCCTAGAAGAGCATAGGCATATCTTGGATTTTACGATTTTTCATATGACATCATGAAAAATATAAACAAGTGACCAAGGGGCTAGAACTCCTCAGATCTATCGCAAACACAGTCACATTAAACGTTTGAGACTAAAATGTAGCCCAGAACTCTATCCCACCGCCTAGCAGAGCATAGGGGTATCTTGGATTTTTCGATTTTTCATATGACATCATGAAAAATATAAACAAGTGATCTAGGAGCTAGAACTCCTTAGATCTATTGCAAATACAGTTACTTTAAACGTTTGATACCAAAATAAAGCCCAGAACTCTAGCCCACCGCCTAGCAGAGCATAGGCATATCTTGGATTTTACGATTTTTCAAATAAAATCGTCAAAAATATAAACAAGTGACCTAGGGGCTAGAACTCCTCAGATTTATTGCAAATACGGTCACCTTAAACGTTTGAGATCAAAATAAAGCCCAGAACTCTGTCCCACCGCCTAGCAGAGCATAGGCATATCTTGAATTTTACGATTTTTCATATGACATCATGAAAAATATAAACAAGTAATCTAGGAGCTAGAACTCCTCAGATCTATTGCAAATATAGTTATCTTAAACGTTTGAGATTAAAATATAGCCCAGAACTCTATCCCACCGCCTAGCAGAGCATAGGCATATCTTGGATTTTACGATTTTGTCAAATAAGATCATGAAAAATATAAACAAGTAGTCTAGGGGCTAAAACTCCTCAGATCTATTGCAAACACAGTCACTTTAAACGTTTGAGATTAAAATAAAGCCCAGAACTCTATCTCACCGCCTAGCAGAGCATAGGCATATCTTGGATTTTACGATTTTTCATATTACATCATGAAAAATGAAAACAAGTGATCTAGAAGCTAGAACTCCTTAGATCTATTGCAAATACAGTAACCTTAAACGTTTGAGATCAAAATAAAGCCCAGAACTCTAGCCCACCGCCTAGCAGAGCATAGGCATATCTTGGATTTTACGATTTTTCAAATAAAATCGTCAAAAATATAAACAAGTAATCTAGGGGCTAGAACTCCTCAGAGTTATTGCAAACACGGTCACCTTAAACGTTTAAGATCAAAATAAAACCCAGAACTCTGTCCCACCGCCTAGCAGAGCATAGGGGTATCTTGGATTTTACGATTTTTCATATGACATCATTAATATTATAAAAAAGTAATCTAGGAGCTCAAAATCCTTAGATTTATTGCAAATACAGTTACCTTAAACGTTTGACACCAAAATAGAGCCCAGAACTCTATCCCACCGCCTAGCAGAGCATAGGCATATCTTGGATTTTACGATTTTTCATATGACATCATGAAAAATATAAAGGAGTGATCTAGGAGCTAGAACTCCTTAGATCTATTGCAAATACAGTTACCTTAAACGTTTGAGACTAAAATAGAGCCCAGAACTCTAGCCTACCGTCTAGCAGAGCATAGGCATATCTTGGATTTTACGATTTTTCATATGACATCATGAAAAATATAAAGGAGTGATCTAGGGGCTAGAACTCCTCAGATCTATTGCAAATACAGTTACCTTAAACGTTTGAGACCAAAATAGAGCCCAGAACTCTAGCCTACCGCCTAGCAGAGCATAGGCATATCTTGGATTTTACGATTTTTCATATGACATCATAAAAATATAAAGGAGTGATCTAGGGGCTAGAACTCCTCAGATCTATTGCAAATACAGTCACATTAAACGTTTAAGTTTAAAATGTAGCCCAGAACTCTATCCCACCGCCTAGCAGAGCATAGGGGTATCTTGGATTTTACGATTTTTCATATGACATCATTAATATTATAAAAAAGTAATCTAGGAGCTAGAAATCCTTAAATTTATTGCAAATACAGTTACCTTAAACGTTTGAGACCAAAATAAAGCCCAGAACTCTATCCCACCGCCTAGCAGAGCATAGGCATATCTTGGATTTTTCGATTTTTCATATGGCTTCATGAAAAATATAAACAAGTGATCTAGGAGCTAGAACTCCTCAGATCTTTTAAAAACACAGTCACTTTAAACGTTTGAGATTTAAATATAGCCCAGAACTCTAGCCCACCGCCTAGCAGAGCATAGGCATATCTTGGATTTTACGATTTTTTCAAATAAGATCATGAAAAATATAAACAAGTATTCTAGGGGCTAGAACTCCTCAGATCTATTGCAAACACAGTCACTTTAAACGTTTGAGATCAAAATAAAGCCCAGAACTCTATCCCACCGCCTAGCAGAGCATATCTTGGATTTTACGATTTTTCATATGACATCATGAAAAATATAAAGGAGTGATCTAGGGGCTAGAACTCCTCAGATCTATTGCAAATACAGTTACCTTAAAAGTTTGAGACCAAAATAAAGTCCAGAACTCTGTCCAACCGCCAAGCAGAGCATAGGCGTATCTTGGATTTTACGATTTTTCATATGACATCATTAATATTACAAAGAAGTGATCTAGAAGCTAGAACTCCTTAGATCTATTGCAAATACAGTTACCGTAAACGTTTTAGACCAAAATTAAGCCCAGAACTCTAGCCCACCGCCTAGCAGAGCATAGACATATCTCGGATTTTACGATTTTTCAAATGAAATCGTCAAAAATATAAACAAGTGATCTAGGGACTAGAACTCCTCAGATTTATTGCAAACACGGTCACCTTAAACGTTTGAGATCAAAATAAAGCCCAGAACTCTAGCCCACCGCCTAGCAGAGCATAGGCATATCTTGGATTTTTCGATTTTTCATATGACATCATGAAAAATATTAACAAGTGATCTAAGAGCTAGAACTCCTCAGAACTATCGCAAACACAGTCACGTTAAACGTTTGAGACCAAAATAAAGTCCAGAACTCTGTCCAACCGCCTAGCAGAGCATAGGCGTATCTTGGATTTTACGATTTTTCATATGACATCATTAATATTACAAACAAGTGATCTAGAAGCTAGAACTCCTTAGATCTATTGCAAATACAGTTACTTTAAACGTTTGAGACCAAAATAAAGCCCAGAACTCTAGCCCACCGCCTAGCAGAGCATAGGCATATCTCGGATTTTACGATTTTTCAAATAAAATCGTCGAAAATATAAACAAGTGATCTAGGGACTAGAACTCCTCAGATTTATTGCAAACACGGTCACCTTAAACGTATGAGATCAAAATAAAGCCTAGAACTCTGTCCCACCGCCTAGCAGAGCATAGGCATATCTTGGATTTTTCAATTTTTCATATGACATCATGAAAAATATAAACAAGTGATCTAGGAGCTAGAACTCCTCAGATCTATCGCAAACACAGTCACATTAAACGTTTGAGACCAAAATAAAGCCCAGAACTCTATCCCACCGCCTAGCAGAGCATAGGCATATCTTGGATTTTACGATTTTTCATATGACATCATGAAAAATATAAAGGAGTGATCTAGGGGCTAGAACTCCTCAGATCTATTGCAAATACAGTTACCTTAAACGTTTGAGACCAAAATAAAGCCCAGAACTCTAGCCCACCGCCTAGCAGAGCATAGGCATATCTGGGATTTTACGATTTTTCAAATAAAATCGTAAAAAATATAAACAAGTAGTCTAGGGGCTAGAACTCCTCAGATCTATCGCAAACATAGTCACTTTAAACGTTTGAGATTAAAATAAAGCCCAGAACTCTATCCCACCGCCTAGCAGAGCATAGGCATATCTTGGATTTTACGATTTTTCAAATAAAATCGTCAAAAATATAAACAAGTAATCTAGGGGCTAGAACTCCTCAGAGTTATTGCAAACACAATCACCTTAAACGTTTAAGATCAAAATAAAACCCAGAACTCTGTCCCACCGCCTAGCAGAGCATAGGCATATCTTGGCCTTTTCGATTTTTCATATGACATCATGAAAAATATAAACAAGTGATCTAGGAGCTAGAACTCCTCAGATCTATCGCAAACACAGTCACATTAAACGTTTGAGACCAAAACAAAGCCCAGAACTCTATCCCACCGCCTAGCAGAGCATAGGCATATCTTGGATTTTACGATTTTTCATATGACATCATGAAAAATATAAACGAGTGATCTAGAGGCTAGAACTCCTCAGATCTATTGCAAATACAGTTACCTTAAACGTTTGAGACTAAAATAGAGCCCAGAACTCTAGCCTACCGCCTAGCAGAGCATAGGCATAACTTGGATTTTACGATTTTTCATATGACATCATGAAAAATATAAAGGAGTAATCTAGGGGCTAGAACTCCTCAGATCTATCGCAAACATAGTCACTTTAAACGTTTGAGACTAAAATAAAGCCCAGAACTCTAGCCCACCGCCTAGCAGAGCATAGGCATATCTTGGATTTTACGATTTTTCATATGACATCATGAAAAATATAAACAAGTGACTTAGGGGCTAGAACTCCTCAGATTTATTGCAAACACGGTCACCTTAAACGTTTGAGACTAAAATGTAGCCCAGAACTCTATCCCACCGCCTAGCAGAGCATAGGGGTATCTTGGATTTTACGATTTTTCATATGAGATCATTAATATTACAAACAAGTGATCTAGGAGCTAGAACTCCTTAGATCTATTGCAAATACAGTTACCTTAAACGTTTGAGATCAAAATAAAGCCCAGAACTCTAGCCCACCGCCTAGCAGAGCATAGGCATATCTCGGATTTTACGATTTTTCAAATAAAATCGTCAAAAATATAAACAAGTAATCTAGGGGCTAGAACTCCTCAGATTTATTGCAAACACGGTCACTTTAAACGTTTGAGATCAAAATAAAGCCCAGAACTGTGTCCCACCGCCTAGCAGAGCATAGGCATATCTTAGATTTTTCGATTTTTCATATGACATCATGAAAAATATAAACAAGTGATCTAGGAGCTAGAACTCCTCAGATTTATTGCAAACACGGTCACCTTAAACGTTTAAGATCAAAATAAAGCCCAGAACTCTGTCCCACCGCCTAGCAGAGCATAGGCATATCTTGGCCTTTTCGATTTTTCATATGACATCATGAAAAATATAAACAAGTGATCTAGGAGCTAGAACTCCTCATATCTATCGCAAACACAGTCACATTAAAGGTTTGAGACCAAAATAAAGCCCAGAACTCTATCCCACCGCCTAGCAGAGCATAGGCATATCTTGGATTTTACGATTTTTCATATGACATCATGAAAAATATAAAGGAGTGATCTAGAGGCTAGAACTCCTCAGATCTATTGCAAATACAGTTACCTTAAACGTTTGAGACCAAAATAAAGCCCAGAACTCTAGCCCACCGCCTAGCAGAGCATAGGCATATCTTGGATTTTACGATTTTTCATATGACATCATGAAAAATATAAACAAGTGTTTTAGGGGCTAGAACTCCTCAGATTTATTGCAAACACGGTCACCTTAAACGTTTGAGACTAAAATGTAGCCCAGAACTCTATCCCACCGCCTAGCAGAGCATAGGGGTATCTTGGATTTTACGATTTTTCATATGACATCATTAATATTACAAACAAGTGATCTAGGAGCTAGAACTCCTTAGATCTATTGCAAATACAGTTACCTTAAACGTTTGAGATCAAAATAAAGCCCAGAACTCTAGCCCACCGCCTAGCAGATTATAGGCATATCTCGGATTTTAGGATTTTTCAAATAAAATCGTCAAAAATATAAACAAGTAATCTAGGGGCTAGAACTACTCAGATTTATTGCAAACACGGTCACTTTAAACGTTTGAGATCAAAATAAAGCCCAGAACTCTGTCCCACCGCCTAGCAGAGCATAGGCATATCTTAGATTTTTCGATTTTTCATATGACATCATGAAAAATATAAACAAGTGATCTAGGAGCTAGAACTCCTCAGATTTATTGCAAACATGGTCACCTTAAACGTTTAAGATCAAAATAAAACCCAGAACTCTGTCTTACCGCCTAGCAGAGCATAGGCATATCTTGGCCTTTTCGATTTTTCATATGACATCATGAAAAATATAAACAAGTGATCTAGGAGCTAGAACTCCTCAGATCTATCGCAAACACGGTCACTTTAAACGTTTGAGATCAAAATAAAGCCCAGAACTCTATCCCACCGCCTAGCAGAGCATAGGCATATCTTGGATTTTACGATTTTTCATATGACATCATGAAAAATATAAAGGAGTGATCTAGGGGCTAGAACTCCTCAGATCTATTGCAAATACAGTTACCTTAAACGTTTGAGACCAAAATAGAGCCCAGAACTCTAGCCTACCGCCTAGCAGAGCATAGGCATATCTTGGATTTTACGATTTTTCATATGACATCATGAAAAATAAAAACAAGTGATCTAGGAGCTAGAACTCCTCAGATCTATCGCAAACACAGTCACATTAAACGTTTGAGACCAAAATAAAGCCCAGAACTCTGTCCAACCGCCTAGCAGAGCATATGTGGAGTTAGCAGATCATTTTTTTAATAATTAATATATTTTAGTAATATTTTTTTATCAATCGATCTAGGACTGTAGAACTCTGTTGTACGGTACCCAAACATATTTTGATTTTTGATTTACTGAAAAATGATATTATTATTTTTTGTGCTTGTAGTTAGCAAAGCATTTTCATTGCAAGTAAAAAAATTTTTTTTGTTGTTATATCGTCTTGTACTTTTCCAAAATGTATCCAGAACTATAGAACTCTGCTGTGCGATGCCAAAACACCTTTGGTTTTTTAATTTGATGAAAAATGATATGCTATGTGCGTGAAGTTAGCAGAGCATTTTCATTGCAAGTAAAAAATTTTTTTTTGTTGTTATATCGTCTTGTACTTTTCCAAAATGTATCTAGAACTATAGAACTCTACTGTGCGATGCCAAAACACCTTTTGTTTTTTAATTTGACGAAAAATGATATGCTGATTGCGTGAAGTTAGCAGAGCATTTTCACCTAAAAACGAGTTTCATTTTTTCAGCTTAAATCGCCAGAACTATGTTTAAAAAGTATCAGGAACTATAGAACTATCCTGCATGCCAATAGAACTCCGATTTATTTTTGATTTTCCGGAAAATGATCTGCTAACTTCACGGACATTCCACTGCCTTGGTATTTTTCCGAAGATATGCTTTGGTAAATGCCCAAAAAGTTTCAATAGGCCTGGCTTCTGAGCAGTTCTGAGGATTCATATCCTTAGGCACGTATTCGACTCTGTTGTCTTTATACCAAGCTAACGTGGTCTTCGAATAGTGCACGGATGCCAAATCCGGCCAAAATAGAACAGGTCCATCAGGCTTGCGGATCATAGGCAGCAGGCGACGATTTAAGCACTCGGTGATGTAAGTATCGACGTTCATTGTTTGCGTAGTGACAAATGGCTTAGATAACTTGCCGAACTCACAAATAGCTTGCCACACCATTACTTTTTTACTAAACTTTTTAGTGTAAATGGATTTGTGGGCATCACTGATATCCTGGCTCTCTCGTACGGTATAAAATTAATCACCCGATAGCATTTTGTAATCAAAATTTATGCATGTCTCATCGTCCGTAATAATACATGCTGATTTTCGGTACAAGAGATTGTCGTAAAACTTTCGAGCTCTTGGTTTCACGCATGCGGCCTGCTTATCACTTCGTTTTGGTTTCTTCTATTTTTTGTATGTTTTAAGACCAATTTGTGCTTTGGCTCGGTGGACATTACTTGCCGATGTTCGTAGTTTTTTGGCCACATCCCTGACAGACAGGTCTGGTTTTCTTCTAAACGCATGAGCGATTTCCCGGTCCAAGTTTCGGTTACAGGTCCCGTTTTACGGCCTCTTTTCAGTGCATCTTAAAAGGTAAATTCTTCACCTTACTTCCGAGTAGCTGTACGTACGGTTCCGATGCTTACACCTACCGTTTTTGCCAACTGTTTAAGAGTTATGTTAGGAATCGTACACCATTTGTGCACGATCACTTTACGTTTTTCTGGAGAAATGTCTCGTATTTTGCGTATTTTGCACAAATCAACACCAAATAATAACAACATTGGTTGGTAACCATTGAAACAATAAAACTACATTCAAACTTTTTTTTAATAATTAGTATGAAAAAAATAGTAGCACTGCAAATCTGTGCTTATACTTTCTGGTACACCCGATAAGTTCATAATGATGATGGTACACTTATAATGTAAGATAACCCCCTACGCCCCCGACAGACGGTTTGTTACTGTACCGTGTTTGGTACTGTAAGGCCAGTCTTGTATTTTTACGGTGCTTTTTAAATTAATACAAAATATCACCTTTGAAATCCTCACAGTAAGACGCGAGTTAACTACTACTAGCGTTATCTAGTGGTTTTTTAGTGAACTATTTTCCGTAAGTGAACGTATTATATTGAGTTTAACACTTTATTTTCAATTCATAGAATTATTTAAAGTTTTCCTGTAATCTACAAGCAATGAATTTATATAGTTTTTTTTTTCAAATTTTAGTCTCAGTAGTTTCGGAAATCAGGGGGGGATGGTCAATTTTCATATTCTTTCATGAATAAAATCAAAACTATTTTATTTAACAATAATAAAAAAAACCGGTCAAGTGCGAGTGGGACTCGCGCACCGAGGGTTTCGTATCGAAGATAATATACTTGGTAACCGCAAATGAAAATACTCATTTTGTTATAAGCTTTATTTTCCAGGCAATAAGGTCGATTTTGACTAGCCTAAATTTTAATACAGATTTTCTTAGTTTTTTTGTTAATTCTCAAAAACTGTAAATAATGAACACTTTATTTTATTTTTCCCAGAAATTATAAGTATTTATCTATACGTCAGGATTTTTTTCAGAATTTTTGATTAATAAACTTCGGAGATAAGGGGGGGGGAACGGTCATTTTTTGTACATTTTTAGCTATAAATCAAAAAGTACATCACAGAAAATTTTCAAAAAAATTGTTTTGAAATGTGCAGATTAAGACCTTTTATATGACACCCTATTTGCTATAATCGAACCACTTTCATTTTTGAACCCCCCATTCTAGACCCCTTTTCAATTATTAATAAAATTAATTTCATATTTTTTTTACTACAAGTAGATGCGGGCAAGCAAGTTGTACAACTATGCCAAATTTCAAGTTTATAGCATTTGTAGTTGCTGAGAAAACCTGCTGTGACATACAGACAGACAGACAGACAGACAGACAACGAAGTCTCACCATAAGGGTTCCTTTTGTACCATTTTGGTACGGAACCCTAAAAAATACATTTGAGATCCCCATAACGAGCCCTTTCATTTGATATTATGACACTGTAAGGTTTGCAAAACTTTTTTTTTAAATTCCTAACTTGTCTCCCGAAAATAACACGTATTTAAAAAAAAAAACTTTTCACATCTGTGTTTGGGTCATAGCATTACACCATCCTACCAATTTCGCCTGATTTAGTCTAGTAGATTCTGATCAAATTGGCTGTGACAGACGGACGGACAGATAGACAGACGCACGACTGATCCTATTAGGGGTTCCGTTTATTTCATTTTTGTACGGAACCCTAAAAAACTCCAACGCAGCGCTAACGTGTAACTATATGCTCCTTAAGAGTCGTAAGCTACCCGAATCAAACTGGATATTAAAAACGAGTCGCTTAGTGGCATTAACGCCACCCACGCAATGACAGCATTTAACGTCGATGACAGTTCGGACAGTAGGTGCTATGTCACTCGAGATACAGTTATAGATGTTATAGCTGTCACTTTTTAACAAGCAGGTGTGACATTTTTTAGAAAAGGTTAGGTCGTTAATAACGGAAAGGTAAGGTGGCATGTCAGAATACTTAGGTTGACCCGAATCTTCTTCTCGTCTTATGAATCAAAGACAAAATATTCTCACTTACTTCAAGTTTTTACTATAGTAGCGTTTTCTCGCAATGCCGTCCTCTCATTTTACGTAACTTTTATGGGAAATAATAACTTTAATAATAATAATTTTAATATTAACGTCGTAATACCCGGTGGAACAATAATGGTTTCCTTTACATATAAACATATTAGAGGTCCTAAAAACTAGTAGATCCAATGTAGATCCTAAAGTATTGTGCAAAAAACAAAAATACCTAACCAAATTTAGACTTCCTTTTAACACTTAATAAACACTTAAAAAAGATTAATTTGGATAAAACTAATTATAATCGAGCGACAGATAATGACTAGCGGAAAACTAGCTATCCTTAAGATATTCGTGTAAGGCTTATGTTATCTATGACTCGTGGACATTTTTCGGGTTATTCTTGATTACTATTTCCTTCTATTTTGCACATGCAATTTGCAAGCAAACTTCACGCGAACACAAAACATGTTTGTGATGTTATCATACAAAAAACTTTATTTTGTCATCATCGTCATCATTCCAGGCGACATCCACCCACTGCAAGGTGAAAGCCTCTCTATTTTGGTGCCACTGCTCCATATTGCGCCAAGATAATACTCGATGTTTTTCCAACCGTTTCGTTTCGTTTCGTTTTAGTGGTGGTAGGATCCGTCCGGATCGCTACCACCATCTTATCCTTTGACCCACCGCCAAGCAGCAGTGTTGGCATTGTTGTGTTCCGGTGTGGGGATAATACAACCGGTGAAATAACTGGCATTGAAGCACTCCATCGTAGTTCTCAGGGCTTCGCATTTGCGGTCTTATGATTCCAGTCTATAGATCGTAGTCTTCAGAAGGCACGTGTTTATAGTTTACAGATCCCACTTATTTACTGCACACTTACCTGCTTATTCGCCTTCTCCATGCTTTAAAAAAATCTTCAGACCAACGAATGATAGTCTGCCCTCCGATATAATGACCTTCTGTAACCGCATTCGACCACCTACCATCGTCCCTTCTAGCCAAGTGTCCCGGCCATCTCCACTTTAGTTGCGTTATCCTGCCTTTAATCTCTACATTCGGTCCGAATCCATAAATATTTCAGGGTTTATATTAGGACCATCTTGTAGAACCCTATAGGTTAGGTCAGGTTCGTTTATTAAAAATCCTCAAATATTTACAATTTTGGAAAAAAAGTGTTTTGGAAAATGATATTTTGGTGAAATGAATCAGTTTGTGAAACTTTTTTTGGCAAATAATGGTAAACCGAAACCTCCAGAACCAGCACCTAACAGGGCAATAATACTAGACAAATATCGCCGACACATTACCGGCGAACGACACGTTCCTCGTGATTACATACAAATCCTAGTTCTGGGCCGTGAACACGTTAACGGTACAATATGGTAAAAAGTAAACTGGACAAACGTAAATGCGTTTGTTTAACGGGTACGTGGTTTCGTTATGAGTGCGTAATAGAGTGCTTTAAAGACAGAGATACGAGTAGATAAATCCAAAACAAAGATGCGTAAATAATTTTATGGTTTACCCTTGAAATCTGGGGTCTAGTGAAAAAGGGTACAAGTCGACTTAACTCGTAATAAAAAAGGGTATATACATAAACGGAGTATACTAGATTTAAACCCTTTTTCACTAGGACCCCAAAAATATCGAAGCTCATTTCATAGAATTTTTCACTTCGCCGAATTTTTTTTTCATCCACAGGCATTTCCACGTGCAGGAGCTTTATTTTTTATGGTTACTAGTCTAATTTAACCTAATATATATAACAAATGCTTAAGATAACCTTAAAACTATAAGGTTAAAACAGAAATTAGCTTACGATTAAATGAAATTCAGTGAAATGACACATTCGATGAAATTTTTGTCGATATTTCAAGGGGATCCCGTAAATTATGGCTTATGTGTCAAACGATGAAACAGCGTAATTGTAATAAGTACGGACATTACCTTACCTATATAATTTCAGTTAAAAAAAAAAAGAGATTCTGACTTTGAACCACTGCCTTTTTTTGAAGTCGCCTAAAAATATCATTTTAAAGAACTGAATTCACTTATTTTGGATTTGCCCGCTAATAACTACGTATAAAAACCGCACAATTCAATAAAAGTGTTCAAATCAAGTAAAGCGTATTTCACAGATAAATTTAGCCCTTTCTTTTTCTTACACTTGAAAATAGACAAGGAGAGAGCTAATTTTAAATGGCAGATAAATTTACTTGTCGATTGTGGAACAGGCCCTAAATCTAAAGTAACACCGTAAATTCGGTGTCGATGAACCGACGACAAAGATAGTGTCATAAAATATAAATTATTCTGAGAGGACGATTAATACAAATCAAGGTAAATCTATGTGAGACCATTCGCATCAGATTAAAGAGATATGAACACGATGTTGATAAGAGATCGTTATCTAAATTAAGATAAATCATGGTTTATTTAATTGATGGCTAAGTTTGGACGGTGTTCAATCGTGCGGCCTCCTCATTATAACTCTCTGATTGTTTATCTGTAAGGAATAAAAGCTATTTTAAACCCTAGGGCGTTAAAGGCAGAGTTTTAACTGGCGTTCTGATGGCATGATACTTTGTAAGCAATTTTTTTGTCGCTATTTCCATTGTGCGGTGCCAATATAGGGTATTCTTGTAGTTACATTGGTACTAGTCAAAGATATGTTTTAAAGTGAAATTATAATATGTGTTATAAATTATAGGCAAATTAATTTATGTATTATATGTAATGATAATATTAAATATACTTAAGTAAAGGTATAAGTTTGAACAGACGTAGTTAGTTTATCATATAATGTTCGATTAGTAAAAGTAAAAATCGTCTTTAAAACTTATTTGCGATTCTAGACCAAAATGCTATTGTTTTTCATTTCGCTTCTGTTTTTGATTTATTATCTCTACCATTTGTAAATAATCCTAAAGTTTCTCGGTGTATTGTTCATACTGTAATGCTGTGTAAATGAATTTAAATAAATAAATAAATTGTGAACCGACTTCTCGGTGAAATAAATTTTAATTTAAAGACCGTGAAGTATATTTATGTAGACATAGCCAAGATGCAAACGCTGCTATCGTTTCTATTTTCTATTGAAATGTATGGAGTTGACATAAGCGATTGGCGTTATCTGTTATCAGCTTCTGTCAATCGTCAATAATTGTCGATCGTCAATTTTGTCAAAAATAAAAAATATATTCAATTATAAAAAGATTGAAACAAATCAAAATGTCTCATATTATAGTGAGCAACAGTACCACATTATTTTAAATTCCATCGTTGTTACGAGGCTCTGTATATTTTTCAAATAATTTATGTACGTACAGGCGTCTTTTTTGCCGTCGTGCGATTTTCGTTCTTAATTGGCGATGTTCTTTTGTTTCTCGTCGCGTGACAAGAACGAATGCGACGCAATTTCAGTGATAAGTTTACCGACAATTTAAACACATGTTTAAAAGTGTTTTAAAGAATTATTTGAGTCTGTCAAATTTACTGGTAATCGGGCATTCAATGGATGAAAAATAAAACGTCTGTTGTGTGAACTCTGCACAGATAATTCCGAATTCTAAAATTCCTAAAATAAAAACGATTATTACTTTGTCCAAATTTTGCTATGCCATGCTGGAGCTATTTTATGTTAAGTAAATGTATTTAATACGTACCTACGTTCGGAATTATGAAAATTTGGGATTTCAATCAATTTGGAATTTATTAGTGTACCCGTAATGTGACAGGTATGTAAAATCGGAACTTTGTAAATCAAGGTTAAATAAAGGTTATGGGGGGTCAAAGTGAGCTTCAAATGTTTTGCATAAATATACATATGGCCGATAAGTTGCTATTTTCGTTTTTCGTACTTGATTTTGACACACTGCCATCTAGGTGTCTAGATTAGTCTAGATACCTCAGTTTTTCGTGACCGGACAATTTTGCACAAGAGAGTACCCTATAAAACATACTTACGCATGCAGTGAGATAATTTGGGTTGATGGGATGGATGAATGGATGAAATTAAAATTTAAGTTTATACACGCGTTTTTATCCGTTACTGCGTTTTTATTACCATATTCAATTGCCTCGTTTCAAGTTTCAATATGACCTTTGGTCAATTCCGAACGCTAACAAGAAGTGTCACTAAAGTAAATATGGTTTTGCGGCCGTCCAAAATAAAACGGCAGTAAACGAGTATGAAGTAGTTTATATGCGTATACCGTCTTTTTACTTAAATTTTAGAAAAATGACGATCAAACGTCAGTTTGTCGAAAATGTCACAATTGTGTCGAAAATAGTCAAATGTTTCAAGTTAGAAAGTTGGCTCCTTTAATTCATTTCACTTCTCAAGTGCCTGTAAAGTTTGTCATTGACTCGTGCGGAAGCCGTAAAAGTGGCAGTTTTATGCTCTAGAGCTGGAAGTGTTACTTTTAAAACGAAGACAGTATTAATTTAGTTAAATACGTTAATGCACAAAATAGTTAAACAAGTTTTCATAATAATACCTGTGTTATTACGGCGAATTTCCTAACAAAAAAAAGAAGGTTAAAAATAAAGGAAGTCTCGATACAAGAAACGTTTTATTTTGTTTTTTGTTGTGTGTACCGGTCAAGTATAATTTTTTTAATTTAGTTAACAAAGATATAAAAAAAAACATTGTAACAAAATATTTTTTATTCGAGTCCAACTCGTACTTGCCCGGATTTTTTCGGCCTCAGAAAAACAGTGTACTCGTAAGTAAAACAAGAAGTTAAACTAAGGACGCAAACCCCGTTATCTTTTATCGGTTGGCCTAGTCAAAGGATTGGTAAATGTAACTTAAAAACAAGTCGCAGTAAACACTCAGGGAAGAGGTACTAAAATGTTGCGGGTGTACGTAAACTAACCGTTTAAAAAAGTTAAGCGCTCGCCACACCGAACGCGCAAATGAATAACAATTATCAAATGACACTCAGACAAATTGACCTCGTCGCAAGCTCTAGGTTTGTACTATGGGTGCTAGACAATGATAATCGTACATACGAGAATAGGTATTGAAAAATACTTGCTTAAGTATTTAGAAAACATTCAAAACACAGCATCAAATATTTGCGCCCATCACACAAATTGCTTTAACCGGAAAATGAACTTGGGACCGCTGCTAGTTTCGTTGGCAGGGTCACTTCTAACTAGGCTAACCGTAATGAAGACTTGCTTCTCATAATTGTAAAGGTCATTAAATCATCAGAACAGTTATTTTAAACATTTAAATATCATGACTACTAAATTAATCTGAAAATGCCGAAAAGCTTTTCTCCAGCCGGGTGCGGTAACTTTAATGCAAATCATAACATTACAAATTGTGCTGCTACCGCTATCAGATCGTTTGCTGTAAGACATTCCAAAATACAAAATTCTTTCAATTACTCATACAAATTAAACACTTGAGCCGCGCTCAAACCGCGACCGTGCATACAATGTGGAAAAGGCTTTAATGGTACTTAAAATCCGAGCTTGTTGCAAGTATCGTGCAAAAGATAAATAGGAAAAGATTTTACGGCGGTGAGCAGTCAAAGGGTAGTCAGGGTCGAGTAAGTTACTGCGAACGTAAAATCACTATACGAATAATCGCTTGGGTGCCTTAGGCCACGAAGTATGAAAGTTGATAAGTTCTAGGCTGTGAAAAGGGCGGAGATAAGTAGGGTGGTCTTTTTATGACAAATAATATACAGGGTGGGAAGGAGTTATACCGACAGATTGAAACCAACGATTCTTGTGCCTATTTGGACAAAAAAAAGTAATACAAATATGGCTCGGTAAAGCCTAATTTTTGAGATATTAAATTATTTAAGTAATTTAAAAATTGAAAAATCTCAAGGGTAACACGCCTTTATCGTATTTCGTCGGAGTCGTTCGTGAAGTGTGAAGTATTCTTTTTCACTCTTTTGACTAAGGCTTCGTTTACAAGGAAGTACTATCGATTTTATTTTTTTAAGGCAGTTTTGGACCCATGTTGATAATAACATTATTTACTCGTAACACCACCAGGAATCCACGGTTAAAATCTGTCGGCATACTCCTTTCCCACCCTGTATAGAGACGCAGGTCAACCAATTAAATCCTAGCTATGGAACCATGGCAAAGTGACGTTATAAAAAAACCCTAAAGATTACGATTTGATTAGTTACTTTAAATGATATTGACATGGTTTTATACCTGCTTACACATCAGTGGTTGACCTGGTTTAATTGCTCTTGGGTACGGAACCCTAAAAACTATGGGCCGTATTAACAAACTGATCTCGACTGTAATGCTCGTCTCAAGACGCGTCCAAAAATGTCCGTTTTCTATGGCTTGACGTTTACTTTGACGTATCTTGCGATGGGCATCTCAGCCAAAATGAGTTTTTTAATACGGCCCAAAGAGTTTCAATTGATCTTTTAGTTTTTGTTTTGTTTTAGGTAACATAAGATAAAATATTTAGTTAAAAGTAATATTACATAAATGGGTTAAATGGTTTGAATAGAGATTCATGGGGTAAATAGAAATACAGCCTAACATAAAGCATATTCTACTAATTATAAGACTGAAATTTTAAAGGAATTTTCCAAGAGACTTGACAATTTAATACTTGTTGTTATGCCTTATTTTAGACTAGAAGTCGCCCGCGACTTCGTACGCGTGATATTAGTTTCCCGCCATTCCCCTATTTCTTCCCGTTGGTGATCAAATTTCGAAAAATCCTTTCTTAGTGCACCCCTAGAGTACCCAAGGAAAACTTCCTCCAAATTTGAAGTCCTTAGGTCCAGCGGTTTAGGCTGTGTGTTGTCTATCAGTCAGTCACTCAGTCATGTATGATTTTCACCTCTATATGCTATTCCATATTCTACCCATCTTACGGTACACAAACTTATTATAAAGTTTAAGCGTATACGGCTGATTCTTAATCGCAGCGCTAATTTTTGTATTGTTATGCTAAATACATTATTTTATCATTGGTTATTCTGAAAAAGTTATGTTTGTTTATTGCCAATTAGTAAACCGCCTTGGCTTTGCTTTAGTGGGAGCTAATAAATTAAACACGTAAAGTTTTTGAAGTCATTTTCTAAATGATGGTAAAAATCATACCAAATATGGCCATATTGTGCTGTTCTTTGGTGACAACTTTTTAACACCATTCTAGTACATTCGAAGGTCTTATTAAGTCTTTTGGGTTTGGGAACAGTCGGTTAGACTTTTATAAGAATATTATATAGCTAGTGAGAGAGGTGAGTTTGATATCCATATTATCCAGGTACCTTTATTGTATAGAGACTTATTTCAACGAACGTATCATTAAGCCGAATTGTCATTTCATTGAAAGGCATTTCTAACCACATCAGTTTTTATTTGTCTGTCACAAGTATAACCTAAGTTAACTTAAGTAATTAATGTAATTATCCTGAAAACATCATGGTTTCAGCAGAAAATTGCATTCGATGAAATTTAATTCGATGAAATGATGCAATCGATGACGTGAAATTCGATAAAATGATGGGTTACCGAAAGATGTAATACAAAAACGAAGTACTTTTGAATGGAGCTTTATATCTTAATGTTAAAATATTATTTATAAAAACATCTCTTTTCAGACTGCACTGCTGTTGAGAGTAATACGAGTAGGTGTCAAGTAGATTGATGTATGATGTGTTCTTAAAGATAATTTTAAGTTTATGTTTCTTAAAAATAAATTAATTGATACAATTACACAGTAGCTACCAATCACCTTTTTATTTAAGATGTTATCGGTTGTGATTAATTTAAATGGCAAAACACCTAATTTGTCTAAATCGTACAATGTAATAACTTAAGTGGAGCATCTCTTAATGTACAATTTCGAAGAACGTTCATCTTCTCTCTCGACATATAATGTAAAACTGCATTCTTATCGTTACAGGGGGCTAATTATGACATGGCTACGCAGTTCACTTTGCGCTGAGAGAAGAGGACAGAGCTATATAACTGCTATAGCTCTGTCCTTTTCGCTCGCCGCAAAGTGAACCGCGTAGCCATGTCATAATAACCCACCTGAAATGGTTAATAATGCGTAATGATTATGTTCGTTGAAATAAATTTCGTTAAACTTATTAAAACGGAACGTAGATATGTAAAACTTATTCCTATAAGGGATTATGGAATGATTTTAGACCATAAATGGTTTTTCGGGTAGTCTAACCGACAATTTGTAGTATTTAACTACAAGAAAGAAGAAAAAATATTATTTTTTTCAGTACACAGGCAAAAAAATACATAAATACAGGTAAAAACCAATACCCTCCTTATGAGGGTAGACGCAGACGGGTAAAAAGCAAAAAGTGCGTTAGAAGAAATAATTTAATTTAATTTGTATTATGCAAGTAAAATGGTTTTAAACTATTAGTATGTACCTATCTCAGAGTTCAAGTAACGAGCCCTTTTTTATTCAGGCCACGCTAGTTTAGCCTTTCGAGTGTTTTAGTTATTTATTAACGCTGTCACTGTGTCAGAAAGAACGTTATCTGAACTAAACCGGTACACGGTGCACCATTTTACAGTCCCAACTCGCTCATAAAATCGTGCGTTGACACGACGCCGCGCCATAGTATAAATAGAAAAGTAGTTCATCGCTGGCCCTTTAGAAGTTTCTGTTACCTATTGCCGATCGGGCGCTAGGGTTGCATCAATGCGCGTGGCTCGATACTTAATACACACGAAACCATACGACGGCCCCGACTAAACCAGCTTGGTGCGTCCTGTTGAGTTTGCTTGTGGTGGCTCACGGCGCGTATACTGTCGATGCACACACACATGCAAGCTGCGCGATTTACCTTTGTTTGAAGATGAACTACTATTTGTACTGTGGTTGCATTAACATCGTTGCAACAGCTTTCTTCGTGTTGACTTTGTTTAAAGCCGTATTTGTTTACGTGTTTCCGCCTTTTGGCCTTTTGTGGTCGGCAAACAATTTAACCACTTTTCACTTAACTTGGTTAAACGATTTGGTTAAGAACCATTCAATATAGAACCGCTAAGTTGAGAACAGGGCCTGGCTAAGTGCATTTTGGATGTTTAGATTGTATGTTGTTCTATGCTGGAGATACCTGTTATAAACTTTACAAGGAATGTTGTGGTTGTTATCTTGGTTTGTTAAATTACCACACGTTTTTTAACGTAAAGATTTGGAAATTAACAAAATGAGGATTAAAAAGCTTTTGGTTAATAACTTGATTAGTTGAAGCAATACCTACCGGTATTATAGTGGACTAAATGTTCGACATTAAAGGTTACTGATTTACTTACATGATGTTTGTGTTGATGAGATCTGCTTCTGGCATTTGGCTACACGGAAAACAAATATGTCGCTTTTTGCCAATGTTACCAGTGTGACCATAGATGAACCCCATTAAAAAATGTATTGTAAGTTATTTATTTTATCGTAGCTATTATATTTATGTCAACTAAAAGAAAATCATTTGATTGGCTCCATTTTTTATATGTCATTTGTTACTTGTTAATCTTTATTGTTTATTCTGCCTAATAATTCTCTAGTGTAACTTAGTGTTCTTTTCTCAAAGGCCGGCAGCACATTTGCGATACCTCTGGTGTTGGTTGTGTTTATGGGGTCGCGATGATCATTTACCATTACGTGACTCGCTTGCTCGTCTGCCTTCTTTGTAACATAAAAAAACGTTATTTCCAGGTGAATTCGACATGCGAGTCAAGTCCTGCGCGGCTTCCGATGGGTCAGGGCACATCATCCAACTCTCCGATGAATACGGCTGCGTGCTGCGCCCCAAGATGATATCCAGGTAAATACTAAGTACTAATTACAACTAATTTAGCTAAAGATGCGTAAGTATTCATTTAAACATAATTAAGAGAGAGGAGACTAAATTGATTGAACGGTGCCTTAAAAAAACGAAGACTTGAAGAGCTTTGTTTTCTTCCTAGGCGTAAAATAATACCCACTACCTTCCCCAGTGTGTTTTTTTTTATAATTCTGTTATTTGCATATAAAATCGAAAAGACCCAACCCATACAGCCAAGGCAATTGCTCGCTGCGAGCGGTGGCGGGCGGCGGTTGCGTGAAATTATCTTAATTGTTTTATAACTTCGACAAATGCCAAAAGTATATTTTAATTTATTTATAGGTCTTTTTTTTTCAATTATATTTGTATTATTGTATGAGAAAAGCATTAAATATGACTCTGCATTGGGGATTACGAGAGCGCCATCTTTCTAATATTAACTCAAGCAATCCGCGTTGCATACTTGCAGTTTTGTATCACAATGTTGCAAAAATCTACCTAGGAATATATCCCCGTTGAAAATGTAGGTAATTCGAACTCTTTTCCGTTCCAGATTCCTAAAAGCAAAGGCAGCCGACGAGCGAGCGACGGTAATCACGTACGCTTTCTTCCACGCCTTTAAGTTCCCAGACGCTTTGAGTGTGCACATCCGGTGCAAGGTGGAGATCTGCAGGCACGGCTGTTTAGACCACTGCCAGTTGGCCGGTGTGGCGCCTCCAAGGCATGGCGCACTCGACAGAAAGGATGACAGGACGCATCGGGATCATAATGAAATCAAGTAAGTCGTATTGTTCATTTCATTTAATTTGATGCCTCATTGATGTTAGTATAAAATGGTCAGATGACGGTGGCCTTTTTCTATCAGCCCCCTATTTCACCATCCTGACAATGACAGGTGACAGGTGACAATTCGGTATACATTTCAAAGTTAACAAGTTTTTAACACCAGTGGGATTCATATGTGCTGCGCTTGTACACTGAAATGTCACCTGTAACCTGTCACTTTTAGGATAGTGAAAATAGGAGGCTGGTGGGACTTGACAGAAGCGCGTGGATCTAATTCCATTTATTTGCTTCGGTTTAGTCCATTAGAGAAAATACTCTTTTATCGAACAGTTGTCTTCGCGTGTGATATCCATGGAATTGTTTCTCTTATAGTCGATGGGAGTGTTTATAAATAACCCGACATTGCCAAATTACACCGGAGTGAAGCCATCAAATAAAGAAATGAATTATAATTAGGGGCAAGTATAATCTGATTTTTTGCCTATATGATAAAGAATGACGCCCGCGCGTGCCTTTGACGTAATTTAGGGTTAACTTTTAAACGGTTTATAGGATCAATATTTTTTTATGAAAAAAGGGTAGCATAGGGCTGTTGGCCAATTGTATTACTTATTTACTAACTTTTAAGTAAGCAGTTCGTAGTCGCATCTTTAACGCTGATGCCCCAATTTAATTTAATTTGAGAATTAAACGTGTTAGGGGGCCTAATATGGCTACGTTTATCGCGTGACAAAGTGTGGATAACGCATCCGTCACTTTCTGACACGTAGATAAGTACGAGAGTGATGAAGGTTTTATCCATATTTGACACGCGATATAGACGCACCCATACTAGGCCCGCAGAAAATGACGGATGTTTTATCCACATTTTGTCACGCAATAAACGCAGCCATATTGGACCCCTAAATTTAACTGTGAACGATAAGGCCGCACTCACAGTCAGTTGATGGCTATTAAGACGTTCCTTTTTTCAATGTACAAGTTAGTAAGGAACGAGTTAGTTGTCACTGAGCTTGGTGGTTATATTTCTAATATTGTGCGTCTATGAATCTTTTTTTTCAATTACTCATAACAAAATATTCCCCATTTCCAGTGATTCATCAGCCGAAGAAATGGCAGAGTCCAGCATGATTGAGGACACGCGTATACCCCTCGAGGAAGCCTTCGGCGACGAGGTGTCAGGCGATGCGGTGCCGGCGCCCGCGCCGCTGCCGCAGCGGGCTCCTGCCCCTGTAATGGAGCCTGATAGTGACCATGATCATATGTCTGCTGTCGAGGAGCTGGTTGAGGCTCTGGCTAGACCTTTTACGGTAAGCTAAAGATTATATAATATATCGCAATAAGATCGAAACAAACGTCAATCGGCTCGGCTCGGCTCGCTTCGGCGTCGCGAACGGAACGCCTTCGTTTTCGCTCTTATTGCATGGAATGAATATAAAACTTTTTCTTACTGGCTCAAGCCAATTCCGTGTCGATAGGTTTGGTAAGTCTTGACATTTTCATTCGTTAGATCGCAATCTGAAGATGGCTTTGGCGTTAGTCTACTTACAATCAGGTAGCTTGTAATCTCGTTTGCCTTCTGTGTTTCGCATGTATGCCATAAAAAAAAAATACTGCACATATAACTTACATACTATTTTTAATTTCCAGGACCGCCCTAGCGACCTAGGTGAACGTGAGCGCTTCCCCCACGGTCCACGTACCTTCGGCTCCGACAAACCTGAAACTCAGGATACCGTCGTCCCAGCCAAACCACCTGGACCCGCCGTGGCTGGTCCCAGGTCTTTACGTAAGAGGAGAACCATTCGGGAAGGGAGGTCAGCTGACGTTGGTGTCTCTGGTATATACGAGGTGGTGTCAGAAGCAGATCTTGCGTTTGGACCTACGAAGGAGTCTGTGACGGTGTTCAGTGGAAGGATTAGAGAAGAGGTGAGTGATTTTTAAGGAATTATTTGGAGTCATAATAAAATGTATGATGTGGTACAGAGGTAAAGGGTACTCTTGGTCTCAAGTAACTAAGTCTTTATTTTTCGGGGGTTATAAATGAAAAGCGAGAGAATAGCGATACGCGCGACAAACTCCGTACAGAGGAGGTCGGGGAATAAAAATAGTATAATCGGCATCAACAGAAATGTCAAAAGATGTACCTAAATCAAATTGGTAACTACTTAAGTACTTACTGCCTGACACATAACCTCAAATTTTCAGCAAACGACTTTTTTACGAAAAATTCATAGTTATTTAATTTAAAACTGATTACTTTCATATTCTGTTTACAATTTAATACTGACCAAGCGTGTAAAAATACCACACGCGATGTCCAAAAGTAGGTACGTCATTATGGAGTAATAATGTTAAACTTGTCCGTTTGGTGTTGTTTACTTGTCATCATCATAGATTCCTCTTATCGACTTACCATGAGTTGGAAAAAGGCACATACTTTCATAGACCAATGACTTATTTCTCAGGTTGTGTACGGAGTCTGCATGGGGGCCGTCAGCTTTGGAGCCTTGTTCGCATCAGCAGCTGGTGCAGCCGCGGGCGCGGCCCTGGCGGCGGCGGTGATGCTGCACCGCCTCCGCTCGCGGATGGCCCGCACCCCTCCGCCCTCCCCCGCGCCCGCCTCGCACTCCCTCGCCGCCTGGATGGCGCTCAGGCTCCTCGGCTCGCCCCACCCTCATCATTCACGCGACGGCTGATTGATAAGGCTGTAGATGCTATGTCGATTCGACGATCTTGTTCTGTCCCAGGGGTTTTAATGAGAATCTTGACTATAGGTTGGTAAAAAAGAGATTGGACAATTAGGCCCTGTTCGAAGTGAAACTTGTATGGTTAAATTTTTACTCAAAAACTGCTACTTAATGATACATATGCTACTTGTTAATTGTTGTATAATTCGTTATTTTAGGTCTAAAATTTAATCCACGTCGTCTATATAAACTTTTTTTTTTCACACCTTGACACTTTTTGCTTTCTTATTTATTTATTTATTTGATAATTATAAACAGTTACAAAACATTAAAATAAATGTAACATAAACCATGCTTGGTTTTTCCGTAGACCTGGTTCGCCGAATACATCATAAATATTAAAGTATTTATGTAAGTAAGCTATTTAAATATTAGTGAAGTATTGGCGATGTGCATACAACGCACTCGAGATTGATCACTTCAGAATATTGTATGAAATCAAACTCCATTTTGCCAAACTATAAGTAAATGACCTATTAGTAATAATTATGTCTCGACCTATACTAAATTGTGGAAGATTATCCCCTGATATTATTATTATTATACGGTTTTGTCAGGTTCAAGTGAACTTTTTAAGAATAACTCTGAAAACCCCTGGTCTGTCCTGTCAGGTATCGTTGAGGAGTTTAGTGTTTTGTTTCTGTCCAAAGAAATATCTCGGTCTGATCATTAGTTACGTTGAAGGACAGTTCTTTAGTCAGAATTGTGGAAAATGTTATAGGTCGCATTTTTTAAATTAAAACCCACCTTCAAGTCTTTCCAATTTTTGAGTATTTTGTAAATGGGTAGACTGACTACCTACTGTCCCTCATCGTATACTTGATATTACTTTCTGTAAAAGTTGAGGATGAGAAATTTTCTTATGTAATTTACATACTTCCGGAGCTGTTACAGTTTTTGGAAACTAGTTCAATTTAAAAAATGTAGCTCAAAAATATATTTTTATACTAACAAAACGGTCAGTTATGTTTCTGTTTTATTTTATAAATGTTATTTTAAGATCGAAATTTATTTGTTATTTTATCAAATACATTAAATAAATAATAAAATGGTTATACTCACCGTGTGCTAAAAATGGTGCTAAGTCGTGCTACGGACATAGTCCTTTGAAACCTGATTGTATTCATTTTTCACTGTTGTGAATATTTTACATTGTAAACCAATAAGTTTTGTACAGAATATCATTTTTTTTCTAATTTATATTATAATCATAATCATTCTAGCATCTAGCGTAAGATAACGTCGAGTCATGCCATTAGGTTAAGTTTAGTGACTTAAGAAGTTTGGAACGCTTGAAAATGACGTTGGAAATCATAATATTGGAATCTGAGCGGTAGATAAGGAAAAAACATGAAGTCTGGATAACTTCTTCTGGATTCTATCGCACTTGTAACGAAAAAGTCAATATTCTTTTTCAACTTCAAGCCGGGCACTCCCTATCGAGCAGTAACTGTTAATGTTGCACGTATTGTCGTGATGTATGCGCGGCTCGCGAGCCTGTTCTCTACTAGAAGCCCGTTACTGTAAGTGCTACGGTCACAGTTACAGCTCGCTAGTAAGTACCCGGCTTTAGATCGACACTTTTAAGTGATTGTCAAAACATCCGCATTATTTTTGACAGCAGCGCATGCAGCATCAATGCCTAATATAAAAGATCTTCGGGTTCGGGTGAAATCGGAAACCTGTGAACCATTTTAAATCTTGTTGCATAGTTCTGTAGATTGAAATCCCTTTCCGAGGCTTTCATAGATTATAATTTTGTTTAGTGAATCACATTGTACTGCACTTCAACCAATGGTTCTTAAATTTAAGGAGCAACACTACTTGAAGGTTCATGATACACAGGTGCAATACATGTTCTTGAAATGACATTGGCAGGCTTTGCTTTGTCATCCTGACACGCAGTGTAGCTAAAGGAGTTTTTGAACAAGCAAAATTTTCATGGCCATGTACTATCAGCCCGATGAAAACTTGACTTAGGTACCATAGAACGGAGTCACAGTGACATTATAACCCAATTTGTTTGACTCTTCTTACGACTTGAATCATAACGTCACTGTGAAACAGTTCTATGGTGGGTCAGGGTTTCATTGGGCTGATAGTAAAGCCGGCAACAACGACGAAGATACGAAGTAAGAGTAGAGGTTTATTGCCAGACATAAATATCCGTGAAAACTTGATCATGTGATTTAAGTGTAACTCCTGGCGCCTAACCTCTTCTTTTTATTTTATAGAGTGGACCTTTAACAAACATGTTACGTGTTGTTTGTAACCCTTGCATTTTTCAGCATTTCTAATGACAAAGAACGTACTAATTTTGTCATTATTTATACAAAAAAGAACCAGTACTTGAAGTTCATGTACGAGTTTATACTTATATTTATGTATACAAAATCTTCTCACGACGTCCTCGCATATTATACACTATGCTTCTTCGTTGTCAGAACATTTTTTGTACGCTTCAGTACCTCTTTAACTTAAATTATAGAAAAAACATATTTAAGTTATATTTAACTAGTTCAGTAAGCATTTGTAACATACTATAAATAAAACACCAATGAATGTTGCATAAATAGTTTAGGTATTCGTTTCTGTTTCGTTTGAAAACGAATAGCATTTATATTTATTTATATTCTTTGTAATACTTTTATTTTTGCTCAATAATAATAAATTATTTTTATATCAACGCTAACGATACGTAAATAGCTATGAATAGATTAATTTTAGTCCGATAAGTATGTAAACCGAGTTCGTTTAAGAACACATTTTCTGGTTTGGGAGAAAGACGTACATCGAAATACTATTTCATTTCACCATTATAAGTGGGATAAATCTAGCGACTAAAGCAAAAATGGTGCCTTTTCTATGTATACCTAAAAGAGTACTTAGAAATAACTAATAATGTCAACAATTTTGTGTACAATTTGTATTGAATGTGTAAAAAACAGCTAAAAGATGATTCTCTGATTTAGAAGGTAAAGATTTTTGTCTCAAGTGTCCTTAGAAGTGCCTCAAAATGAAATTTAGAATGAACATGAATTTAAAACTACTTTGAGTGAGGTGAGACTGTGGTCAAACGCAAACCCAAATATGATGATAAAAATATATTATTGACTGTTTTGTCCTTAAATTACAGGCTGGTCAGAAACATGTTTTTGTGAAACAAATGCTGATTAGTCACCTATGTGGTCTTATTTAAGGTCTAACAAAAGTAAAAATCAAGCTTTGTACTTATACGATAAGGATTTCAAAAAACAATTAATTATTTCGTTTTGTGCTGCTCTCCCAACCAAATAAACATTTATATGCCACCCAAAAATATGTGCATTTAATATATTATTTAAAAGCGAAACTTTCAATACATAGGTAGGTTACGTAAAGTTTTGTGAGAATGATTATTTCTCGAAGTGCAATTTTATTTTTATGTTTTATTTACGATCCTAGGAATTATAATATTCCCTTGTGTTAAGTTCTTTTCTGTGGTGGGTGTGGTATTTTCATATTTTTCTTTATTTTTATTTGCGGGCGTTTTGTAACAAAAGTTTCGTTGTAAGTCTCTGGATGGATGTTTGTGAGTCTACCGTGTAACTGTTAATAATTTGTTTAATGGAATAAATTTTTGTTGAAACAGATATTTGGGGTGTTTTTATTGGGTTGAGGGAAAAGTTGTATCGGTTTAAGTTATCAAAAAGAAAAAATGGGCTAAAACTTGGTGGACATTTTTTTTCGAAGTCATTCTTTCACACGGGCCTCGTCGTAAGTGGAAATGTGACCCATAGACCTAAAAGGTGTCGGTCCAACCTAGTGGTTGTAGGACCTTGTGCAGGGTCCATCGCTACCACCATGTTATCCGTTATCCTACCGCCGAGGAGCAGTGTTTGCATTGTTGTGTTCCGGTGTGGGAATAAGACAACCGGATAATTTACTAGCGTAGAGGCATTCCATCAAGTCCTCAGGGTTACCAACAGTTTGCAATCTGAGGATTGCAGTCTTGAGATTGTAGTCTTAAAAATGCAAATGACTATGGGCCTCTGATCGTACTTGCCTATATAATTATATAGGTGGCCAGTGTGCTTGATTCCCTCTCCTTATCATAAAAAAAGTCGACACCATAGTTGGCACTTTGGCATTGTTTGTCAATTTGCCAAATAAAGCTAGGTAATAGCAAACACGCGTTGCAGCGTCATTGTCGGTTTTTCTCGTTTACCTACTTGTATGAAAAAAACCAAATATGCAAATAAGTAGTGAAGACGGACTACTAAAACTTTTTTGTCATTTGCTGTGCGATCCATGTACCTATAGGTTGGTTCTGTTGGTTACTTGCACCAACAACGTTAAAACATTTGTGAAACTGGTGCCGATACACACACGCAACGCCAAGTGAAGTGGCACCATTAGATTGGTACTTGCTAATGGTGTCGTTGTTGACGGATGTTTGACCTACTTGATGGAGAAAAACCGGACAAGAGCATGTCAGAACACGGTCTTTATGGGGTTCCATCGCTGTTACTACAAACACAAAAAAGCGGTCAAGTGCGAATCGAAGTTGCTCACCGAGAGTTCTGTACCGCCATACAGTAGGTAATTTGAACTCGATTTCGAAACGAATCAGCGCAAGCCGAAGTCATAGCGATATAGGTTATCATACCAAATTTGACGCTTGTGTGTTTTACCGGTTTTACGATACAATAAATATAAACTACGTTGCAAAAAAACGTTTTATGTGTGTGTCTTTACTATTTCACTTTCCCTATTATTATTTTATTTGTTAGTAAATCCACCGTAATAATACGTAATTAGTCCGAAAGAAAACCCGCTATCTATTACGGTTAAAAAGATACAGCTCTTTAAAGTTAGGACGGACGGACGGATAGCGTGCATATTAATAGGGCCCCTTTGGGTTACTTTTCGGGTACGGAACCCTAAAAACTATCTTTTCAGAGTTAATTTGCTGTTTAATATTATCTTAAATGATTTGCAGTAGATACAAACGTTTTAGTCGGCTGTAACTCTTTCATGAAGTCTACTTAGTCGTGTTAATTTTCCTTTTAAATTCGTTACACACATACATAGATAAACTCATGCCTTCATTCCCAGAGTGGGGTAGGCAGAGCTAAAGAATTACCATCAGCTCTAAAAACTTGTTGATGATTTTGTGTTTTGTAACCACATTTTGCAAAATTAATTAGGCTAAGATGTTTACCAGAGTACTGTATTAGTAACAAGTTGCAAGCCCATCGCCTAATTAGTACCACAAGCCTATTCGTTAAAAGTATTATAATGTATTTAAAATATTTTCTAGGTTTCAGTGTTCGTAGTTATGACTGTAGGAGATGAACACGTAATTCTACCAAGAAAGGACCTTTTAGATTTTAATATTTCCCAATCAACCCCCTAAATTTTTTAATGTATAAATCATACACATGATGATTTTTACATGTTCATATCGGTTTTTTTACTTATTTAATTATTCGTCTTAAGTGCGGGTCATAAAATATTTTTTTCGAATTTTCTAACTCAAAATATGTCAGAAAGGTAATTGAAGAAAAATATCCTGGACAGTAAATGTCTTGTCCAAGTACCTATATTTTTTTACGAAGTTGACCTTATGTACACATTTGGAAGCCGTAATTGGTATTGGTATTTGGTTGACTTACAAGGATCTTGAAGCGATATGTTCTTGATTTTGCAAATAAAGTTAGTTTCACACTTGTTTAAGTGCTGCTATAATATGTGTGTTAGTGTACGTAGTAACAAAAACTTCATATTTCAGAAGACGCGAATAGATTACAGGGAATAAACTGCGCTTTTGTAAAATTCATTGCAGTTCTGGACTTGTTTAAGTTTTACCTGGGAAAGTTGCTTTTGAAACTGCACGTTTGCTACATTAATTGCAGCTCAGCTTAAGACGCTTTAAAAAGGAACACATTTTTCTGCAATTTATACGCTAGAGCAAGATACCCTAGATATTTATTGCCGACTGTAAAAAGAAAACACCGGCCAAGTGCGAGTCGGACTCGCGCACGTAGGGTTCCGTACCATTATCGAGCAAAAAACGGCTATAAAATCACATTTGTTGTGTGGGAGCCCCACTTAAATATTATATTTTATTCTGTCTTTAGTATTTGTTGTAATAGCGGTAACAGAAATAAATGATCTGTGAAAATTTCAACTGTCTAGCTATCAAGATTCATGAGATACAGCCTAGTGACAGACAGACAGACGGACAGTGGACTCTTAGTAATAGGGTCCCGTTTTTACAATTTGGGTACGGAACGCTAAATATATGGCCCATTTACAAGCCCCTTCAGATGGCGTTGATGACAATACCGGCACTCTAGTTTACTCGGTGAAACCATATCGGTTTTCACATGTTATTATCATATTGCCAACGTTTTGATAGCTTTTACTTACTTGACAGTAATGGCGGCGGAATAGAAACAATATAATATGTCAAATAACATGTCAAAAGGCGGTCAAAAGTTGGTTATAAAAGCGAATCTCACCATCACATTAGGTATAATTACCCATTTTAAAAACTGCACGCATGTCCACCGCATCCAAATGTGTTTCCAGTTATCTGGAAAATATTGATAAATAACTACTGCGGACCGATCGCCGGAAAATGCCTAATTCTACAATATTATAAATGTGAAAGTTATGATAGTTTGTTACTCCTTCATGGTGCAATGGCTGGACGGATTTGTATGAAATTTCAAATAGAGATAGCTTATACCCTGAATTAACACGTAGGCTACTTTTCATTCCAGGAAATTAATAAGTTCTCAAGGAAATAAAGATAATCGATAGATATCGATTATCTTTATTGCGTAGACACGCAGACGAAATCGCGGGAAAAAGCTGGTCATTTATAAAATTTAAATGGCTTAATTTATTGTTCTTGACACATTTTGCTCCGATAGACTATAATATAGTTTCTTTCATTCCATTGAACGAACGTTGACAGGGCAGTGAAGTTCCGGTGTGAAGATAGTGTCTGCCGTGTCTCGACTCATCTATCGTATCTGCATGAATGAGAAAAGGCCAAGGAGACTGCACACGATCAGTTTTTAACCGACTTCAAAAAAGGAGGAGGTTATACGTTCCACAGTATGTTTTTTTTTTTTTTTTTTTTTTTATGTATGTTCACCGATTACTCCGTCAACTGTGGACCGATTTTAAAAATTTTTTTTTGGTTTGATAGAGTATACTTCCGAGGTGGTCCCATTGTCAGCAAATCTGAATCTGATGAAGGGATCAGTGAGGAATTGAGGGAACTCCTCAAATATTGTATGCAAACATATAGCGATTTTAGTATTTTTAGTAACAAGTGTAGCATTTGCATTCAGAAAGTGTCACTTGGTGAAGCGGAACTGATGATGAAGACCACAGATGGCCACCGGAACTCCTCAACGGTACCGATTTCAAGGGTGGCGATAAGATATCTCGATTAAGATAGTTGAGCGACTACAACGAAGCACATTTAATTGTTTTAAAATGACTATGATTTTCCCGCGGCATTGCTTGCGGCGAGCTTGAAATGTCTTAAAGTTTCATATATCAACTAAGAAGTGGGACTACATAAGCTTATTATGATCACTAAAAAGTGTAAAATAAAATAAATGTTTTAAAAAACAAAAAAACCGCCTTCAAAAATGTTAAAAATAACTTCTGCTACTAGGTACTTAGTAGTAGGTACCTATCCTATTAGGTTAGTCTAACTGAAGTCGGCGACCACAATATTTTCAACAAAAAGCCGACTTCAGTTGGACTAACCTAATAGGATAGGTACCTACTACTAAGTACCTAGTAGCAGAAGTTATTTTTAACATTTTTGAAGGCGGTTTTTTATTGACGATTTGATTGAGCACTAACGGTTGTATTACAAGAATTAATTGAAACCTTATGTAACATCGTATTAAATAAAATAAAATGAAACATTTAAAATTGGGATTAACTAGGTTTTCGTGCAAAATTGAAAAATACCAACTTCATGATGAGCGTCGTGAGTTCGTGACGTAAGGATATCAAATAAACAAATGAATTTTAATTACGTATTGAGTTTATTTTTTCAAAATATTTTCTATATTACAGATCTATAATCGTGAAACATAATAATTTTAAACATTTTAATACGCAACAGGTCATAATATAATCACACATCAACGCATCCACGATAAATTAACTAACGAAGTAAATAGTTTCATTCAGTAAAATAACTTTTTTATTCTGTAGAAAAAACAACAAATAAATAAATAGAAGAGGAGGTACTGAGGCGGTTTAAAATAAATATATTACACGTAGCAATAAATACTACAGCAATAATCTTAACTAGAATAAATAATTATTAATACTAATGACAAGTTATTTTAAATTATTATCTAGCGGTTCACCTAAATGCTGATATACCACGTATTGTATTTTCCGTTGCCCCTGATTCAAACTTCAAATTTGAAAAGAGGTAACAGAAGATTGTACTTATTTTATGTAATACTACATTTGTGTTAAACAAAAATATTTTTCTCCTAATTAAGAACGATATAGTATTTGTCAAGATGGGTTGCAATCATTCCGAATACATTGAAGCAAAAACACTTCAAATAATTTGCGGGTAGGAAACAATTGACGACTTAACTGAAGCTTCTCTACGGCACACACAAGGCGTCGACATTAATACAAAGGTACACATACACAGGCAATATTTTAAGCAATCATTTTCCGTCAACAGTACGGAGTCTTATACAATTACATCAAATTAGAGTCAGACAGCTATTGACAGGACATTATTGCTCAAAAAATTTACCGTGTAAGTCCACCTTAACGTATCTTTTTCAATAAATTAATGTCACTACTAAGTAACACAAATTTGTCCATAAATAGATTGAGCACACTGAACACAACAGTTAGTGAAATTTGAATGGTCTACATACTTCAGTCTCATCACACTAATATGTACAAATTGAATTATTTAATGAATGTTACGAGTAGAACCGCGCTGTCGGCGGGTGTGGTCGGGCTATCGTCGCAATGGCAGCTGTCTTCTTCTTCAGGGTGGTGATAGGACGTAGTTTTAAAAATAGAACCGCTGATACAGCGCATGAACATACTAACGTGGCAAGAAGGGCACCAAGCGTGGCGGCAAACCCGGGCGTTGTCATGCAAACCAGACCAGGTGAAGGAATAATTCTAGGAACAGCAGTTTCCTCTGATGAATCCATATTCAAGTCGCCAGCGGACACTACTCGGATAACTCGGTTCACGCCTACTTCCTTCTCAGGGGATGTAGCACGACGTTGTCTCCGAACTCTTCTCTCGTCTCTCCTTACTTCAGCTCCAACAGGGAAACTATCGATCTGAGGGGGTCCGTATTCCGCATGGGGAGCGATCACGTTGGGACCGCCATCCGAACATTGCTCAGGGCACCGATATCTGCAGATCTGAATGGTACACTGGAAATGCACTTCCATTGAGTCAGGGAATTTGAAAGCTTGAAAGTGGGCGTAAGAAAGGACTGATGCGCTTGCTCCAAAATTCTTGATCTTCGTAAATCTTGACATTAATTTCGGTCTTGTTACACAGCCTCGCCTATCGACTAATTGTATAGGAGCGCGTTGACCGTCGTGAGCTACGCAGTCTCGTACGAGCATATCGAATTTCGCATCGTCATCTTTGATGGCTAACACCATGGTCATGGTCTGTCCAATCTTCACGAGACCTGATACTTCAGAGGCCCATGGTCCTTTGCCCACTTGAATCTGCATCCAGCAACCAACGTTGTCACCAGCAAAATCAGCTCGTACAACATCCAGCATATCAACAGGAAACGGTCGGAAAGTGACTGCCTTTTCGTATTGATCGTGCCACGTGCAACGCAATTTACGTGCCTGATCCCAAACTTCCTGAACTTGAGGGTCGTATTGAATAACAATCACGTTTTCGAAGTATGTACCAGCAGCAGCCACGTCTCCTCTGTATCTTGGGTCTCCGCTTCCGGCAGTTCCACAAGCATGAGCTCCAATTTCAAATGAAGCTGTTGATCTGCCTTGATTGGGTGGGAGATGCACGCATTGATGGTTGGAGTAATGTCCTTTGGAGAAAACGATACCGAAGAATGGCTTGTCAAAGCTTAAAAAGACACGCATGGCATTCTTTTCACATTTTACATCCAGAGATACAATTTTTGGCATGTCAGGAGCTGGAGCAGGCCACACATCGCCTGCGCCACTGAACACTTTGTCGCTAGCGGATGTCTGGGCGTCGGCGGGGGGAGCGGCCTGGGGCGGGGGTCCTCTGAATCCAGGACCGAGGTCGTTTTTGTGGTGGCTGACTGGCGGTCCAAGAGCAAACGGCTTCGTGTGGATCGGGTGATGATTCGTTATTCGAGGCATACCTGAAAAATAAAAATACAATTTGCGTTACTAAAATTGGCCAAGATGTAAGTAATGAGCAGGTAGCAGATATTAGGGTAGTTACTCTTACTCTGTTTTGACTATACAGAATGATGGTCCATCTTAAATCAAATCTGAAGAATACATTCGGTCCTATTATTTTTTACCCGACTACGTCAGAAGGAGGGTTATGTTTTTCGAGTGTCTGTATTATGTATGCATGTCTATTTCTGTGGCACGCTTTGCAGTCTAAACGGCTAGACAGATTTAATCATATGAGGCGTTCTAAGATTTGTTTTGCTTGTCTAAGTGACACAGGCTACAATATTTTAATCAAAGTAATGAGGGGGTTTTTTATTATATCGACGACAATATCAAAAAGTGAAATTTGGCTTTTAAAGCTTGCTTTTTAATATTAAAAATTCTTCTCCGAGCTTAAATCCTGTGCCTTTTGTAGTTGAATTCATAAACGTACATGTCTAATTTAAACGCTAAGATAATCAACACGAGACTTTCATCTAACAATATGCTGGTGTAACTTATACCAAACATCTAAAAATTGCTCCAAGTGCAGAAGTCAGTGAAATGCATTGGAAAACTAGTAAGTGCGCTAGACACTACACACTTACAGCAAATAATCAAAGACTAACATTATACCTACCCAAAGCATGATGCTGCTGATGATGAGGAGGGTTTTGTCTTCGGTTGTGGGGCGGCGCAGGCGGTGGGGGTCCGTTGTACGCATGGCTGGGCGTCTCCCGTTCTGAGGACTCCATGGCTAGCTGGTCAGCTGAAGGCTCAACAGCGTTGCTGGTTTCCGGGCCCGCGTTGGCACCCCCGCCGCTCTCATTGGACGATTGGTCACTGAGCGTTCCACTCTGGAATTTGAAAAACGAATTCGTTATTTTTTTCAAGTATTTTATACTATGGTCTAGCCATTTGTATTATTGAAATTGAGCCTTTTTCTAATGATTTAAATTCATTAGCTAAACAGTAGTGGTAAAGTTTTTGAACTATGTGATATGAAAGACTATTTGTGTAAATAAAAATAAGTAAAAAAATATAAAGGCTCATCTGGAAACCAATAAAGGGCAAATGAAAATTCGTACAAACGATGTGTTTAGACAAATGCTGTTAGGGATTCCGAGGGACACCCGTTTAAAAGTATGACCATCTTTGGGTTTTCAATAATCTGTATACTAAATTTCTTATCGATTAGTTGAAGCCTTAAACCACGAAGATGGAACAAACGAGCAAACAAACACAAATTCGCATCAATAATTATTATTTGTGTTAAACGCTGTAGTAAATAATAAATAGCATTATATAACTCCCAACCTTAATAGACATTGTGTCAATGGGTATGAGAAATAACGGTAATTTATAGTAAAGGCATTACCAAATTATCGTTATTAACTGCGAGAAGTGTCAGCCTGTCAGGTTACTATTAAAAACGAGCCTGGTGTCTTAATTTTAGCACTTTTAATGTCAATCAATAGAAACGTCGGAGCATGTAACAAATCGATTAAGCATTATCACTCCGTTATTAGGGTACTTTTGAAAATCGAGCACGAGCTTAACGATTAACTGTATACTATAAATCATCACTACATTATTATTATTAATATAAAACAAAGTTCCCCCGCCGCGTCTGTCTGTTTGTATGTTCGCGATGATCTCAAAAACTACTGAACGGATTTTCATGTGGTTTTAACCATCAGTTACATAATTTTTCAGGGAAGGTTTTTTTATGTTTAGTCAATTCTGGTTTATGTACGGGTGTTACAGAAAAGTCACACAAACCGAAGCGAAGCGAGGGCGGGTCGCTAGTTATACTATACAATTACACGTATTTTCAATTCTCGACGGTTTCCCCAACCACTCAAATGGACATTGTACGATTGCGTTAATGTACGTTCAATTAAGTAGTAGAGCGGGACTTCATGGGATAAAACTATTACTCGTAATGACCTGTTTTTAAATAAAACATATTTACTACTTTTTTGCTCCTTTTGCCATTTGTATAGATTCGTGTTAGAGTCATATAATTACCGCCTAATGGTGCGTTTGTATAAAACGAATGAACTTTTTAGAACTTGTGTTGTCTCTATTTTCACTAAGAAAACGTAAGAAACAATGCAAATAATAATTATCAGTTCGCTTAGTCTAAAGTAGTCTAAACCAAGTTGGGTGTAATGTTACATTAAATGTTGTTTCTGTTTAGCCCATGGGTAGCCTAGCAGAGAATACATTAAAATAAATAAATATGAGATGATTAAATCAAAACTCTAGAAACGAAATTGCAATACATTTTTGGCAATTCTTTTATGTAACTAGAAGCAAGTGCTCGTCAAGTTTTCTTTGCAACGCAATATATTTTAAGTGCTCAGTTAAGTGTACTCAAGAATCGCAAGCAAAAAACAGTATTATTCTGACACAAAAATAACCACATTTTCCCCCGTAGTATTCAAGCCATCAGCTTTCACTGGCTGGTGGGTGATATTTAAAGTGTTATTTAATACGACACACTGACCGTCTTAATACATCTCCTGAGACACACCTGCATCACAAATTATGTGACAACACATATTGTAAAATGATGTTCAGGGTCACTAATACTCCGCCGATCGAGGCTCAAGAGAGCATGAATGACCACGAGAAAGTTGTTCACGATTCTGGTTCCAAATAACCAAAGTCATCGCTCATTGGATTGGACGATCTCGTTTTCGACTTTTTCCATCGCACATGTTTAAATGAAGACAAGTTTATTGCTAATCCAGCTATTTATAGTCTATATCTGTCACCATAAATTTATTTTTTTATCAAAGAGACATCACTTTTAATAATTATAAGCAAACAAGAAAAACGTGGTCGTATAGCTAATGACTTCTCGTGGGTGGTCGGTCGTCAAGCAATGTGAACAATTTTCACTAAAACCCAAATTGTCGGCAGCACTCTACAATTTACAATCATTGTGGGTGTTGACGGCCATTTCCGAACCTAGAATTAACGAATCGTCAGGTCTTTTATAGCTCTCATTTGTTTCGCCTCGAGCTCCAACATTAGAAAGTATCGGCGTAGCTTTTTATATTTCCTAGATCAAGATTTACGTGTGGACTTATAAAGTACCTCCTGTCGAAGAGCGGAATCCAGCAATTATTTTGGGATGGGATCAGAGGGGATGCCGATGTACGGAGTGATGTAATAAAAGGAGAAAGTTTCGAGGAACAGAGGTTAATCTTCGATGGTTATCTAAATGATAGTGGAGATGGCGTTGTACGCTTCGTTTAACGTGTTGTGTGCAGTGAATTGAGTAATTTAACATTTTTTACTATTTATCTGATAGCCGACCTGCACTGAGAACGCCTGCGGGGTTTGTAGTCCAATCCACTCGAAAGTTTCTCTAGAGGCGGAGTTAAAGGAGTACCTAACAACATTCGAAAAATGAAATTCGAGTATTTCAATGAATGTATTTAAAGTATGAAACTCAGACGGTAATTCAATGTGTACACGAGCGAAATACTTTTTTTTACTCCAGACACGCGTAAGCAAATCGTCCATGTATGAAATGTTTTAACAAAATCGATGCCAGAACCTTTTCCGCTCTTGCATCATACGTATAACTTTTTGACTTCATATTTCGATATGTTTACTTAAGATTCAAGTTACTAAGCTCTGGATTCCAAGTTATGTCCTTTTCCGAACTGAAACGTTCCACTGCAACCAATCGTTTACCGATACCGATATCAACGCTCGTTACTCAGTTCCGCGTACTCATTACAAGTACTCGCGTGAGTACTCGCGCCAGTACTGGCGTTAGTCGGGCAGTCAAGAGCAGTGTGTCAGTGAGCGGTCGATGATCTTTGCGGCCAATTTCACTTTCAATTACCGCGGGATGCAGTGCTCCGGTGCACTGAGTTATTAGCTTCTTGAGTGGAACAGGAAGTAGTTACTAAAGAGAATATCACGGTTTTTAGAGTTCTGTATATAGTTAGCGGTTTCGGGATTTTCGGGAGTGATTTTGTTAGGGCTAGTACAGAACATCTCGAAAATATCACACCGAAACTGCAATTAGTTTCGTATGTGTACGTACCCAATAATAAGAAACTGAACTATTATAAATTAAGATTTGTTATTCGGTCGATTCATGTCAATAATTTGTCAAGACCTGTTTACAGATATCAACTTTTTTTTTTAAATGTTAGTAAGTGTTGTACAGTGGCTCAAACTTATTACAATTATTTTAAACAGTCAAGATGACAAAATCGGTACACGTAAAAACATGTACAATCTGCCAACTCTTCAACAACTGTAGAATATGTATTGTCTTTGATGTGTGATGTTTTAGTATATTTTTGTAATTTTAGTACCTAATTAATCTTTTAAATAAAGTCGTCAAAATAACAGTCTTACAGTGAAAAGTAAAATAAATGTACCTGTGGTGATCCTACCTTATGTACGGAACCCTCAGAACGCGAGTCCAACTTGCTTGCTGGTAGGTACTATCAGTACTCCGTATCTGCCAGTCACCTCGTCTTTACGATAGCGGATACGGTATACGATGGAAACTTAGTTTTTACACATAATTTGAGAAAGTGGCAATGATGGTATGACTACTGATTATTATTATGGCGGTTTCGCTTAGTTAGATGAAGTGACTTTTATATTTTCATTGCATGTTTAATTAAGGCTTCGAAATAGAGCCATATCTGGGAAAAATATATAATAAATAAAATAAGTATCAGGGGACACTGGGTCAGTGACACAAAGTTCTAGGCTCACACAAATTGACCTAGCCCCAAAATAAGCTCTAGGCTTGTACTATAGGTATTAGACAACGATAAACTTACTTACATAGAGAAATTCGTAGAAAACATCCACGACTCTGGAATAAATACTCGCGCTCACACAAATATCCGGGATTTGAACCCAGAACCGCTAACTTCCTAAGCAGTGCCACTAACGAACTAGGCCAACGTGTCGTCAAATTAGTTACTTAATGTCACTTTTTATCAGCTTTAGAGACGGATATTCCAAACTAAGTGTCGCAAATTCTACTCTTTACCACGTCTATAAAATTTGGAGATGAGTAACAATTTACAGTTAAATGCGTGGGTATTTACCCAAATTATCGTAGATTGGGTTTTTAACCCCCGACAAAATTAGAACGTGCGTTCTGGGTACATGTACGTGTGTATCAAGATGATTCTTAAGTTTAATGATCGGTTTGGCCGTTTAAGGGTCTCCCCAGACCTATCGACGTGGAATCGGCCCTGTCAAATAAAGTTTTATGTCCATGCAATAAGAGCGAAAATGACGTCGCTCCGTTTGCAACGCCGAATCGAGCCGAGCCGAGCCGAACGACGCCTTTTTAACTCTTACTGCACAGACATAAAACTTTTTCTTACCGGCCCAAGCCGATTCTGCGTCGATAGGTCTGGAGAGATCCTAAGAGATACCAGCTTTGAAAGAAAGGTCACCAGTGCATACAATCTGAACCTATTTAAAGCTAGGGTGAATACGCATCTTCTGGGTGAGCTCACTCCAAGAGCAAAAGGTAGTCAAGAACAAAACCGCTATCAATAAAAAAATCGGGAGTTTTATTGATTAAATAGGTATAAAAAATACACGTCGACGATCCGTCTCTTGAAGTCACCTTCATTACAACTACTAACTGGGTACCTGTAAGGTGTCGATTATTCCCGATAGGAGTTGAACTTTTCGTTAAATATTTCCTAGTGCGCATTTACATTCCTACAGATAAACTGGAAAGTGTAGTTCAGATTTAATATTCTGGACATTTGAGCTATAAAATACATACATATACACAAATAAACTCACACCTTCATTTCTAATGTGGGGTAGACAGAGCTACAGACTTACCAACAACTCCAAAAACTTGTTGATAATTCTGTAACCGCATTTTGCACAAACAGGCTAAGATGTTATCCAGTGTATTAGTGACAGGTTGCAAACCCATCGCCTAACAGTACTACAAGCCTGTCCCTTAGTCGTCTCTTACGACATCGACGGGAAGACATAAAGTGGCACCATTCTAACCCGGCAACCACACATAACAGCTATAACATACACACATAAAATTACACCTCATATATCTTTTTATTATGTATGTGTTTTTTGTTAACTGTGAGCTTTAAACTACCCAATATATTTAATTCAATATTATATCAATTTAGTTTAGCAATCTTGAACCGCTTCGACGATACGGCCCCCGTATTTTGCTCGACTGAGCGATATGGCTCGCTGCCAAGAGCCTGTGATAGACCGCATTTACGATAAACTAACATTGAAACTTGAATAAGGTAGGTTACTATTTGATAGTAAACAATGATATGTACAAAGATATTTGTTCTATCAGATTTGCTGTTTTATACTAATATCCGATCGAGTTGGTATGTTTGTTTATCGCTTTATTTTTATTAAATAATGAGTTTGCTTTTGACTAACTCTTGCCTAGTATGGTTGCGTCTATATCGCGTGTCGAATGTGGATAAAGCATCCGTCACTCTCGTACTTATTTACGTGTCAAAATGTGACGGATACCTTATATAAACTTTGTCACGCGATAAACGCAGCCATGTTAGGGCCCCTGGAGGACAAAGATTTTGTCGACAATAAAGCGAGTTCACCCAGAAGATGCCTATCGTATCCATAGTACAAGCTTAGAGCTTAGTTTGGGACTAGGTCAATTTTATTTAAAAAAGAGAACTTTTATTTACCATAAAGCATGCGTGAAATTGTTCATTGAGTCCTGATGTATTTATTGTTTTCTTCATTGCTAACTGTAAGAACCATATCCGTGCATTTTTTTTTTTTTATATTCGATTTGAGTTAAACTGTTGAAGCTTTTTGATTAAAATTGGTCAATAACATTACTAAAACAAAACGACAATGAATAAAAAATGCCAAAAGCAAATTGAAAATAATGACAGTGCTAATGATTCTTAATAGCGTTTACATTAATGATGTCTAATCTAAAATAGGTACAGTTACTACTCCATTTCTAAAATAAATTACATCTGACCTTATTTTGTCTCTACATCTGGGACACCTCAGTATTTTTCTCAAAATATTTCTAACAGAAAAATCTGACCACAGTGCTACCGATCACATAAAGTTATCGGTTAGTTTTTTATGAAATGCGAGGGACGAATATACTATCAGTTATGGGTGCAAGTGTGATAGGAATAACCATCCGAACGCTACTAAAAAGCTGTACTGGCAATGGTATCAAAATCAAACTAAATACAAGAAGGAAAACAAAAAAGAAACATTTCAATTTTCGAACACATAGGGTAAACGCCCCATTCACCGTCCATAATGCTGAGCAGGATTTCAAGTTCAATGTGTGTCGTCGCTGTAGGTCGGCCGGTGACCGACCGCCGCGAAAGCCGGCTTTTACTCTTCACGACTATTGTCGTAAATCGCTGGAGGAGTTTTAGTGTCTCGTAGTTAGGGCTAAGACGACCTTACCCTGTTATTGAGCAAGTTTTCCTTTTAATTTGAGGTTAAAATGAACGTCTTGGAGAGTAAAGTTGGTGATTTTTATGGCAAGGAGAAGCCACACGAGCACAGGAATGTGATGGTAAGTGGGATCTGATACCCGTAGACATTTGAATTCTCAAGACTACAATCTTAAAACTGCAAGACTTCAAAATGAGTTGCCAACCCTGAGGATTAAGATGGAATGCCTCTATGCTCGTAATTTCACCGGTTGTGTTATCCCCACACAAGAATACAATAATGCAAACACTTCTGCTTGGCGCGGTGGTAGCGATCCGGACGGACCCTGCACAAGGTTCTACCACCACTAGCGTAAAGGTGAGTCAAGTATATCACCATATTTTTACCCGACTGACCCAGAAAGAGGGTAATGTTTTTCGCGCGTACGTATTTATGTATGTATGTGGGTATGTTCGTTCCATTGTGACCTCATGTAGCCTAAACGGCTCGAACGACTTTGAAGAGTGAGGTGTCGTTAGATTCGTTTTTGTTGTGGAAGTGACAAAGGCTTTAATTAAAGTAATGAGGATAAAAAGAATAATGACACTAAAAATGTTGACGACAAGATCATCACATGCATTCGGGTTTTTTTAAAGCTTGCATTTCATTAGTTATTATACAATGCTATTTAAATTGTAAAAGGTTTAATTCACCCGTCCTCTACGTTACATTTAATATCCTTGATGATGAATTATTATTAATACATAAATGAGTAGTTGTATTAACAATATACCTAGAAACTGAATACCGTTGAATATCGGCGGCTCGGAATCTTCATGGCCGTCTCGGCAAGACGTTTCATAACAATATCAGCGTGTATATTGTCTATCATTATTATCCCGATAAGGGCAAATATTTGGTGACGGACGCGAGTATTTGTGTCTGAGTCTTGGATGTTTTCTATATACCTATTTATGTATGTAAGTATAATTTTATCGTTGTCTAGTACCTACCCATGAAGCAAGTCTAGAGCCTAGTTTGGACTCGGTCAATATGAGATGGTTCCCAGATATTTATTTTAATCCATTTATTTACCTATTTATTATTATTATCGAAAACAAATTCAATATATTAAATAGCTTTGTACACAATAACAAATTTAATAATGTTAGTTTTTAAAGTTTCAAACCAAAATCACTTTGACATAAACTCTATTCTTTTTGTATTTTGGTGTTCAATAAACTGCTATGATACTTTGATACTTTTTGCACCTAATCATTAAAAAGCACACACTTTGTGGTAAATAGGCACAGTTCAATATCCTTCTTACTTTCCACCATCTAAAGTGGACGTAGACGGATCTCACTGCGCAGTGGGTCGACGTGTGCCCATATTCGGGACCTTACCCGGTGACCGTATTAGATCTACTTCTGTTTCTTCTGGCTCCACCCTGTAGATGTTTATGGTTTTTATTGGTGCGTAGCTGGAATCTAAATGCGAAGGCGCAATTTCCTGGGTAATTTTCCGAAACGTATTGGCTTAGAAGTTTACGGAGAAAGAAGAAAAATAGTTTTGTGTTATTAGATAATAGAAAACGTTTCTTAAGTAAAGGTTCGTAGTCCAATGCTAAGGCCAAAGTTTATTATAGTATTATATATGTTTACGTAAGTAGAATAGATTACTAGTGGGTCTAGAAAATGGGGATTTTACGAAATTCAACGAGTGAAGTCAAAGAACTTGTTTTAATTGATGTAACACGTAAGCAGACCTGTTGAGTTGTTGCATACCTACTTCAATAAAATATTGACAGATTTGCACAAAAACTACCTTTCCGAATCGATTTTAATAACCAACTAATTTCAAATGATTAAAGAGCTTAAATTTTACCAAGGTAAAATGTTTGCCGTGTGGTTGCCGGCTTAGAATAGTGCTACTCCATGTCTTCCCGTGGAAATCGTTAGAAGCGACTAAGGGAATGAAGGCTTATAGTATATTAGGCGATGGGCTTGCAACCTGTCACTAATATATACTGGTAAACATCTTAGCCTAATTGTGTGAAAACTAGGTCATTTTGTATGAGATGTCCCCTGAAATTTATTAATTTATTTAAGTTAAGTTTAACCATGAATAACACGATACGCATAACTTTTCACCTTCACAATACTTAAGAAAGGCAGAACACAATGTAAATGACTATGTCATAAACAGACGCCTAGATTAAATTATCTTAGAAACGGGAGCGTCGCCACAACAAGGGCAGGTTTAATCAAATTAGGCTTTCAAAGAGCGCGGCACGACTGCCCTAAAAATACACTTATCATACAGATCTTTTATAACAATACAGGGCCCGTATTGTGGTCGGTTTTATCGCGGTGAATAAAACTTCCGTCACTTTCGCACTTACATACCAGTCAGAAAGTGACAGATGTTTTATCCACGTCGATAAACACGACTATAATAGGCCCGCAGGTTTTTTTTTAGAGGGATTTTGACAATTTGCATGTTTATGTTTATGTCCTTTTTGGGAACATTTTTTGTCCTCTTTGGTAAGGGAAATCTAACCCTAAATTCTAGAAACTGCAAAATGAATGAACACCACTGAAAACCACCTTGCCTTTGACGTGTTTCCGTATTGTCAACGTTTTGACAGCTCTTTATTTACTTCACAGTAATGGCGGCCGAGTTAAAAACAATGCCATAACACATCATAAGCAATATAGTTATACCGTGAAGATCAGTAACAGGGTGTTCAATGTATTTAATATACGGTTAACGTAGTTAAGGTATTCCCTACTTTTCCCTGTTGAGTTCATTCTCAATTTGCTCGTATGAATGACATTTGATAGACAGGCCCAGAGGTGCCAAAGAAATGTAATTCATGAATGGTTCCGCACACATTTCCTCGATCATCCACATAATTATATTGTAACTAGTTTTTGCCAATTATATTGTTATCCCACGCCTATGCATGTGTTTAGTGGTGGTAGGACCTTGTGAGGGGTCCGTTCGGATCACTACCACCATCTTATCCTTTAAACTACCTTCAAGTAGCAGTGTTCGCTTGGTTGTGTTCCGGTGTGGACATAAGACAACCGGTTAAATTACTCGCATAGTTCTCAGGGTTGGCAACCATTTGCAGTCTTAGGATTGTAGTTCCACGAATGCGAATGTCTATTCGTCTCAGATCCCACTTGCCATCAGGTGGCCTGTGCGCTCGTTTGCCTTCACCATGCCATTAAAAAAGTGTCTTCTTTCATCATAATCTCTTATTCACTGTCTCTGTAGTTCGGTACCGAATTTGACATCGATCAGTAAAGGCGTAGACCCTTAAAGACGGGAAAACTAAAAAAAAACAATTTAGGATCTTGTATCTGAAAGACCGAGATTCGTTCGGGTTAAAACCGAGTATTCCCGAAGATGACAACTCGACATCAATTTCTTGACCTGACAATCCCCGATTCAACAATTTCATCAAAATCTTTAGTGAAGTTCTCGTGAACCCTATTGTCCACAACCAAGCATTGCAAGTACAACATTAATACGCCGATTGCAATATCCTTTCCTTTGCCGTAGCTCGCTATACCACAGTGGAAATTATATTACCAACATCTTATAGCAGGATTTCCTACCGAAGAATTACCATCACTTAGCCATGAAGAGAAACCAACACTAATAGAAAAGCTTCCAATAAAATTGATGTTAATCGTAACGGCAATTTTGTGAAAACAGTCCGTTCAAACGACGCGGACGGCGGTGTGAGCCATAAACGGTAAGTGTCTCGATTAAAAATCATTAACTTTCAAGTGCAGGGACGCTCTACTTGCTATATACGTGTTTACACAGCTTGCGCTTAAAGTTTTTTTGGCTCACGATTGGAGGAAACGTACATTTTAATTTGAAGGGATTGCAGGGATTTGAAGGGGTTTTTTTTTCTGTTTGTCACGAAAAAATGTTTTTTCTTTCTTTTTCAATGAGCGGTTTCAAAAAAGTGCAGAGTCAAAGTCATAGATATACAGCGTGAAAATTGTTGGTCACCTACCAATTATTTGCCCCATGAACTTTAACATAAGGTAATAGAGACGATAATTCAACAATCACCAGGTAACAGTAACTTGTATTTTTAGAGGCCAGTAATTAGGTGTTTTACCCTATACTTTCCTAAAGCGTCAAAAAGATCTACACTCCCCTATGCCACTAATAATAACGGGTGCCCCTTGAATCACCGACACTCATTTCATCGAATGGGTTGTTTCATCGAATTTTCATTCCATCGAAAGCTAGTTACCTTAAGCATGGGTTTTATAGGCTAGGTTAGGTTAGATCTGTGACCGCCAAAAAATTATAACTCCTGCACGTGGAAATGCCTGTTCAATAAAATGAAAATTCGATAAAATGAAAATTCGTTGTAATGAGTGTCGGTGATTAGAAAGAAAGAAAGAAAGAAAAAACATTTATTTGCTTACATCTAGCACAAGTACAGATAAGTAAATTAACAAACAAAAAAAGTGCCAGATGGAGCAAAATGGTTCCTGCTCAGCAAGTTACTGGTTTTGATTCAAGGGTAAACCATAATAAGGTAATTATGTTTACATTTAGTGCGATGGCCGTTTACATATTAGTGCTTTTGACTATACATGGCTAAGGACTAAGATTAAGAAACGGTAACTTTAGTCAGTTGAGTCACGAAAATTACTTATACGACAAGTACGACAAATGGACTAACGGAATGGAATGGATGTCTACGAGTATACTGCCCTTCTAAATAAAAAGAACTCTTAAGCAATTTGATGGTCAAAGCAAATTAAACAATAAACCCCCTATCTTAAGAAATAAGGTCACTTAATACATACGCTGTTCTATGTGACATGCGCCCTTTTTTTCTAAGGAGGGCAGTATAAGACTAACGTCCGCAGTCGCGGGCGTCCTTTAGTAAAGTATAATAGACACACAGGACATAAGCTTGTTAACTATAATTAAAATTCTAAATACGAACGTTCTAGTTCAAATTACATAGCGGAAAACTGGCAAACGAGAATTTATGAATATATTTACAGCACAAACTTATTAGTGCGATTCTGTAGACGATAAATTAAATAATTGATTGCCTTATGGCATGGTCTATTACTTCCTTTATAATTTATTTACTTACTTGACTTTTAGCTTGTAAATAACAATTTAAAAGATGAAATACTTATATCATATATAACTAGCGACCCGCCCTCGCTTTGCTTCGATTTATGTGAGTTTTCTGTAACGTAACACCCGAACATAATACAGAATTTTATTATACATGAAAACCTTCCCCCTGAATCATTGTATCTATTGATGAAAACCGCATTAAAATCCGTTGCATAGTTTGAAAGATCCACGCGTACATACAGAGGAACAGACGTCGAGAAGTGACTTTGTTATAAATTATGTACCTAACGAAGACATAAAACATTTACTACGAGTACCTATTGTGTATTTTAAAGTTGTTATTCAACATTCGTAAATTACTCTATGGTTTTTTAACCAAAATCATGCAAAAATACAAAAAACAAGCAAGAGCATGTTGGACCATACTCAGTGTAGGGTTCCATCGCCATTACTAAAACACACAAAACACTATTTCCAAAAACAACAAGTATGAGCTAATTTCGAGCAAACTCAAATGTCGCAATAAAAAAAAAGGCCCAAGAGTATTTTAACATACTTTATCTGTACTGTCACGTTGAACAGGGTTAGTCTTTACTTTATAAATTAAAACTAAAACACAACAGGATAAATTGTAGATAAAATCCCGCAACATTGTGCCCGAGGAATAGACGCAACACGTTTAAATTTAGTCGACTGAATTAGGTTAGGGGATGGCAGCCGACCGTGGTTTTGTAGGTCAGGCAGGACTGCGGCCTAGCACGGTCTGTTTAAATATGTGCCTTTCATAATTTGCTATTATCTAACTTTTTTTTAATTAGTTAAGTAAGGACTTATCAATGTATTTAAAAGTAGCAAGTTGATTCTATCTTTTAAAAGTTAGTAACTAAAACCCAATTGAAGTATTATAGTATAGTTTTTCTACACTGTTTATATAGCCTTTCACATTATTTTCTATTGTTGATAATGACATACCCCATTTATGACTTTTTTTATCAATTCAAGAACCCAATAGAATAAGAGTCCAATCAATTAAAATATAAATTTGATCACCAGCATGCAATAATAAAAACATGTATTCACATAGACTGTTGTCTCATTAATCATTAGGTACCCTTAATTTGGTGGAATGCAGTCGGCTATATTTTAAAGCTTTAAGAGTTTTAAGATGTTATTTTGCTATAGTGTTTTTGGTTTTTGTGTTTTTTGCAGGAAAAGACTTAAAATTTTGCGAATTTGCCGACAGTCACATAAACTAACTCAAACTTGTTATCTAGATACCGCAAGAAGATATTTTTCAATTTTAAAGTTTTATGTCTCTTTGACCTAATACAGTGAGTATATAATTATAATTAAATGTACCTAGTTACATTTCCTGTGTATTGACTTTTTATATTTTCTCCTTACAGCTACGTGTACGAGTAAAGGTTATTAATGGACATATCCATACACTTCAAATCCCTTCTCTTTTAAGGAAAATCGGAGAAAAACTTGTGTTTCCCTGTATACTTACCACGAAATTTACGATATCCTACCCTTTTCTATTAGGTAGCTTTAGTACGGTGTAGTGCCACGTAAACTATAAACCCACATAGGTGAGTACACTCAAAAAAATGAGAGCTAACACAGAGAGATTTTCTCTTAGTTGAGAAAAAATGAATACAATAGTTAAGATATTAGTCATTATCAACCAAAGCTAATAGTAACAACAGCAATTTCTTTAGTGATTCAACTAACATCTTAGTTGATGTATCTAACGTCTTGTCAGGCTCGTATGGAATCAAGACGTTTATGGACAACAATCACAATCTTGATAGAAGCGACTAATTATTTTTTTCAGTGTAAGTATAACCAAATCGCTTAGATCTGCATTCAGGGTGTGTACGTTTTAATCTCTCACAGTGATATATGTGCTTCAATTTTATACTGAATCATCAATTCATCACATACAACGTGGGCAAGACTATGGATTTAGAGCGGTGCGTTCGAGGTGCACAAGAAAACAAATATCAGTCGCCTCGTTGCCTCGTACAGAAGGCTATTACCGAATTCTCTATGTACCTACCTTGTTAATAAACTGGGATGTGATTCACTTAAATCGTCGGCGAGTTTAAGTGGTCTAGTAAGAGCGTACAAAACATATTTCGTGATCCTGGCTAAGCCGTCCATCTGATGACACGTCAAAGTAAATGTGAAGTCATATAAAACTGTCGGGACTTGACAGAAGCGCGTGGAGCTAACCACATGTGCTTCTGTTTAGTCCATTAGAGAAAATAATATTTTACCGAACTATTCTCCTCGCGTGTGATATCCATGGAAAACTTAAAAGTCGTTACTTTAAATTAGAATTAGAATATGAAACTGTCACACCTCACGTTTCTTGAGACTTATCTCAACCATGAAGTTTAGTAATGCGGCCGTAAGGCAAATACATAAATAAGTATTTTGTTTGTTGCAGCTCGCGCCTCTCGTAGTTACCATCGATTGTCAAAGTCGTGATCACACTGATCACTAGCCTAAAGTTCCAACTAGATTAGCAATAACTTTAACTTCAGGTTTAGAGCACGAAGCACAATTTTGCTGATTTTTTCTAACTGAAAAGTTAGAGTAAGATAACAGTCCACTTTTATATTTAGACAAGTTGGAAGTAAAAATCAAATAAAAGGTATAGGATTAACGTAAGGTGTCATTTTAGACGTTTTGACTACCTATACACACACAAGAATGCATCTTGGCTAGCCTTACTGGCTGAAAGACAAGATGATTTAGATTTAACTAAGTATAATCATGCTAGACCCAATTAGGGGGAGCGGCGAGGGATAAAACATGTATTATTAAACGCCACATGAGTGTTTCTCTGCGTAGACTTCATCGGTAGACCAAATTTTTAATTTTCTTTTAATTAAAATGCCTTCCTCATCTTTACAATAGATTTCACGTACTTATACGTATAACAAGTTAGCGCTTAGTCCTTTCAAGTGTTTTTGAACTATCGTTTCTGTGTAAGGTAGAATATAATAATAATCATGTTTGTTATGATTTGGTTTTATCCAAAAAGGTATAACTGTATCCTATTATTTATATACGAAACACATTTTAACGCACGATCATTCATTACCAGTGATCGTAGATTTTTCAGCAAAACCGGTACAATGCAATACGAAAGGGACCTAGGGTTGTCGAGGTGTAATAATATGATTGACGTTTAAAATAATGTAATATCACGTTGTCGTATAAAATGACACATCACACTTTTACTTACCTACTCAGTTATTATAATGTTGTATAATATTTATTATATTACATGTAAACCCTTAATTTAATTATGCATACTGGGCTTTACATAGAATATTTTCTGTATTTTCGATTTGTTTTAATTATTTAATACACTCTATACTGCACACCTCAAAAAAAGATACAACAATACATAATATAAAACTTAAAAGTAGAGTTAGATAACAGGCGGTCTTCAAGACGAGCATTGAACCGGGTTTTTTTGTGAAACTGTTATTTAATTACCAACCATATCTTAATTATTACTTAATTCTAAATGGCTTTGATTTTATTTGATTCTTGGTTGAAACGATTTAATATTTGCCACTACTGTCAACCCTGCATCAAAATGCGAAATTTAAGATCACTTCGTTAGGTACGCAGAATTTGCATTTCACAGAAAGGCATTTCTCTCCGCATAGGTTTACCTTTTTTAAGAGGTAAGATGTTTCAGCTGAAAATAGCGTTCGATGGAATTAAATTCGAAAAAAAAATACTATGGGTAAAGTCAAATTCGATAAAATGATAGAATAAAGTTCCTAAGGCGTTTCCACGCCCTTATGCAACTAATAATAAGGTCAATATTTACCTATGTACAGTCAACCAATTTGATTTCTAGGCCACTTTGGACTATGTTAAAGTGACGTTGACAACCAAACGTTACAGACTTCTTATGATTTGGTTTACAACGTCACATTGAAGCCTAGTCAATAGTGGCCTAGGAATCAAATTGGTTGACTGTACATTTACGCGATGGCCACAGTAAGTACCTATGCTAGGTTGTTTTTCACAGAATAGTTACTTCCTTAAGAGATACAATCCATTGAAACAAAATAAAGGTAAACTTCATTTAAATGACGCAATAAGGTCGCTTTTAATCCTATTTTAACAACTGCTATCTTCGAAGAAAATTCTTCACTATCTATCACTTAGGCTATCACAATACTTCACACCATAAGCATAATTAAATCTTCAAAACAATAAGCCACCTACTTTTCTATTGGTCTGTTAAAAAGGACAGTCAATACGTGACCTGACTTTATTTTTAATCAACGCTATTGATTGGTGATTATTATCGCTTCACTCCATCACGACCAATCATTGTGTATAATTAATAATATTAACTACCTCTTTGGTTTCCAATAGCTGTCATTTTATATTCAAATTTTGAATGAAGAATAAAAGTGATTTGAGTGTATTTGCCAATAGACAATCTTTTTTTTTTGCTGCTTTATATGATTTGCCACGTACATTAAAGCTGTCAATAACTTTTTGTGTTTCGTTAATTCTTTATTAGATACCTTGTGTTGCGATACTTGCGATGGATTTAGGCTTTTTGTTGGTTTATTCAACTCGTGATTATTATATGTAAATAAATGAAATCTCTGTACTTATTTTGAACGATACAGGTTTTAATTTTTAGTATCAATGTACTTATTTATTAATACTCAAACTAAACTTAATAATTTAAGTAGAATGTTTTAATTCTTATTTTCTTTTTATATAAGTTTAGATTAAACAAATCGAATTAACAGCAACAACATGTTTGGAAAATATTTAAATTAATTGTCTCAAAAAAAAAAAATCCCGCTGATTTGTTTTACTGAATCGTGATTATCATACGAGAACTTTCACTGTCAAGTTACACGCATTTTGAAACATTGTGTCAACGTTAATTGACACTGATTTTACCAGACAGTCTATCATTTTTCAGCCCACGTACAATAAATACCTTCACCCTAGCAATCGAGTCGCACTTAAAAGTATTTTCATGTTTTCTAATCGTGTAACATTATAATCTGTATGAAGCCAACGTGACCATTTTACTACTTACAAACAAGTGAAAGGGGCCTCTGATGAGATTTTATTCGAAATATATTGAAGACGTGACCACCTGCCTTAAGATTGGAGATTAGACAGATATCAGAATAGCAGAAGCGAGAGGAGAAATCATTACAAAACGAAAGATAAATCCTATTTTATTTGTCACACGAAACAATGTTAGTAACAACACTGTTGAAATGAATTTTGAGGAAGAAAGGAAGAGGTTAGCAAAGTAGACAATATGTGAACTGAGGGCTTATTGTCTAACGCACTCGCAATCGCAACCGGCTTCAAAGTGGAGCAATTGTTTTCATTTTATATGCAGATAAGCCTTCGATTATTAAAATGAAAACGATTGTGATTGCGAGTGTGTTAGACAATAAGCCCTCAGGTAATAGCGATGAATGAGCTAGCATGGAATTGTTTAGAACGATTCTTATTTGAATCTGTATTATATTATTGAGACATTTGGTTGCATTATGTTATTCCTACAAAGACATTATTATTCAACCTAACATCAAATTAATATTGATACTTCCTAAATTAGATTTAGGGCCACTTGGACTACCAATTTACACTGGATCTTAACACTAACTCGAGTTAAAATGACAGTTTTCGTATGCATCTGACGTTTATTAACTCGTGTCAGTGTCGTAATTCAGTGTTAAACTTTCGTGCAAGTCCGTCTTAATGATAATGATCGTAAGTACCGACAACATCTCTGATGCCGAACTCATCACTGATCACCACAAAAATTCGACTCTAGTCACAAATTTGAGTTTAGTTCTTCAAACAAAAACATCAAACAACACCCAAACCATCCAATGTTTACAATCAAACAACGCCAGCCAACTCGGAGTAAGTGCATTTTCAAACATATTCTCACCATGTGTAATATGAGAAGAACTCCTATAGCCAGCCCTCGTCGCAGCCGCATCGTTTACTGCAAACAAAAACATATAAACATGAGTTGTCGCCTTTACCATCCGGCTTGGGTTACAATGAAAGTTCTAGGGAAAGTATCCACTATGTCAATTCGCTAGGTCAACGCTAGTTTGCCCTTTAAAAATGACACGCCTTGGGCAAAGTTTTTAAGGATTTCTCATCGGATATTTATTTAGTGCTAAAAAAAGGTAAAATATGCTTATTCTTTTTTTTTTTTTACAATGTCACACCAATTGACCTAGTCCCAAACTAAGCTCTAGGCTTGTACTATGGGTACTAGACAACGATAAACATACTTATATAGATAAATATATACTTAAATACATAGAAAACATCCATGACTCAGAAACAAATATTCGCGCTCATCACACAAATATCTGCCCTTACCGGGATTTGAACCCAGGACCGCTAGCTTCGTAGGCAGGGTCACTACTAACTAGGCCAGAGCGTCGTCGAATTCAGTAAGTAGGTCGCACGGGCACACATCACAAATCTACCAGCGCTCTTCAAGAGCAGACCACTGCTGAGAAGAAACGCCGCAAGAAACTCACCAGTTAATAATTTTTAAATATTGCTAATATTGGTAATTTGTAACATTTTTATTCGGATATTAAATACATTTAAATAGTAAAATAAAATAAAAATACAAAAAATATATACACTGTACACACTATAAAATAATAATTAAAATAATTAAGAACTAATGTAACCTATTATCTAAATAAGTAAATTATCATAATTCATTTGTAAAAATATTGTATATTTAAATCGGTAAAAAAGGTGGATCATTGTTATTAAACCATGCTAAATAGATCGGGATTCTAACCAAAAATTCAAAATTCAAATGAATGAACCGAAAATGGGAACTGCCTTAAGCTAATCACAGACTTCTCACCCAGAAAAGAATAAATTCTAAAACAAGAACATGAAAAGTAAACCACATAATATTTCTCTGCAACAATTACACCTGTTAAGAAACAAAGAAATAAAACAATTGCCAGTAATTTAATTCAGTTCTCTTTCACACAATGAGATCGAAGCTGTCATCGCTTTGGTCTCATTATAATGCACCTACTTTGTACTATTCTCACAATATCGAGGACATGTCTGGTAAGGTCAGGTGAGTGGAACATAATAGTTCAAAAAACTTAGGGTAAGAGGAACAGTATGATACAATGTAAAGTGCTACCTTTAATTTTCATCATGACTTATAAAACAATATACGGTCAGTGCCCTTTAATACAGAGACATGCATTCCATCTCATTTGTTTTCGGGGCTAATAATATAACTTAAGATTAGTTAGCCAAAAAAAAAAAACCTCATCTTCTTCATTGGGCAAACTTTTATAATTTAGCAATGCACTATTTCCTGAAACCGTTTTACCTTTTGGGATTGTTATAAAACATCGCCTAATCTATAGGTTTTATAAGTATTTAAAAAAACCTGATAAGTTAACGGTTTCAGACAAAATGCATTTCTGGCTAATAAAAATTTGTTTAATGAAATATTTGGGAAACTAAACTTTTACTCGAGCGTCTAGTACACCCTTAGTTACTTAGGATGTTACCCGGTTTTAATTCTGTTTTTTTGGGTATGGTTTTGTGATTTGATACGACTCTACATAATAACTATATATATTGGGCAGTTCATTCGTTTTTTCACCCTAGTATTATTCAAACTGTTCTAAATGTTTAGACCAGGCAATCTCCAACCAATTTCCTGCGATTTAATACCACTAATTGGAAAACCAATGCGACATTATCGAGCAAAAAAGTATTAAATATAGTATCACCTAACGCTTAATTTTGTCTATAGGTACTAAATTTATTTCTATTAAATATAATAATAGAATACTATTTTACCTTAAGTCTTCGGAAATCTATTATAATAATATTAAATTAATATATATAATGAAATACAAAAGCCTTATTTAATTTGATTTATAGACACAAGCGTCTGAAGCTAGCCACTTTGCATCTACGTCGTAATAAATTCTAACTTGCAATAGAAATGAAAGTCCTGCGAATAGGTCATCTTGCCAAGCAGAGATATAATCGCTTATTTATAACTACCGAAGATGAGAGGAAAAATCATCTTGGCCTGTTATAATAAATTCATTGAAGTAGACATGCTAATTATAGTTTTCTGTAACTTCGACCAACTATACCTAGTTACATTACCTCTCACTGAATTGTGAAATGCCAATCTGACGCCTAAGTTTCAAGGCTTGAGATGCCTGTCTGAAGAAGGGTCGTTTTTTTTATGATAAAATGTAGGTGCACGAGCACACAGGCCACCTGATGGTAAGATGGTGAGGCCAATAGACGAATTGTCAAGACTACAGTTCAAAGACTCCAAATGCATTGCCAATCCTGAGGACTAACATGGAATGCCTCTAGTTATGCTAGTAATTTCACCGATTTTCATAGCCTACACAGGAACACAACAATACGAACACTGTTGCTTGGCGGTAGGTTAAAGGATAGTCATCCGGTCGGACCCTGCACAAGGTCCTACGACCACTATACTGTCCATTCATAATTCATAGAAGCATAATTAAACTCTCAAGGGTTATAATAAGGTTGGAAGTGCAATACAATTCATATAGTAGGTGTGCCTTTTTTCCGTAGGAGGGCAGTATAATTTTCTATGACCTGACGCTGAGATGGATCACAGCCAGGTTCAGTCTATTAATACGGCTCTCAGTTCTCCACAGAGCGAAATAAACTACAAACTTTCAAAACCGCTTCAAACTATAAATACAAACAGCTGAACGAGCCGAAAAAGTACCAGCTCGTTAAAGCCCTTCAAGTGGGGTGCAACGCAATGCCTAATTGGCTGCGAAAGTAAAGCTTACATACTTCCATCATCGACCAGTGGGCGTTCCTGCCCAACGAGTTGCTTTTTGGGGCAAGTGTGCCGTGGGACCACCGGGAGAAAGTGGACACCTACCGGAAAGTGACGGAACTCTTTGTCGCAGTTTTTGCCGCGTTTCGGAAAGATATGCGGTTCCGTAATTATCGGGTGCGGTTGATATGTCCGGAGACAATAAAGATACGTGGGGTTGCGGCTTGTTTAAGAAGTAAGAACATTTCATCAGCCTACCTATGGTGCTTATAAGGCATTTAGTTTAGATTTTGACTTTTTAGTTTTTGTTTGAGGACCGTTTTTAAGTAAAATCTCAAGTAATGTTATCACTGGTTATTCGCAACAAACCTATCCTGTGAGTCAACTATTCAGTGACCATAATCATAGTAGAATACACTACAAAAATCTTTGAGTGAATAATTTCAATATGTAGGTAAATTTTCTGTTGAGGCTTAAAATGAAATTTAATACGATAAAAAAATTATAAGCTTGATACAAAAAACAATTGGGTCGATTATAAAAGAAATTCAAACGTCTTCCAGAAAACTACAGGGCACTGTCTATCACATTTTTAAATATTGACTAGTTTCACTACGGAATTAAATTTAACGTGTCAGCACATACTAAAAGCAGACGAAACATTTCAAGACAGTTTTTCTTTACATCTCTCTATCCCTATTATTAATGAAAATTATTATTAGACAATATCATGCCAGACTCCTAAAATTACATAATGTAAGCGTAATCACAGGCCTACATTATCGGAGCATCGAAATTTGTTCACACGTCATTATTAACTTTCAAAACTGAATATACGACGAACTAGTCAAAGTTATCCTTAAGGAAAGAATCTTGTGGATATTAAAATTTGTTATGCATCAACGGTTGAATGAATTTCGATCAGATTTAGCCCATCATATCCATATTACTCTTGAGCAACTTATCGTTATCGAATAGGTACAGCAAAACGGTTCTACTTGTGCTCGTTGCAACTACATATTATTTTCATAGTTTTTTAAACTATCTTCGACATAGATTTGCCGTCCATTACTACTTACTACTACTTAAGACTATTTATTAAACTGAAAGCCACCACTAATCGATCTATGATCCTAATCGATGTATCCGCATGCGAGTATAAACACATTGAATGGGCTCAAGATTAGACGGCAAATTAAACCTGGACAGCAATAAACCAATTCATTAGGTTGGTAAAAAGGTTATGACAAAACTAGTATTCGAATATGAGTTCAAGAGGCCACATTATGATGCCACGCCCACACAAAAATAAAAAGGGATGGCTTTATGTGCTTCCACGCAAAAAACTGACATAGAGATAGTTTGCGCGCATCTTGATTTCACTGTCGAATTCAAATAATTTATTGCTATTTACTAAAAAACCACAATACCTATATAGGTATATAAAAATTGTTTACCAGTAATAAGAAGTTAAAAGTACTAAACTACTAAATCCAAAATTTATCGGGATTAGGGTTTCGAAGAAAGAAGGACCGAAAACAGACGAAAAAGGTGTCATGTTTGAAACAAGAAACTATCGATGTTTTTGTTTCCAGTGGCGTTTTCACGTTCAACAGTTTCAAGGGAAAATGATCAAATTTAATATACTTATTCAAAGAACAGACACAAAGGTTATGGATGTTTACATCGTGGAACACTGCTGACAGCACCATGTGGTCTCTTAATGAAAAACCAGTTCACTTTAAGATGAAATTGCAATTGACAAAGCTTACATGCTCACCCACGGAGATAAACTGCGGTTGAATAATGAAAATATTGTCAGTTTAAAATGATTAAACGGTAAACGTCGGATTACATCTTTTATTGCGGACGTAAATCTTTTAGTAGCATCCAGCTGGTTTTATTGATCTTGAAAATTAAAAGTTGTTTTATAACTTTTAAAGAGAGACAAACGAAACAGCTCGTTCTGAATAAAATAATAGATAAGTTCCCGCTAAAATTTAATGATTGTATTTACAATGAAGTGAGTTTAATACAGGCAATTATACAATCTTGGATAGAAGTGACACTGGGTACAGAAATTATACTATACAGTTTACAGCAATTTAAGCATAAAAATTGGCGGTCTTCGAGTTAAGTAGCGATGTCGTCCATATGAAAGAGAATGGCTGAACTTGTAGTTTGGTTTTCGCAGTATTCGATAAATAGTATTTGTATTGTATTGTATTGTGATTTAGAGGTATAATTAAGAAAAGAAAGAAAGAAAAACATTTTAAAGACTTGTTATAATTGAGTACATTTCTGGCATTTTCATCCTTTAAAACAGTGATCTAATTCTACCCTTACAGACGTAAGATACAATCTGTCAAAGCGACTTTTCAACAGCATTAGATTTAATTTGGTGATTGTAATACATCGTGATCGGGGAAAACGATGCAAAACTTTAACAAAACTTAACAAAGCTTACATTACAGCCATGAAACTATTAATATCCTTATACCAAATCCGAGACTCTGATATAGAGTTAAATTGAAAACTAATCTGCCAATAATATTCTTATTTTTCAACAATATTCTTATTTTACTTGGTTGCAAGTTCTCCTTTATAGTCAGCTTTACAAGTTTTGTTAAAATTTTGCACCGTTTTCCCCGATCACTGTACATCATTGAAGGTGAATAATGACGAAACGTCATCGTGACTAATGATACTATGAAATGTAAAGACATGAAGTTAACCGAGTAGAGATACTATAGGATTAGGTATAGTTAAAATGGGAGATTCACATTTTTGAATAAGATTATCGATACCTATGTGATTTGAAAATAGTGCAACTAAAAAGAAAAGAAATGATAAGTGCCTGCGGATTGAGTTTTGAGCGTCGAACGCTTTAAAGTACTCTAAACGATAGGCGACTGGTAGAAAAAAACCATCAAATTTGTAAGAATCTGAAGCTCATGAAAAACTTTTACACTTTCTTTTAACATTACTTAGATTTAACGTTTTTTTCTTCCTAGTCTATATGAGTGTCCCACTGCTGGGCAAAGGCCCCTTGATCTCCATGAGTCCTTATTAGGTGTCTCTTCCGGCCAGTTGCTGAGGTATGCGTCCAAGTCGTCCCGCCATCTCCGTCTAGGCGTGCCCCCCGGTCTACGTCGCCCATTGAATGCGGCAGACGTGACCGGCCCAATCCCACTTAAGCCTGGCGGTATTCTCACCTACGTCAGCTATGCGTGTTTTGGAGCGCAGTGTGGTGTTCCGGATGCGATCTGTCTTTTTGACACCTAAGATTTAACTAGGTTTTTTTAAATAATCAATATTCGTTTATTTTTGTTTTATTTATCTCCTAGGTAATTATTTGTAATTAATTAGTTACAAAAAAATGATGGCATCAATTAAATACTCAAATTCGTTTAGACTAGTCCAATAACATTATGAAACTATTATCACAATTTTATTCAAGGCCTCTATTAAATTCGATAAAACCATATTGCCTTTGACATATTATCGTATTGTCAACGTAACAATAGCTCTTATTTACTTTGGTCGAATTAAAAACAATACAATAACACGTAAAAGACAATGATATGGTTTACCTAGTAGAATAACCCAGGTAAGTGACTTCAAAACCTACTTAAAGTTTGTTTACCTTATTGCTTTTAAATTATAAATGTGTTGCTACAATCTAAACCTAGCACAAATAGTCATTAGGTTCAGATTATACAACAAGACCGGGCTTTGCTAAAATAAAACAATTGCTATTTTATAAGAAAGAACTGTAACAGATATCTGTGCTCATCGCAGCGTTAAAGAATTACTTTCAAACCATTTGCAAAATATTACAACGTTATACTTAGGTCCAGCTAAATATAGTATACTTTCAATTAGTTAGACGGTAAAAAAGTCAATTAAAAGCTCAGATCTCCAAAATTATCATCGCTGTACACAAATCGATAAAACTATAATATTAGGTCAAACGTTTGACATAAGGAAATACGTCCACAAAATACCTTGTATTTTAATATTCTAAGTTGAACGATATTTATACCCTTTTACTAATTAATTATGTTTAAATTGTACACATAATGTAAATTTCTTTTAAAAACAATTTTTATTCGACCTTATGGTTACTAAAGTTAAAAAAAACTTCGACACGTTTTTCTATGAGAAAAAACTGAACGTTAAAATGTTGTAGTAAACTCCCCTAAGTTTCTCTTAGCATAATTCAAGTTTAAAGCCGTCATCAATATACATGTAACAAAAGGACGGTAGTTTCATCACATTAGCATAATACCTAGCGATCTGAGCGATGAATGGACAATGATCTATTGAATGATCGGCGAACTGGTTTCCTTTAGCAAAAGGTTTGCCGAGCGTTGAACTGGGTGAAAACGAAAGTCGACAATGCGTAGGGTTACACTTGTTTGCATGCAAGTGTTTTCAACCCCCGATGCAAACTAATAAGTTTAACGTGTGTACGAGTATCTGTGGAGCTGTGTATGTGGGTGGGTAAACCATCATTTTCATCGAACTTCACTTCATCGATTGCATCATTTCATCGATATTTTCAGGATAACTTAAACATTAATTACGTAGGTTGGATTGTTAGACTTGTGGCTACCAAAAAGCTCATTTGACCAGAAATGCCTTTCGTTGAAATGAAAATTCTGCGTAACGATAGGTTCGTTGAAAGGTGTTTCGATAAAATATTAGGTACCCGTAGTATGTGTCCGTGGCATCAATGTGGTAGCTCTCAAGCCGATGGACAAATTTTGTGATTCTTAGTAGAGTTTTGTGACAATGGATTGCGACTTTTAAGAGCTAGATATCAGCAAATGATTGACGTAAGCTGCTGGACGGTCACGTCGAGTGTTTATGCCAATTCTAAAAATTTTAACAGTTTTCGATAATCCGTTTTTTTTCCTGTATATTGCGAATACATGTTGTCTTTGTCGCAATTATTTATAATTAATGGTTTATCAACTTACTAATTACTGACGACTTGATCTGTTTTCAGCAACATTTATACCATCATTCACTTACGAGGTATGTTCTTGTTAGTGGAGTAATTTCCATTCTATATTCCTAGCCATGCTTCAGACACACTGATACGGCACGACACGCCTCCTTCCTACCGGACTACCCAAAAAAGAGTGTAATGTTTTTCGGGTATAGGTATGTATGTATTGATATTTCTTTGTGATGCCCTTTAGTCCTGACGCTGCAGGGGTCGTTGGAGTAATAGCAGTTTGCTTATTGTTAGACTTGTCTTGTTCTTATATTTGATTCAGATTCGTTCTTACACCTATCACATTATGTTGATGATGAATCATTATCATTAATAATGCTGCATAATGTAATATAGTATAGTAGAGCGTTGTTATTTTATTAGATGTCCCTGTAAACTATATCATGAGAAAAAAACTATAATCAGCTCTTTTAATTTTGTGAAAAAGGATCAAATTCAAATTCAAATGGTTTATTGCATGTCACATTACAAGTAAATATTTATAGATGGAATAACAAGAAGGTATTCATGTGACGCCCTGCAAGGGCACAGCGACATAAGACAGTAGGGCTTATTGTTAACACGTTACATTACAATTATATTTAACTTAAATATTGCACACAGAATTAACAATTAATATTAACTAATACATCTAATACAACTAATTGTTTGAATTAAAATAAAATAATAAATACAATAAGAGGCAAGTATAGAAATTATTTATTGCGTAATTTATCATTGAAAAATACACCTTACACTATAGAAACATTTATTAGGTACTTAAGAACAATTTTAATAGTCTTATAAATAATATCGACTTTTCTATACTTTTGATGGAGTTTGGGATGCGGTTATATATTCTTATCACTATTTGGTGATTCAGAGTAGCAAGCGAGATTGATTGATTGATTTTCCGAATTTGAGACTTCGTTCTCGAACGCTACTGAGTCAAAGTCTATTTAAGACTTTTCCTCAACATCTACATCTCGGTATAGATAAATTCGATCAAAATCTCCTTTTTGACTAAAATAAAGATTACAGACGCGACATTAATTTATGTTGGATTTAACACTTCCAATGCTACAATTTCCTTTCCTTTCCTTTACACGAGAAATATTAAATAGATATATTATAAACCGAACAGTAAGAATACTGACGCAATGCTACTAGTAGACCCACAAATCAAAATAGTGCTAACGCCACAGAAAGCGTGCGTGACAGGTCTTTGTTTACACTTTCTCCGCCGTTTGACACTGCGTTAATTATTGTTACTGGTGTTACGGGTGCGCCCACGCCGGTGGGCCGGATGCGGATTTGGTAACATACTTCCAAGTGACAGAAGGACTTGATTTCATGACAGGTTTTAATTAAGAAATAATGTGATGAGATATTTGGTAAGTTTTTTGGAGAGCAAAGTAGGTGCGCATTTTGCAACAAAATGTGTGATGTAATTTTAATTTACTGTCAACAGAACAAAACATCATTTTATAAGACAGTTTACTAATGAAACGCATGTCTATGAACATTTGGATGTCTAAGAATGTATATTTAAGCATTTTGATTAGCTTCAGTCCTTTCCTACTTACCTAACATCCCTCTTAAATTACCTAAAAATACTAAATTAAGAAAGGCTTAAAATGTTATCTCTTTATAAAACATGAGTTTAAACATTAGTCACAAAGAATGAATCTTTTTTAAAGATTAAAGAAAGATTTAATCTTTGAAAATTACTGAAATAGCTTATATAAATCTCAGATTCAAAATACATCATACTCATAACAATACACTGTAAATACCGATGTACGAGAGATAATTCTTAGAAATCCAATAGAGACAAACCATTATCGCTAAGTAAGTCACGACTGTCATTTCAATGTCAAACTTAATCTGTCGGTCAAAAGTTCCCAAACGTGACCGCTGCCGGTCATTGACATTTTAGTTACTCTTGCTTTCGCAGAAACTTTTACTCCTGCGTTCCATTTCGAGTGATTTATACTATTATCGTATTTAGTTTCGCGCATTGGTGCTAAATAAAGTACTGTTGCTTTCACCGATCCTTCGTGATTTTCTTTCGTGAACAGCTACTTTACTGAATGAACGTTCACGAGTTACGTGATCTCATATACAATGTATTGCTTTAGAGCTATGATTAGTTGTACCGTTAGTATCAATGAATAGGGAATTTAGCTAATAAAAACATATTTCTAACCCTCTAATCAACATTAATCTAGGTGAGGTATATCGAACGATTATAGCTTTAATAGCAAGGTGTCACCCTAGGCTCGTTACTCGGTCAACGTTCTTTGCGTTAGCATCTAAGTAGGTATAGTTTGCCATAAACTGTTAACTAAAAGAGCTACCAAAATATAAACTGCTCTCCAACAGAAAAAAAAGAGGATAAGAATATGAAATCTGTAAGCGCCATACTGTATCTTTGCTTTGGTTGGCAGTATACGTACGGAATACATACGAGAGCTAAGCTAAGAACTCACCACGAATACACCTATATTGTCTCCTCGCTTCGATCCCTCAGCATTCTCATGAAATCCTAGGAAACGTGTACAGTTACAGCGTTAATTGCTCACACAATGCGCCTGCGCTGGGAACAGTCGTAAACCCACATACCCGACCTGTTGGCATACATCGCAAACTTTAATTCAATGAAAAAAAAAACATGAAATGCAGCTGCAGGTAAGCAAGTAGTCCATAGTGAGTCTCCAAACATTGATTTGAGAGCGAAAATTGTTAAGGGATTCTTCACTATTGGCTTTTTCAGCGTAAATATAGTTGGAACTCCTATTTATTAGTGCTAATAATTAAAAGACAGTTCCTAATTTTTATTACGTTTTTTAATTACAAAACAATTTATAGCGTCTAGCTAGCCTCACTTTTTTTGAATCAAAAAAATGTTTTGACTCACTCGAAACCTCGTTAAGTTTAATGCCAACAAGGACTAAAATTAATTCAGGCCTGTGATACATTAGACAGTGTACATAAATAATAGGGACGACAATACCGAACTGCCTTATCGAACATTTTCAAACAATGCGTTGACAAAAGTCACGCTGATAGCGAGATCTAGCAATATTCAATTTTAAAATTAACGAATTGGATGTCATGGCTGAATCATAGAGATTTGAAAGAGATGAAACAGAATTCGAAGTTCAACTACCGAAAAGGGCACTAATATCATGAGAAAAAAAATATATTTTAATAGAAACTGAAGTTTTTATAACTATTCTAGAGATCTTGGACGAGTTTATAGCGTTTTCTGTAAGTGCAAAACAAAACATGAAAGTTAAACCATTAACGAAACCGAGTTCAAGTGAAACGCGGGTGGAAAAGTATCATTGTATTTTTATTGCGAGCCATTCAAGAACAACAGAAACAATTAATGAACCCATGTAAACGATGTTCACGCATATTTGGGTATGAAAGTGAATGTTTCTCACGACTCCGTTTTTACGCGGACGTCATTCACCGCCACTATTCAGGAATCGTATGTGGTTTGAATAGCCCACGCGTGTCGCGGGGCTACAATGAGTTTTAACCACCATAGATAAATTCAATGACAAATAAAATAAAAATGCAACGACTTGAGAACCTCCTTCATTTCGTTTTTTTTTAGTTTGAATTTGTTTAAAAATGAACTTTTGCTAGAGTTCTTGCGGCAGCACTTCCACTTTGCAAATCTCGACTTGTAGAAGAACCCTATAAAGTAATTTTCATAAAGGGGCTTCTAAACGGGCCATATTTTCTATGCAATATGTGGCCGGCAACTATAGGTGTCCCTCTCTTACTCGTATGTTAGAGAAAGACACCAATAGTTGCGGGCCACATATTGCAGTGAAAATATGGCCCGTTTAGAAGCCCCTTTATTGAATGATTTGACATAATAAATATTGTCGTGTGAGGTATGCCGGTACAGTGGTATGAAATAAACAACGTACCGGCCAAATATGTGGTCTGTACGTGATTTAACAATAAAGTTGATAAAATGCGTTTGTTAATTCGAAAATACAACTTAACGCGAAATTTTTATTGCATAGGAAGGTGAATCCACACACTGTGTAAGACCACGTATTAGGTATAGGTCGTTTCACAAGAGTTGCCACGAAAGGATTGGATGGGTATATACCTAGTCAAGAAAATGTTACTGTTTAACTATTTGAGGTTACACGTAAATGATTATGTCAACCTTCCAAATAATAGAATTCCTCCCAGGTACACTGTACGTACGTTCATACGTACAATATTAACCAATACAGTTTTTTTGGTTTGGAATTCTAACAACCTTTAAAAGGACGTCACTCACATAATCATAGTGTAGGTGACACTAGTTTCGTTTGTTTCGTTTATCGCAGTTCTAGAACGATCTATCTATCTACTCGTAACCCTAAAACATAGTCGGACTTTCAATGTAATGATAATGTCATGAGCACTGTCAAGCCATCGCTTAGTCACGGTCAAAATCAAACTCAAGACATTGCTCAAGTAATAAGCTATGTAAAATAAATCAATGTTATAGTGAGTGGTAAGAGTAGTCAAAATCGAAAGTAGTATCGATCTAAAATCGGCACCGCCGAAACATCGAGTTGAAATTGTGGTCAGTTGGTCGGTAACTTTCACCAGGGACTAATTAGCGATCGGCTCGATGTTTACACGGCCTCATCTATATCGATATCGATGTGAACCGATGGATTACCCACAGATAACGTCAGATTAGATTTGATGTGTAATTACGCCAACTTTAATTATGATTCAATCAAGTGGAAACTACGAGTATATCCGTGAAGGTGAGAATTATTTAAAATGAATTCCATTTTAATATATTTAGATCAATTGATATAATGTTAATACGAAAAGCAATGTTGTGAGATTAGGCTTTTGCAACTAATTACATTCATAACATGCAAATAATTGATAACGTTCTATATTTATAACTTAGCATCGTAACGGATTTTTATTTAATTAAACATTAATAAAAATACACAAAAACCAATCATCATTAATTAAAAAACTTATAAAATATCGATATCTTGTCGATAAATGCAGTCCGCCCTATAAAAAGCTTCCTACGATCATCGCAAGCGCACCGCGTCGATCGATAAATCTATTGCCCCGGCGACTGACGTGTTTATGTGGAGTAAGTGTAAGATAATTACGAAGTTAGTGATTAATGTATGCAATCTTACAGAGTACTGATTAAATGTACTCGTATATGTTTAAAGCTTGATTATTGGCGTTAATTTTAAACTGGAAAATGAAATCTTTCATAAATTATATTTAGTGATTTAGGTTGTAACTAATATTAAGAACCTACTTGACTTATTAATAATTGTGGGACTTTGGTAGTTAAATGATTTCATAAAACATACACGCATATTAAATCCAAGAAAAGTGTCAAACTTTTTATCCCCAAAGCATGAGTAAGTTTTTGTGACAGTCATTTTTTTGAAGATGCCTCTCCAACATTCTCTATTCTACGACACCAATTATCGTATTCAAAGATCTTACACCCCACGTGTGAACACATCAAACAAAAGACCATTTGTATATGTCAATTAGACGCCTCGTACTTGGAATCCGCTTTCCCTTTGCCTATGTGATCGGCATTTGATTGTAATAAGCGAGATTTAATAGAATTACATGGAAGTTAAGAAAACAGAAAGTGTTCAGGTGAGAAAAATATTGGCAACACACGTTTTTAAACTTCTCTCGCGGAAAATTGTTCTTAATTGTTGATCATTGCTGGTTAATTAAGTATTTAATTACCGTATTAAAAATATAATCTTTTCAATTAAGACACTTTAATGTTTAAAAAATGTCAAAACATTTAAAAATAATCCTGTACAAAGTTTATGTACTCAGTTGAATGCGTCGCTGGCATTCAATGCGCGCTTTCAACATGTTAAAACGTGTTAACTGTCACATTATGTTTGCGAGAGATTAAACACAAAAAAGTTTACGGCGAAAATAATCACCGAATACCAATTTGGTACTTCAAAGGCTCCCGACCAAGTCGTGTGCAAAATTAAAACACTTTCGCTTAACGTTGGCGAACCTGTTTCACAACGTAACGGTTTCAGAGATATCGCTTACCTAATATCGATAGGGCAAGGTCACATCCCTATTTTAGTAATTTGAAATTGGAAGCCAAATACGGTCGGGATTATTTTGTTTAAGTTATGAAACTTTTCAATTTATTGACTTTAAAAATTAAGTAACCAAGTTTTTTTACGCAAAATACATAAATAGATTATTTTCATAGAAAACAGATTTAAGATAAACATGACAGTGGACTGGGACATAAAGAAAATTTAATTTATTTCTTCACGATACCTACATCTGGGAGCTAATTATGTATGTATGAATTCAATCATGATGACTAATACAAACAAAATTCGAGTCTCAAATTGCAGTCCACTACACATGACTGATTGACATCAGGTATTCCACTCCAATTGATATGATTGACAATAAAAAATATTGCCAATGATGTCCCCTCGGTTTAACGATGACATCTATTTTTGCAACCGGTTGGTTTTTTCTGAGCCTTTCTATGTAATCAATTGCCTTGAGGGGCGAGAGCAATCTGATGTCTTCTTCCACTTCATACCTATCGATTTATTCTTGCCCCATCTCTAAATGTGTTAGTGTGCTTGTGAACGTTTATTATATACCAGTGTAGTGCTGTGATTAATTTTAAAACTTTTATAAAATTACTTTTACTTTTCACTTTTTGATAATCGTTTATTATGAAAGCAATTTGTTGGAATGATTTAATTGTGTATCGATGGTAATCTTTGTAGGATCGATTAATTTCAATATCGACGATTAAGTACCTTGAGGCCATTTTAGTGTGATGACGATTAATTGAAAAAGTGGTGTTTCTGTTAGTGTTCGAATGTGTACGAGTAGTGTTTTAAATATTTATGATCGTGCTAATACTTTCTACGTAACTCATCGTAGTGACCTTTAGCTTTATGGGCAAAATAAATAAATTTGACGAACTTTTTCCCGCGACTTGGTTCGTGTACATCTTGTTTCAGAATTCCCACGAGAACTATAAAAAATGATAGATGAAAAATTATTTTACCGGGGTTTTAAACTACATCAATAGTTTTCTTAATTTGTTTAAGAAAGCGGTTTTGCCGTGGAAGCATGACTGTAACTAGGTACGTAACTTCCAAAAGCATGGTTCAAAGGTTTTTATTTCATATAACACAAATAATAATAATACAAAAAGTATTAAAATACTAACTATAAATAAAATAACCCTTGCAGTTCACCCGCTTGTGGCATGGTCCCTAAAATGCTGGCCGCGTTCCCCCTTTGCACAGCCAGACTGAGCCGCTGCGCAAAGAAAGAGCCCGCTCTGGGCTCACCCACCGCCAAAACAAGTCTTTCCGACACCTCTTTTACAAACTTCTTGGTGTCGGAAGACCACGGACCTAAAGTTTCCATTGCAAGTGCCGCAAAAAAGTAATTTTCTTTTAGAAAAGCGTATTTGCGACACTTGATGGTCTGGGCCCGATCAGCCGCGGACCCAGGCTGACGAGCGGATCCCTCGACGTGAGACGTTTGGTTTGGTTTGATTTTATCGCAGTTCTATAATTGAAAACTAGTTGTAGGAAAATAATTCTACCTGTACGAAGTCGCGGGCGTCCGATAGTATAGGCACTTATGATGCAAATTAAACATACTTTTAGCATACAAAAATAGCAATTTAGTTTGTTTGCAAAATCCACAACAACTTAAAATAACCCGTTTCCTCCGAAGTGTTTTATGTGTTCTGTTCAGCTCACACAATTTACGAGATAAGAGGCCCTAGCCAAAATGCAAACACTACTAACGTTTTTCTTTTCTATCACTTAAAATGTATGGGATGACGTTCTCGTGCGCAGCGATAAACCACATGGTCAACTGTCACTGCCATACGGGTGAGGATCAAAAAGTTGGAACATAGTTAAGGGCAGTTAACCATACAAACAACGAATTAGAAAAAAGTTCCGTTGTGCGACGAAAAGTATCCCTACAACTGTATGGCTAATTTTTGTGTCACAATGGATAAGTTTCATAGAAAATTTAATTGACGTTAGTAGCGTTTGCACGGCCCCTGAACGTAAAAAAGTTTTTCTACATCACTCCATTCCTCATCATCCAATCAACTTAGTAATGTATACTTATCAAAGTACGATAACTGCTGTTGAGTAACTTAAAAAATCGATACATTTTTTCAACGATCGATGATTTTTACTCAAATCTCGTCATATAATCTAAAATAATATATTATCAATATGACATAGACATTCACCTAAAAACATAAATCTATTAACACCGATATAATGCTGGCTTATGTATACGGCTCGTTTGACCCCCAGACCTAAACTTTCTCCGTACTATACTGGTTCTCTTGGCACATATTGGTTATGTTTATACATGTGTCGGAATGCGACTTTGTATGTTAACTTGGCATAATGAAGATGCGCTTATATGATAACGATAATGAAAGAATGACGCCATGAACTTAAAAAGAGATTTAAAAAAGAATAGCTGGCCCTGGTTGAGATGGCAGGATGAATTAGATGTCATACTGATTGATTATGTATTTAAGATAAATATTTACAGTGAAGTAGTGGGACATTGAAGTAAATAATTAAGAAAAGCTATTTAAAATAAAAAAACAAAAAATGTAAATCTGTATTAAGAGCTTACAGGGCATAGTGGAATACATAGAAAATTTCAAACGCGTCACCAACCTTAAGAACAAAGAAGCTATCTATGCTAATCAACGGCTGTGTCATGTCATCGCCATCCGGGAACACGACAGTGCATACCCTAAATGATAGACATTTGAATGATGACACATTAAGAGGCCGCATACGAAATTTTGCTGATGTCGCTGATTTACGTGATTTTACAGTTGAAATACTATATTTCTATAAGTTTTAATGCACAAAACGAAAGATAATTTCTAATTTTAACGAATGTATGAGCTACTTTTTTGTTTTTATTATTTTATTTTGATTAATCGACCTGACACCGGCGACTGTTATGTGAATTTTGCTGGAAGACGTTTAGAATGTCACATATTCATGAATAGTTTTGACCTCTTAACGGTATGAAAATTACAATGTATTGCTGTGAAAGTCGTCTAAAAAATGTATGAATTACTTTTTACACTTTTCATATAAATTTTTCGAGTAAAAAAAATAATAAACTTGGTATTTTTTTATAGAAAACAGGCAAAAATTATTTTTCATTTCGGCTACTCAGAACTCTCGTTCATAAAATTAAAAGAACAACAATAAACTTTAGTTCAAAATCAGTCCAATACCTAAAAAAAATATGCAAAAAGTTCAAAAGAATTGGCAATAAATAAATAATGTTTTAAAACAACCTAAATCTCGCATTATAATACTCGACGAAACTAAAAAAGTGGCTCATTTATTCGTAGCTCATTTATTCGATCATAACTAAAATGACATTTAATGTTGAGCATTAAAACTTATAGAAAAGCAGAATTTTAACTGTAATATCACAAAAATAAGCAAAACCGGCAAAATACCGTATACGGCCTCTTAAGTGCCAAGCTCCTTGTACATAGGTACAAAGTAGACTCCATACTAAACGGGATTATTAAAATTGGCATAATCACCCAAGAAACTCATTTACCACTTTCCAACTTTGAAAAACATTAGCTCTTCAAATTGCAAGCAAATTGAACTTTTCTCTTGTGAAAGATGTTACAGTTAAGTTAATTTATCTACCGTAGCATCTGCCTAAAACGGCGTGCTTTGATTCTACTCTCGCTAGTAGAAAACTTTTTCAGTTTGTATGCAAATGGACTTTACGTTCTGAATTATATCCTGAGTCACTTAGGAAGTTACTTTAATACCTGGAATTGGGGAAACTATGAAAGTAGAAATAATTGTTTTATCTTGGAATGTCACGTGAATTTGGATATACTGTCACTTTAATCGCTGTGACAAATCATTTTGTGGCACTTATTTATAAACTCGACTGTACAAGCCTAGATGTTATTTTGGAATTAGGTCAATTCGTGTGAGATGGTTCCCCGCTATTTTTTGTTATCTACATAAGGTCTAAGTGCCATAGATTTTAGCTGGGTTTTACCGTTAAATAGTAACTAAAACATAAACGTTACCTTTACATGTATTTATTTTCTAAACACTAGTAGGGTAGATGTACCGATTCTGGCCACTGTACCCTTTTTGGCCATTTAAGGTTGAAATGAGCATCAAAATACTGTAAAATAAAAAATAATATTTATAAATAGTTAAGACTGAAGACTAATGTAAAGATAAAATATAAAAATCTGTTTTTAATTTCATAATTCTTTAGATGTTAGTTAAAATTTAGAGTGGCCAAATACGGTGTAAAGATGGCCAAAATCATCAATACAATTCATTGAGAATTAAATTTAAAAAAAATGATTATTTCAATCTGATAAAACCGACACCAAGATTCAATCACTATGCTCGTGTATTGTATAAAAACTAGCTAGACATTTTTGAAATTTATTAATCCTATGTTATTTCAATACCAATCAATTTCCATACAATAACACTCTCACAACTTTCCATTTTTACGTCTCCCGTGAACAAAGGCAGATCCCAAGATTAAATTAATAATTAGACATCTACTTATGCCTCTTTCCCACGGCAGGTCAAAAACGTATGTCTATGCATAATAGCCTATTCGTAGGATGACTTTTACTGTCTCAGTCGGCAAGAAGTTGGGAACTTAGCTCATAAAGGGCGGCTCCGACACGGTTGTCATTAACTCGGCCTGAAATTTTAATACTCGGCCTGATACCGCTGACTGTGGAAGTTTGTGAGAAATTTAACATCGCTATTCAAGATTTAGTGAGAATATTATACTTGAGCCATCATTGCAATGTTACTGTGATTATGTCAAACTTTGGAAAGGTGCAAAGATACGTCGCTCTAATTTTACAAGGTACAATATTTTACAAGGTACAATAAAAGTACTAAATAAGGGCGAGTTTGAAACAAAAAAAAAACACCAAAGTTTACCTAAGTGGTAGTAAGTTTGTACGTTACTCCTTTAAGCTGAGACTAGTTGACGGTTTTGGGCAAAATTTGGAGTAAAGATGGCTTATGAATATTAAATAATAATACGAAGGCAAACCTTTATGTACCAAAAAAAACTGTAACATTATCAGAAATTAGTATTAGACAAAGCCCCAAAAAACCCATCAATTTAATTAATTATTATCCGTCGTATTTGTACCGCGGCAGGCCGCGTCGCTGATTTTAAAAGGTACTCTTATTAAACTAAACAAGTGACATACAAACCCTAACGACGTAATAATGATAATCAAAAGTTCAAATAAACCAAATCAAAAAAAAAATAATACTGACACAAGATACTATTTTTTTATTACTACACGACCACAAAAACGGCGCGGCGCATGAGCTTTACCACTATAACGAAACGCTAAATTAAAAAGAAGCCACTTTCTGTTTTACGGCTGCGTAGTGTCGTTAATGGCCTTTGAATTATGTTGTTTTTATATCCTAATACTGATAACTATAATATTTGTGATACAAGCTTTTTTCGAGACATGTCTAATTTTCCGGGATAAAAAACAAACGGCGTTTAGAACAAACCGTTGGTCAGTTCATACTTAAGCAGTCACACAAAACGACACATTTGGCATTCATTACATTAGTTTAGACATCAAATTTAATAATGGTTTCATAGGCGCTCTTAACCGTCAAAACAGTTTAATCCGTTTACATAATATTTCCAGTTTTAATCACAGTAAGTAATAAAAATAAATTTCAATTAAACCTTCCTAATTCTTACCTAATAAAATCTCAGATGACACTTTAATCGATACAATTCGATAAAAAACGCACCAACGACTTTACCAACAACTACTTTTATTTAATGAATAATTAAGATAATCTTTAAAGTAGCTGAACACGACTTCTTAATCAGCGGTCCTAATAAAAAAATGTAATTGCTCCCATCGATCTTAACTAACTAGAGAAAGTGTACAAAAAAAGGGACGGTCCTTGATATTGCCGGGGCCGAGTTTCACCTATTAAACGAACGATTAAATGACGATTAAATAAATGAGCGAGACAACCATAGACGCGCAGACGTTTCCTGTTTACCGCTTGTTTGTAGGGAGCCGTGTGAATGTAGTCCGTCAGCTTACAATGACCTCCTTGTTGGTCTATGCTAGGTTTCCGGAGTGGATCTGTGGTCGCACGTCGGTAACCTATCGATGTTTCGAAAAACTTTTGTCCACTGTTTCGTTTGCCCGAAATTTTCATTTGTTCGTAAATCGTTTTTCTCGAAACCCATTAACTTTATTAAGGTCCTGTTTCACAATCGACCAGTAAATTTATCTGACATTTAAAGTTGGCTCTCTCCTTGTCTATTTTGAAGTGTCAGAAAGAGAAAGGGCTTAATTTATCTGTCAAATATGCTTTACTTGTCGATTGTGAAACAGGCGGTAAATGTTTAAAGAGATATACCTACTGAAGCAGTAGGTTAGGTTAGTTTGATAACAATCCAGGAAAATTAAACGGTTTCTGAAAAAAAAATACTTTCTGACAAATGAAAATTTCGGACAAACGAAACAGCGGACAAAAGTTTTTCGAACTTAAGATAGGTAACCATTGAAACTCCGATTCAAAAAATGAACCTGTTCAAGAGATTCATTATTCCTTAATGAAGTGTATAGAACGGTTATCCATTCAGTCTAGAGGCATTACGAAAACATTATCGCTATCGAAAATGTATAGAATTGACGCAAGCCGCTGGGCAGTTGCGTCGAGCGATTATGTCAATTCCATACATTTTCAGTTTTCGACGATCGTTTACTTAGCGTTACGCATCTTGTCTAACCTAACAGATCGACTAATTTGACACACGAAGGCAGAAAGCTACCAAAAGGTTTTCTCTTCTTCCTTTTACATTTTATGATCTCTCTTAACCTGTGTTCAAACTTTCAAACTCATAATACTTATTTAATTTAAGGAAAAGTCACACATCGTTCCACCGGGCGGTTAAAATAATACTTCTAATATTACATGCATCTCAAATTGAACAGGTATTCGATTTAAATTGTTCAGCATCTAGACAGGAATTCGATGCTCTTTGCCCCTCCGCTGCAGTGTGCATGACTTTGACCTCGAGGCCTTAAGAGATTATCGCTTTGCAGTTTCACTCTCTATTCTCTATGCGCTCCTCCGGGTCTATGGATTTTACTTTAACACTGGCTGTTTATAATATGTATAGGTAAACCATTGTTAATAATACTGGCCGAAAATTGATGTTTGAAGTAGTTTCGTACTACTGGCCGAAAATAATTTTGTAAAATATTTCGGAATGCTTCTATGGAACTAGAAAATAAACGTTTCAACCCTTGACCAAAGCAACAATTTTAGAAGCTTGAGTCCTATGTCTGCCTGTCATTGACTTTATAGCACCAGGACTGTTTTTTTATTGAAAGTTAATTTATCGGGTTGTTCTTAGCAAAGGTTTGATCGGTTTTGCTCTTCCAGAGTTATCTGTTCTATAAGTAGGGTTAGCAATTACGTCCGGAGTTTCTAATCTATTTACATACATAGGTAGGTACATTAAATCACGCCTAATCTACTTAATGATTTTAATATCGTTTGAACCTACAGCAATAAAACTCAATAGTTAAAAAGTGTTTATATATAAAGAATAAGTTTGGATATTGTTTTTTTTTAATAATGCCTACCACCTTTTTTTACTCATAGTGAAACAATCTTTGTCAACTCTATCACATCCGATACAAAATCAAACTTTTTAGTAAAATAATTTTGACTAAGAGAGATATAACTCTAACATATTTTAAAAGTCTATTAGAAAATTACATACCTAAAGTAAGAATGATAAAATAAAAACTGGCTTTTGAGAGAACGAGTATAAAAGAAGACTAACAGCTGTAGGTTAGGAAGATAAATAGACAGTCTGTGTAACAAGCCATCTAACAAATGAGAGGCAATAACTTTTAGACCGCTAAACTACCACCCTTAAAAAGGCTGTATTTAGTATAAAATGCCATTACATGTACGACTCTATTATCAACAGCAAAGAGTTAAAATTTATGTACATTTTAAATTAAAGATGCGTCTCTTTTACTTAAGCAGTAGCTGTCAGATACTTGAGAAAATATAAATGATTTTATATTCAAGTCAAAGGATTCGAAAACATAGCAAGAGTCCCATTACTTATAAGTGCCAATCTATAGAGGTAGGTATAGAGGTATATTTAAATGAAGTAACTGACTGGCTGATTGATCAACGCACAGCCAAAACCGATGGACCTGGGGACGCAAAATTTTAATATTTCTTGGGGATATTCTAGGAGTGCGTTAGAAGGGATTTTTGGAAATTCATCTCCTAAAGTCGCGGGCGTCCTTTGGTCTTTAATAAAACAGCTTTTATCTCTAAGTAATTGTTGCTGTTTCAAAAATGTTTTTATCATTTTGTTTTATACTTTTATCAAATTTATTGGCGGACAAGACAAGTTTTCGGAAAAATGTTATCACAAGTAATAAAGTAAATAATTGATTGTGTGCTGAAACGTCCAAGATAACCTCATAATTTGTCTTATTTTCTCTTTTACGACCTTTAAAACTTTATTCAAAAAGAAACAATACTAACCTTTCCCACGAATGTCACCGTATCATATTTAATGACGCATTCAGAGTCCAAATATTTATCCGCTAACACACTTTCAACGTAAAAATGTAAAATAACACATACATTTTAAACATTTTGAATAACCTTCAACGAATCGATAATTTCATCAATTAACTTATCTACACCCTTATTATGAAACTTTTAAAAGTTACACCAAACCAATGAGATATCAAGCTATCCTTTTCTAAAGATCCAGGTAAGAGTAAGATAGATTTATTATAAATTATGAACGTTGAAGATGACTAGGAAGTAAGGTGAAGTAGTAAATGAAGTAGAACATTTTGTTGTAAACGCAAATGATCTGTAAAATTGAGCGTGAGATTCAATCTAATCAAGTTACTAAATAAAGATGTTGGTAGCTTTAAACCGTACAAAAATAGATTTAATCTATATAGATTTAAAGTTCACTTGTGAAGGTAAATTTGAAGATTTTTAAGGAAGCCAAAGCTAATGCAAATTGACTGAAGATGTAATTTGGCAAGTTGATAATAGTTTGTATCGGTATTGTTAACGATTTGTTATAGATACAGTTATTTAAACACTTTGCTTTGAACTCTTTATAGTTTGTTTAAGTTAAAATGCATTGAGATTTAACTTATAACATAGGTAATTGAATTGTACAAACAATTAGAATAATAGAAGGTAAAGTGGTGAATATGGAAAAGAGGTCACAGTTTGGTACCAACGTGAGGGAACATAATTGGAAGAAACCACATTATGAGGTAACAGTTTTTTTTAGATATATCTCAATTGAGGATGCACGCCCTAAAATGGTATTTGTATGCTCTGGCGGGACGGTTAAAAAAATCTCCTACCTGTTTAATCAACTCAGAGAAGTTATCAAAGTGACTCTAGAAAGACACAAAATGGAAGGAACTAGAAGAGGGTTATGAAAATCAACAAAACATTCGATTTCGAAGACATTAATTGAATACTATATAGAAATACAGCTAAGAGCACAATGGTCGGGCCTGATCAAAGCAATCTATGGGGAAGACCTATGTCCAGAAGTGAACGTGCTTTAACCAACTAGTAGGATTATATAGATAAATACATGCTTATGAAGAATAGCAAATGTGACACAAACTTTACTCCAAATATTAATATTAATGCACTACCACTACATTTGCATTTACATTTGCAGTAAACTGTAATAGGCCTGTATGAACCAACGAACCAAACAAAGCAATTTATTGAAAGCGTAATCATTATTAAGCCGACTTTCATTTAGATCTATGAACGAACGACCGTCATTTGTTTATCAATTACGCGCAAGTCGTGCGCAGGGCGGCGCGCGCGCCGATCCGCTCTGAAAACAATCTCTTCACTTTTCTCTTACACATCCTGCTTTAACTTGGATCTTTTGTTTCATTTGTAAGCTATAATTGCGTATTTGTACATTATGGAAATTTAATATAGCTATTTTGTACTTCTTTTGTCTATCTTTTTTGGCAAGCCTCATTTAATCACCCAGATTTTCTATTTGACTCATAAAAATTAAGAAGTAGGTAGGTACCTTACTAAGTCTGGAATTATTGACATGTTTCAATTTCACTTCCTGTGCATAAGAATTAGTACAAGCCGGGGTACCCAAATTATGTACTAGGCATGTGCCTAGAGCTTAGTTTGGGACCATGTGTATATTTGTGTGAGATTGTCCTCGCTTTTTATTATCACGAATTTGCGTGATTATTAAATACTAGGTACCATACGATATCTTCTCAGAAATTATCAAAAATATCGAGATATTTCTAGTCTTTACCAAGATTGATGAAGTAGGTATGTCAATTACATCCAAATCCGCTTACTGTTTTAGCATGGTTAAGAGATAAGTTAACATCCTGACGTATCATATCCATAAGTGGGATGGTTTTCTATTTGTCTTAATTAACAATCATTTAATTAAAAAATACGAATATTTTTTGTTTACGTTTTACGCAATGTCATTGTACCTCAATACACAACCATAAAGCATTCGAATATGGACTTTAAATACTACGACATACAGTGTAATATTACAGGCACCGACGCACGCGCACCGCAATAATACAAGCGGTAAAACACGTGGACCACGTGACTCCAACATGTTAAGTAAGTATTATGTTCTGTGTGTAGTTGTTATTTAGGTCCATATTTGAATGGTTTAATTTAAGGTAAGTAAGATAAAAAATATGCTGTGTAAAGGAACTGAAATAGACTCGAGACAAGAAAATAAATCATTATCTTTGATTACTATAAAGAAATACTAAACAAACTTTTTATTTTGAAAAAAAATGCTCCTGAGGTATGAATTAAATAGGTATTTTTAAATTTAATTCATGAATTTAAATATTCTGTCAAGGATTTTCCTATATCCTTTACATACTACTCTATTATCAAACATTTACAGATGCTTATTCAATAATTGAAATACTCGTAGATAAAAAAGCTCATAAAATACGTACGGTTTAAGCTTCCAAAATAAACAGCAACCACCACACAGTCCAACACACACACAAAAATCCCACTGTAAAGATCTAGCACGTGCGGGCGCGGTTCTAGCACACTCGATACGCGGCGTCTGCGCGGCGGGCCAGTGACAAGTGTAAACTCCCGCGCAGGTGCCAGACAGCCTCCTACTAACAAGGTCGCCCCCTCCACAGTTTCACCAGGAGAAAGTCTACCTACATACATACCAAATTTCCGAACTGATCGACTGGGATTTAAGATGAATGAATGCCCTTACGTTTGATGATTTGACCACGAGTGATGCCGGCCCTTATTAGATGGCAATTGATTTTGTTTCGACTCTGTGCAGAGTAGTAGCTATTATTTTTTTCATAACACTGCTTGGAAATATTGCCAAAGATGGTCTGGTTCGGAGTCACCAAACATGACTTATATGAACAGACCAACAATATTTTTGGACTAATGAAAACTGGCCAGCAAAAAAAATCTTGGCCTGTTCGTACTGTGCTGTTTAGTAAATTGTTTAACTTCCTTTCAGTAATTGTGAAAAGTACTGCCTCGACGGAAAAAGCAAATAAATGAGCTTGTTTCTTCTATCGTACTCATACCTCCGTCTATTGCATACTTTCTCGCCTGTGTAACAATGTCCTTTCATTTTTGTTTACATGCCAAGTTTTTACGTACAGAGTTCTCGCATAGATATGTAGTGAATGCACCATTTTTTTTTGTTGTTATGGAATAGTTACGTGTTTGTTGACAAAACATTTGTTTTTTTATCATTGTCTAGTCTAGTACTCATAGTACAAGCCTAGAGATTAGCTTGGTGCTAGGTTAATTTTGTGTAAAAAATCCTTACAAAATCTTAAAAGTACGTATGTGACTTTAGTACCTATAAGAGTGAATATGCGTATAAATAAGTATTGGAAATGCTAAATCTAAAAGTAACTAAATATTACTAAATACCTAGTTATATAGTACTTACGTTTATATTTGGTGTACGTTTTAGGAAATAGCTGTTCAAGTGCTATACGTACGATAGGTTGGGTTTTATTTTTAGGCGATAGCAAGAAATAAAGACTACTATCAAAACATTGCATTCGGAATTATGAAAATTCGGCATTTTGATCAATCGGAAATATGGCTCTTCGGAATTATGTATGTTGTGTACCTAAATACTCATAATTATATATAAAGTAAACACCTCAATCTGTATGAAAACCAACCGTGTCACTTTTTGCTACCAACTGGGACACACCAAGAGAAGAGCATTTTCCGTTTTCCGCGCAAAATAGATTCAAAGTACTCAATACAAGAAGAGAGAAGTCGTCGCTTCTTTGGGCTATTGCAGTTAATTTTATTATCACGCAACGAGGCATTTTCTTTATTTTCACGGCTGACCGGCTGCAACAACAGCCGCGCGGAACGTCAGTAGCTACGGCCAACCCCGACGCTTGGTCGGGGTTTAAGTCCGGATTCGGACACGCGAAGTAGATGCATTTGCGTTATCTATGTGTATTTATATCTGTGTGTGTGTACCCGTCTAAGGCAATGTAGTTTTACCGGATACAACAGAGACCCTGAAAGCTAAAATAATGTAATACATAATTAACTATCCTACTGAGAGAATTAGAAAACAAGTGAAATAATATTCCGTCGATAACTAACTTATTTCACTATACAGTTATAACAATATTGTAATACGTATTCTAACAATGAATAACGGCATTAATACCAAATGATTTAAAGTTCTCTTTCAATTATTTAATTTATTTCAATCAGACAGCTTAATGACATGTAACAATGTTACAATGAATTTTGCCATATTAGACAATTTGTGAAGTTTATTTTAAAAATAGAATAATCGGTTATGACCTCTGCCTTATTTAGAAATACGAGTACACGTACAATAGAGATATACGATAAACCATTGGTATTTGTTTTTCAATAATTGAAGATGATTCAAAACCAATTCAAATAATGAGTGGAATCTGAAAATTCATTAAGTCAGTACCTACCTACCTCAACTTGCAATTTTGCATCTCTTAATTTTTTAAATTTTTTTACCATAGTTAACTGTTAGAGTTCAAAATACCGTTCGAAGTTTACAAAGAAAAGTAAAAAATAATTGTGTGTTAGTAAAAAGTAGTTAGGGTAAGATTTTGACCTGTAGGTATGTATGTATGTATGATTATTTGTTTCCTCTACAAGTCATGTAAATGTGGAATTTCGTTAATAACTCTAATACATAGAGCGCAATTAATTTTTAAAGGTCCCATCGAGCAGCAATGTATAATGTGAACGAAGATTTAAGTCTTATTTAATTGCAGTTTAATTGGGCTAATTCTGATACATTGTGTGACAAAAATAAATACAACTTATGTTAACGATACACATGTTTTTATGTTAATTAGGATGCATATATTAACTGTCGTTAAAATGTTTGCTCGTATTCCATTTACAAACTGTATACATGATAACCACAGAACAGAAAAAACAGTAGAAGTGTCAAGTGGGCGTGTCACGTGTGGCATAGTTATGCGGAGTTCCGCATAACCTACCCTGTCATACGTTTGCCGCGATCGCTTATTTCAATATTTCAATATTTCGATATTTCTAAAATAGGTAATAAATCCAGAAGCATGCCTTATTGTGCTATTTTGGAGCGTAAAAACGATAGCCGCACAAAAACATTTTCCATGATGGCGTGTTGTTTTTTTTTATGATAGTTAGAGTATTGGCGACAACAGGTCTGATACTAAGCGATGCTCATGCCACTTCCACTGTTGTTTCTATTCCGTGATGATAACTAACATTACATGGACGACATTTTCCAAACATCAGTTGGGTTTTTTAAAGTGTCCTTTTTGTTAGAATTGTTAAGTTTAGGTATCCCTATTATTGCGTTGTCTAGATTTCTAGATTACGGTACGTCATATCACTCCAATGCTGTCACATAGCCTGTCTTTACAAAGTGCTGTATCATAATCCATCTAGCCGCTTGAGAGCTGTCTTATGAATGTAATCCGAGATTGGTATCAAGTGGTGGTATTAAGATAGTTTAGTTCAGTGGGCGAGAGAAATAGCCTATTTATAAGGATCTTGAGCAGGTTAGCTCAAAAACGTATGATTTAACATGATTTTAATATAGATTTCAAAATTCGCAAGAAATATAATGAGTATGAATTAAATTCTTACATGGAATTTATTTAATAGTTAAAGTTTTCAAACTCTCTTTTTTTAACTTCTGAGAAGCTACAACATAAAAGGAGGATTCGTCATTTTTTTTGTACAAACTTTATTAATAATAATTGTGTTTTTTTAAGTACAAAATTGCACAAACCTAATGTAGTCTTGGTGTTTTACAAGTTCAGATAACGGTGGTTAACATTTTTTTTAAGGTGTGGCCACCTGATCTTTTGTGGAATCTGTGACCCATAGACATTTTGCATTCTCAAAACCACAATCTAAAGACTGCAATTCTGAGACCGCAAAAACCTTAGGGATGGACTTGTATGCTAGTAATTTCGTCGGTTGTCTTATGATCACACCGGAACACAACAATGCGAATACTCCTTGGCATAATTTAAAGGATTTAAGAAGGTGGTAGCGATCTAGCGATACGGACGGAGCTTGCACAGGATCCTACTACCACTTAATATTACAATTAATAAAAAAATATGCGGTAGAAGGTACCGTAAAATGGGGTGAGTAGGGATTAAGGGGTGAGTAGGGACATTACCTAAAATATGTCATCACTTGTTACAAATGAGAACAAGTCTTAGTATTAAATGGACAATAACGTTAAGTCTATTGGAAATAATTTCAGTCTTATAATTAGTAACATATGCTTCATTTTAGGTTGTGTCCCTACTCACCCCGTTTTACGGTTCTAAAACTCAATTTGAGTAGTCAATGACTCTCAACCGTCTACAATAATAAATAAAGTCTAATATAATAATATATAATACCATTTTAGGGCCGTGTAATTCAATCTTGGTTGAGATCACTGTCTTAAGATACGTCAAGTCATACATTCACGCCATTTCTTACGTGTCTTGAGACAGGCATCTTAGCGTACATCAGATTACTAGTTGTTACCCGCGACTCCGTCCGTGTAGAAGAAGTTTATCGCTCTTCTCTAGGGAACTGATTATTTTTCATATTAAGCCGTTCTGGCGTGAATCAATAACAAACATCCAATCTTTGACATTTATAATAGTAGTATTAAGAATGTTTAATACGGCCCTTAAAAATCTACAAATTTATAAAACTTTCCTTTTGATACAAAGTAATCTCCTGCATTATGATCACGGTGTAAGTTACAATCCAAAATAGTCCAAGTGCATCCAACCAAACCGTATTATTAAGAATCCCTTCTTATATTCTTTGTGATACCGACCGCTATTACCTTATGCTTTTATTTTTTAGTTCTCGATATTTCGACACAGTTCATTGCGCCTTGATCATGGGACGGGCATGGCGTTTGTAATTGTAACTGTATCGAAATATCGAGATATCAAAATAAAACAAGTAACGAATAAATCCCACCAAAAACACAAATGTAAAAAATAGGCCAAGTTCTCAAGTGCCACCAAAATTTGCGATATCTAAAAAGGTGCCAAGTTTGGCGATACATTGTTTATAGTTAGACTATTTATTGCCACTAAATGCATGTTGAGCCTGAACTTGTCATTTTTTTTTAATGTCCTACCAAAAGACACAGACTCCAAGGGTTAAAAAGTGTGTAATAATGGTCGAAACGTTATCTCGAATACTTATAATTAATCGTGATCATCATCATATAAGAAATATTCAGGTATTTTTTAAAACGTATTTCTCAACAAGATATGAAAATACCGTAAAAGAGATCACCAAAAATTAATTTAAAATTAAAATCGGCCAAAAAATCCGGTTGATACAAGCATTTTAAACTGCTATTTAAACAGCGATTAGACAGAGAGATCCGATATGCACTGTGACGTCGTCTGCCATATAAACTCCATGTTATATTCTGTTTTGCTGGAAAGAGAGGAACAAATCTTTGTTGGCTTATATCTTGGTGATTTTTCAAGCTATTCTCACCCCGTTTTACGGTAATGAATATTCCCAATCAACCGAAAAACGACCACTGCTGGAAGGTCTTCTCTAAAGATTTATGTCTAAAAGAGCGATATAGCTATCATAATTATGTTTTGTGCAGGGTCCGCCTGGATTGCTACCACCATCTTATCCTTTAAACTACCGCCAAGCAGCATTCGCATTGTTGTGTTCCGGTGTGGGGATAAGACAACCGGTGACCATTACTAGCATATGTAGACCTATTCCATCTTAGTCCTAGTGTCCGACTTTCGGTTTCAGTTTCAGTATCGGCCTAATTTCGACCAAAAAAACGAGTTTCGACTAAGTTTCGGTTTCAGCAATAAACGCAATAAGGTAAAAAAAAACTAATTTGCATGTTCAAATCATAACGCCGAACTCAGATCTTAATCAAACCAATTTTATTAGCAATAATAATGAAAGTAAGTAACAACGGGAGGTCGTGTGAAACGAACTACTCTTCTTTTCTAACATAATTAGCACCCGACCTGAAAAACAGAGAAAGAAAAATCACAAGTTCACATATTAATATAACGTTTTAATGTGTAGCAAATGAGACAAAAACATTTGGTGTCAGATTTTCCCAGATTGTAGTTCAAGAAAGTATCTAAACTACAAAATTACAAACAAATGGTGCTTAATATTGTTGAGAAAGTTGAAACAAGATTAGTTATGACTTTTGGTGAAGTGAATGTGATATAGACACGATTATCCACGTGTTGTGCTTATAGCAAACAAAACGGGTCACTTTCTATGGAAATTCTTTACAATGTGACCCGTTTTGATTGCTTTTGACTATAAATAAGTAAGATAGGCAATCGATTACGTATAAGTAAAGCACTTAGTATCATATATTTTTTTCGGTCGAATGGACATTTCATTTCAGATCAACTCTTTTAAAGTGTACTGAAATTTGACTGATCTATTTTTATAGCCTTTACCGCGGTGGATGAGCATCCGTCACCCTCATAATTATCATATCATATAATATCCGTTACTCACACTTACATATTGGTCAGAAGGTGACAGATATTTTATCCACATCGAGTGCGAAGCACAAAACCGGCCGTTCATGGAGATCCTTGGGGAAGGCCTTTGTCTAGCATTAGACGTCTTTCGGCTGATATCATGATAGTTATGATGATGATCCACATCAATAAACAAGACCATAATAGGCCCGAGGCTTAGTGCTAGAGGAACTACCAAGTTTCTGCCTTTCAATCCTTTAAAGAGCGACATGCCATAGCACTGAAAAACATAGTGGAGGAAAGTTTATTCCATAGTTTAAATATGATAGGCTGTCGCCATGTTTGCGATAATCATACATGTCTCGTCATGCTTTAGGTTCAAATAACATTATCATAATAATGGAGCGACAAAATCATATACATGATAATATAGAGAAATAGTAATATGAATCTGCTTCGCATTAATTTACTGTTAACGTTAACAACCTAAACCTAACCTTAGGTGCCGCGTTTGACGCCACAGGGGGTCCCGTCCGAGAGCCATTCCTCCCTTATTACGGGTTAGACCCCGTCGTCTAGCACGGAGCTCAAGGGCGGGACCCGAAGGCCCCCCGTTGATCCTCCACACTCCTACAGATTAACCCAGGCCTCCAAAACAATATTAATCTTTTGCCATTTCTTTATACCGTCAATCTTACAGTTTATAAGCACTAACCAGTGTACAGAACAATTATCTATCACTTCTCAAACAACAACCAACCTCACCATTCTCCATCTTTTTCCTGACCTCTTTTTTTTCCTTAATTAATGGCTTTCATTCCTTGTTTTAACAAGGTGTATTTCGCCAGTATCGAGTTTTAGACAATCGCCATGGACTTATTAGAGAAACAAGTCCATGGATATTACACGCGAGGACAATTGTTCGGTTAAAGAGATTTACTCTGGTGGACTAAACAGAAGCACATGGGGTTAGCTCCACGCGCTTCTGTCAAGTCGCCTCCTGACCTCTTATTCGCGCCAAAACTAGATGATACCTCCTCTCAAAGTTGCCAGTCATCATTGTTTTGTCTAAAAATACTAACGAATTGAATGTTTCATTCATATCGCGATCATTCGCGACAAAAGCGTCGATCTTCCACCGTTTTACATTAGCAACATACAGCTACCCCTCGAAAACCTTACGTGGTTATGAGGATACAACACCGTCGAGCAAAAAATCAAGTCACTGTATAAACATTTTTAGTACAAAGTGACCATAATTTTGCCCGTAAGTCAGGTTTAATTTATCGTAATTCAGCATTACGGGCCGAATATTGTCGCGTTTATCGATATAAACAAAAAATGCGTCACTCTCAAATCTTCACATAGTCACATACTTTTTAAGTTAAACATGTTTTATAAACATAACCGCGATCATACTTAATACGCCCGCAGTAATATTTATTATTCGTAAAATTCTTACTTAGGTTGTGTCTAAAAGTATATTTATTTAGCAATAGGAGTCTGTGCTAGGTGCAAACCTAAGTTTTCTATCAGATCTAGCACCACTGCCAACGAACGCCTTAGAAATTTGTTCTACAGAGAGACTATCATCGTTTCAAACAACAGTATGATTATTTTTGTAACCTACGTCTAAATGAAAGTAATATACATATTTCGTCGTTTACTTTCCGTTTCAAACGCTTTGCGTTTAGCAATGATTGTTCTTGTTTGTTTAATAGAAGAAAGTCCGTTTTTGTCTATCGAATATGTATGAGGCTGCTGTTTCTATGTAATTTTGAATGGCGTGGGTCGTAGTAATAATTCCATTCAAAGCGAAACGTCATGGTTAGTTTATTCATACAATAATGATCATGTATCACATGTTTGAATGTTTTAAAAGTCAATTACTTAATTTAATTCAACGTTTATTTGAACATAGGGGTGGTTTTTTATTAAAATTAGATTATTACTCAGTGTAAAACTACCGATGGTAGGTTAGGGCTGCAGAGAGAGGACCTTTCTGACAGTATGTGCCGTGCCAAGGAGTGCTACTATCTGTATGCGAATGGAATGAACTGTCACATCTGAAATAGAGAATTGAGGATTGTGAACCAACGCTTGAATTGCGTAGCTGTCAAAAAAATCCATAATACCAATTTAGCTCCGAGATAACCTTTCTCACCCCCTTAATCAAGTCCTATTTCCACGATTTTCGAATTATGTTTTAGTAATTATGAAAATCTAGGTTTGTACGTTTTCTTTTCATAAAACAAAGGTTTTATTAGATCTACAACATACTTAAAAATCGTACTTAATTTAGGAGGCGAGAAACGTTATCGCATTTTTAACCGACTTGAATTCAAGGAGGTTCTCAATTCGATTGTTTTTTTTTTAATGTTTGTTACCTCAGATCTCCGACCTTCATGAACCGATTCGGTTTTTTTTTTCATTCGAATGCTTATACTTTCACATTTGGCCCATTCTTATCAAAATGATGATCTGATGATGGAATCCATAAGGAATCGAAAAAGCTCCTCAAAAATTATAGGCACACCTATGGCAATTTTGGTATTTTTCATTGTAACTCGTGTATTTGCTCTTGGATAATTTGGTGAAGTGGAACTGATGATGAAGGCCACAGATGGCCACCGGAACTCCTTAACGGTATCTATTTCAAGGGCGGCGATAAGATTTTTCGATTAAGATAGTTAAGTGACTATGACGAAACATATTCAGGTTTAAATATATGACTATGACTTTCTCACGGCGTTGCTTGCGGCTCGGCGAGACAACATAACAGCATAATTATGATCAAGAGTACAAAATAAAATAAATGTTTAAAGAAACTAAAACGAGCCTTTAAAAACGCAAAAATTAACTTCTTTTAAAATTTTAGGTAATAATAGGTCAGTCCAACTGAAGTCGGCGTCCCACAATATTTTTAACCAAAAGCTGATTTCAGTTGGACTGACCAATTACCTAGATTTTTTTTTGTGTTTTTGAATGTGGATTTTGGTTTTTTTGTATGGAAATTTTCAGCTTTACAATCCACTTAAGCATTTAAGTACATAAGCTCATAATGGTTATTTACTTAATACATACCAAAATTTCTAAAAATATCATCAAAACGACACATGACTTTCGAAGTATTTCCGCCCGTTACATCTTCCGATAGTTAATCATATTTGTACCGTGAGGGAAAAGAAATTTAGTCAAACAATGTTTCCGGTGAGACTCGTCCTGCGATGGCTCCGAGCGAGGACGTGGGAAAAGACTAGTGCAAATAAATCTTATATGCGTACCTACATTTTTATCCATGATCATCTTTTGTTCGCGACTCTATCCGCACCGTTGTTTATGTAGAATAGTGATTCTCTCGGGACGGGAAATAGCTTGCGTATATTGAGGCATTGTGTAAACAACAGTAATCGACGACATGGTAGCCTAGTTGGTAGTGACCCTGCCTTCGAAGCTAGCGATCCCGGGTTCGATTCCCGGTAAGGGTAAATGTTTCTGTGATGAGCGCGAGTATAAATATATTTTGAGTCTTGGATGTTTTCTATGTATATAAGTATGTTTATCATAGTCTGGTACCCTTAGTAAATACAAGGCTAGAGCTTAGTTTGGTAGTAGGTCAATTTGTATGAAATTGTCTCCTGATATTTATTTACACTATAGAGAAGTCCAGCAACTTGGGCATGGTAAGTCAACCCCGAGCATACTGCTCGCGCAAGTAGCCCACGCCTTTACTTGCTCCAACTACATATTAAGCCCGATTTACATTTGGTAAAGGACAGTGAATAGTAGACAGTGACAGTGGACAGTACAGTAGTGTAAACCGATCAGACAGTAGCGAGTCAAGCTGCCTTGGCAGTGGATCCAAAGAGTAACGCTTTCTATTTTTTCACTCCGCTGTTCTTGGCACTGTCCTTGATCAATGTTAATCGGGCTTTACCTAGATACTTGCTCCAGCGATGTGACTAACAGTCTACCTGGGGTTCTAGTCAAGATGCAAACGCTGCTAACGTTTTTCTTTTCTATCGCTCAAAATGTCGCAGCTTCAGAACAATAGTGACCTAATTTAAAATTTCAGCTTTCAAACTTCAAGTCATAAATTTATTATTATACCGAGAGACCTAACTCGAAAATTAAAATTTCTGAATTAGGTCACTATTGTTCTGAAGGTGTGATGTATGGGATGACATTCTCGTGCGTTACGATAAAGCACTTGGTCAACTGTCATTTCATACATTTTGAGCGATAGAAAAGAAAAACTTAAGCAGCGTTTGCATCTTGACTAGGGCCCTTGCAGTCGCCGAATAAATGAATGAGACCTTAAAAGAAACTGGTAATTCATGTTTTTATACGATGAAATGACAGGCCAATATCGGCCGGGGGACTGTTAGTCAGTATTACCTACGTCCGTTTCCGGTCCATAAACGTTTCTGTTTTGAAACGTATATAGAACAAATACTTTTCGGGTCTAAATGCGTCATACCTTAAATATGTAAGGAACATAATAATATCTTTTTTAAACATATTGGGGTGGATAATAAACATGTCAATTGATAAATTCAAGACTTATTTTGAATAAACTTAAGGTTAATTTCTAATTTACATACACATACATTAAATCACTCCAGATTTCCCGAGGGGTAGGCAGAGACCACTTCTATCCACAAATCTCTTTCGCTTCTTCCACATTCATACATCGAATCAGGCATGCACGTCGGTTTCGGGTACTTAAGATTCGGCCCTTTTCCAGTATGTCTCCGATTCGATTCGAAAAAGTACGCCTAGGGTGGCGCCTTCTGACCCTTCCACTCACTTTCGCTCTGTATATCTCTTTCATCAATCTTCATTCATCCATCCTTTCCAGATGATGACCGAAACATCGAAGCATGCCCTTTTAAATCTAATTCATTGTTTTAATTTCAAATTTTTATATTGTTGTTTTTTCTTAGTATTTACGGCGTTTGATTTATTTTACTTTTTTCCAGGTTAGCTCACTAGTTAACTACATTTAATATTCGACTAGATAATAAGCGTATAATTGTTATGCATGTCCAATTTGCCTCTAATTGGGTTAGTGGTATTAGGCCCCTTTACAAGGTCCGACCGGATCGCTACACCATCTTATCCTTTGCCCTTCCGCCAAGCATGATTCGCATTAGATAGTCCGTTCCGTCGCATCTTCCCGTCTCAGTCCTCAGGGTTGGCAACGCAATTGGGATACACCTATTTTTAAGGATGTATAAAAATTTCAAAACCATTTCGAGGAAAAGGCTTCTTCTAGAATAAATCTCTGCAGTTAGATTTAAAACATTATATAAATTATATTGCAATTAAGAAATTTCCTTCATTTGACCACTAAATGCTATATGTTTTGTGCTATATCAAGCTTTTTTGTGGTTTTGTATAAAACATAGTAATCTAAAACCTCTCTAATATTTTACCTTGTAAGTACAATTTAGATAGCAGAGCTAGCTGACACCTACGTTCGAAGACAGCTGTTGTTATATACAATTTGTTTGTTTACATATTGAAAGAAAGAAAAAACATTTATTCGTGACAAACAGATAAACAAAACTCAACAAAATACTGACATAGACAAAATACCTGTTGCCACGAAATAGTTCCAACTAAGCGTTATGCTGGCGTTAAAGTCAGCACAGGTCTTCCGTTGGAACTTTTTATAACACATTTTTTGTAAATTTTGACAATTGTATTTTATTATTCTCGTAAATTATAAATAATTATCTTTTAGTCAGGAATTTTTCAAATTTTTTGGTTCATATATTATAAAAATGTTTTGAAATGTGCAGATTGAGCCATTTTATATAGCATCCCGTTTGCTACAATCCCCTCATTATACCCCTTTTCAAATATTTAGAAAACTAATTTCATATTTTTTTTTACTTAAAATTGGTGCGGGCTTGCAAGTTATACAACTATGCCAAATTTTAAGTTACTAGCTTCTTTAATTTCAGAGAAAAATTGCTATGACATACACACAAACAGCATGACACCAAACTCACCCCAAAAGGTTCTATTTAACCATTTTGGTACGGAACCCTAAAAAGATATACTACGACAATATCGAAATATGCAGTCGGGGTTGTGATTAAAGTTAGCTCGTTAGATTTGTTACGCTACGATTGCGGAACCAGCGAGCCGATGAAACTGTTAATTGCGATTAAACATCAACCTGGATAGTTGCAGATAAATATTGTTGCTGGTTCGGAATGGTGGTATTATTTGCTTTTTCTACTCGCGTACTATAAACTTGTCCCGTTGCCCGTGTGGTGCCGGGTTTAGAATGTTGCCACTCCATGTCTTCCCGTGGATGTCGTAAGAGACGACTAAGGGACTAAAGGCTGTGTAGTGCTGTTAGGCGATGGGTTTGCAACCTGTCACTAATACACTGGATAACATCTTAGCCTGGTTGTGCAAAATGTGGTCACAGAATTATTATCAACAAGTTTTTGGAGTTGTTGGTGAGTCTGTGGCTCTGCCTACCCCACTCTGGGAATGAAGGCGTGAGTTTATGTTATGTGTTATGTTACTATAAACTGCTTAAATTGATATTGTTAACGATATTAGAATACCACCTATAACTTAAACCGATCCGGATTAACCTTGCACAAGGCCCTAGCCGTAGTACTAATAAAAGTAATCAAACTAAAAAATATCATCATAAAAACTGTCATGTTTGACTTACCTTGAGACGCACTTTTAGTCAAGATCCGATTTTTAATAGGGTCATAAACGTCTCGATTAAGATGGCATTAGTAGGTTATGCTTCTATTTTTCTTAGATCTTTGAACATTGATTAAATTTGGTAGAAGAGTAGTTGAGGCAAACACAAGTTCAGGATCGGTCAAGGGATTACGAAGTTAAAGGGGGAATCGCGAGTTTGCTGTTCAGGGAAAACATCCTTGTGTCTTAAATAAATATGAAAGTCATTAATTAATTATTTAGTTATGTTTTCACGGCGATAACCACAAGCTTTTGGCGTAAAATTTGGTGCAAAAATTTATTAAGATGGATATAGGGTAATTTAATCTCGGAAATTCAATAACTTTTCAATACCTACGTCAACGGATTAAAAATATAAAGATGTCTAATCAGAGTCTTGATTCAATAGTTTTAGTAGGTACGTGTATTTTGAATTAGGTCGCTGAATAATTAATGCTCAGTTTGATGGCGCGATAGCCCGTATATTTTTCATATATACGCCCGTACACATTGCATCGATGCAATAGCTCTCGGCTCAAAAATGTTAAAACAACGCATCGATGGATTGCTACAAGTGTGCAAACTATCGACAAAAAAACATCAAATCGTCGTAAAATCATCTTTAATTTGACAACGAATTAAAGAGTGTGTTATTTTATAGAATATCACCGCTGGACGCATAAGTTTTTATAATACTTGTTTATTATTTGGTTTTTCATTTCAACGGACAGCACTCGATCTAATTCCAAGTTTGGCAGAACTCCCAAGACCCGTGCCAGTTTAGAAATGAAATTACATTGGAGATAAAATTTAAAGCAAAGTTTTTTTTTGTATGTTCTTGATGAAGAGTAAGCACATTCTTAATAACTACTAATGGATGTTAGAAACTTTCACATTCCTAAAATAAGTATGTTTAACGTTGTCAAGGCCTAGGTCAATTTCTGTGAGATAAGCCTCGGGATTTTTTTTAATTCTTTTAAAATTCGTAATATAAGGCATGTTCACGAAAAAAAGTAGCCATCGAAAACTAAGTCTCCACTGTCTCCCATTAGGTCTAGGTAGTTCAAACCGCAATTAGATTGCCAACTGAGTATTCTTTTTTATGTGTAAGAATCTACAATTCATACATTTTTCCTTGCAAGTTGTGAAACCCTACATAATGCCAGTTAAGGCTTAGAGCTAAAATGATTGCATAAAAATGTGTGTACTTCCGGCATGATTTAAAACAATTTATGACCTGCATACGGTAATTATGAGTCTGGGAAGGTATTCGCGGAACATTATAGCGTCGATAATCTATTTGAGTAAAGAAAAAAAAAGAACCTCTGCAAACGTGAAAAATACAAAATCCAAGACTAAAATCCAGAGATTTCGAAAGTAAACCCAAAAATGGATAGCAACTGATATAAATATCCATAACGGCACTCAAAACGAAAGGTGAAGAGTCCCTCTTAGTAATTAAATTCTTTAAAGATGTCATTTCATATTGAAAACCTCAATTATACAACAGTGGCTACTTTTTTTCGTGAACAAGCCTTATGCCTTGTCTTCTCTTACCTGAGAATTTGCCCGCGCAGAAGTAGTTACTTACTAGGAACCGTTTTATATTCCGAATTAAAATAATCCATCTCCGCACTAGAAACTATCAAAGTACGTATCAAATTTCTTGACTTGAGGATTAATTACTTGATTTGTTGAGTTGCCTATCGTTTTTTTACGACCTCTATGTAGTAAAATCAAACAAATCAGACATCCAACATTATCTTATCTTTTACCTACCCCCAAACAGCAATGTTTGCACAATTGTGTTCCAGTGTAGGCTTAAGACAACCTTTGAAATTACTAGCTTCAAGGCATTCCATCTTAGACTTCAGGGTAGGTAACATATAAACAGTCTTAGGATTGCAGTCTAAAGATTGTAATCTTGAGATTGCAAATATCTGTGTGCTCGTTTGCATTCTCTATAAAAAAAACAAGTCGACCACTTCATAACTTCATTGGCGAAGAGGTTCGACTGTTGCTCGCCAATAGATGATCAACGAGAGTCAAAGAGCCATCGATTTATGCTGTTGGCTCGTGGGCTCAATGCCTCTCTGTTTTTTTTTCTAAGTTTTCTTCTTGTTTTACCAAGCTCTATTTCAGACTGTCACCATGAACTTATTCAAGAAATACATCCATGGCTATCACACGCGAAGACAACTGTTCGGTTAAAGAGTATTTACTCTGGTAGACTAACCAGAAGCACATTTGGTTAGCTCCACGTGCTTCTGTCAAATTGCCTTGCCTACTAGGGCCGTGTTCACCAACAATTAAACGGACGGTTAGCGGTTTGACGGTTGTCAAATGTATTAACTAACAGCTGATTAAGACCTAACCGTCTGTTAAATTGGTTGGTGAACTCGGCCATTAGTGGTTTTACTTTGGGATACTTTCAAAAGCCAATCAGCTGCATAGTGGTCTATAGGTACTGGTCCCGTATCCTGGCTCACAGTTAGGGCACTTGAAGTCGAAAGTGGCCAGATTCAGTAACCCCTATTTGTCTCCTTAATACAAATGTTCGAAGAAAGTTTCTCAGCATAGGACTACGCTTAAATTTATTGTGAATGGCCCGCGGAACAGCAAAGCGCAAGGGTAGCATTGAACAATGGTGCCAAAGCTGCCCAAGAACTGTAAAGGCAGACCACAATTATTGCATTACAGACTATCATAGCTTTACGAAGACAAAGCCAGACGTTACTCAAAATAATATCTTATACATGCCAACGCCTTAGTATGTGAGAGCCACATACATATCACCACAATTTAAACTACTGTAACTGATAAACTTGACAGCTTGTCACAAATTGATCTCAAAAGACATCCGTATCAAAATCTACGATGTGCTTAAACTATTTTTTTCTCGAAGAGGAAGTGAAACTTGGGGCGATGTCGGTCGGCAAGGTCGCGAGTAGGATGCGCGCGCAAGTGGGCTGTTGTCGCACGCGTCGTCGGAGCATGCGCGTAAAGAATGAGCGCGTTTGATAGTGACGCAGACATAACCGTCGGCGCTGGATCAGCTCAAAGTGAGAATTTGAAAGTGACCTTTGATTTGCGGTAATAGGTACGATTTATTATTATAATTAACTTTAAAAAATGGATCGTATTAACACAAATTAAAGCTGAGTTCCACCATTCCACCATTGTACAACTCGTACCAAACTATTATTTCACCAACACCATCTTGATAGTTGGAAATCCACTACCATGCGTCTTTTACCGAGATCATTTTTGCCACGCACCTTATCTATGTGGGATCAGCTCCCTGCATCTGTATTTCCGAACCAATACTGCTTGGAGGCCTTCAAAAAACGACCCTATTTGTTTTCTCAAAGGCCGGTAGCGCACTTGGGATCCCCCTGGTATTGCGGGTGTTTTGGGTCGCGATGATCCCTTACCATCTGCTGCTCATCGTGACTCGCTTCCTCATCTGCCTCCTTTTTTAAATAAAGAAGAACCAATTAGGACTGCGCGATAGTTTTAGATCTAGATATCTTGAATTGCACTTGTGTTTAGAGAACGTATAGCGCGCGATCGCGTCGCGTGCCGGCCGCCCCGGATGCGTTTCTAGGAGATTCCACTATTTATCCTGGGTCTTACTTTACTGCCGAGTTTCCGAACATAAGTGAAAATATATAATAAGGTTTTATAAAACATACAACCACAACAAATTCATTCGTTCGTTCGTTTGTCTTCGGACGATAGACACACATACGACGTAGACGTTTGACAACAAAATTAGAATAGTTGGTAGTGATCCTGCCTGCGAAACTAGCGGTCCCAGGTTCGATTTCCGGTTATGGCAAATTTCTTTTATTTTTTTACACACACACACACAACTTGACACGTATTTAAAGAAAGAAACAAAGAAGGATATTTTTTCCCATACTACAAAATAAGCACAGTACAAAACTAAATGTTATGATTTTTGCTATCTTCATAATTAAGTTAACGTACAGTCAACAGCATAAATAAGTGATCATTTCTGTACCTTGTCGCTTTTAATCGTTTCACAATTTTGTATAACATTTCAAACAAGACGTTAAAGTGACAAGGTACTTACATAAATAATCACTTATTTATGCTGTTGGCTGTATATATTATTATCTTTATAACTTTATCTCAGCAATAAAATTGATATGATGTTACTCATTTAACCTGCCTGTGCACTAAACTTTGTAAACTGAATCCTGTACTATGTGATCTAGCTCAGATCTGCTCGAACTGAATTTACTTATTCTACCTAGGGCGTACCCAAGGGGTTTTGTATGCCTGAAGTTTAGTTTGGATCAAAGCAAAACCAAAGCGACGGAGTCGGCTTAAGTTAATGATTGCCATTGCCTTGTATTCGTTATAAATAAAAAATAGATAAAAATCTCCGATGTATTACAGACCTTATGAAGTTTAAACAGCCCAACTGACCATCTAACCTAGCAAAAAACCATTCCAATTGAACGAACTGTCTTTAAAACAAACGCGTGCCAATTTGTCCATACGACTGGGAACTAATAATACCCCACTGTTTACACTACGGATTTAAAATACGATTACTTATGATTATTCACTACATCTGTATGTACATAATAATAGGTATCTCAAACATGACGATAACAGGCGCACTACATGCGTCTCAATGAAATTGTGGACGCAAATTTGCATTGTCATCGGATCGGCGTACGCATACCGCATAATTGTAAGTCAATCCGGCCACTAGAAGTAGGTGGTATCGAGTAACCAAGATTCAGACTAGTATAGGACTCAGAAAAAAAAACATTTTGTAACTTATACATTTTCATATAAACGAAATAGTCGGGAAACAAAACTTCACACTTTCGACAGGATACCAGCTTAAATACTTAATAAAAAACCGTAACATCGGTCAAGTAAATGATAAGCTGGCCTAAATATCTGATGAAGAGGTCCTAAACACCTTCGGCGTTAGAGCGCGGCGATCAAGAGCAAATTGAACACGGCATGCGCTCACCGAGCCAATTTAAATTGACTTAGGCCTAGAGTTATCGACGCCGATGTTCCATACAAATGTACATACATCACCTAGAAAGTTGATAAAAAAAATCATCCAAGGAATATTCCCTCCAAATTTCAAGTCCCTAGGTTCAGTGGTTTCGGCTGTCAGTCGGCCAGTCAATTTCTTCTTGTATATATAAGAATTTAGTATTCTGCATGCAGGCTTCTCTTCGTCTGTTGTTTTACTAGGCAGTTTTCTACTAATATCCATTGCATAATTTCAATATTGACATATTGTTAATGGTTTTTCGGGGAACCTAATTTTTTATCGAAACACCTTTCAACGAAAGCATCATTACGCAATTTTCCTTTCATCGAAAGGCATTTCTCGCCGCGCGAGTTTTTTTTTTGTAGTCACAAGTCTAACCAAACCAAACCTAACCTACGTAATAAAATAAATGTTTAAGATATCCTGAGAACATCATGGTTTCAGCAGAAAATAGCGTTCGATAAAACGAAATTCGATGAAATGATACAATCGATGAAGTAAAATTCGATAAAATGATGGGTTTTACGACATTGGTCTAGCTAAGTAGCCTAGAATACTTAGTCCTTTCGTTTCTTTTTCCATCGCTCAGATCAACATTAGGTAATTTCTATTATCAATCGATCAATATCGTCAAAACTTTAAAAGGTCTTCCAAAAATGGCTATTACAAAATACCCACCAGCCATCGGGATAGCCATCGTTATGTCTTCTTGTTTACGATGCCACAGAAAGACAAACAGATACACAGATAATCATGTTACACTTAAAACTTTAAGTCGTTTTTGTCATTAACCAATGCTATTAAAATGAAGGTGTACTAGTAGAGAGAAATTTTACTTGACCTTATACTTAATTTGTTATGTAATACAAGCTAACATTAACCTCAAAGCTATACTTCAAAACACACAATATCTAATTATTCAACAGTATTCTCTTTGTATGTCCGCCGACGTCAGTCAGCCCTCCCCTAAGTTAAATTGCGACGAAGTTTAGTTTAGTTACTAACGAGGTAGTTAAGACTTAAATCCACTTCGAAACTGTAGCTGTAGCAACGGAATTATAACGATGTATGTTAAGATTAGTTACCTTTGAAAAGAGGTCAGGTACAATGTATAATATGTATTTCAAATTGATGATAGATACCTACTTGGATAACTGGTGAAGACCATCACTTGAATATAGGAATAAGAATCAAGAAGCAATTACCAATTTGGCTTTATTTAAGCTATTTTGTTAATGATGGGTTTTACATCACTATAAATTGACGTGCTTAGGTTAGAAAAGTAAACAAAATCAGATTGTTCAATTAAAGAATTGATAATTTCATCTTTATTGCATGAAAGAATGCGCTTAGTGTATAAAAGGTGGACTTAATGATGTAAGGCATATATTCTTCATCCGTTAACTTTTGGCCAGATAAGGTATTACAATAAACATGACTGTAAATTTTAGATACTTACTGTCATTTATACAAAAATGACCGAGAATTAGCAAAATATTACAGAAAATATAAGGATTAAGCGACAGTTAACAGTATCACAACTACAAAAATTTAGTTTTAATTATATTTTAAATAAATCACATGCGAAAAAACGTCAGAACCAACCCTGAACCTAAATAATTATAACGATTTTACTTTCATTTTCAAATCGAATTTTCGAGTGTTCGATTCTCAAAAATCGTCTCGTTCGAACATCACTGACAGTCCAACTTAAAATCACCCGTATTTACGTATAGATACGTCAATGAGAACACAAGAATCATTCCAGAAAATCACTGCCACTGCCAAGGCATATCCACAAACAGCCACTAAACACCTGTGGTTTCCCGAGACAAATGTGCCTCAGGTTAAACAAGTAACCCATGTTTACAGCTTACAGGCTTAGTAATTTATCAGTATTTGTTGAGTTAATGCGCCTTTGACACGCCTGCGCGTTAGTGGAATCACTAAAGCGTTGCTTTATACGTGTGTGTAAGCATGTACAAATATATGAAGATCGCTTCTAATGTTGGCTTCACTTGACGTTGTGTGTTTGACAAAAGTTTTACATACATACATACTTACATTAAATCACACCTGTTTCCCAGAGGGGTAGGCAGAGACCACTTCTTTCCACCTGCTAAGATCTTGACAAATCTCTTTCGCTTCTTCTACATTCATACATCGAGTCATGCACGCACGTCGGTTTCGGGTACTTAAAATTCGGCCCTTTTCCAGTATTTCTCCGAAAAGTACGCCTAAGGCGGCCCCTTCCGACCCTTCCACTCACTTTCGCTCTGTATATCTCTTTCGTCAATCTTCTTTCATCCATCCTTTCAAAATGACCGAACCATCGAAGCTTACCCTTTTCAATCTTAGTCACTACATCTTCTTTTAGTCCACATATTTTCTCTCTGACTTCTTCATTCCTTACAAAAGTTTTACGTTGGTGCAAATAACCGATAAAGCCAACTATATTGTAGTTAAATATATTATGTAGTCAAGCCAACGAATCGCCCAAAAGGGGGAGTAGAGTTCGCAAGCATAGGACCTAAGCGATTCCTTTAGAAACTTGTTCAGTGTACTGAAAGAGAACTTCACGTCAAGAGGGCCCTGCCAAGATGCATTACGCTTACTATTAGCGTTTCTATTCGTTCGTTTTTAAACCAATCGCGTCACTGGTAGATGACGTGATACGAAAAGTCTCGTGATCTACCAGTGACGCGATTGGTTTATGAACGAAACGAATAGAAACGCTAGTTAGCGCAATGCATCTTGGCAGGGCCCTCAGCACGGGTAGCAGAAGTTGTATTTTCTCGCTTGTCCCTCAGTGCGTCTCTATTGTTACTGACTACATAGAAAGTGAGATCCGAGCGACATGACAACCAAGTCGCGGGCAACGTGCTAGCCGCACTGGGATGTAATTCTTTTAAGCGTATCACTTTTCAACTTGACGCAGCTAATATTAACCGGCGAGTATAAGTTGGCCGTCGCGCAGCTTACACGACACATTTTAGCGCCTGCATTCTTAATTAGGCACCTTTTTACAGGTGAGCCGGGCGGATAGGGTACGAAGAACGTTCCACATTGCTGTTATCCGACAATAGTTCAAATACCTAATAGGTACATGAATGTCCATCGCGCATCGCAAAGTGAACTGCCACCATAACATGTGATCTCATACAAGCACCGTGCCGCGTGCGCACCAATTTTGTTCTGAACTGACAACAGAAGTTATTTGGAAATGTGTTCTGATATAAATCATGCTTATAGAGATTTCTCTCTAAAGCATAAATAAAAAAGTGCACAGTGTTGCTTTGCCCGCTTTGGGCTAGTTAGTGGTAGGAATGACGTCATTTTGTTTGTAACCGTGTTTTGTTTTTTCAGTAAAATAAGTAGCATTAGCTGTGAGCCTGTGACGTAAAAAAAACCATGTGGCGTTTAAGCTCTTTAGCCATTAGAAAAAAGTATGAACTTTTTTTTTATATCGTATATTTTGAGACAAACCTCTGTAAGCATGTTTTTTTTTCAGAATTCCTTTTAAAACAGTTTCTGTGGTAAATTGTTGTGTGAGCTATACGACTACGCACAAATACCGCAACTTTCAAGTGATTTGCTTATACGCAGAATATAATTAACACGTTGACGTTCTTATTAATTTGTAATTAATAGCTTTACTGTAAAACCAGAGGTATTAATAGTCTATAGTTGTCATACTCTCTCTGGCACCAGAAATTATACTGACAGATGAGAGAGAGTGAGACAGGGATAGACAACCGACTATACCGTAACCTACACTGATTTTACTGCACATTACATAATATAAAATAATTGCATTATATTATTATTGTTATTGGCTGTAGGTATATCGGTATTTTTGTAAGCGTTTTATTTTTATTATTATTTTCCTATTTATTTTTCCGCTATAAGTACATTATGTAAGTAGTTTACACGTTTAATATAGTATGTTTGTACAGCATTCCGTGAGTCACTGCCGGTACTGGCTGAAAATCAGCGCTGTAGGTGTCTGACACCTCGGCATTTTGCTGCGCCAGTGTCTGTTTCACTGCCGTGAGGACACACATTTACGTGCTATCCCTGGGGTATGATTCTCTCAACAACGACGAACGGACGGTAGAAATTGATTAAATTAATTTATGATGTACGTTGATGATATTACTACTTACAACATGAATCTTTCTCAGTAAATAATACTTTAGGTTAAGGTGACAGAGTTCAAATTAAATTAACTATGAAATTGTTTTTAAAATAATTAAAATCTCGAAAATTATGCGTTATTGGACTACATGGTTATACCACATTAAATACTCCAAATAGGCTCTAGAATCGATGGTTAAATTTTTGCGGGTTACTCGTTCCCACCCTGTATTTATAAACAGCTGAACGTTCCTGGTTAAAGTTTAACTTGAGAAACTTTCTACGAAATATCAGGCGTAAATTTAAAGAAAAGGTTAGTTTACAAGACCGAAAAGGCCACAGCCGAAAGGGACTTCGAATAAAACACCCAAACGTGACAAATTGAATTTAAAAATTCAAGCGAAGCGAACTGTTCCTACACAAACAACAAACTTGTCTTCTTTGAAATAAACTTGGAAGAAAAGTCTCACTATTATAAAATAAACATTGCAGTAGGTACCATTCATAAGAGGAGAATCGTTTATTAAACAATAAAAGACGTGTTTTTTTGGGGTGTCCCTCAGAATCCCTAACAACGTTTGTCCTAACACATTATTTGTCCGAATTTTCATTTCCCCTAAACTGGTTTTCAGATGAGTCAGGCAACTTTTTAAGCTTTCCAATTATATCTGAGGTTTGGTTAGCTTTGGGGTTTATAAAAAGTTTCAGCGGAAAAGGCTTTAGGATACACGAAATTTCGGACCAACGCAACGATGCATTCGGGTAAATGACGATTAGGGATTCCATAGGGGAACCGTTTTTTTGTGGCAAGAAGCTACCTAAACAAGCACACAGGTCACCTGATAGGAAAGGGGTTCTGAGACTCATAGATATTTGCATTCACAAGACAGTGGCCTCTGTCTGTGCTAGTTTACCTTCAATATTCCATCAAAAAAAAATTTAGAAGAAACATTTACTGACACACGTCACGGTGTAAGATTTAATGTCGTTTCCGATTGATTTTTTTTTATACTCTGTACGTATGTTAATGTCTAAATCTAGCCTCCTGATGCCCGCCATAAAACGAAATTTGCCAATGGAATTTGAACCGATTGTGAATACAATGGAGTCAATTTTTCAAAATAAAATTCTCCAGTCATATAAACAAAGGAAAATCAATTTTATCTCCTTTGCAATGGATTTTTATTACAATTGTCGTATTATGAACAATTTTTTTGACGAGAGGCCTTACGAGGCTAAAGGTAAGTACTGCTTTAACGCCGGACTGAGAGACATTTTAGAAACAATTAACTCGTTCGTTATTCAAACTTGCGTATGACAATTATGGCAAATCGACACTTAAGGAACGACCTGATTGTCATTAACGGACTCAAGTGCGGCTGTTCTTCTTGTTGAAGCAAGAAGAACAATGAATTATCGATTTGAAGTTCAGTCATAATAAAATCATTTCTTTAATTTCTGTAATACAGATTGACGAGAGAGACAGATTGTACGCTGTATTTATCATTTCTCCACTTTTTGTCAAAGTGTAGTTTACATTCGATCTGGATACTCATTCTGATTATGATACAACCGGAAATGTCTTTTTCGAATATTAAAAACGTCTTTATAAATTCATACTTAAGTCAAAACAGTTTCCACATTAATAGTTATTAAATTCAATGTTATTCATCATAACATCATCATTCACCACATATTTAGATATTTTTTTATGTTCATGTTTTAGACGACATAAAAAGTCGGGCTTAGAATTCCTCATCAGTTTTCGTAGATTTTGTATATGGTAGGTAGGTACTATCAAAATTCTCATCGATAGGAAGAAAGACGGCTATAATAATTTAAGTAAAACCATTAGCAATAAATATTAAAACTAAACGTATTTAAATTATAATAAAATAAGCTACTTACATAACAAAAGATACTAGTAATAATCAGATACAACACAACTATTATAAGAAGGAGAGATGCCACAAGAACGAATTTCCAAACAATACAATAATGGGATGTAGGTAAACAACGACTTGCAAGATTTACTCACATCACATACTAGCAGTTACACTCGAACAAATCAAACATGTAAAAAGAAACATCTTCTTTTTACAGTCAAAGTCTCACTTGTTACCAACACGCGAAAATACAACCAGCTTTACTACGGTCTCGGTATTTGCGATGATAAACATAGTTTATAAGACACCTCCATTTAACGACACCCTAGAACTTTTATGACTAATATTAAAAGACCTACCGATCATCTACCAAACGTCCCACGCTAGCACTCTTCTCAAGTAACTGCAGGAAGCAGGGTAGATCAAGTAACACCGGTACACCCGTTTGGCCTAGGAAAACTGTCAATTAAACCCCGTCTCTCTATGTTTAGGATCCGGTTTTGTTAAACGCCGCCTCGACCAACTTTTGTTTCAGTACAAACCTCGTGGCCGATATAAAATCCTCGAACCTATCATTAACGGTGTAACTGACCAAGAAAGTGCGTAAGATTTTCAACCTTTGTAACTCAAAAACTAAGTCCAAACTCTAATAGACGCAACTTTAGAAGTTGCAGAGAAAGAAAGACGTATGTGAATCTCCAGAGGCATTGGATTTCAAAACTGAAAAGGTTTGTTATAAAGAAGATTTTTCAAGAAAGATAAAGATGTGTTGCTATTTGAGGCTACTACGAAAGGAAACAAGATAGTAAACCTTATTACGCTGGTTCTTGGATGAGCAGAGGTTATTGTCCATCTCCGAGTTGGTTATTCATAATATGCGTCTGTAATGTGCCGTGTGGTGGCTAATTGGAAAATTAGGGGCATTTTCTCTTAGGCGATTTGCAGAATATGTTTTGTAAAACGTGGTTGACTATACGGTATTTTGAATCAATATAACTGCCGTTTGGTGCCGAAGGTTTTGAGTTTTTAACAGTTCCTTTGTAAGAAATAAATCTACTTATTACTGATCCAATGCACAAGATAACAAAAAACCAAAACTATAAATCTTAGAACTACTTTTAACTGTACTGTTTCAATGTAATGTACATTATATAATAAAGTTTTGTATTGTTTTGTAATTGAATAAAAGTATAAACTATTGAATTAAACTTAGCTCATATGTTTCGTTGCGGCAATCATGCTTTGCCTTGAATGACAATGCTCAGTCAAGAAACATACTCACAGACAGTTAAATTGCCTCAACGTACAAACAACTTTCAAACAAATTGATGCAGTTTACGTGTCCGTCAGTAATTAAATATAAAGCGGATGTATAATAATAATGACAAATAGTTACTATATCAAAGCATGTGCATCGAATGAAAATATCTCAAGAATGTTACTGACCAACACTCAACCCAAATATGTCGAATAGGCGATAAGGTCCGCCTACGTTCTGACGATCATACGCCAATCAACCGTTACGCTCATCAGAGCTTTAAAAATATGGAGGTAAGAGTCAAAATCTTGTTTTAGAATGTATTTAAAAATGTATGATGCTCTTACTACTTTCCAACGTGTCAATAAGAGCTTTCGCTATCTGTGACTCGGTTTGTTTGTTTTACTTATTTGAACATTCATTTTTGAGCCCCCATTGACTCGAGGTGCGTGTGACGTCAGTATGGCCGTGTCGGCGTTTCAGTCGTTATTTACTTTAGGATAAAGTTTAAAATGGGTAGACGTTTGAATAAACAAAACTCTTTAAAGCACAAATGTAGGGTTTTTTTTACAAAAACATCAGACAATAGAGATTTTGTTATTTTCATTGAACGAGTAAAATAATCTACAGTTGTGTTCAAACAGTTTTTGTCAATATTGTTGAATTTTTAATTTTTACATTTAAAAACACGAGTAAATAATAATATGTGTATTCATTACTTAATATATCAGAAATATAAATATAATTTTAATATTTATTGTATAACTTTTATGACTTCATAACAATCAATGTCGTTACTTTCTAAAGTCATATTTCATCTGAGAAAACTGTAGCATTAGTAGCATTTGAGTTAATTTTTATTCACCGTATAAAAATATTAAATTTCTTCTGCTCTAATATGAGGATTAAAGACGTAAAACGAGCTGTAGTCATAAATAATAGTTATAAAACCGAATGCAAGATATTATTCCAACTGACTACATAAAAGTATAAGTAAGGTATTCTTGATGTAACTCAAATCAAGAGAGTAAAATATTATCGTGAACTAGAGGACGCCCGCGACTTCGTACGCGTAGAATTAGTTTCCCGCTACTCCCCCCCATTTCTTCCCGTTGGGGGTCGCTTTTCAGAAAATCCTTTCTTTGTGCTCACTTACATCATGAAAGGAACCCCTGTACCAAATTTCAAGTATCGCCTGTGCGTTGATATATTATTATAAGTCATTCAGGTTTTCCCTTTATATAATTATATAGATGACAAGAGCGACACGTGTGATGTCAGTGTTAAAGGTTCTCGACGACCATTTTGTTTTATTTCATAAATAGATTATCATTACACATGTTCCGAAAAAAATGTAACAGTTTTGTCGTTTTAATAACGTCTACATTTTAAAAGCCGACTAAGTTTAACAAAATTTTTTAAGGTCATAATTAAAGATGAACATAATTTACTGAAATGTCATCTTTATACAGACAGTGGTTTCTTTCGCGCAATCTTCTTATAATTCCTTAAGTCATTTGGCCTATAACTTATTATTTAGCTTAACGTGTGTCTAATGTACTAAGTTCTATCGTACTTCGCACTGCCTCGTAAACACCATTATGTAGGTAACACGTCAGTACAAAGGCTTAAGTGGTAGCCTCAAATGTAAATTTAACCAACTGATGTATCGCAGGCGGAACTTCAAAAAGGCCTGTTTACTTAAACCTTTCTTAAAACAAGTTTATTTTCCCGTCCCTATCGACAAGTTAAGCGACGTACTCAACACACTAACATACATTTTTCTACGGCTTTAGTCTTACGAATGCAAGCCTCGTCTTTCGATTAGTAGTCAAAGTTAGCCTATTCGATCCAGAGCTTGCATTAACTTTCTAGTTCTTTGCTAAATCTAGGTACTATTTTAAAAATACTGTGCCTCAGTTAAGTCAATCACAAAACCAATAAGTCCAAAAAACATTTTATTACAGCAAGGTCCTTCCGTAGTACGCTATTCAATTTCCTTGTCTTAACCTCCCATAAATCCTTTAAGGGAAAGTTGAACACGTAGTAAAATTAAGAGGTTATCTGACACCATGAGTGATGTACTGCCAATAAACTGTGATAGTATCTCAAATTGGTTTTCCTACGTACTGGAGTAAAGTACCTACGAGCATCCGTGAGAAAGACGTTTTAAGACAGTTTTACGACTCTCCGTTGCGCTCCGACATTTTTCGATTTCCTCAGAAATAACAGTATTTACTGGCATTAATTTTACCTACCTGAGTCCTGAGTGTTCTGATTTCGATTCACCTCAAATTGATTATTGACATAATTCAAAGTTAACGTGCAAATTATTCACGAAAATCAGATTTACAAATGAGAGCAAGAACCACACCCAACCCAGTTGAAGAAGCATATCTGCGCAAAAACTACTCAAGTTTTAATAGACTGTCAATGAACATGAAATTAATCCTAGCCCATCACACCACCACTTAAGTTTAATCTGCGTGATTACAGACCTCACTCCCAAATAATTTTTCACATCATCACCACGAGCAAGTGCTACGATCAGATTCTTAACTCTTAGATGATAGTGATCGATAAATCATCAAATGTTGCTGCTATAAAAATTGCAAAGCCATTATATTAGATGGAACCTGTTTATTACTGGTATTTGCAATAAAATAATTTACTTTCTCTTAGAAAACTCGCCTTAATTTACCGTACGCATTACTCGAAAATTGGGCGCAAATAATTATTTAGATTTATTGGAGGCACATGACTTTATATGTTTCCTTGAAACGTGATCTAACGGGTGTGTAACAAATATCTTCAAAGAAAAATATGTTGTTAGCATCTACCTACTTAAGAAAGTTAATATATATTCCTATGTTAAAATTTAAAAAAGCTGCGAATAATGTTATAAAATAATCAAAAACTGTTTTCCAATCCAGAGGGCTTATTGTCTAACGCACTCGCAATCGCAACCGGCTACAAAATGGAGCAATTGTTTTCATTTAGTATGCAGACAAGCCTTCGATTTTCAAAATGAAAACGATCGTGATTACGAGTGCGTTAGACAATAAGCCCTCAGTTCTCTATCAATTTCTTAAAATTTTCGAAGACTATTTGTCGGTCAAATTATTGTTGATTTACTAATTAAGCAGCTTACTATTTGTTCTTAAAATTACGCAAAGCTTCCGAATACCAATGCACTCAGCTCTTACCCGCCAATTAAAAATGTACCGTACATACACTTTCTACGTTTCTCGTTTATCTTAATTTCTAACAACAAATACTACAGACAATCAAGTAGGCTGCCACTCTCCAGAACAAAGTTTACTTAGAAAACAATTTGTACGTGAGGATTTTTTTGCCAGTGGATTTTGACTCTAATTCCTAACAGAGAAAGTGCACGATATTGCATAGAATAGCCAAGGAAGACAATAGCAGCAGCAAGAATAGCAGAAAATCGTATGGAGTGAGCTTAGCGATGAAAAGAAAGGTTAGATTTTGGACTCAAAATAATTAGCTCTAATGAAATTCCCAGTATCTATATTATATATATATATATATATATATATATATATATATATATATATATATATATAGCACTTAATCAGTCAACTTTTGGACTGAATAACGATAGTGTTTATGTATGTAAACTCTTTATTGCACAAATAGATAATAACAAACTTGAAAAAAGAAACAGAAACACAAAAGGTATGTACAAAGGCGAACTTATATAAGTAAGGAAATTTAACCTTTTGGTTTTGATATACCTTTATACTTTTGTCGTTGCTCTGAACATTTAAACCTTTACTTAGGAGTAGAAAGCTAACTTATATTGCAGCCATTTTAAAATCAGGCTTGGATGTTCAGATCACAGTTGCTGTTTATGGCACAATATTCTTGGTAGAAAGCTAACGATGCGATGCCTGGAGCGATACAATGTTTGGCTGTCAAATCGCCGCAACCGCTGTTCCATTTATAGAGGACATTATTTTTGTAAAAATACAATAACATGGTACATATTAAATTAGGGTCTTTAAGTAATAACCATTGATCGTATTTTTTTTCTCTTAAAGAATTGGGTGGAGCAGCAACAAAACTCTTCTTCTCTGTCCATAAGGAAGAATGTTCGGAATTTTACAAATGGAAAGTTTTGTACTTTAATAATTTCATGTAAATATTGGTAAAGAGGATTAAATCCATTCATCCTCACGTCACCTTTACAAAACCTGCCAACCTTTAAGCAAACAGCATCAACATCCCAAACCGTAACCCAAAAGATCGAACAATAAAATACTCAGTCAACAAACGATTCTGCAAATCATCGAAGTTCAAAAATTAATTGAAAGAGGTTATAACGTGTCCAAAAAGATGAAGGGCCCGCCCACGCAGCCAAAACTTACTCAATACCGGACACCCAAATTTCTATACAAAATGAATGCGATATAGGAGTTCTTGGAACTGAATATGTTAATTAGCCTACAGGCTTGAGACAGCTGCCGTCGAGTGTCATTCGGACTTATTTATGGCCTTTATACGGCACAAATGAAATTGAAAACTCGAGAAAATGGGAGTGAGTGAATCAATTTACGTGGATGATTGCATCAGATTGATGTTATTTCTCAAATATTAATTAGTTATGTGCGTGTTTTAGAAGGTTAGTGAAGATACAGCCGAAGGCTAGGAATTAATGACGAATGCGCTTATGTTTATTTGATTGAGATCAACTTCAGGAAAGCAAGCAGTTGGGTTTCTAAAGTTACATATGTTGCAAATAATCTTGAGCATAAAATGCTGAAGATTATTTCTAACACACACTGAAAACAAAGTATAAAGACACAGAAGTGTAAAGACGTAAATGCAAATAATTTAATAAACGTAACTTGCTAATTAATATATTTTCTTAAATTATTCCTCAACTCTGCCGCAGCAGGTGTACAAACTTGAACGTACGCATTTCGTGCAAGTTCATTTGTGTTCCATTGACATGGTTAATTAAATAAAATACTCTCACGCGCAAGTATTTTATCAAGAATATGTAAGCCAACGTCTACTTCCGTATTTATTTGTATGACACAAATTAATTCGGGTATTAGAAGCGTGTGTTAATGTTAGAAAGTGAACGGACGAGTAAATAATTGTAAGTATTTATAGAGGAAGCTTAAACAAGATTTAGGCTCAATCAAAATTCCAAAGTTTATAATACGAAAGTATCGTAAAGTAATGAGAAAAGGTGGTGTAGAAAAGAGGAAAAGGAAAGCTTTTAACCGAGCAAGGAGTTCGTTATATCAGTATAAATATTATGATGAGATTTAAATGATTCAAGGTTGTTTATGTTCGACATGTTGCGAGCGGGATATTGACATTGTTAACCTATTACATCTATACTCAAAATTAAAGCCGTACGCAACATGGTAAGTGTAACTGCCGCAATCAGAGACATTATAGAGACAGTTAACATGTTCCTTTTAATTTTGTATGAAAAATCGACACTAAAGAAGGATGTAATCGTCATTAACTGACTCTGAGTGCGGCTTAGGATGTTTCACATTTGTATGGATAAAAATAAATGTCACATTTTTTGCAGACTTCGCTTACGCCCGAAGTCTTTAGAATGTAAAAAATGAAAATGTCTAGATTCAAGGTGAAAGCACAACATTTGAGCTTACACAAATTGACCGCTTACGCTACAACCGATTTCCAATTATTTTTTCCAAAATCAGCAAACAATAACCAACTTTCCTGTAAACTTATGTCAATCACTAATGATATCGACCATCATCACCATTTTTTCTGCTGGTTGCGGCTTCAGAGAATTGCATAATCATGAAAATTGATTCAAAAAGTGTTCAAAGTATGCAACCCCTAAATACCAACTAATTTTATCATAATTTTGATTACTGGTCTTTTAGATAAATAGGAGCAAGAATTTGATCGAATTCATTAAAAATTTCAAAGCGTGGAAAATGAAACACCCTAGTGCGGCAGTTATGAACATGTCATAAGCATAAGAATTTGCAAAGATTTGCGATATGGCCCAGTATTATTAGTTTCACCAGTAATGTGATTCTTCTAAGCAGGTATATGAAGAATGCAATACCGGCAGGCGGCAACAAATTGCTTGTCTTCAGGGACACAGTGTGTGTCACTGTGATTAATCAGAAGCTTCTTCTTAGTAATTAGAATTAATAAGAATTGACATTTATACTTAACTTCTTATCTATGTGCCTAATTATAGTCAAGCAATAAAGAATTTGAATTTGAATCCCATGAGAATGCGAGGTGAGTTTGAAAATTAGGTATGTAAATTTTCAAAATCCTGAGTTAGGACAAAAAAGTATATTGCTACAAAATTTTACAATTTCCCTGTAACAAAAACGTAGATAAAATTGCGGACAATTAGTGGAATAAAACTTGCTTGTAAGCTAACTTAGCTAGGAAACAAACTGGAAACCACTGATTAAAACTCAGTGTAACCACTAAGCAATACAATCTAATGAAGACATAGTAGGAAAACCATTCCACTTGATGCACGCTCGCCAGACTTGGCACGATCCGTGTTTGATTAACGCGAGCAATTAATATGTTTTCGCTTACAAGTAATTATTATCATTAATATAAGACGGTACGGGGTAATATAAATGATATGTGCAAAGGTTTTCTTGAAGTCTACTGCAAAGGTGTAATAAGCTTGATATGTATTGGACTACCGTAAAATGTGCCTACTTTGCTCCCCCACGGGTAATTATGCTCCATGGTTATATTGAGGTAATCTGTATTGTAAATCATTCTATTGCTTTCATTCACTGCGTGGCTGGATGTATACATCGATTCTTTTTAGAAAATTTGTCATCAACCTTAACTTATAAGTAACAAACGAAATAATTACTATGGAGCATAGTTACCCATGGGGGAGCAAAGTAGGCACATTTTACTTTGGATTGTTTTAGTAAGTAAATCTGATGGTTAGATTGAATAATGGCTTAATAAAAACGTATAAATCAAGTACGTGCTTCCTAATTAACTACCAACCCTCTAAGTTGAATTTGCATGCAAATGGATTTTCAAAAAAAACACGCGGTACCATAAAATACAATTTTTTTTTGTGTTATGTTATGAAACGATCAATATTATGTTTTCAGTCAAGTTAATTGCGGGTTCTGAACGGAAATAGTCGCTTCATGTACAAGATGATGTTATATTGTAATATTTTATATAGCCACCGCTATCAACGTTTCAAACTATAGAACGTTGAACTTATTCATCATACTTTTATTCGTAAATCACTAACATTCAAGTAAAGGCATTCACACGGCGAAAAATACCTTTCCTGTTACAAACTGCAACTTAACTATCCTTATCCTAATCAATCTCTTAAGACAAACCATATGTTTCTCACAAGTCTGGAATACTAAACAAATCCGGAAAGTGTTTTTACTTTTGCCGGCTAATGTTCGAGTTTCTCCGATTAGTCAGCGGTTATCTTGGGGCCGGTCGTTGTTATGCACGCGTGCACCTCGCTATGCATTTGGTACTTTGTAGTGGACGGTATTGAGCCAAGAAGGGTCTGCAAATAGAGGTGTCTGAGGCTGTATTATAAACTGTCATCTGTCAAGTTCTAGGCAGTGAAAGGGACACAGTTTAAGCATATAGTTCTGACTTTTTCTTTGAATACAATTTGGCAGGTTTGACCGATCATAACACTGGGTCTAGTCTAGTCTTACATTGTTATAAAAAAACAGATTTAAAAAGTATAAAAAAGGACTGGTTTTTCTCAATTCGGTATTCAATAAATATAGGTTTTTGCAATTTAGCAACAGTGTCACGACATAATGTGCGGTTTAAATCAACTAAGTCGCGCCCCACTAAGTACTTAAATTTACGTACATTTATTGCAGGTAGCAAGCATGCATCGTCAACTTAAGTAAGAAAATAGAAAAACAAAAATGCATGCAAATAAAACTCTGACAAAAAGTCACAATAAAAAGAAAAACAGACGACATGTAGAGCTAATTATTGTTGCGAAAACGGTCCCAACTCACCATGTCCTGGCTAACTCGGCCGCCATTACTGTCAAGTAAATAAGAGCAATCAAAACGTTGACAATATGATAACAGGTCAAAGACGATGTTGTTTTTTACCGCCTAGAATGGAGACCCTTGGTCTCTATTCTACCGAAACCATATAGCTTTTGACATGTTATCGTATTGTCAATGTTACTATAGCTCTTACTTACTTGACAGTAATGGCGGCCGATTTAAAAACAATACGACAACATGTCAAAGGTACATCACAGGCTTATTTTGGGGCTAGGTCAGTCTGTATAAGATTGGCCCCTGCTATTTATTTAAAGCGACTCTCTAAGCATTCCTAGCGCATTGTAACACTTGCCCGCAGAATCTCCGTCGAATCTAAATTAGTCTGCGCGCAGGGAATCACAATCGCTGCGTTTTTGTTTCAGCCCCGTAAACGGAGCACGTTCGCACTTTCCTAGCAGCATTCCTTCAAAGTTTTAGCTCATTCACATGTAAAATAATCGGTTTCAGTTCTTTTGACTATGTGTATTAAGATAAGAAATTGTATCGACAAGGTAGAAAAAACTGACGGCACATGGATGGCAACTACCTCAAATATTGGAAATAGCAAATTCTACGCAAAGGAGGCTTACTTTTATATTTGAAAAATGCAGGATTTAGCATTTATGAATTTTTGAAAATTCTTCTACCTTATACACATTAAACGCACCCGTGCCCTTGTTTGTACCTATCGGAGGATACAAATAAAATTATATCTTCTTTTTTAATTTTGTGTATGCTACTTAAAGTATGCTTAAAATATACTTTGATCTTGTCTTTCATTAGTATATTTAAATTATACAGAAAGTTAGTGCTAAACTATACTATAATTTACTGAGTCATTAAAATAACGAACTAATTTATCAATACCTACTTATTTATTAAAATAAACAATAAGTTTGTCAGCGAATCATAATTATACTCTTTTAACTTTCATAACGTAACTATGTTAAACTAAATTTGTTCACAAGGTAGGTACACTCCGGATACGCTTAAGTAAACTTATTGCTACAACATTACAATAAAATTATTAGAAGACAATATCAAACAAATGTACCTAGTCTCGAAGTAAAGAAGCTTGTGCTTGTATGGGTGTTAAACATACCTACTGATATGGGTACAAAAAAAACATCCAAGATTCAGGAAGAAATACTCTCACTCAGTCATTACGCAAATAATTGCCCTTACCGGCGGGAATTGAACCCGGCACCGCTGACTTCGCAAGCAGGGTCACTACCAACTGGGCTTACCCCGTCTTCAAATTAAGTGATAAATAATTAATTTTGCCAAAGATTCAAAATAAGTAAATCTCTATTATTAACAAGTTAAACTACACCGTATCTCGTTAATAATTGAAAGACCCAATCTCCAACACAAATTCGATTGTACTAAACTTTGGCTTTGAAAATTATTGTAAGCTAAAGATGTCCCCGTGCTGAACTTTTGTCCTATGGATAACCATTGTTCTAAGGGTAGCCCTTCTTGTTTGAGAGGAAGGTCCATCTATAAGTAAGAACAATTTGGAGACCCCCGGAGAGATAGAGCTTACGTCAGTTAACATAATTCATATAATATTATTGTATCATGTTGTTTGTTTTTAATAAATAAATAAATAATAATAAATAATCGACTAGGCGTTCAGGACCTGAAAAGGATCTGCTCTAAATGGAGGAATGCCTTCCGGCTATAATGAAATGGATATAACAAGCAGTAATTAACGCTGGGTCCATTTCGTGATAACAGGTAGGTATTTTGTCTGGGTCCATATTGGCTCATATAAAATTGGTCTTTAGATGTTTTATACAAATAACAATTTGTGTCTATACTCATCATTTCTTCGAAAAAGTTTCCTTATACTTCATTTCTTCGAAAAATTTTGCTTATACTCATCGCAACTTATAATGTTTTTTTTTAAGAAACTGTTTCTTTTTGAGGATTGTTATAAATCTAACCTAACCTAACCTAATTTTATCTACACGTAAGATATTTAAGAAATTCTGAAAAGTGTACGGTTTCATGAATATTGGCGTTATAAGTTCAGATGATTATGAGTTCCGATCATTAGTATAAACATTTTTTATGAAGATTATAAGGAGTGATCATTATGATGTAAAATGGTATGAGAAAAAATTTCGGAGTTCCAATAATCGGAGTTGCAATTTTATATGAACTTTGGCGCACCCATTTTGTCTAGATGTCAGTATTTTGTTGAGTTTTGTTTGTCTGTTTGTCACGAATAAACGTCTTTTTCTTCTTTTCTTTTCTAATTTGTTATTCTCTGCAAGTTTTTCGATGATCGGCATACATCTGCAATTAAAATTAATTATGCTTGTATGATACACGCTGTGGCTCTGTCCGTTTTTAACAACTAACCAAGACTCATTTTTAGGGTACTGTACCCGAAGGGTAGCCCAACCGGGACCCTATTAATATGCCTACGCTGTTAGTCTCTCCGTCCGTCTTTCTCATAATGCGTGTTGTTACGTCGGATTCACCAATAATATTTTTTTACAAAGAGAAATATTAAAGGGAGTCCCTAAACATTGTTTTTCAAAGTTTCATTTTGTTATATCGTCTAAACGGTAAATCACACAAGCGGCAAATTTGGTATGATTATTTACAGTACAAACTCTGAAGAAAAAATCAGAATCAAAATGGCGGCGGTACAGAACCGCGGTGCGCTAGTCCGACTCCCGTTTAACCTATTTTATTCCAACCCGGGACTGCTGGTTGTGTACTACTAGCTAACTACTAGCAGAGCTAAATAATTTCTTAGCTAACGTCGCTTCAGACAACAACGAATTAGCGCGCGACTTCGTACGCGTACAATTAGTTTCCCGCATTCTCCACCTAATTTCTTTTCTTTAGTTAGGGGTCGATTTTCGGAAAATTCTTACTTAGTGCACCCTGAGGGTACCCAAGGAATATTCCGTTAAAATTTGAGGTCCCTGGGTCAAGCGGTTTCGGCTGTGCGTTAATCGACCAGCCAATACCGTGCCATAGTGATGAGTGGTGTCAATTTAGACGTCACAGAATCACCCATGGCTACGTTATCCTACAACTGTTTTTTTTTATTTCCTTCTTTATTGTTTTTATTTTCATATCTGTGTTGCCATTGTTTTTTTTAAAGTTTTTTTTCTCTATTATGATTTTTTTGTAGGTATTCGTCGAATAAATGTTTATATTTCTATTTTAATCAGTTTCTCCTTTTATACGGCTACGCTTTTACTTTTTATTTATAATTAGATTATATTGTTTTCTCTTCATATCCACAAAACCATTAACAAGTTACTATAGGTTTCCACTCGGATAAGCTAATCTAAGCGTAACGTGAAGTCGTCTACACATCCACAATGAAAAGTAGGTTATCAAACGAGTTTCAAAGTAACGGCCCGATTTTTGCTAATACTCACCTACAAACAACCTGTCCCCGGTCACACCTGTAGTATGTAGCTCAAATAAATAATTAAAACATGTTCTATTGGGTCTCATATTTCATTTTCGACTTATTAATACGAAGACAGGCAATTGAGGGGAATGGTGAACGATAAATGTGTCTGTGAGTTTTTGTATCTTTATTTGTGTTTTTCAAGTAGATGAAGCAAGGTTGAGCATTGAATATTTACGAGTAGGTTTGGTTTTTGAAAAGAAGTTTAGTTTTTACAGTTGTTAATCTAAAAATAACTTTTTATGGAATGGTAACGAGCACACAGGTCAAGCTCAAAACTGCAAATGCGTTGTCAACTTTATCAATTTACCGGTTGTCTTATCCCCTCGCTGGAATACAACATTGCGAAATCTGCTGTTTGGCGGTAGAAGGTAAGACGGTGGTAGTGATTCAAACATGGATCCTACACAAGGTCCTAAAACACTTATCCTCCTGTCCTAAAACCTTAAGCTACAACCACATGTATAAGGTCATTTACATGGACACCATGATCTACAGAAAGCTTCCAAAATTTGAATCTTTCATGGTCTACGTAAACTCGACTAACAATATAAATAAATGTTCTTGAATTAGCAGTATACTCATTTAACAAGTACCTTTTGTCTCTTCTTTCAATTTCATGCAACGTCATAAGTTTTCTCTTTCACTAGAGCAAGTATCAAACGATATGTCAGTTTTAATCCGACATTTTAGTTGCAACATGTGACACAATGGTGACCATATAATTCAACTTTTGCTTTTACTACAGCGGCCGAACTTGCTTAATCCTTAGAAAGTGTTTTACTAAATCCGATACGCGGGGATTAATCTTTGACCTTTTAGATTGTTTGATAGAGGTGGAGCTCTGCCGGCAGATAATGTAATCTTTAAATTAATTTTACGGTCAAAGAATGCCGCATAAAATTTGCAGTGTCGTGTCTTGTCATGTCAATGTTTAACTAAGTACGTATTTGTTTTAGTACAAATTAATTTTAGAATCTTGTTTATCTTAACCGCTAACGTATCGCCAAGCAAAAGTTTACGCACTGTTGTGTTCTAAAGTAAAATAGCCGATAAAAAAATAACTTGTAATAAATCACGCCAAAACATTTCATCCCCTTGGTTGTTCAAGTTACACAACAGTGGTTTGAGTTTTCTGAAGTCTTATTTATTTTCTATGATCCGTAATGCAATAGGCAAGCTAGTTCTCTAAACATAAACAGTGTTCTTTATCGTAAGAACAATGTTTGGGTTAGGTACTAACAAATTTTGGGCCTGATAATCCAACTGTAATTCGGATGGTAATTACACAATATTTTGTATTTCCCTGTTTGGCAAAGAAGATACCGAAATTAGCAAACAAATCATAGCTAAGTATAATAAAGCTATAGTTTACAAGATCCCGAAAATATTTGTCACAAAAGCCTTGAGGTTTCTCGATCACACTCAGCCACTTCTATCTCTGACGTCACGTGGATATCATTAATCACAAACTTCCCGCCCTCCGTTCAATCACAAATTCGATAGTTCATGCTAGAAACTTTGTAATACAATCAAAAGACTAAGATTCGGGAACAGCGGAGAAAATAAACTCATGGAATTGATTATAGAGAGATCCGACCCAATCCATACTGTCTAATTTAAACATAATGTTAACTCAAACGCTACTTAGTGTCAGTTAATGACTATTAAGTTGTTCCTTAGTGTCGACTTTTCATGAACAAATTTGAAAAAGGAACGGGTTAATTACCTCTAAAACACTGCTCTGCCAGGGGCCCGTTTCTCAAATAGTATTAGTCTAATATTAGTGGTTTGTCTCATTTTGTAGTTTTATTTACGAGGCAAAACCTTAATATTATTAGACTAATACTTTTGAGAAACGGGCCCCTGGAAGATCAGCTTGGCCAAACTAAGACAAAAGTCACCACGCTTTTTTGTTAAGAGTTGTTAGGTTTGTTCATGGCATAACTCGTTAAAGAACTCACCTTTGTTGCATTACCAAACACACCAGAGGGCTTATTGTGTAACGCACTCGCAATCGCAACCGGCTTCAAAGAGGAGCAATTATTTTCATTTTGTATGCAGACAAACCTTCGATTTTCAAAATGAAAACGAACGTGATTGCGAGTGCGTTAGACAATAAGCCCTTTGGTTACATTTGCAAAAGCGATTACCTGTGGTTCTATTTTTTATGCCTTTAAAGCGTGGCATGAAGTTAGATTGGGCCCATATTCATCTCTCGTCGTTGTCTTCATAATAAAACTCGTGTGTCGTGTCGTGTCCAACTTGAAAAGCCTTTTTCGCCATGTCGATTAACCTCCTCCAGATGTTTCTGTCCTCGGCCTAAGAAATCATCATCATTCAGCTGTCGTTGGGCTCAGGAAAGCACGAAATAGTATTTTATGTAACTGATACATGAAACGAGCTGAAGGCGAGTTTCATAATAAGATCACACGAGTGTTTTAAGGCCTAATTATGTACAGTTGCATACATTACTTTATCTACACACATATTTTATAGTACTTATGTACTCTAAGATGCGTTCAGTAGGCGGCAAAACAAACAAATGGCGGCAAAGCTACCTAACCTGTGTCACGAATATGAATGTTTTTTTTTAAATCATAGACAAACTAACAAAGTCCCTATTCTAATGTCATTCGAAATCAAAATGGCATACCTACGACACTTTACTTAAAATATACCGAGTCGACGTTCAATTGATACTAGAATTGGCCCCCTGTTTGAATTTGGTTTGGTTTGGTTTTGGAAGATGTTCCAAATTTGAACAACATTACTTTATCAAAAGTTGTATCGTAATTTTAACTTTTCATTACAGCTACAGATAAGAAAACATATCATAGTAAAATTGTATCTTGTAATGCTAGTCATTGTCTACGGATTCTGAACGCATTATAGAGGACTTATGATATAAGTGTAGATAATATACTTTTCATTTTGAAGTATTTTACAAAAATTGGACAATACTAACTTCTATAGCGGACAAAGTCACGGGAAAAAGCTAGTATTAAATTGACGAACCACGCTACATTAGCTAGGTGACATTTTTATGAACGTCTCAAGTTTATGAAAGAAGACTCCCTATCTGACTCATCGCTTCGGCTCGCAAGCGTAAAATATTCAACCTAGAAAAAGTGAAATTTAGCATTAGGTGATCTCAACGACACTTAAAAGCAGCCCTGTGGCCATATTGTTATCTTTAACGTAAGTAGATGTATAACACACCCAGTTGGTGATAAGATAGGCTACGAAATCACAAAAGAAAAAGAGTTTTGGGAAATTAATGATAGTAAAAGACAGCATGGGGTCGATTCATTTTTGAATGTCCATGGGTAATTGATTAAGTTTAGAATTAATCTTAGATTATGTATCTACGAATGATTTTGCATTAAACTGTGTTTATGACCTCCTATTCTGATGTTTGCGTTTACGATTTGGTAGTCTTGACATTGGTTATCGTTCTTGAAAAAAAGATTTATTTCTCCAATAAGTTAGGTACCTATCGACAAATATATCAATTTCGTTACGGGGCTTTGAGTGCCGGTGGCCTAGTGGTTCAGAAATTGTATTTGTAATCGCAAGGTCCTAAATTCTGCTTGGGTGGTTATTGGAGCTTTGATGTTGAGAAAAGGTGTACTTATTCGTAATTTAAAATCCTTGGATTACAAAGGAAAAAATAAGTTGCTCTTTTGCTAAATATAACTCAGTCCGAATTCTAATTCTGGAAACATGATCAAAGGGAATCAGAATAGGACTTAAATATCCTTACATACCTTCACGGCTTCATTCCCAGAATGAGGTAGGCAGAGCTATAGAATTACCAACAACTCTAAAAACTTGTTGTTAATTCTGTAACTACATTTTGAACAGTCACGGCTACTTATGATGTTTCTATTTACATTTACAAGTATAACATCTATGTACGTTAGAAATAAATGTGTGTTTCAAAATCGTAAATAATTATAATTACATACTAAAACGCTCAGGTTCACTTTATCCATATTCCCATCTCGTCCACTTTCTCATCTCGGTTACATTCCCATGTCGTCCACATTCCCATTTTGTCCACATTCTCATTTCGTTCACATTTCCGTCTCGTCAACATTACCATCTCGTCCACATTCTTAACTCGTCCACATTCCCAATTCGTTCACATTTCCAAAAACGAGTGAACAACCGAGTGATCGAATTGATATCGAACAGCCATTGAGTCCTAAGTTAGGTTGTAGACGAGTTAGGAATGAGGACGAGTTGGGAATGTGGTCAAATTTTTGTCTATAATAAGAATAACACATTTTATTTCGAGCAACCAGGCTCATAATTACAAATACCTTAGTTATAAACTGACTTAATACTTACTTAATAACAATATAAAACTTAAAACTAACACCGAGGTGACACAACAGCTAATATCTTTAACTCCAAAGGGATATTTTGCCAATGTCAAGTTATTCATAGACAATAAGAGAAATAAGTCCATTATTTCCATTGTCCAGATTTTTATCTTGTGGACTTGATAGAAGCCCATGGAGTTAGATTCGCACTCTTCTGTCAACTCCCGAACTATCCTTGTAATCGTAATCACACTGTTAACTTTGTAACCACTTAAGTATACCTAATTTCAAGTGAATAAGAACCGTCAAAAGTCTATAATTATGTTTACGATATCAAAACAAGAAGGACTAATACAAGACATACTTAAATGAGCAGGTTAAACTCAATCCACTCATGTTATCCGACATTGACTCAGTAACATCGTTACTAGGAACTCAGACATTCCGACTGTGTCCTCATGAACAGCTCATCTTTATTCCGGCCGTACGCGATATGTACCCGATACATCCGATCTCAGAGCGAATCGAAGGAAAGTAACAAGTAGTCTAAATCACGGTCAAGTGCGGAGATAATTTAGGGACTACAGTTAGTGATCGAATTCGAGATCAAAATCCTAACCTCAATGGCGCACATTCACTGTGATTACTGCATTTTGGTTTCAGTGTAGGTATTTTTATCAATAAAACTTACCCTAATATTACTGGTTACACGAGTTCTCATTCATGTTTTTATGGAATAATATTAAAATAACTAAATAATCAAGATGGGAACTGTCAGATTTTGATCTCGAATTCGATCACCGACTTTACATATCAGCCGCATCAGGACTCAGTTATTGACGATTAAGTTGTTCCTAAAGGCATGTACAAACTACATTGGTAATTAAGTCGCGTACCTAGTGGGTATTTACCCCGAGTGCGCGACGCAAAGGAGAGTAATGAGTTTATCAGCCTATTTGTATATGTATGTATGTTTGTTAATATGTGGCCCTCTAGAAACTAAACGCTTGGGCCGATTTTGATGATTCTTATGTCAATTCATTGTGTAATCAAAATTCAATACGGCGGATTGTAAAAAAGAAACAAGAAAAACCGGCCAAGTGCGAGTCGGACTCGCGCACGAAGGGTTCCGTACCATTATCTTTACAACATTAGCAAAAAACGACAAAAAAAATCACGCTTGTTGTATGGGAGCCCCCTAAAATATTTATTTTATTATATTTTTAGTATTTGTTGTTATAGCGGCAATAGAAATACATCTTCTGTGAAAATTTCAACTGTCTAGCTATCACGGTTCATGAGATACAGCCTGGTGACAGACAGACAGACGGACAACGGAGTCTTAGTAATAGAGTCCCGTTTTTACCCTTTGGGTACGGAACCCTAAAAACGACGAACTATGTCAAGTGGGGTATCATTTAATAGGTATTTAAAAATCATCTTTAGGTTTCTTTCATTATTTTTCATTTTTAATGATCATTTAGGATTTATAACCATTTAAAGTTTGTTGGGAACAGTCGGATTTTTTAAAGCTTGCTTTTTAAGTAAATTACTAGGTACTTAATTGATAAAATTTTCGTTGTTCATGCACATTTAGTTACTAAAATACTCGCTACTTGACTAAATTACTAACGTAGTTTATACAAGCCTTTTGATACACATGTTAATACACGAGATAATTGTCTCTAAATGTCTCTGAGTAGGGTGGTTATGCGCGATATAATACTGTTTTATTTTACTTCAGTGCCAAAATCTAGGATCTAATTGAGGTTTTCTTATTGGCTTAAAGACAGAGAAAAGTCAAATATTTCGTTTCTTGTTTACCTGCTTAATATTTTCGCTTTTGTTATTCATTGCAGGTTTAACATTTCATTTGTTTTTACTTTTCGTGATGTCAATATAGATAGATATGTAGTGTTCTATAAAATAATACTTGTATTGTATTATTTGTTATCGTACCCGGACCTAGCAATCCAGGGTAGTGATTCTCTGAAAAGCAAAGGTGAGCGAATGCAGGAGTGAAGTCCAAGCGGCGAGTTTAAGTAGTCCCGTCAGAGCGAGCAAAACACATAATTAGCGCGTACATTCTCAATTAGGCAGTTCTATACGTTCGAGAAGCCATGCTGCCAAATTGAATACACGCGCTGAAATGTGTTTTGTTCGCTTTGAAGGGACTGCTTAAACTCGCCGCTTGGACATCACTCCTGCGTTCGCTCACCTTTGCTTTTGGGGTGTTATTCTCTCAAAAACGCGGTCGGACGAACGAACGAGTGAATGTCGCAGCGGCGAGTTTAAGTAGTCCCGTCAGAGCGAAAAAAACACATTTTAGCGCGTGCATTTTCGTCCGACCGCGTTTTTGAGAGAATCACACCCCAGGGTTCGATGTCCGGTAAGGGCAAATATTTATGATGAGTATGACTAATTCGTTCCTGAGACTTGGATGTGTTTTTATGTATTTTTCTATATTGGTCTGTTAATCCTTGTTAATCATAAATCATAATAAAATGTGGCGTTATCTATGCAAAGAGACCTTATTGTCATTGTCGTTTTTTTTCGGGATGGAAAGTATTATGAGTTACGTAGGGTATAAGCTATCTCCATTTCAAATTTCATCCAAATCCTTGCAGTCGTTGCAGCGTGAACGAGTAAGAAACTAACACACAAACTTTCGCATTTATAATATTAGTAGGATTAACTGCTGTCAAATTTTAATGTTTTTTGATAATGTTATGATGCATATGACAATGATTTAGGGGAAACTAGATAACAGCGCTCATTAAAATAGTTCAAAATAATGTGAGATTTATTAAGTGTTTGGTCAAAAAGATAAGGAAGTAATTAAGATAAACATGGGTTTTATGAATGTGGTAACGTATTCAGGGCCCGTATCCTCGTTTTGGATACAAAACCGACCCGAAATCGTAATATTTGGTACTGAGTGTGTTAACAGTGTTAATACGGTGAGCGGGAGTGTTGACATGTCTTTAATTAAGTAGATCGTTCTCGTTTAATGTACCACAGTTTTTGATATGATACGTTGTTTCGTTTTAAAATGATGTCATATGAAACTTTGAAATCGTACGTAAACTAAAAAGTTACAGGTAATAAAATCAACGATTTATTTTACAACGATGGTGGTGTTGAACCAATTCAATTAATTAATTAATGTATTAATATATTAATTTAACACAACCTAAATTTAAAACAGTTTTATTTATTTTTGTACTAAGACACACTTTATTAATTTAACAATGGTTTTTAATTGTATTTAGTACTTAGTTCGATTAATAAATATTAAATTTCTTCACGGGTTTGCTACTCTTTTTTTACCTGACTGCGTCAGAAGGAGAGTTATTATCTTAAAATACGAATATCACTACGAATGAACTGGTAGAGAATGCCTTACGGCATTAAGTTCGACTTTTGTATATTAAGTGCATTCTTTTGTGCAATAAAGATTAAATAAATAATAAATAAATAGCTACAACAACGAAGACAATACATACCAAGCGTCAAGTCATCCATAAATCTACCCTTCAAACCAGTAGCGGCAACAAAAAATCCCTACCTACTAAATATGAGTCACAATGTCAGATAATGGCATTCTACGGTCGTTCTGTGTGACCACATTAACAACAAATACCCGTACAAAATGATAACAATTCTCTTTTGTTAGTACGACATTAACCGCGGCATAACAAATACGTTAGTCCCTTCCGAATTTAAAACCAGGAGGAACATATCGTAGTTTGAAATTGGAACTAGTATTTTAAAATTTTATTAGTTGCCAGTCATGGGGAAAGTTTTTTTATTAGTGGCTGTGTTTGTGGTTTTTGGTGGTGTTTCAGCCAGGATTGTCAATAAATTTAGATGTCCCGAAGTCAGGGCTGAACAACATTTTGATTTGGAGCAGGTTGGTTACTTTTTGTCATTTTGTAATACAATTTTAGAAGTTAATTTCAACCTACTTCTAATTTTCGTAGGTATGTCTAATAGTTTACTTAGTAGGTATGCCAGTGTTTCGTTCATTCGTTTTCAAAACAAAAGAACATTCATTTAAATTTAAAACTTATCGCAAACACGATTTTAACTTTTTCATTATGTTTGTCAAAGCATTCTCACGTTATTTATTAGGTTTGGTGAATCGTTAAAACTTTTATTTTTGGTCATAATTCAAAGTTTAAATTGCCCGAAGCGAATCGTTAGGTGTTTGTTGGATGTATTGTTTTGAGCCCATTAAAACAGTTATCGTATAAAAAATTACAATAGTAATACAAAGAAATACAATAAGTAATAACTTTAGTTGGTCTGATAAATAACTGTAATTTTAGGAAAATGTGTTAATTATGTTGTTAAAAGGTGTTGATGAGGTGCCACAGTAGGACAGATTTATTACATTCATTAATATTTTATTTTATTATTCATATTCATTCAGCGTGGTTCATGCGTGGTTATAAAAATTAATTAATGGTCAACTTAGTTATTAGGAGTTTGTTGATTATCTTGATACTTGCATTATTAATAACATAACATAAGTTACAATATCACAATATAAAGGCACATTTTAAATTACAAATAAGATTTTGCTTTTTAAGCAGATGCTTGTTTTAAAAAAAATAACGAAAACTACAATAATGAGGTGTCAAGAAGGTTCTTATTTTTCGATTGTAATGGTATCGCTTGTTCGTAACAAGCGTCAAATTTGGTGTGATTATAGTTTGAGCCCTAAAAAAAACAACGAAAACTCTAAATCGCCCAAGCGTCGGGCGGCACGGAGCCCGCGGTGCGCAACTTCGACTCGCAATTGTCTAGTTTTTAGGGTTCCGTACCAAAATGGTAAAAATGGTACCCTTATGGTGAGACTTCGGTGTCTGTCTGTCTGTCTGTATGTCACAGCAGTTATTTTTTCTCGGTGCTCTAGTCCGACTCGCACTTGGCGGGTTTTTTATTGTACACGCGATCCATAGGCTGTGTTCTGCTAACAGTCGATCAAATTGGATTACTGACATTGCTACCCGTGTTTATAATAAAATTGGAAAAAAAAACTGACGATTTTAAGGTATAGAAAGCCCTTTCCTTACCGGTTCAGTTCACAATATAGTTTTAACTTTTCTCTATGTTAATTAGTTAAGGAGTTTTTAAAATTTTAATGATACTGGCAAAGAATACTGCCTCCCTTTACAAAACTAATCTTTGTGATCCTTAAACTTGACTTCCAATAGCAATGTACTGAATTAATTCAAAAATATCAACGCATTCAAAATAAATCTATACTTTCTAACCTACTAAAGCATTTCATGTTTTTCAGTCAACAACTCTGACTCACCTTACTAAAAAAAAAACGCAAATGTTCTATGTTCCGGACCGGTATAGAAGGATCTTTCTTATCCCTTGTTATATTTGTCCAAGTTCTGGGACACCCTGCATACAAAACACAGCACAATGTTTGCAAAAGTCGCAATAACATAGTAAATTATTAAAAATTCTTAAAAATAATGTTATGTAAATAATTTATCTTGTACAACTTCAAACCCGTAACAAATTTATAATTATAATAATATTATATTTGTAAAGCATCAGTTGAAACATCGGTTCCTGGCGTAAAGCGTAGGCGGCGGACGTGTCGTTGATAAACATAGGGACGATGTCATTATAATGGAATACTTCGAAATAATAATTGAATAAATAATTAAATACCGCTCATTCCCGTAATAACAGAATTGTAAAACACTAGATTCTCAATTACTGGCATCCCAAAACTTAACATTTAAGGTATCGTTGATCATGCTTGCCTAATATTTCGAAGTTGGTGATTTGGGAATCTGGTGAAATCCCTAACATAATGACGTCCTTATCTTTCAGAGTTGATTACTCTTAACTGGCTCGACTGATTTTCATTAAACCTAGCTCAAACGCACTCATAATAAACTAATTTTCTAGAAAAAAAAACGTCTAAATCGGTATCTTCGTTTGGGAACTAGGTACGAAACCATAGGCAAGCACGTACACTCTACTCTAATCGGCAAAAGCCTTTGACATGTTATCGTATTGTCAACGTTACGATAGCTCTTATGTACTTGACAGTAATGGCGGCCGAGGTAAAAACAATACCATAACAAAGGACATTTTTTTTTTTTTTTTTTTATATAGGCGTGTATTGACTATAAGGAAATACGCCGAAGTATAAAAATGTCCACTTGAATAATTTCGTCCGTGCATAATTTGGTCAAAGTATAAAAATGTGCACATATTTATATTAGACGACGTATAAAGATGTTACGACAATAGACTATAAGGAAATATGCCGAAGTATAAAAATGTCCACTTGAATAATTTCGTCCGTGCGCTATTTGATAATAATTAAATAATATTTTTTTATAAAAGACATTTACTTACTATGATTGTAGACATTTTTATACTTTGAGAGTAGGTAGTCATTTCTATATTTCGACTTAATGAGACTTAGACGTTTTGAAGTATTGGCTTTCTTATACTTAGACTAATTTATGTTTTAAAGGTAGACATTTTTATACTTCGGCATATTTTCTTATAGTCAATACACGCATAAATCTAACAAAGCTCGTCAGATTTTTTTTGGTATGTTCCCCGATTACTCGGGTTGGTATCAAATAGTCGAAAACGCAAGTGGTTCCTGAAGCAACTCGTCTAAAATCAACAAAACAAATTAATAGTTTGTCTGACTTGTAACCGGGCTCTCTAGATAAATAGTCTTAAGATCATCTAGGCAAATTCGCTACTAGGTTACAAAGTAATCGGTCTATAAAGCAATAAGACAAATTCGCAACTCATCTTAAACTTTATAAAGCGTTATACCCAAATCTCAAAAGAGGTGTGTTATCTTTGATTGATAGGCCACTTATAGAAGGACGAACTATTTAGAACACAGGCATTTAAAACAAGTTGCTTTATAGGCGACCAAGCGACTTAGACGAAATGCATTTAAGACGAGTTGATATTAGGACAGTAGTAGACAAAATAGTTTTGTGACGAGTTGCTTTATGGGCCGATTACGTATTCGACTACCTGCGATTTAGCAGATGATTTTTAGGCCAGTTGATGCCGTAGACCACTTGCGTTTTCGACTATTTGATAATAACCCAGACGGCTGGACGGATTTGTTTTTTTATTGTCCCATTGTCGTCAGATCAGAATGTGAATGTGAAATCCTGGAGAAATCGAGGGAATCCTTCAAATATTATAGGCACACCTATAATAGCGATTTATGTGTACCTATTTGGATTCGATGTATCGTTTATGAAACATTTTACGTTAGTTTAGGTCAGTTTTAAGATTTAACCTTTTAGCTCTTTTCGTGTGAACTACTCGGAGAAATGAAAATTCTGCGGAAGTGATGCGATCTACAAAACGAATGCCCATGTTTCGAAAACCTGTTCCACTTCGGTGGGAATCAAAAATACGGGCAGTGAAAAATGGAATTGTATCGACCTACAATTTTTTGAGTACACTTTCAAAATATAAAAATAAATATACCTAGCATACATTGGTATAACTAGTAACTCTATATCACACAAAAAGAAATTATTTTATAAAATAAACAATTCTTTACATTATTACCGTCTCTCTGCCATAAGAAAAAGATATAGCTACGGTAATTTTCATCTTTTATTATTTGTGAAGTCCCTATATTTAACTAAAGAGGGTCTCTAATTGATCATTAGGAACCAAAATAAACAAATACGCGTTTTGTATTAAAATTTCGTTGGAAATAAACTTTGAATAGCATTATTATAAGTAGATAAATGCAAACAAACAAATGCATTATTCAGAATTTCCGTCAATAACGGTTGCTGACTCGTTAACATAATGTATTTATACTCCGCCTCAATATTATTAATTCATGACACATTGTTCCGTTTTTCTAACTATAGGTACTAGGCAAACGTTAAACCCACAGAACAGAAAAAACAGTAGAAGGTCAAGTGGGCGTGTAACGTGTGGCACGGTTATGCGGAGTTCCGCATAACCTACCATACTTTCGCCGCGATCGCTCATTTCAATGATTCAATATTTCAATATTTCTAAAATAGGAAACAAATCCAGAAGCATGCCTTATTTTGCTATTTTGGAATGTAAAAATGATAGACGCACCAATAACATTTTTCTTGGTGGCGTGTTGTTTTTATGATAGTTTGAGTATTGGCGACAACAGGTCTAAACGACGCTCATGCCACTTCCACTGTTTTTTCTATTCCATGGTTAAACCTCAAAGCTATAGGTGAATAAGTGACGAATGTAACGTGAGGTCAAAGCATAATTGCGTACAGACGTTTAGAACCTTGTCACAGAAAGCTTATGACACATTTGGACTATATTTTTATCTCGTGACTTAACGCTCTTAAGGTGGGTCCACGTTTTTGACATTTCATCGTAACATGGTTGCGTGACTGTATCAAAAATGCGTGTCAGTAACGGTTATGAGGACGGTATTTGTCAGGTTACAATGGTAACCAATGGGATGTGACCCATCCCGAGCGCATGATTTATGGTGTCCCTTTTAGTGTAACGTCCTGTAGATCTGCCACGCAGTCCGATCCTATGGAGCCCTATAGTCCTCCCCTTTAGACCGAAGGGGCACCGTAACCTGCCAGGTTTTATCAGTTTTGTTGATGAAACTACTTAGTGGGTACTTTTTCTTCAGTAGTTTCACTATTTAAAGTGTTTATCATAACAGAACTAATGTTTTGGGGAACCGAAAGGGTGAAAACGGGACCCATTACTAAGACTCCGCCGTCCGTCTGTCTGTCTGTCTGTCTGTCACCAGGCTGTATCTCATTAACCGTGATAGCTAGACAATTGAAATTTTCATAGACGATGTATTTCTGTTGCCGCTATAACAACAAATACTAAAAACAGAATAAAATGGGGCTCCCATACAACAAACGTGTTTTTTTTGCCGTTTTTGGCTAATGTTGTATAGATAATGGGTACGGAACCCTTCGTGTTCGAGTCCGACTCGCACTTGGCTGGTTTTTTTACTTTAATATTTCAATCTTAGTTCTTAAAAATGTTTATGCTAAATTATTCATTTACTAGGGCTATTTAACCATCAGTAAAATTTAATTATGATGTTTAAGACCGACTAATCTTTCTTTCATACTCGTACAAGATGTTGCGACGACTAGGTACACATTAAACATTTTTCACATTGACTTTAATGATCATTGTAACTTTCCAAATAGCATAGCAAACCACAGCAGGTGGCATAGCTTCAAAGCGGATGTCTTAATCTGTATGTAGTTATTTAACATAACTAAATGCAACTATGTAACGTCAATTCTTTAACACACCATTATAATATGCTTCGCCGTAATTGTAGGCATGAGTCATGTGGATTATTGTGTTATGATAAGTACCTATTTCCTTTGGAGCAAATAGGTAATCAAATAGCTAATTTTTTATAAAGTCTGTAAATAGATATGTAGCTACGAACAATATGGCCACTAATGAGCTAAAGCTTAGCCTTCTTATTTATAATACGCACAAGTAAAGCTATTTTTAACCGAAGAAAAAAAACGGAGGAGGTTCTCAAGTCGACGCGTATATACTTATATTTTTTTGCTGAAGTATTCTTTAGCACGTTTAGAAACTTTGCAATGTTAGACTCTAGTGAGATAATTGTGCAATAGGGTCTGATAATTGTATATCCTCTTCGGAAAAATTTCGAGTAAACTTTTTAAAAAGAGTGTTTTTTTATTAAGTTTAGTTACGAGCCTCACCGTCTCGTACTCAGTACATTTTAAACAATTAACTCCGTTTTAAAACTTTTGTTTTTAACTGTCTTCGAGTGCGGCCGTTAGCTACTAATAGTTAACTATGGTTAACGCTTGAAAAATAGGTGCTCGTGGAGCGCCTACTCAAATTATCACGGCAAAATGTTTAATACTATTTCCGACATCTTTTTATTCTAGGCGCTTCTCATATTTGTTCGAGGATTCTTGAAGGCTTCACGAGAAAGAAAATACTATATTGTTTATGGTATTGTAAAGGTAAATGAGCTCACAGGCCACCTGCATTTACAGTGCATTCTCAAGACTGCAATCCTAACTCCGCAAAAGCGTTGCCAACCCTGAGGACTAAGATGGAATGATTCTATGCTAGTAATTTCACCGGTTGTCTTTATCACCACACTGGAACATAACAATGCGACCACTGGTGCTTGATGGTAGGTTACAGGACACAAATGGTGGTAGCGATCTGGACGGACCTAGCACAAGGTCCTACCACCACTCAAGGTCCTATCTCGGTGGTCAAATCCGATACTGGTAATATTTTTATAGTTGTTGTTGGTTTGTAATAGTGTTCTAGAAACCAGCTCTAACTGTTCTAACCAGCTCTAAATAATAAGTCTAGCTAGTCTGTCTGTCTGTCTGTCACCAGGCTGTATCTCATGAACCGTGGTAGCAAGACAGTTGAAATTTTCACAGATGATGTATTTCTGTTGGCACTATAAAACAAATACTAAAAACAAAATAAAATAAATATTTAAGGGGGCTCCGATACAACAAACGTGATTTATTGCCGTTTTTTTTGCTCGATATTAATAACGGCAACAGGTAGACGCTTGAAATATTCACAGAATATTTAGTTGTATATTCACTTTAAAAATAAATATTAAATTTAAATAAAATAAATTTTTATTTATCCCATACAACAAACGTGATTTTTTATAGATAATGGTACGGAACCCTACGTGCGCAAATCCGAATCGCACTTGGCCGGTTTTTACGTATAATTAAATTCTGGTTTATGTACGGGTATTACAGAAAACTCACGTAAACCGAAGCAAAGCTAGGGCGGGTCGCTAGTAAATAATAGTGCGCATTAAGTAAAGTTCCAGATGATGAGGAACTGCTTCTTCCAGATGCTGGGCAACTGGTTCGTGGTGGAATACTACGCCAGTGCTGAGGAAGCCCTGTCCTACAGCTGCATGAAGTCAGTCTTCGCACAGGATGACCACGTCCGTACTGCTAGTAAGTTCATAGGTTCTTGATAGGGGTTTCCTTCAGAATCCCTAACAACGTTTGTCCTAACACATCGTTTGTCCGAATTTTCATTTGCCCTTAACTGGTTTTCAGATGAGTCAGGGAACTTTTTAAGTTTTCCAATTATATCTGTTCGGTTAGGTTAGGGATGTACTACAACAACACTAAGAAGTATTAAATTTTAAACGGTAAAGGCTTTAGGATAAACTCCAATTCGGACAACTTATGCATTAGGACAAATGACGATTAGGGATTCCATAGGAGAACCTCTTGATAGTATAGGTAAATAATTGTAATAGAGGTCGAGGAAACTGCAATGGTCATCCTCTGCACATGTCACCACTCATGAGCTAAATATGTCTAGTTAGGGCGATATATTATGTACCCAGAAGAGATACAACATTTCATTGATCATCCCTGGACGCAGCTGGTCTTTGTAGTATACTATAGAAATGTTGCCAAAAAAGATTAGCGGTCTCGCGATGGCTATTAATATCAATCGCGATACATCAGTTTTCAACAATTTATTGACTTATTTATGTCAAAAATGGGATCTATTTTGACTTAAATGTGAATTCAAATTAGTAAAGAAACCTCTGGAGTGGTTTTTTAAATCTTACATCTTTCCAGACGGTTCCGTAGAATGGACGCCGGGTGTCACAATGAACTTCACGTACCGCTTCGCCGACGACCCTCTCGGCGAGAACCTCTTCGGCAACATCACGTGGCGCATCGATCTGAACCAGCCAGCGCACTGGACCCACGCCGAGAGCACTTGTGAGTACAAGTTCAGCTGTGCTATAGTATAAAGCTGCCTTTCCACCGAGGCGGAGACGAGCGGAGCTGCGCCAATATAATCCAATAGAGGGCGCATGTGGTCACATCGAGCGCAACTTGCGCACGTTTATTTAAATTCTATTGGTTAATATTGGCACAGCTTCGCTTGGCTTCACCTCACTGGAAAGGCAGCCCAACATCATTAATTGTTTGTTTTAAACTTTCACGACGTTATGTTATAAATCTAAAACAGGACTTAAACGCGTAAAAAGTTTACCTCGACGTTTCGATCGTGTTGCAACGGTCTTGATGGTGAGTCTGCTCGAGATCACAACCGTTATCATCAGCCGATGGACGTCCACTGCTGAGCATAAGCTTTCCCCAAAGATCCACGAAGGTCGGTTTTACCAAAGAATGTACAGAAAAGTTCAACTCCAACCCCTTAGGAGCTCGAGTTCATTATTGTGGAGGTTGCAAGACCTACACGTTTCGTCTATGCCTAAGTATATTATTTTTAATGTTATACTTACCATAGTTGAGAGAGTAGATAACATTCAGAATATGCCTAGGAGAGACCCTTGTCAAACTTGTACTAAATAAGGAACCGCTATTAATAATATTACACATACTTAAATCTCTCTCTGGTCCCCTCATGACTAAGGATCGTAGTATTTGTAGTCATCAGCGGACGATCTACACTTTGAATCTATGATTCGATTCCATTGGTTTTTAAATAAATGTTTTGATACGTTTTGAACGTTTTATTGTACAGTCGAGTACAAAGATATGTACCTTTACATTTGTGGCTCTTATTTCAATGGAATAAGGTGAAAAAGTGTATACATATCTTTGTACGCGACTGTACGTAACCCCACTACCTACGCACACACTTCACAGCATCAATCAGCATTTTCAGCTTTAGGTATTGCACACACCAACACTTTATTGGCTTGTGCGTGTAAGATACAAGCAACACACATACAAGCCGCTCGATGTACCCTTTTTCGAAGATGTCCTACTGGTTTGTTTACTGTGACTATAGGCTGAACTTGTTAATTTTCTGGGGTAAAAAGTAGTCTACGTCCATCTTCCAGCTATTAACTGTATTGGCAACAAGTTTCGGATCGGTATGATGAGCAGTAAAGACAAAAGAAATAGATTTACAATATTCGCATTTACAATATCACTCTGTCATATTAAAATTCTACTATAACAAAAAATTTAAATCAACTCTACAACGTTTTAATTAAACTAAATTGCATTGCAACTTTGCATTCCTACAAATGGGTGGAAATAAAACGCAACGGCCGGTGATATTATTTTTGCGAAAGGCGAGTTCGATCAATCGAACTCCCTTAACATGACCTTTGCACGCACTCGCACAAACAGACGCAAGAAGATTCGTGTCTGCTTTTTTGGTTTGCTCTAGTCAACAAAGTTACTCCAAAATTACCACCAAAATTGTACAATTGCAATTGGGAGTTTGTATGGAAATCATTACTCACTCAGCGTACACCAGCGTTTGCAAAAATGTATGCCCATGCCCACTGGACATTGTACAGTATTAAAAAATAACGGAATATTCCAAGAATTACCGAAAAAATTCTTCATAGTAAAAATTGGGTGAATAGTGAGTAAGGTCTATTATAAATATTGCAAAAGTTAGCTTGTCTTTCTGTTTGCTGAAAAAAATAACCCCCTTAAAGTTAACCAACGTTTCAGAGTTTCATTTTGTATCCAGTGCGAGTTGTTTCAGGCGCAGCAGGCAACGCATCGCTGCAAGTTCTTTAGTGTGGGACTTAATTAAATTTGTTATTAATAGAGCTTCTAGGTGGCCTTTGTTGCAAGATTTATTAAATTCAAGGCATGTTTGATGGCAGTATCCATACTAACATTATACATGTGAAAGTATGTCTCTCTGTCTGTTTGTTACCACCAATTTGGATGAAATTTGGCATGTAGATACACATAGAGCTAAAAAGACGTCGTCGTGCGGCTCGGATATCCAAGTCGCTCCGAGCCGAGCCTTACGAAAGTAAAGGTATATTTTTGGATTTTATTGCATTTAAAGCTTTTTCTGGTCGGCTTAAGCCTATTTCGGTGAACAACCCTAATCAAGACGAAGTTAGCATTCGGAACGAGTCTATATATCCAAAGTCCTAGCAGCAAACATCTTGACGGGGAGTTTCAAAAAAATAGCACACCTTTGACTTTTTCTTTAGATTTGGGAAAAAAATTGCACATTGGTTGGGATCATTATTCTGAACTAGAAAAAATTGTATCCCAATATGTCCCCAAAAATATGTATGGAATTGTCAGTTTTGTTACCAAGAAACGTATTGGATTTTGATAACAAAACGGAACAAAACAAGAAAAAGTCAAAGGTGTGCTATTTTTTTGAAACTCCCCTGACATTACAGTCTCGAAATTGCAAATGTCTATAGGCTTAATAATCCATTTTTACCTATTTTTTTTTGTGAGCTCATTTTAGACATCTTAGCGATTGCAGTAGTTGTATTCATAAAAATATTTCTATTGCCTTAGATGACGGCATATACAACACTTACGTGCTCGACACGGAGTACAGGACCTGGGCACTGCTGCTTCACTGTGCCGAGCAGAGGGAGGGAGCGAGGTATCTCAGCGCGTTTGTCCTGTCCCGCAACACCACGCTGCCGAAGAATGTGATGGCGTATCTGAGGGACAAACTGCCTAGGTATGTTCTTTTACTCAAGAGGACGGTAATGATTTTCGAGGGTAGGGTAAAGTCGGCTAATTACATTGACTCGCGTATTTCCCGTGATACCATGTAACATGCTTATTGTGAAGTAACTTCAAAATAAGCATGGAATCCTGGGTTCACGGAAATTCCATGAGTCACGTAATTAGCCGAGTTTGCCATACCTACATTTTCAACGAACGTATGATTACGCAGAATCTTCGTTTCATCGAAAAGTTTTGAAGGATAAGTAAATTTTTTTGGTAGTCACAAGTCTACCAAAGTTAGGTTAGGTTTGCCACGTAATTAATGTTTAAGATATCCTGAAAAAATTGTAGTTTCAGCCGAAAATAGTGTTCGATGAAATGAAATTTGTTAAATGATACAATTGATGATAAAATTATGGGTTAATGTAAACTCGGGTTACTTTAGCCCTAGGGGGTAACATTGCCCACCCCAAAAACCATCTTTAAAATTTAATTATTCTATTAAAAGTTACATCAGGCTTAAGCTACTTATGTAGTTCTAAAATTCTTGAACCAATTTAAGATGACTACCACCTAAATAGTTATAGTTTTAAGGGTGGGTAATGTTACCCCCTAGGACTTAAGTAACCCGAGTTTACGGTACCGATTTTCAAATATAAAGTACACACATGCAATTGCTATCGTGTAAATTGCTCAATAACTGGCCACTTTAAAACTATGCAAATATGGCCCCAGCTTGCAACAATAGTCCAATTTTAGTCATTACATTGTTCTAAAAATATGTAGCAATGGCTACTAATGCTACAGTTTAGAACAAACAATTTTAGGCAAAACATTATACATACCCAACAATAAGAGCAGTAAGGTATCATGTTTCAGAATAATGTAATGAGAAAAATTTGACTATTATTGCAGTCTAGGACACCATAATTGTATGGTTTTACAGACAGACAGGGTCCCGAATGGTTAAAAAATCATTGAAATATCTCATGAGTACTCATGAGATACCACCTATGCTGCTATGGTATCAATAAATTACCCTTGGGTGCGATACTTGACAGTTTTTGACGTGATAACGTCTTATAGATCGATGAACGCCGGCTGCACGCACGAAAAAGCATGACTCATTGTCACGTACCGCCTGAGCCGAGCGTGCAAGCGAGAGCGCGGAACAAGCGATAGAGAGGCACGATCGGCATAAGTGTTTGGCTTGGCCGAAACCTCGAAGTCGCGGTGGCAATAACGTCAATTAACTAGGGACTTCCTTCCGATATAAAGTTTATCGATAACTGAATGCTTATTTGGAAGTGACACTTCATATTAGCTGTAAAGTTTACCTACAGAATAATTGAAAATTAACTAAAATGTGATGATTACTACCCGTCAATGTTACCTATATAGGAGTTTTTAGGACATTTTTAGGAATTTTAAAATTCAAATAAATAAATAAAAATTTGGATTATCTAATTGATGCCACGCAATGTTACATGTTACCAAGAATTTTGTTAATTCCATATAAAACGAACGATTTTTCATGTGGGTGCCTTTAATGTGTGTTTCACTATTCAAATGCTTCTTGACACTATATTTCTTAGCTACGAGGCTTATCTCACATTTAGTACAAAATATCTTAGATCCACGTATGCGTAAATCCAGAGAGTTTTTTAGCCAAGAACGTAATAAATTTTCACGACACTGTTTTCTAGGTGGCATTTTACGCGTAAAATTAATTCCATCGATTCTCTGACAAGATTGTCATATTATGTCAACGCCACGTCTATACATCCACACAGAGATCCATAAAGTATGAAAACCGTTATCTTCCTTAATCGACCTTTACATACTTCAACAATCTTCATACTGTATAAATGATACAGTTTAATAGGTATTGCAAGTTGCATATTAATAACATACGTCATCTCATAGTCCTAACATAACTATTGTCATAAGAAAGTCCAATTTATCGATGAAATAATATCGCGTGGAAGTCCCTAGCAAAATTTTATTCGTGCCACCGCGACTTCGAGGTTTTCTGACACATCTATTCAACAACTTAAATCTTATGAGACGTTATCACGCAAAATTATCGTCCATAAACTGACTTTACAGACAACCATTTTTTTTCCTTAATTTAATGCTTTCACTCCTTGTTTTAACATGTATATCACCAATGTCGACTTTTAAAGAATCACCATGAACTTATTAAAGAAACAAGTCCATGGACATCACGCGCGAGGACAATAATTATTCGGTTAAAGAGTTTTTATTCTGGTGCGCTTCTGTTTAGACATGTCCCCCATGTCCAAGTTAATGTCAATTTATAGAAAATTATCTTTGCTGACGTGACTTGAGACTGGCATCTCAAGAAAAAATATTATTTATTATTATTATCATTATATGGCTGCGAAAGTGGCCAATTATTGAGTAAATGCCCAATAATTGGCCACTATAGTAATTGCATAATAGGTAGGTATGTATGTATTCGAAAACCTATACCTCTCCTTACTTTAAACTTATAGCACAAGAACTAATCCAACACTCCATTCCTCAGGTACGACATCGACATGAACTACGTGTTCCCTATTCCTCACGAGAACTGCTCGACCCGTCCAGCCCGCTTCAACTACTCCCCGATCCTGGTCGAGGTAGACAGCAGGGTACCTCAGACGCCTGGAGTCAGCTACGACGTCGGCAATGAGACTTCAGTAACCTTAAGAGAATAGTGAACTGACAACTGCTCGAGCCGTCCAACCCGCTTCAACTACTCCCCGATCCTGGTCGAGGTAGACAGCAGGATACCTCAGACGCCTGGTGTCACCTACGACGTCAATCAGACTTCAGTAACCTTAAGAGGATAGTGAACCGACAACTGCTCGAGCCGTCCAACCCGCTTCAACTACTCCCCGATCCTGGTCGAGGTGGACAGCAGGGTACCTCAGACGCCTGGTGTTACATACGACGTCGGCAATGAGACTTCAGTAATATAAAGAGGATTTTGAACCATACAATTTCCATACAAAATGCGATTGCGTTTTTCTTCCCTTAAACCTAAACCGATTTTTATGATTTTACTAAATCTGTACTTTTATTACGGGATAAAAATAAAGAAGACGTACGACTTAGTTTTTCAAAATAACTACAACATAATTATTTAAAAAGCGTGGATTTAGAGAAACGTTATCGCCTGGAGTTAAATTTGTATGGAATTTTTTTGACAGCGACGCGATTTAAGCGTCGGTTTAGAATCCTTTTAAAGGCCCGACAGACTAATAGTCCGACGGCCAATATTAGCCTTTGGGTTCATCGTATTAGAAACACAGACCGTCAGTTTTTTTTAAGGTATCACAGATTTTGAACTGTCAGGCAGCCTAACACACATCGGACTGCAGGTAGACTATAGTCTGTGGGAGCCTTTTCATTTTAAAATGAGGTAAATCCTTCCCCCTAAATTCATAAACGTGCAATATTTTTTTTAGTTAGAGTATGCTTTGTCACTTTCTGCCCATTTTAAATGTCACTCTGAAAGATAAGGACAAACCGTATTTCAAGCAGACTTTAGTTATTGAACGTTTATGAATAAGAAAATTAGCAGCGTTACAAATTTAGTAGATGCCTAAAGTTACTTGCTTTTAATTTGGTACGAGACATCTTAGTGTAATGTTTGACAATTATTATCTGGATTTAGGAAATTATATTTTACAATCATCAGATTCCGTACTTTACACGTGTCAACTAACACAATATTTATTTTTATAATCATCCAGACTATAAAAATTAATATTGTGTTGGTTTTAATAAAACGAATATGCAGGTGATTGAAGATGAAGGTTTGTCAACACAGCGCGAAGGTATTTAGTCTTTAAAATTGACACAAAGTTACAAGAAGTAGGCAAGTAATTGAAAATTTTACCTTAGTTGTAAATTTACTATTTTGGTGGAGCTCCTCAAAATGAGCTTCGACCAAAATCGTAGGATACCTATCACTGAGTAATGCTTACGGGCACATAGATCAAGTTATGATTGGCGTCAAGTAGTTTTAAGAGAAAGAGAAGAGAACACCCTTTATTATATTAATGAATATTATTCCCAATAATTTACAAAATATATTTAAAAATAATAATTATATATACTGAGATTTTAGTATTGGAAATGCCATTGTCAATTGTTGTTAAATAAAGAGTTTTGATTATTATCTTATCTTGTATTATTTCTGTCCAGTTTCTGGGCCTTGACTTTCCCCAATTCCCCATCCAAGTTACATTCAAGTTATTTTTAGGGTTCCGTACCTAATGGGTAAAAACGGGACCCTATTACTAAGATTCCACTGTCCGTCTGTCTGTCTGTCTGTCACCAGGCTGTATCACATGAACCATGATAGCTAAAAAGTTGAAATTTTCACAAAAGATGTATTTCTGTTGCCGCTATAATAACAAATACTAAAAACAGAATAAAATAAATATCTAAGGGGGCTCCCATACAACAAACGTGATTTTTTGCCGTTTGTTTGCTAATGTTGTACATATAAATAATGGTACGGAACTCTTCGTGCGCGAGTCCGACTCGTACTTGGCCGGTTTTTTAATATTTAGATAATTAAGCTACGATTCGCCCCGACTTTGCATGGGTGAAAATTATGTCGGTATTGTTTTACCATGCCTTCTTCGAAAAAAAATATTATTGATGAAGATGCATTGTAGTCCATGCAGTTATTATTCTGTAATGATAAGTAAACTGACCTAAAATTATAACTTAGAAATAATTATAAGAGGAAAATAAAATGTTATTAAAAGTCAAACCTCTGTTTTTTGTGTTATAGAAAACCCTTAAATTTTGTGTATCTTTGACTTCAAAATTATATTAAAACGGTTTCAATCTAAACTCCAAGTTTAAAGCAGATGCTTAAGAATCCGTTCAGATCTAATTAATATTTAATGTTAAAAATATTTTATAACTTATTCTGAAGGCTGTTTTAATAACTTACGTTAACTTTTAATTTAGGGGGTTAACGTTATCGCCCGGTGCAAGGTTTTACTTGTAGGGATATTTTTTGACAGCTACTTGCGCGTTCAAGCGTTGCTTCACAATACTTTCGAAGATATAAGCAAAAAATAGTTAATAGTAGTGAAGTTTTAAGAAGAAAAAAGTCATAATACATTTAATTATGTCACGAAATTCAAGATCAACCAAGGTGACATAGTACCTTCGTCTACTATTGTCTTCAATTAGAATATGCTTGTACGCGTACTGCTTTCGAAGAATCGATAGGGCACGAACATTGTTCCCCGAGTTATTAGTATTCCACAGTGGTTCCGTCTGCAAACAAAATAGGCATTGACACGTTCTGCAGTACACGATTGTTAACACAATCAAACTTGACCGTGTCCAAACAGCAGCGACAATAGCCGGGCAGAATTAAATAACGCGTTCAAGACGAACAGCTTCGAACGTCAATAAATTTAGAATTTTCACAATTTAACCGAAGGCGACGGCAAAGATTATAAATAAATCAGAGGGTCCGGATAGCTGGACGCTTAGGGTCTCCCCATACCTATCGACGTGGAATCGGCGTTAGCTGATCAAAAAGCTGAGATGAAAGCAGAAATGGTCGATCGGCTAATAGAGCCGATTCCGCGTCGATAGGTGTGGGGAGACCCTTAATTAGATTTTAACTCTTGCTAAGAGTCGTATTTTTATATCCCTTAAAAGGGACCTCGTAACTCCAAAACTGTCCAACCAATTTTCTTTAAACCTAACGAGGTTTACTACTAGCTAAACTACTAGGTTTACTTGTCAGATACGTTGACGTCTTTTCTAAATCGAAAATATGTATAAGTATAACCAACTTACTTGCTGAAAAATCTTTTTTTATACATACTAAAATGTAATTAAGTCAGTAAGCCTTTCCTTCTAAGTGGTTTATTACGATCATTTTGTAAAAACTCTAAATACATTACTCACTCATTAGTTTTCACTATCTTATTATCTAATTATCGTAAAGTTCGAATGCATTAAATGTATTTTTCACTATACCTAGATTTCAAAAACAAAACTAAGTTTAATAATGACCACAAATCTGCGCAATATGGTGGGATTACGGTCCGTGATACACAACTCCTCGAATAGGCTCCCAGAGCTCGGCGGTGCTGGGGATCCGGCAATGATAGTAACTGGGCCAGCCTTGGAGCCAGGGGTGCTAACAATTCCAGGCATTAGTAAGCAAAGATGCATCAAATAAGGCCTCATGAAGATCAAGGGAAGAGGCCTTTGCCCAGCAGTGGAACACCCATATAGGCTAGGTAAAAAATAATAGACCAATACAATACTGTTACTAAACATTTATACGTCTTTACATATAATCTTTGCCACGCGCGGGTAACTCAAACTTGCGCAAACGTAGCGCTATAAGTATCGCAGCACACCGCTTCAGCGTTTTCATGAGGAGACCAACATGGGTGCGACAAGACTGTGTGTTTTCTTGACTGTATTAGTGACTGTAAAGATGGTGGCTTCTCAGGTTTGTGACTATTTTAAAATTAATTTAACGTTTATTGTATTATAATCAAATTGCAAATGGCGAGCTTAATGCCTTAACAAAACGTTCCTTAACTATTAGGTCAAACTAAGACAAGTCTAGTAGTCTAGGTATCCATAGTTACACACGCGGCTTAGAGCTTAGATTGGGACTAGGTGAATTGGTGTGTGATTGACCATTTATCTCCTATCGGCTAAATCAAACGGGTCTCGATAGAATATAACTCAAGAAAAATATTAAAATCACGGAAAATAATTCATATAGTTTTGTAAATTGACCCAGTTATACCTTGCGGTATCCAGATGAACATACTAAACGTCCTCAAGGGTGTAAGGGGGGGTTGAAGGTACTTTTTTCAGACTTTTGCTCATATCTCGAATATCTATACGAATATCATTATTATTAGTCTAACAAAAGTTTATACATACAAATTTCTACAAAATTTGCTATATTCATTTTTACTCTAAGATCAATACTTTAGGAGCTACAGGGTGTTTAAGCTAATAAGGAGATAAAATATAGGCACGGTGTCAGCTGGAGGATCAGTGGTGGTAATTAGTTCTAGGGTTACATCAACTGCTCGCTTCCAACCCACATTTCAAGAGCCATTTCGTTACCCAGCCGCTCTTGTAGTTAGTAGAATACGTATGCGTATGTTACTGTAATGCATGTTATTATGCCGACCCTTTAGTAGGGGGGAGAGAGGAGAGATCAGCGGTCTTCTACATCGATATCTTCGTTTTCTCCATCTATGCGATCTACAAGTATACCGTTTATGCATGAACCCAAGCAGCGGAAGCATACAAGACTGCATGGAATACCGGTTTTTCTACATCCGCATTTTCCAGTGCAACCACTTTTACAGCGATAAAAAATTGAAGTCGATGTAAAAGACGATAGGTAACATAATAAAGACGAACTGATTTGCTTTTTCTATTTTTAAATAAAAAAATAAAACCTATTTCGTTTTTACTTCTTAAATCGTCTATATATCTCCTTGTGAACTTAAACACCCTGTAGTTCCTAAAGTATTGATTTTACAGTAAAAATTAATAAAACAAATTTTGTAGAAAATATTATTATTATTTTGACGGAAAATTGTATGTAGAAACTTTTGTCAGAAGTATTCATAATGATATTCGGACATAATATTCGAGATATGAGCAAAACTCTGAAAAAAGGACCTTCAACCCCCCATCACAACCTCAGCACACCCTTGAGGGCTTTTAGTATGTTCATCTGGAATCCGCAAGGTATAACTGTACCAATTTACAAAACTACACGAATTATTTCCGTTCATTGCCCATATTTGGCTTAATTTGAACGGGCTAATAGCGGCAAAGAATTTTTGCGCGGATAGAGAACTTGCGCATGCAGTTTATCAGTTCAAAAGACCAGTCAAACCAGTCTAAGGCACTGGTCCCACAGCCGACAATGAGCGGGAAGCGATCAACTATTTATAATTGTGTCTCTTTTATTGACACGCGATCTATATTTTTTGTTTCGACAAACTACTGTAAAGAGTTCTCGCCGGCAGTGTGAACAGCCAGCGGTTAACTATTAATATACGCGTCTCTTTTAATGACACGGGATCTATATCTTTTGTTCGTTTCTTGAGCGAGAAAATAGTCTATAGCTAGCTTCCTCGCCCTTGGTGGGACCAGTCCCTAAATCGGAATGATTTTCTATTAGACATTGGGTTGCTCCTATGACTACCTTCCGTCTCCTTAATCGTACCAGCTTGATGGTACCATATTATTGTAATGTCATCGAAATTTGTAGTACCTACTTATGTACTTTTTTACATAATTTCAAATAACTAAAATCAATCTCAATGCCAGTCAAATAACATGCAGTTTTACCCCCCTTATTAAATTTCTTTTCACATGCAGATGAGCTCCCTACTTTCAAAATACCAGAATTTCAAAATTCCAAATTTTCTATATGGGTACTGAATTCCCAATACGTAACATTTAAATTAAAAATTGTTTAGTAGGGTGACGGCACCAATGATGGACACTTTTAGCAGACAGTCACCAGTAATGGACACTTCACTCTTAATTCAAATTTCATACGGTCCTAAATTGATTGTTGCAATACAAATGAATAACTCTTATCTTCTGTAAAATAAGAATCAAATGTCCATCATTGGTGCCTTGTCCATTACTGGTTCCGTCACACTAGGTACTTATATTAATATTTCAAATCTGGTGTTTGGGAATGAGCACCCCACCGGAATCCAAAAATGCGAACACGACTTGCCGACAGGTTAGAGGGTGGATATTTGCAAACAGCTCACATAGCTACCAATTATTATTGTGAAATACATGTCTCAACCTAATAACCGTAACAATGACCTTCTCAACGCCTTGGTGCCACATTATCCGGAACTGATTGGTGTAACATGTAAAACAATGACGTTTCTGTATGTCTTCTAACAGCCCTAACACATCAATTATTAACGTCATGATAATTTATGCCATTATCAATCATGAAGTATGGGAATCCCGGAGGTACATGAAGCCATATCCGTCGAAACAAGTGTTCTATCATTTTCCCTATTCTGTTTTCTTTGTTTTAACAGTATTTTATTTTATTTACGATGTTAAGTAATTGCTTCTTCATTTGATAAATTCCTCCATCTCATATGGACCCCTAAATATATTATATAACCTTCCAATTCATAACCTGTTCTTCGGTTTGAGGTTATAATTTGTACTAGAATTCACAGGTGTCAGGATTGACGTGTTATCTTTGTTTCTGTCGAATTCTTAGTAGGTACTTACCAATTTCACCATACGATGTTAAATTTAATCAATGTTAATCGACTGTTAGTTCATACATTTTGACAGCTGTTAACGTTCTAATCGTCTGTTAAGTGGATAACATCGTATGGTAAAATTGGTAGCAATCCATTGACGGGTTGTTTAAATATTTTTGCGCCGGGAGCTCTTGCACCGATGACATGTATGACGAAAAGCTGCGAACCATTGCGAAGGCTGTGTTCGAGCTACGAGTAATGACATTCAACAGGCATTTGTTATTATTCCAGCCCATATTCGGCACGCAGTTGTGGTGCGACTTTTTTTGCGAAGAAGACGATGATGATTACGACTCGGACTCGTCTTCTAGCTTGGAATCCCTGCTAGATTCCTTCTTCGGTTGTGGTGGTTGCACATTTAGTACCAAAAAACCCTCGAAGACCAAAACTACAACACCATCGCCGAGCATGCAGCAGCCGTTTAACATAATGATCCGTAAGTTTATATCAAATTATTACTCTTTAAACACTCCAAAAGAGAAGAGCAGGGTAAAGATGCGACACTAACACCCGTATTCACAAACAATACTTAAGGGATCCTTCACTGAGTAAACGCACTGCGCTCAATACAGCTTTGTGATTGGTCCTTTTTGACCGACCTTATGTTTATGAGACGATTTAAAGCACCCTGTGCGTTCGTGAGCACTGTGAGAGCTCATAGTGACGTTTGTGATTACGGATGTTACACAAGTCTCGGTACAATGATGTCTGTACAAGATTGGAAGAACTTGCTGGTCTCGCTTTTGTTGTATAGCACGGAATGAACGTGACGTCCCGAAGGCATGGCAATTCATTGTCTGTCATAGACTGCTGCTATGATGTTACCGTAACACCAATGAAGGGGGCTAACTGCAATTTAGTAGTCAAAGGCTCAAAGCATTGTATACTCTATTAGTAAATACATTTAAAAAATGCTTATACTATTTGTATGCAGTCACCTTCTTTGGTATGTATGAATACACATACAATGAAAAGGTTGAGCATTTAAACATAGTCATTATAAATGTGGCGTTATCAATGAAAAGGGACCTTATTGTCGATGGCGCTTCCGCCATTATTAACGATGCTCCTATATAAATACAACTTTGCGTGACGCAGTGCGGCGTAAGCGTCATCGACAATAAGGTCCCTTTTTTATAGATAACGCCACAAATGTCACCGGCTTTAGCCGTGCTGGTCACACTATGTATAGTTTAAAGTTTGTTATGACTGCTAACATTTTATATGGGGTGTAAGTTAACAGTGTACCTATCTTTCTCCAACATATTAAGCTCCCCTTACACTGTATACCGGAGCCGTATGAAATTAGAGTTTGCTATATGATATCAGTTCGTTACGTCTAGATTCCAGTCCGGAGAAACACTTAGGTAGCTGTACTGTTACTGACCATACTTATAGTGCACCTGGTTAATGTAGAATAAGTAGGCATAAATATTCGTAGGAAAACAAGATAATATTGTGTGATATGGAAGGAAAGTCGGCAATATCCAAGTCCATATCAAGCTTTGATTTTTATATTCGATCAAATAAGTTGATGACACCCTACCAAACTGCATTTAAAGTGACAAGAATGAAAAGAGGATGTTTTTAGGTTTGTTTTTATGACTCATTCATATTATATAAAAAATTAACCTTCATAATTAGCTTTACTCTACGAAGTAGCGATTCATAAACCACATGATTGATAAGAAAACGTATTAGCTTTTGTAGGTTGCGAATAGTACAGACACGTTTCAATTGGCAGGATGATTACGACAGAACACTTTATTCGAAAAGTATTTTTTTTCTTAGAACACTTTACATTAATTAGATACAATCGTCGCGGTTCACACTCAGCCTACTGAACCGTAATGAACATAAACCAATTACCCTACATTCAAACGATAGGGGTACTAACCAGGATTCTCCATTTCAGCCCCTTCAAACGGAGTGAACCTAACCATGACGAATACTGGAAATTCATGGCTAATGAACTTCATGCCTTGGGCAGCTCAGCCCACTAAGGCAACGACCACTGCTGGTGGTACCACCACTGCGGCTCCGGCTACTACGAAAGCTGGGGGAACCACTGCTGCTGGGGGCACCAACGCGACCACTGCTGCCCCTTAGGATATATTCTCTATTTTTGTACGCCCGCAAAAGAGGACCGAGCCACATAAAAGTTGTTTATACTGCGGGAACTGTGTAATTTCTAGGCTTAGAAAACACATAGAAACCTAGTCCACGCACTAAATGTGACGCCACTCAAATCCAACCAAATTTGGTCTGCTTTGTACCTACGACATTATTTGTGCACTTGTGTGCATGTCGTACGAGAAAATTATGTCTACATGCTTACATTTGTGATTTCAAGTTTGACGCGGCGACTGTGTTATTATACTCTAAGTTTCGAAGGATAAAAATGTATGTTACTTTGTGGCGCTACCACCACTGCGGCTCCGGCTACTACGAAAGCAGGGACCATTGCCGCTGAAACCACTTCTGCCCCTTAGGATGTCTTTATTTTTGTACTTTTGCCGCGGAAGTGGACGGAGCCACGTAAAAGTTGTTTGTATCGCGGGAAATTAACTTATGAACTTATGGGTTACTTAGAGTGACTGTTTATACAGATACATGACGTTTTATTGCCGTAATTGGCAGTTATGTTATAGGAAACGATTCATGCATTTAATTACAGGTTTAACATCTGACCCGTATATTTTAAATTATTTTTAAGTGAATCGTTTTTGGCTTTGGTTCTATTCATTATTTCAATCATTCTATGCACAAATTTCCTTATAACCTTTGATTTATACTTACATTTCGAAACGTTTTACTTTTTTTCCTTAAATATTAAGCTGTAATTATTTTCTAATAATATTCTTAACAAATTTCAAAAACTTCTTGTCGTCAGCGGACGGAACGCCATAAAGCTTTAGAAAGTGAAAGAGAGACATTAACGAATCCAATAGTTCTTTCTTTACTGAATGGAACTTGACAAGTTTTAAGAGTTCATTCTACGTCTCATCGTCATCAAATTGTTTTGCAATACGAAGTGTTTATTTACATACATACATACATACCTACACTCATGTCTTCATTCCCAGAGTGGGGTAGGCAGAGCTACAGAATTACCAACAACTCTAAAAAGTTGTTGTTAATTCTATTACCACATTTTACACAATCAGGCTAAGATATTTACCACGTGTAATATTAGTGACAAGTTGCAAGCCCAGCGTTTATCAATACTACAAGACTTTATTCCCTTAGTCACCTCTTACGACTTCCACGAGAAGACATGGAGTGGCACTATTCTAAGCTGGCAACCACACCGCCGCCGCCGCCGTGTTACTTGATTATGAAAAACTATTTCATTCATACTATTTATTTTTATTTTTACACACACGTTTTACAATAATAACTCGGAATGTTACAATTACAATCTGATTCATGAATTATGAATAATGTTTGAATAATGTATTGATTGATAATTATTGTTTAATTGTTGTTGTCGTCTTGGTTTGAGTACCTATTATGTGTGTGCGAGTTTACTTTTTATGTGATGCCAAAAATGTCGGGGTTGTAGAAATATGTAAATTATAGCGCGTGACCTTCAGAGTAAGCTCCCTCTCCGCGCCAACCGAGGTATTGCGCCTAAGCGTTATGATGTGTAAGAGAGAGAGGCGCGCGGGTGAGCGAGAGGGAGAAGTACAATCCTTCCCCGCCACCCGCCGAAGGTTCGAGAGTCGCCCGAGGTCCGAGCTTCTCTGCGTACACGCGTGCCGTATAACCTCCCGCGCGTCCGCGCCCCGCTCGTTTTGTTTGTTTAGTTTTATGTTTTCCGTGCTGTGTTTGTACCTTTTACTGTGATTATAGACTTAATTGACACAAAACTAGTTATCATTGATACCCACGCTACATTCTGGCTGCCCAACGTGTGTAATTTGTGAACTGAGAGTCTGACGCTGTCTGGTACAAACCGGTTTTTTCCAGTTTACCTACAAAAAAAAACCGCGGATTTTTGTTGTGAAGCATAAGGACTTAAGTGTTTTTAGCGATTGTACTCGCCGCTAACATGCCAAAGAAGCGTCAGTCCCGCCGACTGTCGGAGGCCGAAAATTTCGACACTGCAAGTTCCACCGGAGGAGTTGGTAACATCACCATGTCCCAGGAGACCCTCGCGACGATGCTCGCGACGCTGCAGCAGTCTCAAGCGGAGTTCTGCTCTCAGCTCATGCGCGAGGTTCGAGCGTCCACTCCGTCACAGACAGACCATGCGGCCGCTGCCGCTGCCGCAGCCGCCACGGTCTCTGCTGCCAATGGGAATTTCTCGCAGTGCACGGCACGCTATGGTGGATTGCCGGACGAGACCTTGGAAGCATTTTTGGACTCTGTCGAGGCATACAGGTCATGCCTACATATATCGGAAGAAAACTGCCTACGCGGCTTGTCGATGCTGCTTACAAAATCAGCCGCAATATGGTGGCAAGGGGTCAAGGACACCACTAACAGCTGGGACGAAGCCGTGACCAAACTTAGAAGTGCGTTTGGTGAGAGACGTGTTGCACATCAAATCTATCGGGATTTGTTCGCGCTTGTTCAAGGTCAAGAAAATACAGACCTTTTTATTGCCAAAGTAAGAGCCCTCCTAGCTAAACTGCCCCGGGGAGACCTGTGCGAACGCGTCGAGCTAGATATGACCTTCGGACTGTTGGATCGTCGTATAAGAAAAAGACTTGACCGTGACGCTATCACTAGTTTCGACATGTTGCTTTACAAGTGCCGCGGTATAGAAGACGCGCTTAAGGAGGACAAGCAACATTTAAAAAAGCCACCACGGCCACCTTTCGAACATCCGACTCGAACGGAAAATTCTACACGTTTTGTCGCCGCTACACGTTCACGCGTCGATGATCGATCTACGAGCCGCGCCGACCCGCCGATTTCGACGAGTGCAGCTGACGACAACGACAAAGAAAAGCAGAATTCACCAAAGCGTCTATTTTGCGTTTATTGTCGACGTAGTGGCCATCTTAAAGACGATTGTGTTAAGCGTAAAAGTGTTAGTGAAGTAGGTATAAAGTGTTACGGGTGCGGAGCACCAAACGTGTCTAAGTCTAAGTGTAAAAAGTGTAATTCGGGTCAAGACTTTTATATGGTAGCGATTGAGGCGCCCGCGTCGCCCGCGTTGATCGCGTCGCCTACTGCGCTGCCGCCGCCAGTGCCGACTGTGTCGAGCGCGCCGTCTATGTCGAGCGCGCCATCTGTGTCGAGCGCGCCGTCTGTGTCGAGCGCGCCTACTGTGCCGCCGCCGCCCGCGCTAACAACGCTGACCGCACCCATCACGACCGCGCCGAGCGCGGCGCCCGCAGCCGCGGTCGCGCCTCTAGCGCCGATTGCGTGGCATGCGCCGTGCGCGTCGATCACGCCGACCGCGCCGACTGCGGCGCGTACGCTGCCTGCGCTTTCTACGCCGGTAACGCCGATCGTGCCATCTGCGCCGATCACGTGTAATTCAAGTAACGATAACTTTATTTTTACTAAGTGTGTACGCTGTCTTATGTTTCATTGCATTTGTAATAATAGTATAAGTGACACTATTTCTTGCAATTCTGGCCACCAGGGGGAGCTTACGTCACACACTCGCCGCCCTGTTTTAAATATTAGTATTTTGGGCGCGAATGGAACAGGACTTGTTGACACCGGCTCTAAGTGTTGTATCGCCGGTCACACGTTATATACGATCCTGGAAAATAAATGTCATCCTATGTATTCTACAACCAAAGCAGTTACGTTAGCCGATGGAGTGAGTAGGACAATGACCTTACTTACCACTGAATTGGAGGTGACACTTTGCCACAAAACTAGTAAAGTAGAGTTTACAATATTTCCGGATTCCGGTGATAACGTTTCCCTATTAGGGATGGATTTTTTAAATAAATTCAATATTGCCCTTGATTTTGGTAGCAACAGCTGGTACTTTGGTGAAAATATTAGCCAAAAGTTTGAGTTAAATTTCGAACAAGTGTCATCTCCAACTTCATGTGCTGCTGTAAATGCTCTTAGGGAGGATGAGGCGACGTCACTTGATAACCGTCAGCGCGAGGTACTTTCCCGTCTTCTCATCGAAAATCAGGACATCTTTGAACCAGGGGGAGAGCCTACTCCTTTCGCCGAGCATAAAATCGATACAGGTGATCATGCTCCTATCGCTGTGCCACCTTACAGGGTAGCTCCTCCTAAGAAGGAGATCATGCGTGCGGAGATTGACAAGATGCTGGCGGAGGACATCATTGAAGAATGTGAGTCGGCGTGGTGTTCTCCTGTCTTGCTGGTTCCCAAAAAAGAGTCTGGTAAAGTCCGCTTCTGTGTCGACTATCGTAAACTTAATGCGATTACTAAACCAGACATATATCCGATGCCACTCATCGACGAGCTCGTCCAGTCCACCAAGCGTAATTGTTTCATGAGCACACTTGACATGCGTAGTGGATTCTGGCAGGTAAGCGTCAATCCAGCTGATCGGGACAAAACGGCGTTTATATCTCCATTCGGAATTTACCGTTTTAAGCGCATGCCGTTCGGTCTTAAAAATGCGCCGTCCACCTTCCAGCGACTCATTGATCGGCTTCGTTCGTCTTCGTCGTTAAAGAATGTTACGCTTCTAGCGTATCAAGATGATTTGCTTATAATTTCTGAAGGGTTTGACCAGCATGTTGCAGACCTTCGAGCAGTCTTTGACAGGTTACGACAGTTTCGTTTGCGCGCTAACCGCGAGAAGTGTGTTTTCGGCCGTGAGCAAGTTAAATATCTTGGTCATGTGATCTCACAAGACGGTATTTCCCCAGACGGTGAAAAGGTTCGAGCTGTCCTCGATATGAAACCTCCGTTGTCGCTGCGCCATCTGCGAACGTTCCTGCAAACTTGCTCATGGTTCAGGAAATTCATTCCCAATTTTTCTGCTGTTGCTGAACCACTTTCGCGCCTTCTAAAGAAAAATCAGGCGTGGATCTGGAGTTCAGACCAAGAACAGGCCTTTCAGGAGCTCAAGAAGTTGTTGACATCAGCACCTATTCTTGTGCAGGCTGATTATAGCAAGCCGTTTGTTTTGAGAACCGACGCCAGTAATTACGCTCTTGGTGCGGTCTTGTTACAAGGTCACGATGCGAAGGATGAACGGCCGATAGAGTACGCTAGTCGTTTACTTAATCCAGCGGAACGCAACTACAGCACGACCGAAAGAGAGGCTCTTGCCGTTGTTTGGGCTGTGGAGCGTTTCAGAGGATATATCGAGGGTCATCCTGTTATCGTTGGTAGTGACCATCAGCCTCTTAAATGGTTGCTCACCTTAAAGTCACCATCAGGTCGGTTAGTTAGATGGGCTCTAAAGTTGCAGTCATTCAACATTCAGTTCGAGTACACACCGGGAAAGGCAAATGTCGTCGCCGACACTCTTAGCCGTCCAATTTGCAACTCAGATGATATTGGTCAATGCGGGGTGTGTACAGTAGTCGTTGACTTACCATCTCGTAGCCCCGAGGATCTTCGGCGTATGCAGCTTGATGACCCGGAGCTGGAAAAGATTATTTTAGAGTTAGAGGATGTCTCTGATGCTACAGGTATTGGGGCGAAACGATGGTCTGAAAGGGGATACTTCACCCAGCAGGGAGTCTTGTACAGGTTCAACCCAGAGGTTGAAAGTGAAGAGCCGCAGCTAGTTGTCCCCTCGTCCTTGCGCCTTGATATCTTGAAAGAGTGTCATGACTCCCCATTAGCTGGACATCAAGGTGTTGATCGTACCTTCGGCAGAATTTCCCAGCGTTTCTTTTTTCCAGGAATGCGTCGCATAGTAGCTGATTACATCAAAACCTGTGTTACTTGCCAGCGTTACAAGGCTTCTAATGAAAAGCCTTCTGGTCTGCTTCAGACTCCCGTTCTTAACCAAAGAGGGGAAGTCTTAGCAATAGATTTGTTCGGTCCGCTCCCTCCAGGTGAAAAGGGGGAGAAATGGGTATTATTAGTCGAAGACACGGCGACTCGTTGGGTGGAGCTTTTTGCTTTAAAGGAGGCTACTTCAGAGGCATGTGCTCAAGTCCTCGTTGAAGAGTATTTCCTTCGTTATGGTTTCCCACGTCGCGTAGTCTCTGACAACGGCGTTCAATTCGTTTCAGCGTTTATGCAGCAGTGCATGTTTATCCTGGGCATCACACAGGATCTGTTGCCACTGTACCACCCTGAAGCGAACCCTGCAGAAAGAAAGAACAGAGACCTTAAGGTTCAGCTTTCCCAGTTGGTTGATATTCAACATAAAACATGGCCGCTCCATCTGCCTTCTGTTCGGTTTTCCATGAATTCTGCTTGTTGTCAGGCTACTGGTGTCACTCCTGCGTACCTAACCTTCGCTCGAGAGCTTCGCTCTCCACTACAGGTTCATCACGACATCCGTGCGGTGCTGCAGAAAGATAACTTTGTCCCTCAGGCAACACCTTACTTGAAGTCCTTTGTAGATTCTTTAATTACCATCAGGGACAGAGTAGAGGCTCAGCAAGATCGGCGAAAGGAGTATGCCGACCGATCTCGCAAACCTGGGGAAGATTTCAGCGTTGGTGACCAGGTCTTCGTTACCTCTCGGGTCCTTAGTAATGCCGGTAAAGGTCTCACTGCAAAGTTTGTGCCCAAAAGGGATGGACCCTACGTCATAACTAAAAAAACCAGTCCTACGACTTACCAGGTTTCCAACGTCAATTCGCCTGATGAGGTTTTGGGAAAGTTCCACACCTCGCAGCTTTTTAGATTTTATAATAGATCCGATTCGCCTCCTGCTCCTGTAATGCCTAGGCGTAACAGAGGTCGTCCTCGCAAGCAAGGTTCTAGTGAGGTGCGAGTCCATGGACGTGGGCGTCCTCATGGACTCGAGGGGGAGGATATAGCGCGTGACCTTCAGAGTAAGCTCCCTCTCCGCGCCAACCGAGGTATTGCGCCTAAGCGTTATGATGTGTAAGAGAGAGAGGCGCGCGGGTGAGCGAGAGGGAGAAGTACAATCCTTCCCCGCCACCCGCCGAAGGTTCGAGAGTCGCCCGAGGTCCGAGCTTCTCTGCGTACACGCGTGCCGTATAACCTCCCGCGCGTCCGCGCCCCGCTCGTTTTGTTTGTTTAGTTTTATGTTTTCCGTGCTGTGTTTGTACCTTTTACTGTGATTATAGACTTAATTGACACAAAACTAGTTATCATTGATACCCACGCTACAAAATAAGTTTAATTTAGTATTTTTGTTACTTAACGAGTTCAATTAAAGATAAAAATTTATGAAATATAACTTTTACTTAATATTTTTTTGTTATTTTTTATTATTTTCGAGTAGGTACGTGCTAAATACTTTGCTGTTAAGCTTTTATATTTAAAAATCAGTACTAATCTCTATACAATATCCCTGAGTGACCTCATTTGATTTAAATTCTGATTTTTCAGAAGTCTGATAAATATAACTGCCATTTAAAGTTAGCCCTCTTTTTTTTTAAATAAAGACTAGGAATAACCTAAAAGGTAGTAAAAATATATGTCTAATTTATTACCTTTTAAAGAAACGATAATATTTGACATATAGCACTTTGCATTTAACATCTTAATACCTAGGTATGTATGCTCCACAATTAGGCCTGCCCGGCTCACAACAACACGTTCCATACCAACCCTCCTACTCCCATACAAAACGGGCTCAATGTCTCCTTCAATTTCAGCTCTTGGCAGCGGTCGTTGTAAACACATAACTAGACTGCTCGACCGGTTTGCCTTCTAGTACCGTGACGACGTATCATGTTTCACAAGCGGTGGTATACTGGAGTGTAGCAATTTTAAGGCATACATTGATTAAAACAGAATACTGAGGACTAAATCAGGTGATCCTGGTGACGGCACCAATGTTGGTCACTTTTAGCTGAAGGCAATAATGACTTAATGACACTTAACTCTTAGTTCAAAAATCATAAGGTTATAAATTGATTGTAGAAGAAAATTGAATACCTAACTCTTATCTTCTGTAACATAAGAATCAAGTGTCCATCATTGGTCATTGTTCATTGCTAGTTCCATCGCCCTATAGATACAGTCAGCCAACGAAAATGTTGAACAGTTTAGCGACTTGTCGTAATAGTAACGAAAAAAAACTTCAAACCAAACATCAAATGACAAGTATGACAATACCAATGACAACAAGGTTCTATGTTTGCTCAACATTTTTATTGGATACCTTATACGCATTTATATGTTACAGGTTCCTAGGGTTTCTGTCACATGGTAAAAGACGCTGGCTTAATAACATAAAATAAATAAAATAATGGCATAAGGTGATAATCAGAATAAGGCCTTAATTATAAGCTCTAGGCTTGTACTATGGGTACTAGGCAACGATGTAAATTATAATAGAATATAAATAATGGTGGTTTCTAAACAGAGGCCTCCAGCTAAGATCCATTAGCTAACTAGCGTTTCTATTCGTTTTGTTTTTAAACTAATCGCGTCACTGGTAGATCACGTGACTTTTCGTTTCACGTCATCTACCAGTGACGCAATTGGTTTAAAAACGAAACTAATAGACACACTAGTTAGCGTAATGCATCTTGGCTAGGGCCTCAGTAAATTATCAACTCGTACGGTAAAAAACGTAAAAGGGACGATGGGCAAAAATGTAGGTACCCACCCACCAATAGAGATGAAACACGTCTCAATTTATAAATCTTAACAATGTGTTGTTTTGTGATCCTATTGTAATCATCAGTGAAATTCAAAATCGACGCTTTGGCAAGCGATACTTGACCCGTCATTGCGTTAAAAATGCATTCAAAAGCATTTCTCCACCTTGGTCGTACTTTGACGCTTAACCAAGATTGAAATAGGTAACATGGACAACCTTTTAAACCACATACTAAAAGTACTTATGGGTGGGGGTGGAGCTAACTTTGTAAAGTTCCCTTTTTTTAGTATGTGGTTTAAAACACCATTCCCTACAAGGCTTAGGCTATAGGTACCTACTCTTACGTCTAAGGTCGGTTAAGCTTAGCAAATTAAAAAGATTAATCCACTTTTGGCCCTTATTTCAATGCAATAAGGTTAATCACATCACATCTCTAGTCGACTGTACCATACGGCGTTACGTAATGTCTTTTTTATCACAATTAATTAAAATACATTATTTATAACTGAAGAAAAAAACTGATAATACACACAATAGTATGATGCCATCTCTATACATCCACGCCGCGCCTTAGAGTAATCTATTACTTAGTTTTAAGAGATAAGGTGGAAGACAAAAACGACCACCCGTGCTCTGTGACACGAGAAGACGGATTACGTGTTCAGACGAAGTAATTTGTTTCTTGATTGTCCAAGAAGAATGGTTTTGCTTTAATGTTAAAGGTTATACGCAAGAAGTGTTATTATTCGTTTTTTCGCCTAAAAGGACACAAGGAAACAACTCGATACTTTTTCGAAAACTCTCAAAAATACTTGTTTTAATTATTAATAAAAATAATAAGTTCTGTCTACTTCCGACCATAATAATAATATGGTTTTGAAAACTAAATGGGTTCAACCAAGTGGAATAAAGGAGTCCATATTGGCTCATATAAAACTATATAGTCCGAATATATTGTTATTCATAATCATCGCAAGTCATAAAAGGTTTTTGTTTTAGGTTTTTTACAAAATAAACCTGACCTAACCTAACCTCATTTACCAGCAAGATATTTCAAAAATCCTGCAATAAAAACCGTTTCAGTAAAAAACACTTTACGACTTGCAATGATTATGAATAACAATACCTACATTCGGACTACAATTTTTGATATAAAAAAAGCGCTCCCGTTTCTAGATGGCTGGATCAAGGACCAGATACAGAAGGCAGTACTCCTCGACACGGCACGCAATGTGAGGAGGTTCCTCTCTTTGTAGCCCTAACCACCGGTAGTTTGAGCCCTGCCCCGCTGCCGGCGGCACTCGTAGTTTAGGTTTTTTATCATGTTTATTTTTAGTAAGTATTATACCTAATTGTTATTTTACTTTTACATTTGAATATTTATAATAAAAAACCAAATTTACAAAAAATCTAATAAATATCTACACTCGAAAATCTAATTCAAGACCAAAATCCTAACCTCAACGGGCGCACATTCGCTGTGATTACTGCATTTTCGTTTAAGTGTAGGTATTTTTATCAATTAAACTTACCCTAATAATACTGGTTAAACGAGTTCTCATTCATGTTTTTATGAAATAATGCTAAAATAACGAAAAAATCAAGATCGGATCTGTCAGATGTTGGTCTTGAATTAGATTTCGAGTACCTATAAATAATAATAAAACAATGCATATAACTTTGTCTATGAGCTGGGTCTTTATTCTACTAGGTAAAACCATATTTCTTTGACGTATTATATATGACGTATTGTATGGTCAACGTTACGATAGCTCTTGACAGTAACATAATGGCGGCCTTTAAAAACATTACGATACGATAACATGTCATGTCATAGGCAATAATCGTATTACCCGGTAAAATAGAGGCCCTGATCTATTGTTATAGAATAGGTAAAGGATTTTTCAACGCTCCTGTTCTGAAATTAGGGATTTCCGTTTTGTCATTAGCCGGCTGAAAATGGCATTTCCATCACTAGGGCCGAAAGTGATTTTGAAAAAGGAATTGTTCAAGCACTAAGCCTTTTTGAACTCGCTTGCGCTCGTCTAGCCTAAATATATCGGAATGTAATTGATAACTTTCATCCCTTGGTTAACAATCTACTATTATTGATTATTATACCCAATTACCCGAATTTTAACGCCAGTACAAAGTTAGAACATGTCGATAAATGTTTATTCACTGAAACAGTATACTGTTGAAATAGTTTCTATAGCATTAAAATATTCGCTATCCACCTTCTTTATTCCTTTGTGTCTATGACAGCTTTAACTATCGGACACCGTCTGTCTTGACATATTTGTTCTATTGTTGTATTCTCGTATAATATAGTTTTCCACATAAATACTACGTCTGTTATTACATACACAGCATTCTTCAAGAAAACTGTCAACAGCAACAACAATTATTACAAACAATCAACACATTGAATTGTAGGAACCAACCGACATACTTGCAATAAGAAGAATACGCATTCATATCTGAGGTAACGCGTTTAAGGGGTGTTTAATATTGGTCAGAGTTCGCGGCCGCCATTGTTTTCTTCGACGAAACGAAGGTAGATGTCACTTTCTTCCCTAGAGTTTATGTTTATGTTTACGTACCTGCCTATTATGGTCGTATTTATGTCCATGGATAAAACATTTACCACTTTCTGACCAGTATGTAAGTATGAGAGTGACGGATGCTATATCCACGTTTGTCCTCCACGATAAAGGCAAAAGTAATACGGGCCTTGCATAGATAAATTTGGTAATTTAAAAAAATATGTGTACATGGTGGCAATGTCATTGTAATTACATTAATTCTAGTTGAGATTATTTGCAGCAAAAAAAAATGTGGTGCGCCGTCCGAAAATCAGTAGTTACTTCGATATTAAACAATTAAAGCAGGAAAATTTATTTTTTATTTATTTTGTCATGATTTAATTTATCAATTAGTTTCCCTTGGTATGAACCAATTTGTAACGAGGTTGTTATAAGCTCCTTTTTACGTACCTGGCCACTTTTACATTTCGATCTAAATCTTTCCAAATTCAAAATTGTTTGATCTATTCGGATATCGATCTTTTAGCTCATTCTCCAGAAAATTTGAAATAGAACCAGACACGAGCTCGTGTCTGTGTATTTTACCCTCATAAAAATAATTCATTACTATTCAGTTATATTCTTGTAATAACCATATTTTCTGAAATTAAATAATAAAACACAAATTAGCGAAAAGTTATTCATTTATCATCTACAATATTACTCCTCCGTGTGGGTCTCCAGTGATACTTACCCTATACCGTCAGAAATGGCTCTCCGGCTAACGAAGAATCGACCACCAGAAATGGCTCTCCGGCTAACGAAGAATCGAGCGTGAATACCTATTACTACCTACCACCAGCAGCGAAATCTCCAGAATCACCAGCCAGACCAGATTACCAGTAACAGCATCAGCAGCGACAGCATCACCAGCAACAACATCAACAGCGACAGCATCATCAGCAACAGCATCAGCGGCAGCACCAACAACAGCAGCAGCAACACCAACAGCAACAACTCTAGCAGCAGCCACAGCGAATAGCAACAACAGTTTCTCAAGCTCAACAAGCGTGAATAACATCAAGATCAGACTATTAGTGTCAAATTCAGTGATAATTTAGTGTTGTTGTAATAATTATTTATTATACCCTTAGCATTCTTCAAGGACGACGTTTTACGTAAATATCATAACCATTATTAATCATTTCCCATTAATTCATTAATCCATTACATCCCTACCATTTTCTTTTTCAGGACTATATTAATTTCTACATTACTTCCCTACCTTTTATTTTTCAGGATTATATTAATTTTCAATACAACACACACAATCTGCCGTCCATTATCTAAAAGGCGGCTAAATACAAGAGGGTCATTTTGAGTTAAGGCCAAAAAACATGCGAAACCATGTCTCTGAAAACTGGTGGGCGATATCCCTGTACTTTTTTTTGTATACTAATGTTCGAGACTTGCTCTATTTTCTACATATAAATTTGATTTGGTTTTACTTGTCTTTATAGCTGAAATCTTCGATTTTCCTTTTTAGCTATGATACCGTAGAATTTTATGAAATACGTTACATAGCTTAATGGCAGTTAAAGTATGTTTAGCCGCCTTTTAGCTCAGTAATTTAGGTTGTCCACGATAGATTGTACAAATACAAAAAAGATTATATGAAAAACATAACTTAAAGGCGGTTACATGATATAGCCGCTTTTTAGCTATATATGCCTAGTTAATCTTGTGCAAACAGACATGACTATAAAACGGCCTTACGACTTTAACTGCCTTCTAGTTTAAAATGAGTGAATATTGTGGAATCTAATATACGTTTTGTACCATAAATGCTAGAGAAAAAGGCAGTTAATTGATGAACAAATAAAAATAACTGCTTTTTTGTTATGGATTGCAATCGAAGTATGTTACTAAAATTGTTTTGTCATCGGAATAACCTGTATGCAAAATGTCAAGTCAATCCGCCAATTAGAAGTAAGTAGGTTAAAATCGATTTCGCAGATTTTATTATATTGTTAGTTAATTCGTTAATGACAAGAAAAGCTATTAAAGCGTGTAATATTTGAATGGTAGTAAATTTCTTTAGTTTATATGTAAGTGTACTCGTACGTGTCAATCGGTAGGGATATTACATTATTTACGAAAACATTAGGTAAGAATTGTTTCAACATTAACTTTGTGTATAGGTAGGTACTAAACCTTATTATACACATAAACCCATGCAATGGTTTGACTTTTAAGTTCGTAAAATAAGGCATATTTTGGCACATATAAAATACATGTACCTATCGAAAGCGAGCGGGGCACCAAGCTACAATAACGAAAGTTTACTTAATAGTAGGTACTAGCTAGATCTAACCGCCTTTTGAGAAATTTAAACTTTACTTAGCAGACGTTTTTCTTGGAGGCAGCGACATGGTGGAATTGCACTCCGGCGACTGACTCCGGCCGAGGGATTGCACTGGGCGTGTCGCGCCGCCTTAGTAACCTTCCCGTTCGTCCATTCTAAGAATGGATATCAGCCCGGGGCCGGCACCGAGCGAGTCTTGAACGATCGATCTCGGAGCGTGCCGTAATTAATTACGTAGTGAAGTTAGTTTTGTGAATAACCTTGAACTTTTTATTATTTACTTGTTATAATATGGTATTGATTGATAGCAAAACACACGATGAAACGCAGTTCGAAAAGCGGTTACATGTACTTACTGTTGTGTAAATAGGTAGTTGTTTTAATAAACAAAAGGACGTAAAATTGTGTTTTTTTACGTTGCCGACAAACTTTATTATGAAATTTCACTATTTAGTATGAACGGGATGTTACCACGGTCTGGGTTTTTGATGTCCCGCCCGATATTTCGACGATGTTACAATCGTTTATAGGTAGGTACTGTTATTATAATAAACACGTTGTTAAGTAGGTATTTGTCTTAGGGTGGTAGAGTGGAGGGCGAAAACTTATATGGGGTTAATTTTAATATGAACATTTATTTTAAATTATCAAATTATAGTTCAGCTCTTAAACACGATTTTAGATTTATTATTGGTCCGCCTATTCAAAACCTACTCGAGCGGCTTTTTTTTTCAAATCGACCCTTTTTTTTATATGATAACCAGTATTTGTTCTTTGGGAGGCGATGCAAATCTATAAAAAGAACATCATTTCAAAATTTGAAGCAAATCGCTTGAATACACAGAACACAAAAAACAGTAGAAGTGTCAAGTTGGCGTGTAACGCGTGGCACGGTTATGCGGAGTTCCGCATAACCTACCATACTTTTGCCACGATCGCTTATTTCGATATTTCAATATTTCGATAAGTATTTCTAAAATAGGAAATAAATCCAGAAACATGCCTTATTGTGCTATTTTGGAATGTAAAAACGATAGCCGCACCAAAAACATTTTCCATGGTGGCGTGTTGTTTTTATGATAGTTTTAGTATTGGCGACAACAGGTCTGATACTAAGCGAAGCTCATGCCACTTCCACTGTTTTTTCTATTCCGTGCTTGAATACATCCCGAAAAACAGTACATTAAAAAAAAACTTAAAAAAATCATAAGCCAAAAACTGTCACAATTAAGATGTTAATACTCAGCATAAATATTCTTCATAATAAGAGGTACTCACAAAAAAAACCCGAGCCCATTTTGATGTAAGAGCCGACTTACAATGGATACCCGAAAATGGCCTTTCGGAAATCATTCTTCCCTACATATCTCATTAAATATTGATCCCAGAGAAAATATGTAAAAATGTTTTTTGTAGAGAATTTTATGCAGATTATTCATGTCATAAAACATTTTTAGCTATGGGCCATTATTTACGAGTTATTTACGAAAAACTAAAAAAAGGGACCTTTACACCCCCCTCCACCCGTTTGCTCCACCCCCACCCATCAGTACATTTAGTACGTGGTTTAAAACATCATTCCCAACAACTATGCCAAAATTCGCTTTTACACGGGTTTTTTCCCCTGAGAGGCAGTATTTGGTCTTCGTTGTTCGGACTAGACAGGGGATATGGGGACTGCTGCGCGGGGAATGAGTTGCCGCCTTTTAATTAGGCAATGTCGTATAGCCGCCATTTAATGAAGCAAAGATTTATATTTATTACTTTTGTTGCTAGATTATAAAACCGTGACGGCCTTTTAGGTATGTATTTTGATAAAAATTAATAAAATTTACATACAAAAAGGCGGCCATTGGATTTTAACCGCTTATTTCTTATGTACACACGGATAGACCGCTTTTTAATCTATGACCTCTTTTGCAGTTGAATATTACGTTTCTAAGCTATAAGTTGGCTAAAGTCCAATAGCTGCTTTTAAGTTGTTGAAAATAAAATAGCCGCTTTAAAGTTTTGTACCGTAACACGTGTTACGTTTAAAAATTGGCAGTTATCAACTTTTAATCGCCTTTAAGATAAGTAAGTGTTAAATAACCGCCTTTTTGGTAGTAATACCCCAAAAAAACTGTATTTAGCCGCTAGCCTCAAGGCTGTATCTCGGTTGTTTTAAGAGATATTGAAACCAAACCTAGATAGATCGATAGCTAATAAGTAGCTGAGTCGCCCTGTATGTATAACTCAAAAAGGTCGTATGATCCTTTAGCCGCCTTTTAGATAATGGACGGCAGCAATTCAGTCGCAACACTAAACAAAACTCAAACAGTACACAATTCAAAAATAAATCACCCCATATTCAGACAGATATACAATCACGGTTCCGATTGGAACTAGCATAACTGGAAACATTCACTTGTGATAATCTCTATCGAGACACTTGTGCTTTGTGACCAGTAACACTTACGGCAGTACCGCAGGAGCATATCCTCGGTGTATCCAACACCAACTCTTGTCTTGAAGGTGACTTACCTAGGGCAACTAATGCCGCTTATCTAGAGGTCACTGGATTTACAACGTTGGCAATTCACTGACATACATTACTCAAACTATAAATAAATAATTATTTATTTAATGATATATTTATTTCTTTAATAAAATATATATTTATTCCAAATCTTCAAAGCTTTAAAAATGAACCCTCTTTTACTAAACAAACCAGAACTTATTTACGAATTAAAATTACGCGGCACTCAAGTCACGACTTCTTCTACTGCCGACGAACTACGCCGACAGTTATCTCCAATTCTCGAAACCAGCCCCTCAGAATCCATTTCACAAAGCCCTTACTCTCCAGAGCAGGATATCGACGAGGTTGAGCGTAGCCTATCTTTGATTTCTTCCCGAATAGCCACAGTGCAATTCAGCAATACTCATCGTGAGAAAATAGCAACATACTTGATCCATTTACAACATAGAATAGATCGAGTTGATATTTCAACCGAATGCACCAAAAATACATTGGATGCATTTAAAAATATTTCCGAAATTTTTATTCAATGCCGTAAAGATTTTGACAATAAAACGTCAAATCTATCATCATCTTACCAGTCAGCAGTCTCTGTTCAGCCATTAACAGATTTAGACCTCCTTTCTCAAAAAAATCCCATCTATATCAACGGTTATCAAAGCATCAAAACAATTAACAACCGTAGAAACCCTACTTAATATTAATATGCCCAGATTCCTCCATCGCCATATATGCATATCAATGTTACTAATGGACTGAGACCCATTATTTTTTAAAAATCACCATTTTACTGTTAGATAATCCCACCTTTTCCCTTCCTATTTCTTTTCTCTTTTTTTATATATATCATAATTAATTTTGGAAATATATACAAATACTTAATATTACTAGGTAATTTTAATTTACAAACATTAAGGTCATAACTCTCCTCATTATTTTTTGTATATTAATCACTAACACATTTCTTTCATTTCATAAATTTGTTCTATTTTTAGAACAAAATAGTTAAATAATAATAATATATAATACATATATTATTTTTCTATGAGCCCTACCGCTCTTGCTCTTCTTAACCATTCTTCTTCCTTTCTCAGTGGAGCGGCTGACTACTCCCTATAAATAAGCCTTAGGTCATATTTTCCCCATGGAGCGGCTGACTACTCCCTATAAATAAGCCTTAGGTCATGCTTTCTTTTCCAACCCTGGAGCGGTTGACAACTCGTTAAATAAGCCTTAGGTCATACTTTCTTTTCCAACCCTGGAGCGGTTGACAACTCGTTAAATAAGCCTTTAGTCATGTATTTCTTTTTAACCCAGAAGCGGTTGATCCCTTATAAAAAATAAGCTTTACCTACGCCATGTTTCTCTTAGTGAGAACTTTACTTTTATAAAATACTTGTATATAGCAACTTTATCATCTTAGACTACCTACATCAGCGGTTGGTGACTGATCCCTAATAAAGCCTACACCATTACGGGACCTTCTATGGAGTATATCTCTACCTAATTAATAGGAGAATACTCTACATGAGTGGTGTTATGACCTGCGATATATGCGGCCATAACTATGATTGAATGATGAATGTAAGGTGTATAATGAAAGTAATAGATTGCTTCCCACTGTACATACCCACTATATATTACATTTTCACCTCACTCACCTCATCTTACACCTCAACCACCACCATTTAATTTAAGTTTCTTTTATACGAACTTTTGTAAAAGAAAAATCCTTCACTACAAGCTCAGGATTTTTCTTTCCAGGCCAGCCCGGGTATTGTAACGAGGTTGTTATAAGCTCCTTTTTACGTACCTGGCCACTTTTACATTTCGATCTAAATCTTTCCAAATTCAAAATTGTTTGATCTATTCGGATATCGATCTTTTAGCTCATTCTCCAGAAAATTTGAAATAGAACCAGACACGAGCTCGTGTCTGTGTATTTTACCCTCATAAAAATAATTCATTACTATTCAGTTATATTCTTGTAATAACCATATTTTCTGAAATTAAATAATAAAACACAAATTAGCGAAAAGTTATTCATTTATCATCTACAATATTACTCCTCCGTGTGGGTCTCCATTGATACTTATATTAGACCTTAAATTATAAATTATACCTAATTAGAGAGAAAAAGAGAAAAGTATTGCGAGTGATTGGTATTTATATTAACATATGTTAAGATTAAGGTTTTTAGAGTTTGGTTTTATGTCTCTAACGTGCCAACGTCCTAGAGGTTTTCCAAACAAATCTGAAAGTTCGTAGACAAGGGAAGAAATCTTTTTAGTAATAACGCATTTAATAAATTTAGGAGAGAGTTTAGCCGAATGATATTTATCTGAAGAACTAAGGGTATAGTTTCGTCTCCAAACTATATCATTTTCTTTAAAGTCTATCTTTTGGTGATGTTTATTGTAAGATTTTGCATTAATTTGGTGGGCTTTGTGAAGACGTTCTTGGACTTCAGTAGGAATTGGGCTAAGGGAACCTAAGTTATCAGCGAATTCATCTCGGGGAGCGAATATAATGTCAGATGAAAGGTCTTTAGTCTTATAAACAGAACCACAAGTGACTGGTTCACGACCGAAAACAAGAAAAGCTGGGGTATATTTAGTGGATTCATTAACTGAGGTGTTAATTGCAAATTGGATTTTGTGTATGTTTAAGTCCCATGTTCTATGATTATCGTGTATAAATGAAGAAATTGCTGTAATGATGGTTTTATTATATCGCTCTACTGTATTGACCTGAGGACAATAACGAGGAGTATAATGAATCTTGGGTATTTTATAAAATTGGAAGAGTTCTGTTATTTCATGACTTGTGAATTGAGGACCATTGTCTAATATAATAGTTTCTGGAATACCATAAGTCATGAAAACTGAGTCTTCTAAAATGTGCTTAATAGCGGAAGATGTAGAGTTTTTTAATGGGTAAATAAGGCAATATTTAGAAAAACAACAGGTAACTACAAAAATATATCTGTTGTGTTTGAAAGTTTTGGGTAAAGGACCTATAAGATCAATGGATATACACTGAAAAGGGCGGGAGCATTCTTTAGGTTTGCCCATTAAAAAACTCTACATCTTCCGCTATTAAGCACATTTTAGAAGACTCAGTTTTCATGACTTATGGTATTCCAGAAGCTATTATATTAGACAATGGTGAATGGTGGTGGGACAATGGAAATTGACTAATAGGTAACTAGTGTTATGAAACGTTAATTTAGTTTTAACGTTATGGTTATGTTTCTCGGAGCCTCGTACAAGTTGCTATTTATTCAAATCTATACTAATAAAAAAGAAAATATTTATTAAATTAACACAATTAAAAGTTAAAACTAAACTTATGGAAATTAAAATAAAACTAAGCTACTCAAATATTAAAGATGTAAATAATAATCACCACTATAAAAAGAACACTCCCTCTAGCAGGTCCGCTCGCGGCATGGTCCTTATGACACTGGCTGCGTTACCTCTCTGAATAGCTAGCCCAATCCTTTGGGAGAGGTAAGCACCAGCTCTAGGATCTATGAGCCGGGATGACAGGGCCTTAATAAAGATTTTCATATCGTCTGACCAAGGTCCCATGGTCTCCACTGCAAGCGCCACAAATTCATAATTATTTAATAATTATGAATATTTGCGGCGCTTGATGGTTTGAGCCTGATCAGCAGTGATCGGAATAGGTAGAGTATAATTTACCTAAAGTTCGTAAAGGGACATAATATAGAGTGGTTGCAACCGGGTGAAATATTAATTTATTTTATTGAATTCCGGATTTCCGGTATTTTTCTGCTTACCCTACTACAAAGTACAAACAAGTAGAATTTTACATTCTCAGAGTAATTGCCAGTTGACAAATCTTAATATTGTTCACTTAAGAGTTGGTCAAGTTACTTGAATTCTGCCTCGTTTGTTGCACCGTTTCGCCGAATCGCACTGGATTAAATCGTCTAATTAAATGTTTTTCTCGTCTAAAAATAAAACAAAATGGAGTCGTATCGTCACAAAGAAGAGGAACGACCGCTTGATTGCTCTCGAGGACCGGATGCCCTTCTAAAGCTTAATTAAATGTTTTTAAACGATGCACTCTTAACACGTTGAATGCCGCTAACTAAACTTTGTATGCAACTTTCGCCTCCTAGCCGTGTCACGGGCATTGATTTTTTGTTAATACGGTAGACGAAACAAACGCTCATAAATCTTAGTTATAGTACACTAAGAACTACTTTGCTATAGCTGCAATAATGCATAGGGATTTAATGACCAGAAGTCAATTGCTGGTAAAGTTTGTATTACAAGATGACCCGTTTGCTTGAATATGGATTGCGTGCTATCGAAATAGCCACAAAGCTATTTTTATCTCGAAGGATTTAATGTAGAGGTTCTTTAAGTTCTTTTTAATACTATCCATCTGTTATGGGTTAGATTAGTTTTTGCTCTAAGAACGTAAAGATTAATACGTTCGTTATTACCCAAAATAGATCTCTTTACCAGATTCTCAAAACATACTTGAATAGTATTGAGATTTCGGAACCTATTATTGAAATTCTGGTGTTTAAAAATAGTCTTGGAAATGGCCGAATAAGTTTGACGACGTACGCCAAATAAAAACGGCAAATTATAAACAGAATATGTGTTATTTTACATAAAAACAGGAAGCTGTGTGATAATTAATAAAAAAAAATTGAAAATCTAAATTTACGTCACTATAAAGTGAAAAAACTTATATTAGGTACTGACAAAATCACGATGTAAATTAACTCTCTGATTATTTAAACATTATCACGAACAAATCATTATTATTCCTTGATTACCACATATAAATAAATCATTTCGTCAATTACTTACTTGTAAACACTTTAATTGTATTGTGCCCTTTACGTTTATCCATATAAAGCAAAAAGAGCCTTTGCAACATTTTGATAGTTACGCCATTATTTCCCAAATGCTTATACAGACAAAGCGTCAAAATACGTAAGTTTTCATTGCCTTTATGTAATTATTTGCTTGAACTACCATTTATTGGTTAAAATCAAAAGTGACACAACTCAACATTAATCCTTATTGCATTCAAATAATTACAGGTATATGTTTAAAATTAAAAATCGAACGGCATTTACATCTAAGTTGAGTCCTTTTTGTATTAAAGGCCAGTATTTATCCAAACAGTACGTGCGTCTAATTATTGGTCATGAATAAGACAGTTTAATGACAGTGGCCGGGGAGTCGCCAACGATGTATCAGGAAGACGCCGTTAATTTTTAGGGTTCCGTTTATACTTTTTGATATTTATCTTTCATTGCAGTTTTATTTGACTTACTAGTAAAGATTTTATGTGACGGCCTCTTAAGTATTGTTATCTCTATTTTACGACTTACCTCTTAAGGGGTTAATCGTAGGAATACTTTGTTGAGTTGGGGAAACCAGTTTTATTGTTGACCTACCATAGGACACTGTCGCAATGAGAGCATCGACACAAAAAAAAACAGACAGAGTTCTATAAACACTCAACATTTTAAATTGTACCAATTATTTCTTTTCAACCAACTTTTTTTTAATTATGTTTTGTCAATAAAATGTATAGTAAAAGAAATTTTAATTCTATAAATAATTAATACATGTTTTATTCAGGTGAATTAAACGGAAATCTGCTACCAGGTTCAAATACCATCGACTTTTGGACAATGTTACCAATTGATTTCAACGTTCATTTGAAAAGGAACAAATTGTCATATCGGATGCAGGTGACGAACACACGACAAAATGAGAATATCTGTAAAAATACATCGAAAGTCTATCGATCAAGCTCAAACGGAAAACCTTGGAAACCTTGTTTTATCTGTTAAATGTCAACTGTCAAAACAAAAGCTGTCAAATTAATCAAAATGCAGAATCATTATACTTACTATATATATACGTGTGCCTTCCTTAACCTGACATTGGCGAAATCATAGTGGCAACACAAATGACATATGCCACAAAACAAAGATCTAACTATCTCTACTTACTGTATACTATAAAGACTTCACAGAAGCGCGTGGAGCTAACCCCATGTGCTTCTGTTTAGTCCATCAGAGTAAATCTCTTTAACCGAACAATTGTCCTCGCGTATGATATCCATAGACTTGTTTCTCTAATAAGTCCATGGCAATTGTCTAAAACTCGATACTGGCGAAATACACCTTGTTTAAAACAAGGAGTGAAAGCCATTAATTAAGAAAAAAATATACTATAAAGACTAAACTTACTTATTATATTATAAAGAGGTAAAGTTTGTGACGTTGTAGGGGGTAATCTCTAGATCTACTGAACCGATTTTGAAAATTATTTTACCAATAGAAAGCCACGTTATATTTGTGGGTGTACTGGGTGTCATAGGTTACATACTAACACAAAAAAAAATTGCCTATCGAAGTGGGCAAGGGAACACAGCTAGTGTGGTATATTTAAAGTTTCAAGTAGTAAGTAGGTTGTAGTTTTAAGTTAGAATAGTGCCATTCCATTGGCTTCCCGTGGATGTCGTAAGAGGCAACTAAGAGAGTATGGGCTTGTAGGAGGTACTGCTAGGCGATGGGCTTGCAACCTATCACTAATACCATCTAATACGCTGGTAAACATCTTAGCCTATTTTTGCAAAATGTGGTTAAGTACCGAATTATCTACAAGTTTTTAAAGTTGTGAGTAATTCTGTAGCTCTGTCTACCCCACTCTGGGATTACAGGCGTGAACGTATGTAACTATTTATGTATGTAGTTTTAAGTTGAAAAAGCTTGAAGACGTATGTAAACGTGACGAACACGTTACATACTTTATCAATAAATGCAGTGGTTTAAAATATTCATGTTTATCTCTCATGGTTAGTTTTATGTCGGATAATTTACCAACAGACATATGTAACACGCAACGATACATTAATTGTTAGGGAGTGTCATGATAATTGCTAAAACTTGGCGAACGGCAATAAGACGTTTGATTAATCTTTAATCGCTGCAATATAATTTGCCACGAAGTCGTAATAGTACGACATTAAACAGTAATTAGCCGTTAGAATCTTTCACTGAGTTTTAACGATGTGAAGTTTTTCATGCACATTTTTTGTCGTAAATTGGCGTAGCACGAGTAGATCTGGCACGGACAACCCGTAAATTATAATGTTTGTTTTGGCAAATGCAAAAAAACAGCTACAAATTTTAACCGGGAGCCCGTTGTTTCCCATAATTTTTTTGGTCATAATTTCATTGTTGACATTTTTACTAACAGTCATAATTTTTATAACGCTGAAACTGTAAACTTTTCAGAATTTATGAAATATCTAACGTGTACACAAGGCTAGGTTACATTAGGTTTGATTTATTTTGTTAAATAGGTAAGTCTAGTTAGGTTAGGTTAGACTTTGACCACAAAAAATATAAAATTATGTGGTGGAAAATAGTCTCGTTCTCAGTATCTTTGCGAAACGAAAGTTTGTAAAATTACATTGTTTGCCAAAGGATGATTTGGTAATTCATTAGTGAACCATCAAGGTTTAGGTAGAACAAGCGCAACCGATTCCAACCCCTGGTAATTTGTCTCTAACATAAATTCCACCAACTATCATAACCCCTTAAAACGAATATTAACCATAAATATTGTATACAGAACCCTATGTACAAACCCGATCGAGCTTCACCGTAGTTTTTTTAATTAGGAAGCCGGGCCAGTAAAAGCCTTCCGTCATCGAGGCAGGAAAGTATCGTCGTATTAGCTGTGTATTAATGAAGCCGGCGCGCGAGTCGACCCGGCCTGCGGACGCTTCAGTCGAGCAGCGCGGGCGCAGCATATCGCTCGTCACAGCTGTCAAAGGTTCAATGACGCGCGCTTTCGGAGTTAGTGCTTGAGTGTATTTGGATTTCTATTGAATTTGGTGGGTATTGTAACTAGTTAATTAATTTAAAAAATATATGGGAATATTTAATTAAATCATAGGCAATTTTTTCGTCGGTCAGGATAGCCAAAAGCTTAAAAAAATATTAAGATATAAAATACAAATTACAATATCGTTCAATAGATTAATGATAAAACTTTTAATGTTACATTGTAATCAAAATATGGATTACAATGGAAGAGGGAAAATTATTCGCCTACAAATAAAAACAATTTACAATTGTATTATTCCAAGTCATAACAAAAAACGGACGCAACAACTACAGTTACGTTACAAACAAAGGATGCATAATAATGCATGATACCAGCAGATACCAACTTCGTAATGAATGATACAAGGAAAATAATTACACTCTCTTCGTCTATTACTTTAAATGTAACTACGTACCTACCTATTGCTATTATTAACTGTTTATGTTTACGTTTCACATGATATGTAATAATATTAACTATCTTTTTTTTTGCATAAGTACAAGTAAAATTAGTTTTACAATAACCGTTAAGTTATTGTTATGAAGCACATTACAGTATTACAGACAAAGCTACAATAGGTACATGATTAATTTTAAATAAAGCAAAGCATACGATGTATTTTAAAATTTTAAAAGAGACCTCTCACACAGGTATAATAATAAAAATCTCCGTGATAGACGGACGGACGGTCTCGAGTTTTTTCTTTCTTTTAATGTTCCGGACCCTATTACGAGCTCGATCTTTATTGTTCTATCGAGAAGGTAACATTAACGTGTTCTCATCGAGAATATTTGTATGGCGATTGGAACAGCGCCCCCGTATTTGGTACAAACAAACATTTCCTAGCAAGAACTTTAAAGTTGATATTTTGTATCATCATCGAGAAGTAGAGGTAGAGTTTAAGTAAAATAAGTTGCTGTCAAAAATGTAATTATTGTGGGAAGCTATAGTTATCAGGACTAAACCAATGAGTCCCAACACAGTGGGTCCACGTTGAGTATAGCGGATATCCCGTCGCAACTTCCCGACTGCATCATCAGATCAGCTCTTAGATATTATGAAAGTTATCATTAGACTAATCCAACGATATTCTGCACTTTGAAATTCAGACGTTTAGCTTACAGTAAATCACAAACAGACAGACATAAACATACACCCGAATAACGAATATCATTCCCTCCTTAGGCAGTTTAAAAATAATACAATTATAAAGGGAAATGCAAGCTAGGGCTGTCTCACTCAACGTCACTGTTGTTATAATACGACTCATTTTTGTTTAACCCGGGGATCTTCCGGTTATTCTATATTATTTGCCTTCCGCGAAACGCGAATACCAAATCGTCTCTACTGACGGAACAATACATGCGACGTTCAATTGATTGTAAGTTTCCGCGCACTAGTTACACCTATCATTTAAACATTAGCAAAAAACTGCGCCGCGAAAGTTATTGCAGTTGAATCCAGTTTTTTTTGTTGTTGTTGGTTGTTATTGAACTTTGCAGCATCGTTTGATACCTATATGAAATACGTCAATTAAAAGAACCAATCGAAAAAGCTGCACTTCCGTAAACACAGCATAAAGGTACGCCCACACCAATGCTTAAAAAACGGTGACGGTACGGAATCGCAGTGACGCATCGTATGCGTACCGTTTTTGACGCACGCTCCCCACACCGCTGCTTACATTACGGTGTCATTGCGTAAACAAAAGACGGGGTCATAGTAACATCATGGCGCCGTTTTTGACGCACCGTAATGCACGCACCGTTAAACAGCGGTGTGGAGGGCATGCGATAATTAAAAAACAAAAAACCGACTTCAAAAACGCAAAAAATAACTTCTTTATAATTGTAGATACCTAAGATTAGTCCAACTGATGTCGGCTTTTTGTTGAAAATATTGTCAGTCATCACATCAGTTGGACTAACCTATTAGGTATCTACAATTTTAAAGAATTTAAAGTTTTTGAAGGCGGTTTTTTGTTTTTAAAAACATTTATTTTATACTTTTCAGATATCTTATCGCCACTCTTAAAATAGGTTCCGTTGAGGAGTTCCGTTGGCCATCTGTGATCTTCATCATCAGTTCCACTTCACCAAGTGATACTTTCTGAATGCAAATGCTAGACTTGTTACTAAGAATACTAAAATCGCTATATGTTTACCTACAATATTTGAGGAGTTCCCTCTATTCCTCACTGATCCCCTCATTAGATTCAGATTTGGTGACAATGGGACCACTTCGGAAGTACATTCTATCAAATCAAAAAAGATTTTTTTAAATCGGTCCACAATTGAAGGAGTAATAGGTGAAAATACATAAAAAAAATACATACAGTGGAACGTATAACCTCCTCCTTTTTTGAAGTCGGTTAAAAACGGTACGGATACGATGCGTCACTGCGATTCCGTACCGTCGCCGTATTTTAAGCAGCGGTCGGGTCGCACCTTTATGCTGAGTTGGCACCTTTTTGGCACCACAGTCTATTTTTCTCCATGTTATTTATTTTTATCTTTGTTGTCAAATAAATTATTTTCTATTATATTATATTTTTAAATATATAATAACAATGTAACTAGGTCTCTATTCTACGACGTTAAACAATATTGTTTTTGACATGTTTTGGTAGTGTTTTTAACTCGGCCGCCATTGCTGTCGAGTTTATAATAATAATAATAATAATAATAATATAATTTATTTCAGATAATACAATCCATATTATGTTAGTACAAAACTTAAAAACTATAATTATTAGTACTGTGTTAACTTACGAACTATTACAAAATTACAAAATAAATAATCAATTACCTAAAACACGTCATAATTGGCCCTAGGCATGTGCCTGTCTGCCCAGAAGGCGAGGATCGGGCTATCCAACCTTTCAGCCACCGCGGCCAGGAGGCAGTTGGCAGTTGGTTTATAAGAACTATCAAAACATTCACAATACGATAACAGGTTAAATTAAAAGGAATATTTGTTAGCAATATTGTTTGTCGCCGTATTGTTTGTTGAGAAATTGTAATTGTTAAAGACGCTTATAAAATTTTGATAATTGGATCTATTACATTGTAAACGACTGTCTGAGGATATTTTACATAAACTGACCTAGTCACAAACTAAGCACTAGCAGCTTAGGCTTGTACTTTATATAGCGACACAAATAGTTGTGTATAGAAAAATTAATTGCGATATATATATCGCTGCCTATCAATGATAGAGGCATAACTCAAAAAAGCATTTTTTTCAGGAGAGCCATTTTAAAAAAAAAACAAAATCATTTTGAAATAACTTTTGACCTTCATAAGATAAAAAGATACTTGTTTTTGTCGTAATATTATCACCTTCCAGTTAATTTATGAAACCAATAATCAAATACAAGAGACGCAAGTCTAATTTAATATCTTTACAAATTGTAGATCTATTCGACATGCTTCTCAAAACCTTCGTCGTGATTATGTGCAATAAGGACTCAAGTAGTGAAACTACAAAATTATACGTGTAATCTTTTGGACAACAACGATGCTTTCGTGTTAAGCCCTAGTATTTTTTTCTTTTTTTGATGGCTAATGATGCATATCGTTTTATACCTAAAAAAATATCAATAAATCATGGACAAAACCGAATACATACGAATTATGTCTATAAAAATATTAATTCTTTGTCATAAATAAGGGCATATTTTGTGATCGCACACCTCTTTTATTACATTACAAAGTTATGATTTACCGTATTTGACGTGTGAGACCTTAGAAAACGCATTGGTCGAGCATAATAAACCCTGAATTGTTTTGCTAACATAATATCTAAGACAAACTGGCGATCAGAGGTTCAACGATGCGGTTAGCCTAGTTGGTAGTGACCCTGCCTACGAGGCTAGCGGTCCAGGGCTCGATTCCCGGTAAGGGAAAATATTCGTGAGCTGAGCGCAAGTATTTTTTCCTGGTCTTTGAAGTTTCCTATGTATTTAAGCATTTATTTCTCTATTTAAGTATGTTTATCGTAGTCCAGTACCCATTGTACCAAGCCTAGGACATAGTTTGGGACAAGGTCAATTTGTGTGAGATTGTCCCATCGATCGATCCTGACCGATTTCGGCCACAGCGACTGGGATCCGACTATTTAGAGCGTCGCTCGTGAGCTCTATGATGACATAGCTGATTCCTGCATCAAAAGTTCGACCACATTCGATGCAAGTCATCCCTCCAATAGGTATAATGGGTATTTTCTTAATGTTTTATTAGTATTTAAATTGAAGCTTTTTTACCTTCCGAATAGCCTAATTTAGTTTTTTAATATCTTTAAAAATACAAATATTTGTTGTATGTTGATATATTATCCAAATTAATATATGAAATGTAATATCAGGCAAATAAATACCCTATTGTAGTGAATAACCGCAGGTGTATGGGCCTTGAGCTCTTCTCGCTTAACATCGAGCACCTCACGTCTCTTCCTTTCGAACTCGGACACCTTAGTGCTCACTGTATGCCTCCAAGACGGCCGGTCTGCTGCCATTGCCTCCCATGGTGACGGGTCCACGTCACACCGCTTCATATATCGCTCAAGCACATGTTTGTACCGCAGGAATTGGCCGCCTTGTTTCCGCTTGCCATCCTGTAGTTCTGAGTAGAAGATGCGCTTTGCCTCTCTGTCATCTGACATGCGGGAAACATGGCCGCCCCACCGCAGCTGTCGTCGCATTAGATAGGCCTCTATTCCATCGACATTAACTCTTCGTAGGACTTCCGTGTTACGAACACCAGTGCCGGATTAGCCACGTAGCAAGAGTAGAAAATGCTGGGCCCCGCGCATTGAGAAGCCCCGCGCACTCACATCTCCCTGACATGGATTTCTACCAGTTCTGTTTTATTTAGCACCCTAGATTTAAGAAATAACCTAAAACAAACCAAGGGTCTCTTTATATATAGAATTTACTACGGGCCCCGCGCTGGCTTAATCTGGCACTGACGAACACGGTCAGACCAACGAATGTTCATAATGTCGCGTAGGCATTCTAGGTGGAATCTATCTTATGTTCGAATATGCTTGCGGTAGAACTATCGCCATGTAAACAGCTATTTTCTTAGAGCTTTTATGTAGTGTGAGCGAAACACCTTGGAACGAAGTTTGTCGAAGGCTGCGGCAGCTGCTCCAATTCTGCCGTTGACCAGATATTTGAACTTGTCTATCTGCTTAAGTGAGTTATCACCGAGTTTGATGTCAACCTGGGCCCCATTTAGCGTGTCAAGAACCAATACTTCGGTCTTTTTCACACTGATTTTCAGGCCAAATTTGCGACATCACTCATCGAGACTCGTCATGCCTTTGTAGATCCTCTGGGGATTCCGCCACAAAACCTCATAAATAGCATAGATCAACTCCGTAATAGTTCCGTGAGCCACTTTGGTGCCAGCTTTTAGTAGGTATTGCAAGGTTGAAGACTCCGCCACCAGCGGTACGGAAAGGAATACGAATGCCCCCTAGTTATTCTACCTAGACAGGATACTGATATATTTTTTATTTTTATTTTTTGAACGTTCTAAATTGAAATGATATTTTTGCCACAAATATCGAATTGCTGAATATGCAATGGCAAGATGTGACACAAAACGCAATATAAGCCTCACAAGTACACACTGTATCCACATGCAAAAAATAAGCGACTTTAGAGTTTTTGTAACTTATGACCTCAAAACATGCCAGCGCCCCGCCGGACTAATTCGCTACCTATATTATAAACTAGCTTTTGCCCGACTCCACCCGTGTAGAAGTCGTCTATCGCTGCTCCCGCAATTAAACAGTATCCTATGTCATTTCTCGAGACTCAAGCAATCTCCATACCAAATTTCATCGAAATCGTTTTAGCGGTTTGGCCGTAACGTAAGCGGTTTTGAAAGCGTATCAAACAGACACTTTCGCATTTATAATATTCGTAGGTATAGATAATTCATCAGCATAATTGACGGTAATTTGTATTTCATCCCATTTAAATAACGGAAACTGGTTATAAATGCCTAGCAATGTTGCTAGGCATTTTATAATAATATACTTAAATACTAACATACAAGTTAACTAAATAAAGGGCCTTTATAAATTAGTTTCATGCGCAAATAATCTTTTTGAAATACTTTTAATCTACTTCTTATTTAGATTTTTTCACTAACAAGGTAACATTTGGTTTTCGATAAAATTATTTTTCATAAAATGTATCGAAATGTATCGTGCATAAAGATTTTTTAAGTTATAGGTCATAATTTTATTTACAAGAGTATACATATTTAATATAATATAATACAATTAAAAGTTAAAACTAAACTTATTTAAATTAAAATAAAAACTAAGCTACTCAAATATTAAAGACGTAAATAATAATCACCACTATAAAAAGAACACCCCCTCTAGCAGGTCCGCTCGCGGCATGGTCCCTATGACACTGGCTGCGTTACCTCTCTGGATAGCTAGCCCAATCCTTTGGGAGAGGTAAGCACCAGCTCTAGGATCTCCGGAGGTGTCTATGAGCCGGGATGACAGGGCCTTAATAAAGCTTTACATATAAATATTGAATATAGGCATATACCGAAAACATTATGTACCTTAACGACTATTTTTTCATGACTAAGAGCTTATTTTGACATGTTACAAAAAAAATTTACTTACTTTCTGGATGATAAAGTTGCAACTAAAAATTAATCACTATTGCACAAACTATTTTTGTAATGTATCAATGTTACAAATATAATCAGCATTTTTTTCTGAATTATTTTGGGGTGTGCCTGTAGTCATGATAAAAATTTAGCTTCTTTGTTGGTAGTTGCGGCTCAACTGGCTTACCTACGCTGTTGCCCACAATATGGCGTCACAATTGGACCAATGGCATAAGGGCACAGTGCTGCCACGTGGCTGTTTTTGGAGATAATGCAATGGGTGTCTTAGTCATCATAAACTTTTGAATATTTCACGCGTCGTGTTATACTTATCTCAAAAACGTAGTATTTCGTGTTATGACACTATCATCGATAAGCAGCGATATATTATATAAAAAATACAAGGTTCAGGAATGACAGGATCTTAAATTTTATGCTAATTCTTACTTCTTACAAAATAGTGAAAATCCTAGTGTCAACTTCAACAGTCTTTAACATAATAATTAAAAATATAACACTCAAACGTTCAAATTATATTTTATTTCATTTTTTCTAAGGACCTGTCTAAAATGGTTTTGGCTTGAAATGAAAAACAATGATTTCACATAAGGCGCAACATAAATAAACCATTCCCTTTTTTATTGACTAAAAACGATACAACAAACCTTAATAAATCTCACCAAAACCAAAATTACCGCAAAACCAAAACCTAGGGAAGATTTTTAATTTATTATAACTCTATTTAAAGATAGGTATTAAAAGTCAAAACTTATCACCATTAACAACATCATAATGAAATAAAAATTTTTAGGGTTCCATTGCATTGTCAAATAAGGAACCCTTATAGTTATGCTATGTTCGTTATGTAAATCTTCACTGTTTATTTACACAAGACTATTAATACCGTGAGGTAATAAATATACATTAATAAATCCTGCAACTTTTTTTAAACATAAGTAAAACTGTATGATTTGTATTACTTAATTAATAGTATGAGTTTGAGACTAGTGTGAGGCTCAATAAATATGCCTGTAACAAAAGGCTGGTTTTTCTTTTTTTATGGACTCTGAATTTCATCAACATTTGCAATCCAAAGATCGCAATGTTACGATGACAATCTCAAGACTGTAGATGCGTAGCCAACCTCAGGGCTACGGAACAAGTCAAGCAAACAATCAATCATCAGTCATAAACTCACGCCTTCATTCCCAGAGTGGGGTAGGCAGAGCCACAGACTCACCAACAACTCCAAAAACTTGTTGATAATTCTGTGACCACATTTTGCACAACCAGGCTAAGATGTTATCCAGTGTATTAGTGACAGGTTGCAAACCCATCGCCTAACAGCACTACACAGTCTTTAGTCCCTTAGTCGTCTCTTACGACATCCAATGGAAGACATGGAGTGGCAACATTCTAAACCCGGCACCACACGGCATCTATCAAACAAAACGGCAAAAACAACTTAATACGCATTTTTTGGAGCTTTTTAGTTACAAGTCCCTACGGAATCCCACGCTAGGCATTGCCCGATTGCTCTTGACCGATTTCTTTAATTTTAATACAGTTTATACGACACGCACGAATAGAAATAATTACAACATAAAATTTTATTGGCCATTAATTTTTACGAGTATTGAATAAAGCTTTAATTTTTGCAGATTATACTATGAAATTTTGATTTAAAACACCGAGTGTATGAAAAATATGGGATTCAGAATGCAGGGGACGATTGGATTAATCGTTATGGTTTTTTTGACGCCTATGGTGTTGTCAAGGACAAGAAGGTTCCAAAAAATACAGTCAGACCCGTTGATGAGGACGCGATGCGATCTGACGTGCTTCGATGTTGCAATGGAGAATAGAACACAGGTAAGAAGCCTTGAACGGAAAGTAGACAGGGCCGATCACGGTGAAGATCTGTACTGAGGCCTACTCTAGCAGTAGACTTGTTTAGGCTGACATGATGATCATGATGATGATGATGATGATGATGATGATGATGATGATGATGATGATGGTGGTGGTGGTGATGATAGTGGTGGTGGTGATGATGGTGATGAGGTGATGATGATGATGATGATGATGATGAGGTTACAATACAATGCAATAGGTACTCTTTGTTGCACACCACTGAGAGTTACAATTTCAAACAAGTAATAACAATTGTACGTACGAGTAACATGGTAAACAACAGTCGGTCTTGTCGCTACATGTAGGTATAGTAAAAGAGACGTCAAAAAATATAGGTAAGTAAAGAAACATAGATGATGACGAAGTAAGTAGTATTCGCTGAATACGGGTGGCACTGAAGCGGTCGTCGTCGATGATGATATTTTTTAAGCTTAAAACTGTATTGAAACTAAGAGGTATTCAAATTAGATAAGAGTTAATTTTGAGATATTTATTAAACGTTAGTTTTTCTTGCATTTCCAAGACATTAGACCGACAAGATTAGTTAATAACAAAGACAAACCTAAAATACATTTTAATCATTCTTATTTAATAAACTGCCGCTTAATATCATTGGTACAGAGCATTACACCAGATAATACCAGACAACATAATAATACCCCGAAAACTGGCTTAATGCATACAGTCATTTAATAAAAAACGGAACAAACCAAACATTATCCAAACCTATTTAAAGACATTTCTCTCTCAGATACGCGCATAATAAGTGAATTAGTAGGTACTCGACTGTTACTCTTCACTACAAACGGGAACGTGGATGAATCATGTTCATACATGATTCATGTTCAAAGGAATCGTTGTTTTAGCTGTTAATTTTAGCCTGCATATTTTCATTAAGGTAATGAACTGCATCTGTAGAGATTTACAACGGTAATTTGTGTTCTAAAATTAGTTCTTAGTAGTACATTAAACCTGTATTACAATTTGCTTTTGTGTAATTTCTGAAATTATGAGACACGAAATTGTGTTTGTAGCATCAGAATTTGCTCTACGTTGTAGCTAATGTTAGAGATATACTTTTCTAATAATGGTCATTTGTCATTTATAATTAATCCGCAGATACCACAGAATAAGTAATAGTACCAGATACGTTGACCACTTCCGAGACATACAAAATTGCTACTGTAATGAAATTCGTTGGATCTAAATACATCTCAGCATAAATTTATACGTATATTCCAGAATTCCAGAATTTATCAATCATAACACATTTATGTACCTATACAGTATCTTTATTGATGCAATAATCATATAATGTGCAATAAAGAGTTTACATTACTTTTGAATTTGAATTTTGAACATACATACATACGCATCCTCTGCTCATGCGGACCACCAATACACGCATCATAGGGCGACATTATCATGGAACTGCAAGAGATACAACTCCTCGCTGCCCAAAGTTTCTGGAAATTCCTGGACGTAATGGTCGAAGCGGCACACAAGGCAGATCCCAACCCCCCCCCCCCCCCCGTAATAACAATATACATACATACATTTTAATGATGTTTGGCCTTGGCATACCTACTACGTCTTCAAATCTGACACTAACATTTAAACCTTCCCAGTGTCGCTCGCAATGCCGACTTCGAGCAGAAAAGCCCGGAACGTGTCCAAGCAACGACAGCCCCCATTGGGCCGCGGCTTGCATCGAGGCCTGCACCCTGGACTCACAATGCGACGGCACCCAACGTTGCTGCCATCATGGCTGTGGCTCCACTTGCAGCGAACCAATAGACTTACTCACACTATCAGGTAGGTGATTATACTGATTATCTTAACCAAATCCCTTCCCAACCCGACGGACTTTTATTAACCGACGAGTTTAAGTTGTTCCGTCAGTGTACAAATAGTAGATTGTACAACAAGTGCATAAAACGCACCAATTTACGCGAGACGATTATCCATCCAAGCGAGCTTGCGAGCGAGGATGAATATAAAGTCGAGTGTAAAATGGGTTTTTTATGGACGAATTATACCTACAATCTGCTTTTCACTTCGATTACGAGGAATTAACAGTGATAATGTAAAAAAACTTACATGAATGGAATCTATTGACTTGTTTGCCGCTTCTCCAGACATTGAAATTTTCATACGTTTTAAAATAAGTTTTCTTGGATTTAGGCGGCAATGTCTGTTCAATAAGTTCTTTTGCATTTTTTCTATTAGTGTGTCATGTGTCAGATGCAACATAGACGGCAAATAAATTAAAGTAAATTTATTCAAATAACAAGTTTATTTAATGCAGTCACCTCGTCTGTCTGGCTGTAGGGCTTAAGTGTCTTAGACGACAACACTTTATGCACTAGTGCATACAATGCGATTTTATGCAGCCTATAGGTACCCAGCATAAAGAAGGATTTTACGAGCATGAGAAGTGAAAAAACATTTTCAGGCGTGCGTTCTAAATTCAGATTTTTATTTCCCTTGTTCCTTGGAGGTAACCGAGGCCAGATAACGGGTTACCTGTAAAGATTTGTTTCCTCCAGTATAATTAGTTATCTCCGAGGATTTTATTTTCCTCGCAGATAACTTTTAAAAATAACAGTTATTTGTAAAGAAAAGCCATTTTACTGGAAGAAAAAAAATCTTCACAGATAACCAGTTATCTGGCTACGGTTACCTCCAAGGAACAAGGGTTTTATTTGATGCGAGAGGAAACTAAAGAGCCAGCGAGTTACCTGGGGGAACTTTCGCATATATTTTTTTAATTTATACATTTTAAAAAAACCGCATAATTTAATTGCTAAACGTGTTAGGTTAGGTTTGATTTATTAGCGATATCGAATAATAAAGTTTCCTGTCCTTTTTCTGTCAAAACATTGCATTCGGAATTATTAATTTAAATTGGGGATTTTGATCAATTCGGAATAACGGTCTCCTTGGGCCTCTATTTTACCGGTGAATATCATATAATTATAGCCTTTAACATGTTTTCTTATGGTCAACGTTACGATAGCTCTTATTTACTTGATAGTAAGGTCCCTTTCCCACGGCAACATCCCGTTTTTTGCAGGTACAGGTTTTTGCAGGATCCCGTGCAGTAGTGTACCGTAAATAGGAACTAAAGGGTAAATAGGGACACAACCTAAAATGAAGGATATAGTACTTATTATAAGACTGAAATAACGTAAATAGAACGTAACGTTACTTTCATTTAATACTTGTTCTTATTTGTAACAAGTTATGCTTCATTTTAGGTTGTGTTCCTATTAACCCCTTAGTTCCTATTTACCCCGTTTCACGGTACGTGTTTTAATACTAGCAGGTACACGAGCATTCTGTAAGCCGGATAATGTAAACAGAATGCTTGTGTGACTGCTAGTATTAAAACACGTACAGTACAGTGTACCTACACTACTAAACGGGATCCTGCAAAAAACCTGTACCTGCGAAAAACAGAATGTTGCCTTGGGAAAGGGCCCTAATGGCGGCCGAGTTGAAAAAAAGTACGATAGCATAAAAACGCACAGTTTATGGATTCGCTCATTGGATCACCCGTTCAATAACAAGCCGTTTTAGAGAATAATATGTGTGGTTCGTCGCCCTAGAAGCTGTTAACCTCGTTAATGAAAGTTAGAACAATGCCTTAATTACAATCTAATGTTTCGAAAGTCGTGGATAAGAAGAAAGAAGGTTTTATTGGATAAATAATGGCTTGGATCAAGCGCTGAACTTGCTTAGTGTGTTGTACTATAGCACCTCTGATGGTTAGATATATATTACATCCTGATGACCAATGATGATTGTCCTGACCCGGTTTTGGAGAGGTCGTTAAGACTAACTAAAAAAGATATTTTTGTTTATGTATGCAACGTGATACAGCATACGTTAGAAAAGGCTTGATACCTAATCTATTCGTTCGTGAAACCAAACATTGACACATCTCAAAAGCCATGTCCTTTGTAAAAGGGTTTCAGTACCATTCAAATTTTGACTTAAGAGGCCGTATACGAAATTTTGCCGGTTTTGCTTATTTTTGTGATTTTACAGTTAAAATACTGCTTTTCTATAAGTTTTAATGCTCAACATTAAATGTCATTTTAGTAATGATCGAATAAATGAGCCCCTTTTTTATTTTTGTCGAGTATTACAATGCGAGATTTAGGTTGTTTTAAAACATTATTTTTTGCCAATTCTTTTGAACTTTTTGTATATTTTTTTTAAGTATTGGACTGATTTTGAACTAAAGTTTATTTCTGTTGTTTTAATTTTATGAACGAGAGTTCTGAGTAGCCGAATACAAAAATAATTTTGACCCGTTTTCTATAAAAATTTACCAAGTTTTTTTATTTTTATTTATATGAAAGTGGTAAAAAGTAATTCATACATTTTTAGACGACTTTCACAGCAATACATTGTATTTTTTTCATACCGTTAAGATGTCAAAACGATTCATAAATATGTGACATTCTAAACCTCTTCTAGCAAAATTCACACGGTCGCCGGTGTCAGGTCGATTAATCAAAATAAAATAATAAAAACAAAAAAGTAGCTCATACATTCGTTAAAATTAGAAATTATCTTTCGTGTTGTACATTAAAACTTGTATAAATGGGTCAATCAACTTTTCTTTGCGCCTCGTTGCCATGGTGACGTCTCCCGGTTCACTCTTTAAAATCACGATTTTAAAGTATATAAATCCAGCAAACATCAGTTTTTTTAGCAATTACAAGCCCATTCTGTTATGGGTTTTCATCCAAGCGAATTAGTAGTCTATATTATAACCATTTTTCTAAGAAACTCTATCACTGTTTTCTCCTGGCTTACGGGACAGAATAACAGCAACAAAAAGTTGATCCACCCAAATAATGATATTTCAACTGTAAAATCACGTAATTCAGTGAAATCGGCAAAATTTCGTATACGGCCTCTTAATAAAATTGAGAGTATTGAGACTCTATTGGAATCTTATCTAAAGAAAAATAAATTATAACCGAAATATAAAGCAATAGACGTCAAGTTCAATGAATCCCGAATACAGTTCAATATCTAACACCAACGTGCGAACTATTTTAACCGACTGCCGAAGGAGGAGAGTAATGTGTTTATCAGCCTATAATTATATGAATATTTGTTACTTTGTGGCGCTCTAGAAACTAAACGCGTGGACCGATTTTGATGATTGTTATGTCAATCGATTTGTCTTTATCTTGTCAAACTTACTAAAGATATGACAGTAATAAGAATTAAATATGGCAGGAACCGGACGCCATATTGTAAAAAAAAAGTCGACGAATTATGACAAGTGGGGTATAATTGGATAGGTATTTAAAAATCATCTTTCCTTTGCTTTAATCATTTTTCATTTTAAATGATCATTTAGGATTTATAACGATTTAAAGTTGGTTTGCAACAATCGGGTTTTTTTACAGCTTACTTTTTATTATTTGTGTGTGCGTTTTATTATTTCCAGGGCTTCCAGCAATACCAAGGATAGAGGAAGTGAAAGAGAAAAAGAAATCAGTGGTCATTCGATGGTCTGATGGGGTCGGAGACTTGGCCAGGGCGGTTCCGGGCTACGTTCTATACTTGCTCGAAGAACAGCACCATCTTGGCCCGAAGTATGAACAGGAAAGGCTTGGAGGATGGACCCCTGTCATGAGGACTAATAAGTTAGTATATCATTAGGTATTTTTACTTAAGTTTCATTTTTAGTTCAATAGGTAAAGTCGAGAACAAAGGTATGTAAACATTTTTGCACCTTATGTCATTACAATAAGAATCAAAAGTGTTTAAATATCTTTGGCCTCGACTGTACAACACTGCACCTTTGCGTTTGTTATTTATATAATTATGTGTGTGAAAGGGTGCACAACTACATAGACGATAGTCTCAACTGAGATTCAAATGCACAAGCATCGTGTCGTGTATGCTTCCATATTTTTTTAGGGTTCGGCAGTTTCGGCTTCCAAGCGTGCTGCGTGCGCGATGACTCGGCGATTTTCTATGTGGAGCTCTACCTAGCTCGTCTATTATGACTTTAAAATTATAATACGGGCATATTATGGTCGCCTTTAACGCGGTGGATAGATGTAGATAAAGCATCCGTCACTCGCACTCACATAATGATCAGAATATGACAAATAATAGGCCCTCTGCGATAAATCAAACGTAATTAATCAAAATCATCGTAGACAAACTGTGACGTGTACGCAAGTGGCGATATCACGTAAATTTATCATTAGATAGGAGATTCTGTAAATAAAGCCCGTATTCGTGTAACCGATAAATCAAATTGATGTCACTAATAATGACGTGATACAGCGTGTACAAACGCTACGCAACAAGGATGTAAACACCAAAAATGTCGGTTAAAGACCCGAGATTTCCCACAATTTGTTAGTAAAAAATGGTATCTCAATCGCAATCGATCGGTAACAACTCTCGCGTATTAAGTTCTGAATAGCACTCGTATTATTCCTATTATGTATTGAGTGCATTGATCGGGGAACAATGTTCCATTATATTGTAATGACGCAACATTCGCCTTCGAGATTTTACGAGAACCTCTTTTATTCATCTTACTTATATTTATTGATTGGAGGTTTCTACATAAATTGTATCAAAGATTAATTGAATCGTCAGTGGGATTTGAAATAGTTAATATTTAGAGTTTTGAATTGAAACACTTTTTGTTAGACGATTACAAATCGACTTTTTCAAAGCATTGTTTTATTATATCTGAAGTAAAACATTGCTGGAAATCTCGGTTTTGGATGGGGTTCCAAATACCGAAATTCGACGTAGAACGAAGATGGTTGACGTGGTTGAATGAATAACGGAACTTAAGAATTAAACAACGCACCGACAACTCAATTGAGCTGCTGGTGTTTATATGCGGTGGTATTACTTCCCATCAGGTTAACTACATGCGCGTCTGCCTCCCTCTTATAAAAATAAAAGTGAGGATAGGCGGGACACTTGACAAGGCGGAATGATGACATGAACAAATCTGGTTACTGAATGGTGGCTAAGTTCAAAAAGATCTATAGGTGGGCAACCGGTCCAAGGGGTGGTCGACATCTTTAAAAAGATGGGCTTATCAGGTTCTCGCTTGAGGAAATAATGCTAAATATATGGGGGAATCTTATAGTTAATTCAACAAGGTTGCAATTACATAATGTTACTAAAATAGGTGTTGGGTCTTACGAGGATACATGCTGATTCAATGGATGGAAAAAAAAACTAATAAGTATTATGAAATGAATTCAACCTTAACAAGAACATAATATCTGAACATGATGGTTTGCTGTGTGGTTGCCGGCTTAGAATTGTGCCACTCCATGTCTTCCCGTGGAAGTCGTAAGAGCAGACTAAGGGAATAAAGGCTTTTAGTATTCTTAGGCAATGGACTTGCAACTTGCAACCTATCACTAATTTACACTGGTAAAAATCTTAGCCGGTTCGTGCAAAATGTGGTTACATAATTAACAACAAGTTTTTAGAGTTGTTGGTAATCCTGTAGCTCTGCCTACCCTACTCTGGGAATGAAGGCGTGAGTGTATGTATGTATGTATGTATGATGGTTGACGTTAAAGTTATTCTTTCTACTTTTCAGGACGAAAATCTCTCTGCGGAACCTGTTAAAACCAGGCCGCTGGTACAGATTTAGAGCTGCCTCAATAAGTGCTGAAGGCAGTAGGGGTTTCTCCAACCCTAGTGCTCCCTTCACTCCGAGAAAGGGACCCAGGGCACCTCCTCCGCCAAAGAAGTTGAGGGTGCGACCAGTTTGGGCTGACAATGGTAAGGAATTTGAAGAAAATCCTTACTAAATTAGATCGTAACCTAAACCAGAATTAACATAAGTTTCCCGTCGCGTTTACATGATGAAATTAGTTTCATGAAAGGAACTAGTTAATCACATTCAAATTTGCGCGTGATACGGAACTGTTACGGTTTCATGAAAGTTATGCATGCATTGTAAAGCCCCAGATAGACGTGCGAGTAAGTACGCGTAAGTTAAAGCTCGACGTCCTTTTTCGCCCGTGTTTACCTTTAGAAGTTCGCGTAATTAGGGTGACACACGGGCGATTAAGGTCGCTGAGCCATAAGCACGGCGTACTTACTCGCACGTCTATCTGAGGCTTAAGACTATAGGTAAGTTTTACACGATGTCAATTTGTGTGATGTCAAACTCTCGCCGCAAATAAATAGACGCGTGATCTATTCCGTGCTTGCGCAGGCGCATCGCAAAAACATAGCGTAGAAACTGTTTATTATGGTGCTTTATTGCTGGCGGCGAGATTTTGGCGCCGGAAAATTTACATCCTGTATACTTTGCATTAAGGTTTACTTTACACTTGAAATTATTGATAATACTAGGTACCTTTTGCCCGCCACTTGGTCAGCGTAATTTTTTATAGCTATTCTCTCGGGAACTGGCCAACTTTTCAAAATAAGAAGCATGTCCGTCTCCCGAAACAAACAAACAAACACACTTCAGTGGGGCTAGACAAGTTGCCATCGAATACAAACGTTAGCGTTTGGTGATTAGTGTCGCTTTGCGTTGTCATAGAAAAATGTATGGAATTGACGTAAGTCACGTCAGTTGTAACGAGTGATATATCACGTGAGTAACATCAATTCCATACATTTTTCTATGACAAAGCAAAGCGGCAGTGATCACCAAATGCTAGCGTTTGTATTCGATGGCAACCTGTCTAGCCCCGCAGGCGCAGCATTTATAATTTTAGTAAGAATGGGAATGAGGGTTAGTATGGATTGACGTCATGAAACTAATTTCATCAACTCCGTACATTTTGGCTTATTTTACTATTTAACTTTTGCAGAATAATAATCTTATCTATCCGAAATTTCTGCATATTTTTCAATGACTAAAGGAAGTATCTCATTTTAATTGTCTTTTCCAGGAACGGTAACAATCCGTCTGGAATGGAAGGAGCCCAACTCTGATCTACCAGTCCTGAGGTACAAGGTGTTCTGGAGTAGGCGCGTGCGCGGTGTATCAGGAGACCTGGACTCAGTTCTGGTCAATCATCTGGTAGTTCCTAAGGTAATGTATTAAGGGACATTTTCACACATAAAAATTAAATATATTATTACTAGTATAGTAAATCATGCTAGTTATACAGGGTGTTCGGCAGAAGGACCGACAAACTTCAGGGACTAACTCTGTTGGTCATACTCATGAACTTTTATTATGGGACCAACATCCAAACCGCGAAAAAAAAAACAGCTGTTCCATACAAACTTTGAGGATGGAACAGCTGTTTTTTTCGCGATTTGGATATTGGTCCCATAATAAAAGTTGACCTACAGAGTTAGTCCCTGAAGTTTGTCGGTCCTTCTGCCGAACACCCTGTATTATAAGCCATCTATTTATGGATGATATTTTTAAAAATGCAACCGTGTTTTGATTGGTTTTCATTATTGCAAAGTAGATGGCGCTGCGAACTATTCATAGCTCGAACTAGATGGCACTTTTAACTTTTGTTTATTTCTCATGCTTTTGATCATGCAAGTCCATTTTAAACCAGCTCTGACTTATTAAAATGGGCTGAAGCCCGATGACAATATGTAGTATTATATTACCTAAGGATTTTGTTTTACTTAACGTTGAACCACTGACTTTGTACTTGTTGATTAAGTTCTTAATAGTTGTTGTTGAGACTGGTGCATAGTACCTAAGAGGCATTTATACACGAGTGTGGTTTTATGCAACGAGCCGAAAAGAGAGTTTCATATTAAGATCAGCCGAGTGTTTTAATGGCTAATAATTATTTGTGATGGCACAACATGTATAACTTCTATTTACAAGCATATCATAAGTTTTCCACAATATGTCAGAAACCAGTATCTTTGGTTGCCCTGATCTTTAAATTAAAGTATCGATCACCGATGCTTTAATATGAATATTAAGATGCAACCACATCGATAACCGATACTTTAATGACATGCAATACTTTAATGTTAACATTAAAATGCAACCACAGATACAGGTTTCTTTATTTAGGCCATTTGCTTATCGTTTCTGAACATATTGTAGGGAAGTTATGATATGGATGTAGATCAATATAATTATATTTAGTATAAAATAAATAGCTGATCACCTTGGGCAAATGAAGATACTTTAACCCTTTATAAGGCCCTATTTATACAGTTATGCTACGTAAAATTTAAATACAGTTTCATGATTGACACTTCCTAGGGAATCGTTTAAAAGCAAGTCACTTTTCGTGCAAAAACAATAGAATATGTATCATATTCTGTAGAACGTAAGGTTGAAATTATAAATAAGTATATGTGGTCGCTAAATCGCCTCTGCCTTATAAAGGGTTAATAATATTGATGTGTCAGTATCCTGCTTGGCTGGCAAACTGTACCTAGGTTCAATGGTTCTGTTTGTTTCTAGTCTAGTCAATAGGGGTTTGTTTTACAAAAGGTAGAGCATATAATTTCTTGATCTATATTGTAAAGTAACGGGGTCCTAATAAAAATCCAAGTTTTTGATCTTGAGGGGGGTGGGAGGCGGTAGCCGTCATCTTGAAATGAAGATGCAAAAATTGGTTTCGCTAAGTACAGCGCAGTTCCTGTTGCCACCTTACCCAATGAATAAGCCAAATATACATACTAACATAGAAAAATAAACTAAAATAAAGTTTGTAAAAACACGACTGTAGACGCTCTTCCACTGCTCGTAACTTTTTATCGGAAAGACATACCTACAAAATGAACTGTATGCACGCCATTTTGTCTTGTTTATACATCTCATGAACTTTTGACGTTAAGTCGATTGTTGAGGAATTATTTAACATTTAATCAATTTTATCGCCTCCCCCAATGAAAACTTGGATTTTTAATAGAACCCCATGCCTTAACCAATATCCTTCAAAAAAAACTATACTACAATTTTGTAAAGCAAAGCCTTTTTAAGTCCCTACGGACGGGACTATTAATTAATATAATCTCAATCAAGTTTCACAGAAACCTCTAAATAAGATAGAATTATGACTTATAATATTTTTGTTAACAGGGTCAAACTTCGGTAGAAATAAGGGACCTAAAACCAAATGCGATGTATTTCTTGCAAGTGCAAACAATCAGCCAATACGGCTTCGGAAAACTGCGAAGCGACAAGGCCGCTATTTTCTACAATACCACAAACGCCCATGGTAATAAGAAAATGACACCTACGCAAATATTTGACGTAAATAACGTGTTGATGGGATATAATAGTTATTTGTCTTGAATTACTTATTACAAAGTGCAATGTGTGCAAGTCCCATATTTTTGTGCCAGACAAAATGATTTTTTTTTATGACAAAATAATCTTTTTAAAACTCGGCTGCTTGTACTCTAGTATAAGTACTTATGTAAGAACCTAACAGTGAAAAATATATCCTTAGACTACTATGATACCAACAATCTCGCTTTTCAAAATCTCTCAAGCCATCAGTCTACAGGGGCCTGACATTGCACCTATTTATTAATAATAGGGAACAAGTCAATTATGTACAATATGTCCCCAAGTTTCTTTCTCGGCTAGGCGTGGCTAGGCTGGTAAAAAATCATGAAGTTGGTAAAAACAAAGGTTTATCTCGAGTGGCAAGAGAGTTGAGGCCTTGCTTGGGGGCCAGAAGAGTAAGTTCGTCGGCTTGTTCGTACTATTCTTTTTGAGTTACTATTATACTATTTATCAAGTCAGTAGGTGTATATGGGGGAAAATAAAAAAAATACTTTAAATATTATTTTTACAATTATTCAGCGTTATTATCTGCGTTAGGTATTATGTTATACATACGTTAAGTATTTCAAAATTATAAAATGACTTATAATATTAGTGCGTTATGCACCTAGTTATTTTATGCACACTTATAATTATGATTCCAGGCATTATTCATTTTGTTTTTATGTATTTTAATATTTACACTTTGATCATTACTTATACAAATCAGAATTATGTAATTTGTGTTATGCAAAATAAAAATTAGACCATTTGTTTTTATAAGTACTAAACATTACACACCCATAAAAACCTTCCTTTTAAATCACTTTGTCTATTGCTAAAAAATGCATTAAAATCCGTTGAGTAGTTTCAAGGATCTAAGCGAACACGAACGATGGGGTAGACAAGAAAGAAAATACATCCTAACGTTACGAGTAGGGGAGGTAAGTACCCTAAAAAAATTACCACTTTGTCGGCGTGACTCATATGTTTATTTATGCCAAATTACAGTTTTCTAGAACTAAGAGTCTCTGTCTGAGCTAAGCCGCGGACGGACGGACGGACATGGCAACTATAGTTTGACCACGGAACCCTAAAAATCAGAAATTATACAGAAAACATGAGTTTTTACCTCTACAGCTTATTACTATCCCCCTTACTAATAAACGTTGAGTAACGGTGGTATAGCTATACAATGTTTTGTCCTTATCTGTCATTGTGACATTTGGATTTGACAGATAAGGACAAAACATTGTATAGCTATACCACCGTTACTCAACGTTTATTAGTAAGGGGGTTAATCTTTAAGTTCCGGTCGCTAAACACGCAATTCGTAACAAAATCAAAAAAATTAATAAATATTAAGAAATAATTAAAAAGGCGAATCCACCCGGAAGCGACTTCATTTTATACTATGTAATGTACTGGTAAACAATAAACTAGTTTTTAGTGTTGTTGGTAATTTTTTCTGTAGCTCTGCCTACCCCACTCTGGGAATGAAGGCGTGAGTGTATGTATGTATGTATGTATGTATGTATGTATGTATGTATGTATGTATGTATGTATGTATGTATGTATGTATGTATGTATGTATGTATGTATGTATGTATGTATGTTTATGATGTATGAATTTAATATTAAACAAAAACATGCGTAGTTGAGTAAGAAAACGTGTCAAAGCTCAGAATTTTCACGAGAGCTAATAAATAGTAATAATAATAATAATAAAAAAATAACAAGAACTTCCCTAAGACGGTGCAAGACCACTAGGTACACAAAGTTTCGATACCTTTTCTTACAGAAACCGTGTCCCCGTAAACAAGATACGACGTTGACATATTTTTATGACAAAGTTATTATTAAATTATTTAGGCCAAGCATTTTTATCTGTTAGATAGTTCTCGACCTTGTAGTAAGCTTTAGGCATCAAAGACTTTTTAAAGTTATTTTTAAGTACTGGAAATGGTCTTTAAAACTACGTCAGGTACCTACCTAATTTATTATAGAAATGAATGCATTGACCTACAAATAATTATATACCAGATCAGATTTTTTTTTAATAGGACTCTTCATAAGCAGGTTCTACTATTTCCTACGATTTTCAGTTTTTACCTAATAGAGAGAAAGGAACATGAATAGGTCTCTTGGGTTTCGTGTCGTAGAATTGGCGTTTCCAACTCTAAATTATTAAGTTATAAGCGCGACGACGAGCGTAGCGAGTGCATTACTTATTTAGAGACGAATACCTAAAAGCTAGCGTAGAAAGTTAGGCAAGCGAGCCAAAGTAGAAAGTATCGTATGTACCTACGTGGTACCAGGATGGTTGCTTAGCACTACCATTAAAACTTGGATGATCCATTCCTTCTACTCGTCTTTCGAAATGAAATCGGAAGAAAGAGATGGAGACGAGATTTGATTTTCAAAGTAGGGCCCTAGAATTTAAGGCTGTATTTTGTGTTGGAAACACAACACAGATTACCTATGTAGACTACATGTGTTATAATGTAGTTAAGTGTGATTTGTAGGATTCCTTACCAAATAATAAAAAACGGAATACCTACTTATAAGGGAACTTATTTGTCCATCCATCCGTAGATCTCATCATTAAAAATTAGATACCTTATAACCTATCCTGTTTTCATTTCAAGGAAATCACGCTATCTGTTTACAGAAAGCACATAAAACCATTTTTTCTAATTTCAGAATTGGCGCCGCAACCCCTACAGAAACGCGACAAAAGAATTGTTAAAGGGTTAAAATTAAACAAAGTTATTTGGCACAACAACAAACTCAAGGCGAGAATCAATTGGGACCCTCTTCCTGGAGATCGAATTAGAAGGTAAAATGGCTAAAAAAAAAAACTTCAAGGTACTAAGTAGGTAGTTCGCCTTGCACAGAAATAACTCCTTGACTAATCCTGCTTATGGTCGAACCTAAGAATTATATTTGCCACAACTAAGTACACTTCTCGGTCTAAGATCCCCACATTCTATCTGTTGGACCCTCACTCTTGTTCCAAGCGAAATATTATTTCGTACGCAAGAAAACATTAGCAAACACGAGCCAGGGAGTCACCAAAAATTTGATCCGTACATTTTTGTTTTTTTTTAAACAGAAATTATTTTTTTCAGATACTTCGTGCAATGGAGAACAGAAAAGTGCCAAAACCCACTAAATGAAAATAAAATACTTTCAGCAACTACTGAGGTAAACAAATTAAATGTCAAACAAAAACAATTTTGAAAACCCGCGAAAACTTAACCTCGACCTTTATTTCGTTTTCACGCATTTTCACAATTTTATAATTTGTATATTGAAGTTAGCTGCGGGTCACGAAAGTCCTTTATGTTTTTTTCCTGCGTTGTTAGTTTAAGGCAAGGGTCCATACTTATTCTGCCAGTATGAATGTTACCATATAAATAACTTAATTTTCCCTTTTTTATTAAAGTTTTTTTTGCAGCAAACGTCGTTTGAGATCTACGAACTAGAATACCATTGCAGCTATATAGTGAATGTCAATAATTCAAGAAAAAACCAATCCTCAGGCTCAGAAATAACGGTGGTTGTACCTGATTGCGATTATTTTCAAAGAAGAATGAACGGCACAAGTTTAAATTGTGGGATTTTAAGAATATAAATAAAAAAGCTGTAATTTTACAAAATCCCGCCACAGAATGAAACTGTAAAAGGCAAAGGCAAAAAAGCCTCAAATAGTAATTTCATAATATATCAAACTATTGCATCCAAAACTAAGTTTCATGATGATGACCCAAATTGTTGTTCCTTAATCAAAAAACATTAAGAATAGTGTTCTAATTAATTTTTGTAAGTAGATTTAAGGTGTTTATTTATTTGTAGATGTTAAACAAAATCATATTAAAACGTAAAAACGTGTTGTTTGAATTTTTACCTGTATATGTATTGATCTTGGCAGTAAAGTTCAAGTGATTACTGCATAGATCGATACCCTCCTAAGCCCCCCCCCCCTCCCCAAATTGGGAAGAAGTATTTTTTACTACTGCAATTTGAATCTTAAGGCCATGCAATACAGTTCGCTCTATATTAATTAAAAATGTAATTATCACTTAAAACTAGCAAAATAATTCTGGTTGAAAAAATATAAAAATTATGTACTTGTATTGTGTTGATTATAAATATTTGATTGTACACTGAGTCACACGACGACACCACACACAAGTGAATTAACTGGATATAATAAACAATTTCTGTAAAATAAGTACCTACGTAAGTATTTAAGAGGCCACTACATAGAAATATTGTCAAGATCGTAGCAGGTGGAAAGAAGTGGTATCTGCCTACCCCTCTGGGAAACAGGCGTGATTTAATGTATGTGTGTATGGACATGGAAATATAATATTTCGATGGGCTACTATGATAAAGTCGGTAGTGTTCTGCGATCTGGATCTCAATAACCAGCCTTGGTCTGTTCTTTGGATATATACTGGACATCGGAGCCAACAGGTCGGATGTGCATTTTTGACACTTTACAGGATAAGCAAAAGTAAGTTTAAAACGTTAAACACTGACTAACTGTATTAAATTGATAAAGAAAACTGGTAATTAATAAAGAAGGAGCATATAACTGCAAGTATTTTCTGACATACAAGTTCTTTCTTACGCTATCAATAACATTGCAATTCAAATTGATTATCAAAAGGGTGTTAAATCCGACAAAAAATTAACAAGGCATTATGCTATGCTGTGGTCGGATATTAACATCCGGTATTATGTCTGTAAGAAAATTTGTGAACACGCAATAATACTCCTGAAAATCAATAATATTAAAAGCCCAAATAAATAATAAACAGTTATGATTTTAAGTAACGAGACACAACTATAAAGTTAGTAACATGCAAAAATAACACACTAAAATCACACTCATATCTTAAGATTGTAATGTTGACCAAAATTATCCCAACGCCACTATATCTTTATTCTTAGTTTGAATGACTTCCAAAATGTGAGTTGGGAGAGGGACCTTTATTCTTACAAGTTCGTCATATAAGCAATTGTGATTATATACAGGACTAGGTTAGGTCAGGTTTGATTTATAAAAATCCTGTAAAATTTACAGTTTCAAAAAAAAATACGTTAGAGTCTGTCTAATGAATGATGAACCGGGCTTTTATTTGACTGGCAGGTCTGGCAACACTATTAAAATGACGTTTTGACATTGACAAACAAGTCGTTGTTGGTTCGAGTCTGTCAAATTAAAGTTTTCTTCTCGAAATTTACGGACTAAACATGCGTAAAACTATCAAAAGTGGTGTGCGACAGATCCTTTGTAACATTATAAACAAATATAAAGAAAAACAAGAGAAGAGGGAAGCCTTGTTGAAACAAAAAATAGAGTGTTTACATACGGTGACCGAATTCATAGGTTATAACAAGGTTAGTATGGCATGTTAATTTTGATACTTATTATTTCTATATCTTCAATCCAAAGTTTCATAGAAAATATACCTTTTCTGTTCTACCTATCTTTTGAAATTGGTATTTCTTTTCCATTAAGAAATTAAACGATGTATTCTTTTCAGATAAGCTCGACGTGGATGGTGAAAAACAAACAGTTTTGAAAAATCTTCAGCAGTTGAAAGAGTTGGAGCAAAACGATTTACTATGCCAGAGTCAAACGAAGTATTTAGAAGAATTATCATCAATGACCGGTAAATACTAAAATTAATTAAATCATTGTCTTTCTATACATAGGTGTATTGTCTGTACCTATACCATGTTGAATCTCATAACAATCGCAATTTTATTAAATTAATTAAATAGACAGATGATTAATATAACTGACACTCATACTTAGTTTCAGTAAAACACTAAGGAGGTGTTTATATACATTTAGTTAAAAGATATCATAAACATATTAATATGTACCTACGTACACTTCATGAGCTCTTGGAAAAGATGTTCGGGTTATACCCGTCTTCCTTGTTCTTAAACCGTTGCGATTTGAACCTCACCGATGCAATTTGATTTCACCTAAACCAAAATGTTCTTAGAGCTGTCGGACTGTAAAATGGGGCTGTACTGCGTGTCACAATATATTTGTAAATGGTGTTCTGTTTAATTCATTCCTTCTTTCTTCTTACAGATATCAGTGTTTCGACATTGAAGAGAATGAAGGCAAAGTAAACTATGGTGTCTTCAGTACTCCAGGAAAGAAGCGAACTCACAAGGCCACAATATCCAATTTAGATAGTTTTGACATCCATGCCATCGGAAATAAAGTGAACAGCCTACACTCAGATGCCTATTAGCAGAGTTGAGAGAAAGCATCGGTTTTACCCTAATAAAAAATAAAATATTTTTACTTAATGACTTGTTATTGGTGATTTTATTTACTAAACGAGCTCACAAATGAGAAAGCATGCTGATGCAAGCATTATTATGGTGGTCTGCATTTTTTTTCATAGATAGTTTCAAAGCATCAAATACTTTGTGATACCCAAAGTTGCTAAATAGTTCGGTACACGTTTGGCGACTTTGGGTGTCACTATCTATTTATTTAATGCTGACTATACGGGTCAATCAACTTTTCTTTGTAGTTCGGTGCCAGGGTGACGTTTCCTGGGTCACTCATTAAAACTATGATTTCAAAGGATATAGGTACTTAAGTCCACTACCATTCTTTTATGGCTTTTCTCCTGAGTGTGATAGAAGTATACATTATAACATTTTTTGAATTTGCCGCTTTTTCTCAGGTTCATCTTTTATTAGACAGACTCTATGAGTTGAGTGTAGGTAGACTTAAAAAACTTTCAGACTACAAATTTTTATATGAGCAAATATGGACCCCTTACTCGTACTAACAACCAGTAATAAAATAATACAAGAAATGCGTTTTTTTAACGTATTTTGCTCAATTTAGGTTGTATTATAATGGTTGTACGGTACCATTTGTATGCGATTAAGATAATAACAGTCAAATTCGCACGTCTGTTTAATAATACTAAAAATATTTGTCTGAATGGGGTCCATATTGACCAGCATTAGAAATACGCACTTTGTGAAAAAAAAACCCTACCTATTATGGTTCATGAGATGCAATGTCAACACGTTGTATTGTTAATTTCTATTTTATCTGTGTGCTTGTTAGTGGTTCCGTACCTACTTGGGTCGCCAACGGGACCCTATTATTAAGCCTGCGCTGTCCATAATACCTGTCAGCAGCCCAAATGCGGAACCCTAAAAACCACTAACAAATGCAGAGATAAAAAAAAAAACAATCGCTAACAAAAATCAGTTGTTATTTAAATAGTTCTGTTAAGGTCAGTATAGCAATGTTCGCACTATGTGCTTGTATGCAAAAGGAAATATGTATAAAAAGCCCAACATACGAATTGGCAGCACTAGCAGGGTAGTAGTTTACTCTACCCAATGATTGTCCGAAATTTTATTATAATAAACGGCACCCCCAAAATACCCCAGTTATCAAGTTGGCTATTGACGATGGCAACACTTTTTACGCAGCTAACTTCGGTCCGAGTATTTGCAACCCTCGGAATTGTCAAAATCGTGATAAGAAAATATTAGAAAATGTTTCATGTTATTTTACTCTAAACGCAGTTTTTACTCGTATTTTAATATTTGCACATAATTAGATTGTTATACAGACATTTAACCTCTACCTCGTTATTGTGAAGTATTAGTGTCGTGTTTCGAATTGCGCTAGAAAAATGCGCGAATATTCACTACTCTACTTAGAATATACTATTTAAAATGCACAATTTTTGCTTAAACACATTGTTTTGTGTATCCTCTCCTGGTAATATACAAATCTTCCTAATAAATATCGGATCGTGTTCATTTAATATTTAAGTCTCTTTACAATTGCAATTTTTTCTCCTGGGCGTAACCTGCCGTTTCACGGACGAAGGCTGTGCGAAAATGATATTTTTTAACTTTTTCTGAAACGTTCTGGTTCGTGTTATCCTGAAAAATGGCTGAGGACGAAGTTCTTTTCGACGATGTGTATGAACTTTGTGAAATAATCGGCAAGTAAGTATACATAATCTTATATGAATGTAGAATTGCTCACACGAACGAATAAATTGTTGCAGTTGGAAAAGTTATTTATTGGCTAGTATCTAAAGCAGTGTTATGTTGCGTCGTTCGTAATATTGATTTATTTTTCCATTAAAAATAATAAATTCTTATTAACTATCTGGAACTTATTACACATAAACAAATGACATACCTGGGTACAAGATGAAAACTATAAGCAATTAATACTGTCAATACAGTGTAGGTATTTTTATTTTACAATCATTTAGTTAATAAATAATAAAGTGGCCAAGGAGTTAACATATTAATCAACATTTTAAAGATATTTTTAGATAATTGCAACTATAACTCATCATACTTATTATATTCCTTGGTATTCAAACTAAGGTAACTACTACTACTAGATACACTACATACTGTGAGAGGTTAATGAGCTATTAATGTATTAATTTTAAAACATTAAACTAGTTTGATATCTATAGACATCACATCACCGAAAATGTTAAGATAGGGTACAAATTTTATTCTTACAATTTATAAGAATGCAAGAATTAAATGGTTTTACCGCCAGACTCAGTATTTTTACAGACAATTAACGCATTCTTTTTTCAAACTTGTGCCCATTAAACCCTTTAAGCCTCTGCGACTGATGTACGACATCTATCAGTCACTGCCAAAAAAAAACCCGATATAGCATGATATAGCTCTGTATTGCTCAGTACCTTCTAACAACTCACGGCATTATAAGTTAACCTATGTGAAAAATACCAGATTTTTTTATGTTTTTCAAGTTATTTTTTATTTTATTTAATAACCCATATACATGGTAATTATAAATTGCGCATTAAAATTAAATAATCATGCTATGCACTAAAAAAAACAATACTTATCATTGACCCATTGGTATTTTTTTCTATGTTTTATTAATAATGACATCTGACAGACTCCACGTCAGTAGAATGTTTCTAAAAAAGTCACCACAGTTGCAGAGGGTTAAGCTTAAATATTGTATCAAGAGTAGGGTTATAAACATGTCTGCTAAATTTATTTATTAGATGGCATTTGTTAATTATTTTTTAATTATAGATTACTTCCATAATAGCTTTCTGTTCTGAAAATGTTAATAATTAGACATAATATATAGAGTAAAGATGGACCAGAGCTTCTTGCCGGTAGTACTTCTTCTCGTCTACTCTTGGGTAGTGACAGTACTGCTAGGTGCGGGTTACTTACAGTATTAAAATCTTTACTTTTTACTCATATGAACCAGTAACAGCCTCTGTATGTTAAGAACATCTATCAGTGTTCATAGAATTCTCCTGTAATTGGTAATTGAGTAAATGTTCTCTTGAATGATTCAGCATTGAAGTTAACAAACCAATTTGTCTGTTCTGTTTATTGAGGACTTTATACTTTAGGGTATTTCACTATAATTTGGTATGAAATAGGCATGAATTGCAAGAAATAACTATTTTTGTAATATGTATGTTTGTGAGTAAATAACTTGTCAACATCCATTTTTTTGCCATGTATTCTTATTAAGTATTCAATTTTGGAATGTCAATATGTTACACGATCATTTTGGAAATACTCACGTGGCAAATATATGTATGTTACACTCGTAATAACAATAACAAAAACACAGTAAAATATAATTAATTTTAATGCTTGTGAGTCATATTAACACTATAATATTTACAGTTTGCTCATATTAAAGGTATATTAATAAGAAAATGCCAGATGTGTTTCTGCCTGGTTCAAAATAATTTATTAGTAGATTTATTCACAGGGAATATGATTGTCCAAAAATACAAAGTCCGGTAACTCCATGTTTTTTCTCCTTAAGTACTATTCAATTAAATTTTTGGGATATTATGGCCCCATTGATTGATGCGATGATCCCTCAATGTCAAGATTGGATAACACACTGCCAGTTGTCCCTTGGTCTTGTACAGTAGAGATATCCGTGTTCGGTATAATACCAGCCACAACCAATCCAAAACAGAAAACATTACTGCCAAAGTTTATTTTTATTTTTAAAGATATAAAAAAGTGGTATAAATTGAATTACCAATATTTTAACAATTGCTTCATACGAAATTCTGTGGAAATTCAAACTTCAAAAATAAATATTAAACTAGAGACTTTTTAAACGGACCGCACCTGCATTCTGGCACTTTAGTAAAACACTTTTAGAAAACCTGAAGTTTTCAGGGGTCTAGTAAACAACCACTTACCACATTCAAATACGGTAGATAGACAAGTAACTATAAAATAGCCCGTGCGGCCTACTTACTGAATAAACATCTTTTTTCTTTTCATCTTTTACTGATTTTTCTCATTTCTAATATTATAATTGCAGTTTTCTCCATATTTAATGATCTTAAAGCTAAAGGAAATTTCACTTTATAACCAATTACCCTACGAACTGTATGGAAAAAGTTTTTTTTGATTTGTGGGTTTTCTAGTACTCTAACCTTAGTTGGTCCCAAAGAGTGTTTTAATCCTTGATAGAAAGGGGATCGATAGGCATTAAAAAAAAATTACTCAAATATGACGATTTTCTCGTTGACTGTACATTTTATCAAAAATCTGTGAACGTCGATTTTCATTACTTATAAAGTTAGTAAAGGTCTCCTCAGAGCATTTTCGCGTAGCAGCAAGGGATCTAGTAGCTGCCCTTACTGCCCCATCTCAACTTTCCACCCTGTATATCAATGCACAGCAATAACTACTGTACCTAGAAACTTGAAATTTGGTACAGAGGTTCCTTTCATTATGTAAGTGAGCACTAAGAAAGGATTTTCCGAAATTCGACACCCGACGGGAAGAAATGGGGGAGTAGCGGGAAACTAATTCTACGCGCACGAAGTCGCGGGCGTCCTCTAGTCATATCATATGGTTAATTTAAATTCAATACCATTATTTTACCCCAGATAAAAAAGGGTGCTATAAGTTTAACATGTGTATCTGTTTATCTGTTGTGGCATATTGTAGCTCCCAAACGGATAGATCAATTATGACACGTTTTTTTAAAAACAAAGTTATTTTAAAGTTATTTGAAAGAAGTGGTCGCTTTTATATTGGAAGATTTTATCTATTTAAACTGCAACAATACTTGCTTCATCCTGACGCCTTGTTTTTGCACTAGGGGCCCGTTCAGCCTAGTTCGCCGATGCGTGCACCGTCAGACTGGGCAGCAGTTTGCCGTGAAGATTGTGGACGTTGCGCGGTTTACCGCTAGCCCTGGACTCAGTACTGCTGGTAAGAAGAATGATTGCTATAATTATTTTTGTAATTAGCTTTATACTATGGACTTCTATAGTAATAATAATAATTTTGGTCTGCCTCTTCTTCTACACCCACTTGGACCTTGCCATTTAGTTACTTTGCCAGTCCATCTGTCATCGGTGTGAAGAGCGGTGTGGCGTGCGATGACCGATGACTCCTTTGATTAATTTAAACTTTTTTTTATTGACATTAAATTGGAAAGCTCTTTTCTGGATCCGCCTATTGAATCACTGTAAAATTTATTTTGTATTTTCGTTCTTTCGTGTTTAATATAAAGTGTTTCGTATTTGTAAATTAGGTACAAAGAAATTGCATGATGAGATTTTGTCATTGAATGTATTGTCTTATAATTATTGATGCATGTATTTAGAACAGGCCATATTAAGGTATAGAACTAAAACTCTGTCCCTTTCACATTCTGGAACTTTGTATTAATACGGGCTAAGAAGTTATATTTTGTAATTGTTTTTGTAATTGTTCCATTGTGTTGTAGTTGTAAGAGTTCCATTCTAAAATGGTTGTCTCAAGTATTTTCTTTTCTGTATGTTTTAATTATTTTCTTGGTTGGTTTTAGAATTAAATAAGTGTACAGATTAATAGATAAATTAGTGGAAGGCTTTCTTTAGATGTAATGGCACTAATGGCCACCATAAGAACAGTGGAACAGAAAGGTGCTTTAAGATTTTTTTGATGGTGCTCGATCTGCTTAACATACCTACTTTCGGACAAAGCCATTATATTCTATTGTATTCTCAACCACAATATCCTTAGTTTGAAATGAAAACAAGTAGGTATAAGACATAATAGCTCAGCAGTGCAACGTTGTCGATTTGAATTGTGACGCGTGCCAACGTGGACTGTAAACTGTAAACACTATTGTCATAACTTCATCAGCCATTGCGTTGGTTACAGATCTAAAACGAGAGGCAACAATATGCCACATGCTGAAGCACCCGCACATTGTGGAGCTCTTGGAGACGTACAGCTCTGAAGGAATGCTTTACATGGTCTTCGAATAGTAAGTGGTTTTAGTTTGCATGCTTCCTAGGATCTTGTGCAGGGTCTATGAGAATCTCTACCGCCATCTTATCTTTTACCCTGCCGCGAAGCTGCGTTCGCATTGTGTTTCGGTGTAGGATAAAATAAATGAAATGACTAGCATAGCCATCTTGGTTCTCTAGAGATTGCTTCTATAAACTTCAGAGCCATAAAAAATACAAGTTGGGCTCTATCAGATATATATGTTCTCACCGCCGTTCTCAGAGAAATTTTATAGACAATTAACTCGTTCCTTTTTTTACTTATGTATATAAAATCGCCATTGAGAACGACTTAATCGTCATTAATTGACTCTGAGTGCGGCTAATAGACAATATTGTTAATTGCTTATGAGCAATTTCTAAATTGTTGTGGTTTGTCCTATTTATTTTAGTTTTACCAAGCAGCTGACAAAACTATGATAAAAGTGTATTATAAACTAATAAACTGTTATCGGGTTAAAAATACAAGTATGATTAGTAGGTACTTATTTTTTTACATATAGTAGGTAAATTAATGCAAAAAAACAATTATTAAAAATTAAAAGCTTGATAACGTCCATAGCAAGGCTTCAGCATCCTCAAAAGTTTGTTTAAATACGCAAGTAGCCACATTTTCAGAGCACGTGTACGTTTTTTCTTGGGTTTCCAAAGTCAATGTGAACTTTTACACATTTTTCCAAGATTTCTCAGGTAGCAAATTTACAACAAGTAAACGTTTTGCATCAAAAGTAATTAATCGATATTCTTTTTCCATACTTACTTTTCCTCAAATTAATTTCCGATTGTTCTTACTAAATATTTACTTACGAAAACAACTCAAGACCTTCCTTTTCCAATAATTGGCGGAACTTTTCTGAATGCTAATAAGAAGCAATGTTGTTTTCAAATTTAGTATTCTGCCTTTCGTCTAAAGGCTCCGACGAGAGACAAATCGTTACCAATCGCTTTTTGATGTTTCTTATTACCGTTTCGTAACTTATGAATTTGGGTACTTTGTTATAATGGATATTGTAATTTAATATTGATTTTTTGTCATTATACACTCAGGCGATGAAAATGGGTCACTCAGCGTAAAAAAATGTGAGGTCCGTGATATTTTTAGACATAATGTAACTACAGACAATGTTAGAAATGCAAGTAATTCGCGCTTTACCTAATAATTAAACGATTTAAAAATGATTAAAAGCGACACAAAGCAACGGCGAGCAACTACTCTACTTAAGACACCAGATCATAAAAGAGTGCAGAAGCCCGTTACTTCGAATACTATAGTATCCAAGGTCTGTCAAGAAGTTACGACGTTTACTACACGTTCTTGACGCAATGTTATTGAATAACGTGAACAAAGGAAGGATAAATAACTACTCAAATAAATATGCCATAACTTTACTACTTCGGTTGAGCTCTTGAAAGATAGTAAAGGGACAATACTATACGGTTAAAAAGTGTGTAACTATTATGTTATTTAAAATAAATATATAAGTGGCCAAATGCCACAAGATTAAAAGCACTTGACTAATTTGATTGCTAATTACAATTTACTTTAGATCATTAAATAAGGTTTAAAGTTTTAAACGGACGCACCCTCAATGAAAAAATTTGTTAAAAACGAGTCTTTTATTTAAAATGGATTAAAAAAATCTTCTGACGCGCGTCTAGGTACAGTCAACGTCAAATAAAGCTAATGACTTATATGTACTTTATCTCATTAACATTTGACAATTTTGTTTGACATTTTCTACGTGACTGTAAAGCGACAAGGTACAAAAGTTCATATCTACTTTTGATGCTGACCATATAAGAATTGATATAAAGTGAAAGCTACGTTTCCAACAGAGATGAATGGTAGGTTAGGATAATTTAAATCATTAGTTTATTAGTTTACAATAAGTGTAACTAACAGTAAAGATGAACAAGAACTTTTTGTTTGGTTATCAACGTGAATTTATCATGTGAATTCTAGTTCTGTGACCACCTATGTATAAGCATATTTTATGATATCGTGTTCCAGGTTATGGTTACGTCCATATGTCCTGAATTATCTATGCGAGTGTGTTACTTTAACTTATGATACCTACATAACACGCGATGTAATTATAAATTCGGTGTACATTATTATGCCGTCCGTGCCGTTTCGCGCCGGTATTGTCCCATAAATTTATTGCCTGTAGGGTAGGTACTTGTTGCTTCTATAATTTTTGCCAAATGATAAAACGGCGCGAAGCATAAGTTAACATCGAAACATTTGGCGAAATTACGTGTTTTATACGTTAATAAGTGTTTATAGCGCTTAAAATTTAAATTGAATTGATAAAGTATTTAGCAATTCAGAAGTGCATGCTAAGGCCGTTTTATGGACTGTTTAAACATACCATGTTTCAACAGGGAAGGAGCTATATCTAGCTTCTAGCGGTCATAACTTTGACTCTTTCGCTGTCTGCCATTTAAATTTTAACGTTTTACCAGTTTTGTGGACGCCCTTCGAGTAATTAGTCTTCCAGCATACTTTATCGATTGTTATTTATGTTTGTTTAGGAATCTGGATTGTAAATGTGTTTTTCTTTTAATTCCAGTATGGATGGATCTGATTTGTGCTTCGAAGTAGTCCGCAGAGCTACCGCTGGTTTTGTCTACAGTGAGGCCGTCGCTTGGTAAGTTACACATTAACGCTCTTATTTCCTCTTAAAGCTTATTTTTGTGACATATTATATGCCACTTGTCATATGAAAAAGGCATCATTTATTTAAATCTATAACATTGTCTTAATGTATAACATAGAACAATCAGTAATTAATTCAATGAGAAGTTCTTTATCCTGGTCACGGCACCAAAATTATACCTAAATTAACACATAACTTTAAATTCTTCTTATATCATGGGCTTCTAGGTCACTTAACTTGACTTTTTATGGTGCTTTCGCATAAACAACATAACCTCTGTAATCAATGTTTCTTGAAAAACAGTAAAACTTCAGCAGAAAATAGCTTACGGGAAAATTATATTCGGTAAAGATACATTCTATAAAAGTTTGGCAGTAACTCAAATAATTTTCACCCTTTTTAACCTAGTTATATTAATTAAGTAATTAACTGTGTCACTAAAGCGTATAACCGCTTTAGTGACACAAGGTGTGTTTGCCTATAATTGAGTAAAACCCTGTTATACTTCCCTATACACGTAATTAACCGACTTCTTTTGATAATAAGTTGATAATTTCTTCTGAAAATCAAATAAATAAATAATCAACTGTGTCCCCTAGCCACTACATGCGTCAAATCCTGGAAGCGCTGCGTTACTGCCACGAGAATGACATCGTGCACCGCGATGTGCGTCCGCATTGCGTGCTGCTGGCGGGGCGCGACAATTGCGCGCCTGTCAAGCTCGGCGGCTTCGGCGTCGCCGCACAGCTGCCCACGCCCACCGAGCACCGGGCGCCTCCCGGTGAGTACTTACTGTTTACCGAGCACAAGCCCCCTCCCAACCCTCCTCCCCAGGTGAGTACTGTACACCACGCGCCGGGCGAGCCCCGGTGAGTACTTTTCATTTGGCAATGGTAAGTATTAGGGAAGTCGCTCAATCCTAAATTGAGGCGAAGCGTCGCGACGGGATGTGATTTGTCCCAGTTTATTAAATCAAAACTAAAAAGACGAATTGACAAAATGACGGCAGCAGTGCAGCGCGGGCGCGTCCTCGCCATACCTTAATCTCTACTGTGTGCGACTTCCCTGACTGAGCTATAGTGTTCATCCAAGGAGATGAGATCCACTACTCGTTTTGACGTTACACGTTACAAAATGTAAGTAAAATTAAGTAGGGCGGTGATATTTCCACTTGTTGCCACCCAGCATACTTTTGTTTCCACTTTGAACCTTATTTATCAGTAATAAGCCAGTAAAACAGTGCCGGTTGGTCACAGATGCGATTAGCACCTATGTAAATTAAAAACCGTAACTGTAAGAATTGACATTATATAAAATTATCATACCTATAACATTCCTAACGCTCTTAATTATGTTTTAAATAATTTCGCTGATTCTAATACTAATTTTGCAAAAGAAACCTTTTCTAAAATTGATGAAGAATTGAAGTTACTCATAAATTAGGCCTAATTTTCGTTTAATCTTAAAAGTAGGTTGTATTGCACAGAATTGGTGAGGGACACTCGTCCGTTAATGGGTCCCATGGGTCAAGCGTATCTCAAATCAGATGTGTATGGTAAGACTGTGCGAAGCAAATTGTGCCGTAACTGCATGGGCATTGTGTCAATCCATCAGCACATCGTTACTCATATCACTAAAACACCATATGTCTTATGCGGCAGACATTAGAGTTGTTTTACGCGTTTTTAACACGTTATAAACACTTAAAACAGATCTTAACAGAAGATACACGACCAAAAGGCAATGAGCTACCTTGTTTGTTTTATCTGACGTTTTGACTGGATTGCACCAGAGCCTTTTGGATTTTCTTCTTGCATCTTCGACTAGCGGAGGTTAGCAATCTGCTTTAAGTTGACACACTACTGGCAGTATCTACCCGGGCCCCTATTCCAGCGCGTTTTTACTAAAGATGAGATGTATTGGTTGTGACAGAATCTTATTTTAAGTTGACACACTACTGGCAGTATCTACCCGGGCCCCTATTCCAACGCGTTTTTACTAAAGATGAGATGTATTGGTTGTGAGTAGTTGTGACGTTCTTTTACATGCGATTTATTTTCTGTTGGTCACTCGTAGTTTTGAGCACTCTGCTGTCGACCGACCCGCAGAGGGCTTATGCATTTTTCAATCACAGATCTTTACGTAAATGTTACTCGAATCCGTCTTCTCGGTTAAAATTACTGTCTCCTAAGCCAGTCAAAACGTTAGATTATAACAACACAGTAAGGAAATAACTGCATTTGAATTGTTTACCACATTAAGACCAGTTGTACTTAAGTAACTTATAACTTTAGAGTTAATTATCACTTCGAGATCTTTACCCAATTGGCACTTTTTCACGTCATCACGGACCCTGATCCTGCGAATTAGATGTAATTTTGTGTTTATTGATCATTTATTTTACTTTTCTAATTGGCTTTTAAACAATTGGCATAGTTACACTTTTATTTTAAGCCCGTTGCTTGTAAATTGTTACACTTAGTTAATTTTGATTTCATCATTAAATAAAAAAAAGATTTTGTTTTTATTAATCTCTTATCTTGGTACAGTTTGTCTTGATTTAAAATGAGGAAGTCTGTTGCGGTGTTACAAATTGTCATATCATAACCATAAGAAATATTCACTTTACCACCCACGCCACGTTCGGTTTCGTTTATATGACGTGAACTGAAATATAATTCTCTTGTTTAAGGTAATCGAGCTACGTTATCGCCAAACGATTTATGTTTTTCGACCTTTTTTTTTCTAAAAATCCAATCTGACTAATTTCATATTGGCGCTCCCAACTACTAAAACATTAATATGCACACACTAAAATTGTATATCCATCGCAGGTCGCATCGGAACTCCCCACTACATGGCTCCGGAAGTAGTGTCAAGCCAGTTGTATGGCAAGCCAGTGGATGTGTGGGCTGCTGGTATTCTTCTGCACGTGCTGTTGGTGGGGTACCTGCCATTTACTGGCACTAGGGAGCGGCTATTTGAAGCTATATGCCGAGGACGATTGCGAGTAAGTCCAAAAAATATATTTAGAAATCATGGGATTTAACATACATAGAAAACATGTTAAACTCAGGACATAATATTCGTCCCCTTCATATAAATACTTGCCTCTGCCGGATAAGACTAGCGTTGTACGTAGGGCCAACGATAAAGTTTTTATAAGGGGTCATTTCGATCCTCCAAATAGCCTTTAAATTAGGTAACTTTTAAATATTAAAATACCTAGGCTCTCTAGTAACTCTATAGGGTTAGAAAGCCATTTTTCCCGGAGATGACAACTTGACAGACAGATTTCTGATCCGAAAAACCAGAAAGATTTGAAAGAAATAATGGTGTTAGTAGGACAGTAGATGACAACTCCACCCGGGCTGTGACCTGGGCATGACTTTCCAAATAGCCTGGACAAAAAGTTTGAAGATAGTTTCTTCATTATAGCTGAGCAAAACAAAATAGAACTCGAGCAGAGGTAAAATGCCTAACATAGAGGTATTCAATCTTAGTACTCAGGGTTGGCAACGTATTTGCAGTCATGAGTATGTAAGTGTCAGTTCCCACTTACCATGACGTGGTTTAAGTTGGTTCTGTTGCTCCATGTTTTTTTTAAACTGTAATTTCCCTTTTAGTTTGATTGTCCTCTTTGGGACGACGTCAGTGACGCGGCTAAGGACTTGGTCCAGCGAATGCTTACCGTGGACCACACGCAGAGAATAACTATTCAGGACGTGCTCAACCATCGATGGATAAGGGTAAACTTTTATATTTCATAAAATATTGTGTGTTAGATGGAAAACCGATTGTTTAAGACTGCTCTGATTTTTTTATAAAGAGTGGCATCATTTTATTCTGTTGCTTCCTCTATTTTGCCGTAATCATTGTTGACAGTGAAAGCTTTATTTTCTGTTGGATTTCCAAATCGTCAATGTCATGTCCATACAATTTTGAAGAAGGCAATATTGACAGAAGATTTGCTACATCATCTGTTATTAAATTCAGATGCTCGGTACTGGAAAAAAGGTAAAAAATAATACAGATTAATGAAATACAAGGTTTAGTAGTCGACATTTGAACTCGCACAAATAAACTTAAGAACGTGGATCAAGTTTCTACGTGGAAACTAGGTTCAGGTTATAGAGACCAAGCTAAATTAGCTAAGGAGGATTGGACCTCTTCGCGAGAGTATGGGTTCGATAGCATACGCATGCCCTGGGATTCTATTCTACTCGATTAAACCACATTTCTTTTGACATAACGTTGACTATACGATAAGGCCAAACCAGCGACACCAGTGTTTCAAAGCATAGTATGGCATGTCGTTCTAATTTATATGTAGAACAACGTAGTGTCATCGGCGTAACACAGACAACGTTCGTGTGGTTCTAGCGAAGAGGACCGATTCTGCTTAACCTCAGTAGTAGGTTAGTGAGAATGATTAAATGGATGGTATGTACGGCCACAAACGTTAATTTAAAAAAAATAGGCTTGATGTCGTCAATGTCATTAGAGATGCCAAATCATTTGTAACTTATAGGAAACTCAACCTTATTGTTGTAGCATGTCTGATTGACTTTGGACCTAAGGTGGGTCCCAAATTTAAGTTCTTGACTGTACTAACACGACTCCTCTTTATAACCAGGACCGCGACAAGCAGAACCGCATCCACCTGTCGTCCACCGTGGACGAGCTGAAGAAGTTCAACAGCCGGCGCCGCCTGCGCGCCGCCACGCTGGCCGCCGCCGCCGCCGACGACGAGGAGGAGGAGGAGCAGCCCGCCAGGAAGCAGGTCATGCTAGAAGAGGCTAGTGCTGCTGGTAAGCACAAAAAAAATGAACATGTGCAGCAATCTATACTAATATTACGAGTATAAATATGTGAAAGGAGATCATTCATTTTAGGCCTTTTTCGAAAGTGCCGCCCAAAAAAAAAATTGGTATATAATTATTTTGAGTAACTTTCCTTATGGCATGAAAGCTGTTGGGTCATTCTCGGACTTTTTATTTTATGGGTTCTATGACGGCTCATCAATTAAAGTCCGTGACTATGCTATGAAAAAGTCGATCTTTCGACCCTCTATAAAAGTGTCAGGCAATTAACCGACAGTTTTCGTGCCAAGTTGTTCAACATATCTAGCGATATACACCAACAATTTTTTATTGGCCTGCATTTAAAAAAAAAGCCATAATATGTATGAAGGATGAATGTTCTCCTTTACTTTGTCTGTCTGTTTGTAACGCTTTCACGACTAAACCGATGTCGATGAAATTTGGTATGGAGCTTTGACATAAAGGACATAGTTTAATTTTTCCCTTAAGTAGCGATAAAGGACTCCTACGCGAACGGAGTCGCGGGCAACGGCTACTCCAAACGATATCGGTTTTTCCCCAAGTTATAGTTTTTTTTTTTATCTTTTTTATCTTAGGTCACGGAGCAAGCTTAAACAGCACCTATTTTGCTCTCGACTAAAAAAAATTAGGTACTGTTTTTATGAAAGCCCCTATAAATTCATTGGGGTCAAGTGTGGTGATCTACGCGGCCATCAGATAAGGACTAATTCGTTTTTGTGCAATAGCGTTATAAAGAAAAGTCTTTGAAGCTCTCGACGTATGGTGCGATCGTACTTTTGAAATCACTTTTATTGCTTTTAATTTTCTGCTGTCGATAATATTTACAGATATTTTAAAACGATTGAGGTTACCTAAAGAGAAGTAAACACCACCACCTTAATAAACATCTCTAACTGTTCGTCTTTACCTAGCCTAGGTTAAATATTGATGTTTTCTGCTCGGCAGCCGTAAATCTGGTGGTGGAGTCACTAGATGACGTAGCTGTGCTGCAGGACGGGCCGCGGCAGGTCGACCCCGACCTGTTCCACGCTATGCTGGATGACACGCAGCTACGCGCTCTGCTCGAGGCGAGTATACCGGCATTTGAGAATATGAACGCACGTCAATTCAAAAACTTAACCTTGTCCGTATAGTAGAGATAGAAAGCACGGGGAATTTTGTAAAAAAAAACATGACATCATAATATTTCCGAATATTTCGGCCTTAGAAATCGTATGGGTTTCTTTAAAGTTTATTTGATTTGTGACTTTTCCATAAATTGTCCCTGTTCATGATCCAACACTTCTTATCTCTCGTACAAGTATAAAAAGGGTCCTTTTAGGGATAATGAATAAATATCAAGAGACAACGTTACACAAAATGACCTAGTCCCAAATTAAGCTCGAACCTCTAGGATAACAACGATAAACCTTCATATCCAAGTAATGCAGGAGGTAAAAACAATAAGCGTTCTTACAATATCCATATCTCTCTCTCTCTCTCTCTCTCTCTCTCTCTCTCTCTCTCTCTCTCTCTCCCCCCCCTCTCTCTCTCTCCCCCTCTCTCTCTCTCCTCTCTCTCTATGAGAGCCATGCTCTTGTCGGTGGAGTGATCACACTGCTTGACTTTCTGGTACGACCCAACCTTAACCGTCTTTTTTATATGCTCAAAGTAATTTCTTCTTGGTCTTCCTCAGCCTCTCCTTCTGTCTTTCCTTCTGTGAGGTTTTTAAGGAAAATGTCGTGTCGATTGTACAATATCCATACGAATCATTATTAAATACATTTCTAATTCCGCTCCCGTATTTAGCGAGCTGACTGTCAAGTTTAATATCGGAGACGTTGCTCGGGCAGGTGTACGACCGCATAGCGAGCACCGTGGTGGTGACGAGCGGGCGCGCGCCGGCGGCGGAGGGCCGGCAGCGCTGCCGCCAGGCGCTGGAGGCCGCCGCCCGGCCCGCCGCGGCCACGCCGGCCACCGCCGGCGCCATACACGACCTGAGGAGGGCGCTAGCTCTGCCGCATATTAAGGTCAGTCATTCGTCTACACTAATATTATAAAGAGGAAAGATTTGATTTTTTGTTTGTTTGTTTGTTTGTTTGAATTGAATAGGCTCCGAAACTACTGGACCGATTTCAAAAATTCTTTCACCATTAGGTTCCTACATTATCCCTGATGGACATAGGCTATAAAATAATTTCCAAAAATGTAGGGATCCGTATAAAAACTTTGATAATGTAGCCCAAGGTGTGAAAAAAAACCTTATATCGCATACACTGCGGAAAGTATTGACAATGGAGCAAAGTGATGTAGTACCGTTTTAAAGAAGACATCAATATCCACAACAAAATGTGCAATACCATATGTCTAACTATTACAGTTCAGTCTTTCAGTACCTGTAAATTACTTTTTGAATTATTCAAATCGGACATACCATTCAAAAGATATAGGGAGTATAATTTTAATCAAAATTGAAAGAAACAGCGCTCTATTTAAGTTGGCTCGAAGTGACAAATGGTTTTATCTACAACAGAGAATAGACAAGTAAAATTTGGCTAATGGTTCCTCTATGTATAAATGAGTATAACATCACATCATAGAAATTAAAATTAACCAAAACCATCCACAATTTCATGGATAAATCCATGCTACTAAATATACAAAAACAAATTTTGTCTATTCAAAAATGTGTCTACTAGTGGTGATTGGCTACTCTGTGGCAACGTCGACAATGTCGTCTCCATTAACTTGCTGAGGCTCTACTTTGAAATCCGTAATTCGAACTTCGTCTATTGCTATCCCTTTTGCTCTCGACGCGTCACTAATTCGCAAGAAAGTGACGGAGCGATCCGAAGTTCGAATTACTGATTTCAAAGTAGAGCCCCTGTTTCTGTCAGCTGTCACGTGACTGTCACCTGTGAACTGGGAAATTGGCGGTCAAGAGTCAACGCTGCAAACATATCCGATTTTTTTTTCTACACTTCTTCACTATCACGTCACTATCACTACATACATAGTATAAAACAAAGTCGCTTCCCGCTGTCTGTCTGTCTGTCTGTCTGTCCCTTTGATGTGGTTTTTTTTAATGGATAGATTGATTCAAGACTATCTGTCTGTCACCAGGCTGTATCTCATGAACCGTGATAGCTAGACAGTTCAAATTTTCACAGATGATGTATTTCTGCTGCCGCTATAACAACAGAATAAAATAAATATTTAAGGGGGGCTCTCATACAACAAACGTGTTTGTGTTGCCGTTTTTTGCTCGATATTAATAGACGCTGGAAATATTCACAAATGTTACGGTTCACTACTGTTTTACCAAATCATCATTTGGCAAACAATGTCATTTGCGGGCCTAGACCTGAGCGTAGAGTGTTTTTCCCATTCACGCCGTGGTATTTGGCAGAGCTAACCTACAATAGCGCAACGCGGAACCTTCGAGATCCTGAACTGTCTATCGGGGCTTTTCAGGTGGCTGATGACCTTTTTTACAGGCGTTTTTCAGCGCGCTATTCAATCCTCGCCTTGATGCAGGAGGTGGCGGCTTGAAAAACGCCTGTTAAAAAAAGGTCGTCATTAAACTTGGCGGCCGCTATGATCGTTTTCTTAAGTTTTCTGGGGTGGCGAATGTCGTCTGGGGTCGGTTTAAGATGGCGGCCGCAAAAGCTATCGCGTTCGTGTTTCATGTTTTCGGGGATAGCGAGTCGTCCTGGGTACCGTTTCTTACGTTTTCGCGGATGGCGAATTCAAAAATGATATCAAAATTTGAATTCAAGATGGCGGCCATGGTGGTTTTCGAAAAAGTCGTCATGGGTATCGTTTCTTAGGTTTTCGCGGATGGCGAATTCAAAAATGCTATCAAAATTGGAATTCAAGATGGCGGCCATGATGGTTTTCCAAAAAGTCATCATGGGTATCGTTTCTTACGTTTTCGCGGATGGCGAATTCAAAAATGATATCAAATTTGGAATTCAAGATGGCGGCCATGATGATTTTCGAAAAAGTCGTCATGGGTATCGTTTCTTACGTTTTTGCGGATGGCGAATTCAAAAATGATATCAAATTTGGAATTCAAGATGGCGGCCATGATGGTTTTTGAAAAAGTCGTCTTGGGTATCGTGTTTCATGTTTTCGGGGATGGCAACTTCTAAAATGATATCAAATTTTTAATTCAAGATGGCAGCCGTGATGGTTTTCGAAAAAGTCGTTATGGGTATCGTTTCGTAGGTTTTCGCGGATAGCGACTTCGAAAATGATATCAAATTTGGGATTCAAGATGGCGGCCAAGATGGTTATTGAAAAAGTCGTCATGGGTAATCGTGTTTCATGTGTTCGGGGATGGCAATTTCTAAAACGATATCAAATTTGTAATTCAAGATGGCGGCCATGATGGTTTTCGAAAAAGTCGTCATGGGTATAGTTTCTTTGGTTTTCGCGGATACTGAATTCGAAAATAATGTCAGATTCGAAATTCAAGTTGGCGGCCATGATGATTTTCGAAAAAGCTGAAAGTGTTTCATGTTTTCGGAGGTGGCAACTTCGAAAATCATATCAGATTTGTAATTTAAGATGGCGGCCATGATGGTTTCCGAAAAAGTCGTCATGGGTAATCGTGTTTCATGTTTTCGAGGATAGCGAATTCGAAAATAATGTCAGATTCGGAATTCAAGATGGTGACCACGATGGTTTTCGAAAAAGTCGTCAAGGGTATCGTTTCTTATGTTTTCGAAAATGATGTCAGATTCAGAATTCAAGATGGCGTCCGGCCTTATTTACGAAAATGATGTCAGATTCGGAATTCAAGATGGCGGCCGGCCTGATTTACGAAAATGATATCATATTTCCAATTCAAGATGGCGGCCATGATGGTTTTCGAAAAAGTCGTCATGGGTAGCTATCGTGTTTTATGTTTTCGGGGATGGCAATTTCGAAAATGATATCACATTTATAATTCAAGATGGGGGCCATGATGGTTTTCGAAAAAGTCGTCATGGGTATCGTTTCTAAGGTTTTCGCGGATAGCGAATTCGAAAAGGTTTAGGTTTAAAGACATTTATTCCCATAAGAATTTTACATAATTCACTTAAATGAGAACTTAATTATTTGAATAAAATTATGACGATGAAGACAAAACGTACAGTGCAATCTTACTTAAATACAAAGAAAGAAACACAAAGAAACAAAAAAAAAAGGTACATTTCAAAACCCCTGGTATAAAAATAATGCGGTTGCGCTCACATTGTAAATGCAGCGTCTTAGTTTTAAGTAAACAGGTCGAAATAAACCAAGATGCAGGCTAGCGAGTGGATGTGGCATAGTAACGGGTAAGTAATATCTGGTAAGTTTAAGATACTTTTAAGGTGTGATTTGTACGTAATAATACTTAGTGCGATATAATATAATTTTCTACGCGTAGGTTTTGCAGTGCACATGGATATATAGTTAATTATTTTGGATATGTAATTTGAGTGCTTTTTTAAAACTGGCAATAGACTTACATTCTTTAATAGCTTTTGGTAGTTTATTGTAGAGTTTAGCACCTTCAAAGCTGATACATTTTTTTCCATAATTTGTTCTAGGATGACGCAAAATTAGGTTGTCGGCATTTCTTAGTTTTATTCTTTGTACTGTATGTTTTTTCATGAAGGAAATATTAGTTTGTATATCTTTATTAATAATTTTGCGAATAAGTAGACAGGTGTAATATTTATATGTTTGTGAGACATTCATAATTTTTGTATCTTTATAAAGTTTTCGAGTTGGTGTTAGATAGTGATAATTAAATAAAGACTTTATTAATTTATTTTGTTCTGTCTGAATTTTTGTTAAATTAGTTTTTCCTGCCGTGCCCCATATTTCGATTAGGTAATCGAGATGTGGTTTGATTAGAGAGTTATAAATTAAATATTTTATATTGCGTGGAAGACAGCGTGAAATACTCCGGACCATTCCCGTAAGAGAGCTTAGTTTTTTTATAGTTTTGTCTAAGTGGGGTTTCCAGGTCAGGCGGGTATCCAATATAAGTCCGAGATATTTCTCGGATGTTTTTTTACTTATTGTTTGATTATTTATTGTAGGGGGTGTAAAATCGTGTATTTTTTTATTTTTTGCAGAAAATATTACATAACTGGTTTTAGCAGCGTTGATCGTGAGTAAGTTACATTGAAACCAAACACTTAAGAGTTCTAGGTCACTTTGGATGTCATTTATAATAATATCAATGGAATTACCACGGTAAAACAGGCTTGTATCATCCGCATATAATGTTAGGTCCCCTTTAAGTGCAATATCTTGTATGTTGTTTATGTAAATCAGAAACAAAAGCGGTCCCAGTATTGAGCCCTGTGGTACTCCACATGTAATGGGTTTAGGATCACTTTTGTATTCGTTGAGTGTGACCACTTGGCTACGGTTTTGGAGGTAAGATTTTAATATGTCATGTGCTTTTCCGGTAATGCCAATGCTCGTTAGCTTTTTCAGTAGTAAATCGTGACTGACAGTGTCGAAAGCCTTTTTCAGATCTATGAACAGACCTACAACTATTTTTTTATTATCTATACTATGTTTTATCGCTGTGACAAGGTCAGTTGTTGCAGAGAGCGTATTACTTTTTTGCCGAAAACCATATTGTTTGTGTGATAATATTTTATTAGAATTTAAATAGTTATTTAACCTAGTATAAATTACTTTTTCATAAATTTTAGAGAGAACTGGAAGGACCGAAATTGGACGATAGTTACCGGGATCTAATTTGCTTCCACTTTTATGAATTGGTGTAACTTTCGCTATCTTCAGGTTATCTGGAAATAGCCCTTGTTCTAAACTTTTATTTATACATATCGCCAATTCTTCAAATATTAGTAATTTTATACATTTTATAGATTTAGCTGTGATTCTATCCAAACCAGCACTGGTATTGACATTTAATCTATTTATAATATTAAGTATTTCCTCAGCAGAAACTGGTTCTAATGTACAGAGTTTGTCAGAGTGATAAGTTTTTGGCAAAGTATAACTTTCATTGATCTGATGCGGTTTTGGTATATTTTTTGCAAGGGTTGACCCGATCATAGAAAAGTACTCATTAAAATGTTCACAAATTTCTTGTGTATCAGTAATTGTCGCTGAATCAGCTTGCAACTTGGTTGGTGGTAAAGCTAATTGAATTTTGTTAGATGATAGGTCGTTAATGAGTTTCCACATTTTTCTAGGTTTATGTTCACAGGCCATAAATGCGTTCCGGTAGTAAGTGTGTTTTGCCTTGTGTATGTTATGTGTCACCATTTTTCTTGCATTTTGGAGTCGTTGTTGGGCAGTTGTATTCCCGCTATTAGTTCTTAGGTTTTGCCATATCTTGTTTCTTCTATTTATAGCACTGATGATATCTTTGTTTATCCATTCTTGTTTAGGCGGATTTAGGATCTTAACTTTTGTGATGCTGCATTGTTTCAGGCACTGTAATAGCTTTTTTTCCAGATTTTCATATACATACTCTTTTGCTTTCGTGTCAACAAGTGTGTACAGTTTATCGTAGTCGACTGCTTTATATTCAATTTTCTTACGGAGTGGTGGTTGATATTTTTTTACATCAATGAATATTTGCTTGTGATCAGCCATTGCGGAGGTTTCAGCCAATCGGTTACAAAGATATGCACTATTTCTGAGTGGTTATAATTACGTAATTGAGTACGTTCGCAGTGCAAACAACAGCGCGGACTATTTGTCGCGCGCCAGCCTGCCCGAGTCCGCCGCGCCGGCGCCGAGCGGCGCGCGCACCGAGCCCGCCGAGCCCGCCGCCGGCGCGCTCGCCGACCGGGCGACGTATGTGTGTTTCGTTACAGACAACGGTAGCATACCAGTAACGGTTAAGGTTCTTCGGGAAGAAACTGAGAAGGATGTTATTTTAAGTAATGTTATAAGGTTTATAAGGAACGGCTGGCCATCAAAAATAACAGATTTAAGAATAAAACCATTTCATATGTGTAAAACAGTGGCGTGCACAGAGATTTTAGACAGGGTAGACAAAAAAATAGGTAGGTACTAACTTACCAAAACTGTTGCATTGCGTCGTTATTGATGGGTGTGGGCTGTCGACGCTGTCGTGCGAGTTTAAATAACATAAAAACATCAAAAAACGTAAGTGGTGGTATGCGTACCTACTATTTTTTACCGACTTCAAAAAAGGAGTATACGTTCTACTGTATGTATTTTTTATGTATGTTCACTGATTACTCCGCCAATTGTGGACCGGTTAAAACATTTATTTTATATTACATTAAATTTATTTGTATACTAAATCTACTAATTCCAAATCAGGTGTACACCGGCCTTTCTTAATTAATTGAGTTTTTTCCGCGAAAGAAAGTTTTGAAAACCCATTATCTTTAATGTTTAGCACACACACACCATGACACCACTACGACAACTTTCACAGTACATTTTTTCAACTAAACTAACTTTTCGTAACACTCGTTCAATTCCTATTTACCGGCTTTTCCGCTCTCACCATGAAACACTCACTCACAACAAACAAACAATGGCGACTAAAAAACCAAAATAAATAAACATTATCATTCAAACGTATCCGGCAAAAATTAAATGACTGTATTTAGAACGAATTATTTCAAGCATTGCAACTCTTTAAAATTGCTAAGTAAACACTTCGGATTTAATCGGAAGCCTTCGCGAAGGCGCTCGGCACGAAAGACACTGTCTAAACGCTGCGTTTGTGTGCGTGAGTTGGGTTATTGTGTGCCGCGCGTTTATAGGAGCGCACACTACTTCATCCGCGTCGCTACGAGGTAATACATGGATATTTTGAGACATGATTAGTTTGTGTCTTCGCCGCAAGGTAGGTTTGCGGCGCTGGTGCAGCGCCATCGCCATGTGATCGCGTTAGAGAATGGTTTGAGGAATCGAAACTAATTTAATAAATTGATACACTGATGAGCGGACAGATGGCGCTAATCTAAGATTTAAAAAATATTGATTTTGTTGATTGATAATAGATAAAACAAATACATTCTGTATTTATAGTAGGGTAGACAGTGTCTTTCTGTCTTTATGGAGTGCACGCCACTGGTGTAAAACGCAACTGGCCGTTGAAAATGGAATAGTTATGAGAGGCCATAAAGTAGTCATTCCGGAGACGTTACGTAACAAAATTCTAGCAGAATTACACACTTCTCATCTCGGTATAGTGAAAACAAAAGCGGAAGCTCGTTCTAGGTTTTGGTTTCCGGGAATAGACGAAGCGCTTGAACGGTACCTAGGGTCGTGCGAGGTGTGCTGTCAACTACGGCCCTCCCCGCCGCGCGCGGCGCCAGCGCCCTGGAGGCCGCCGGCGCAGCCATTCCAGCGACTGCACATAGACTTCCTCGGACCGCTTCACGGGCAAACTTATCTCGTGGCCGTGGATGCTTACAGTAGGTGGGTAGAAGCATATCAAATGATGTCAGATTCGGAATTCAAGATGGCGGCGATGATGATTTTCGAAAAAGCTGAAAGTGTTTCATGTTTTCGGAGGTGGCAACTTCGAAAATCGTATCAGATTTGTAATTTAAGATGGCGGCCATGATGGTTTTCGAAAAAGTCGTCATGGGTAATCGTGTTTCATGTTTTCGAGGATAGCGAATTCGAAAATAATGTCAGATTCGGAATTCAAGATGGTGACCACGATGGTTTTCGAAAAAGTCGTCAAGGGTATCGTTTCTTATGTTTTCGAAAATGATGTCAGATTCAGAATTCAAGATGGCGTCCGGCCTTATTTACGAAAATGATGTCAGATTCGGAATTTAAGATGGCGGCCGGCCTGATTTACGAAAATGATATCATATTTCCAATTCAAGATGGCGGCCATGATGGTTTTCGAAAAAGTCGTCATGGGTAGCTATCGTTTTTCATGTTTTCGGGGATGGCAATTTCGAAAATGATATCACATTTATAATTCAAGATGGGGGCCATGATGGTTTTCGAAAAAGTCGTCATGGGTATCGTTTCTTAGGTTTTCGCGGATGGCGAATTCGAAAATGATGTCAGATTCGGAATTCAAGATGGCGGCTGGCCTGATTTACGTAAATGATATCATATTTCCAATTAAGGATGGCGGCCATGTTGGTTTTCGAAAAAGTCGTCATAGGTATCGTGTTTCATGTTTCCGGGAATGGCAATTTCGAAAATGATATCAGATTTGTAATTCAAGATGGCGGCCATGATGGTTTTTGAAAAAGTCGTCATGGGTATTGTTTCTTATGTTTGGTTAGATGCTGAATTCAAGGTGGCGGACATGTTGTTTTTCGCTAAAATACTAAGGACATAATATATTCGCACGAAGGGTCGCACTTCAAGCAATTCATCGGTTAATTTATTGAAATGTAAGAATATACCGTTGGTTTTCCGAATAAAATAAAATAAAATAAAATAAATAAATAAACTGTGAATAAGTACTTTAGGTGTTAGTTGTTTATCAATCAGATTTTGAAATGAAATAAAAAATCTTTAGTAGTAAAAAAAATCAGTTCTTAACAATCTAACCCTAATATTCTTATCTTATCTTATCTTATCTTACTAATTTCATAAATGAGAAAGATTGGATGTTTGGATGTTTGTTACCTACTTCATCACGCTTCAACCATTAAGCGGATCAGGATGAAACTTGGCACGCATAATAATTTAGGTTCTGGAATAGGACAGGGTAGTTTTTATTCCGAAAAAACATCTCATTCGTACAGGAAATCAAATTAATCGTTAAAACCTGAGAATTTGCTCACAAGGTGGCGCCACTTTGTATGGACGAGTATCAAAATTAATTAAGAAGGTGAAATCTCATCTAGCCATGAGTGGGTAGTTTGTTTTTATTTCTGTTTACGTTTGTCATCCTGTAATCCTTTCAGTTTGTATTCATTGATGTGTGCGTACCTACACAAAAGTTACTAAAGAAACACACTTTTATTTCACCATACAAACTAGATGGCGCTAGCTCTGATTTAAAACTGTATCGAAGTGTTGCCTTGGTGTGGTCAAAGTCACTGGGTGGATAAGCGATTTTCCCTATACAGGGGTATATTTCGTTCTTGGTTCGGATAGGACGAACTTATGTTATTCATCCTGGTAAGATCAAATTCTGAAGTCCACGCCGAAGAAGTCGCGGGCAGAAGCTAGTAGGGAATATTTATGACTTTTTTCACAGCTTCTGCCCGTGTGGTGCCGGGTTTAGAATGTTGCCACTCCATGTCTTCCATTGGATGTCGTAAGAGACGAGTAAGGGACTTAAGGCTGTGTAGTGCTGTTAGGCGATGGGTTTGCAACCTGTCACTAATACACTGGATAACATCTTAGCCTGGTTGTGCAAAATGTGGTCACACAATTATCAACAAGTTTTTGGAGTTGTTGGTGAGTCTGTGGCTCTGCCTACCCCACTCTGGGAATGAAGGCGTGAGTTTATATATGTATGTATGTAAGTTGAGAAAAATCATTTTTTGAATAAATATAAAAGGGTCATACACAGATTTAGGTTACAGTCTTTCCTGTGGACATACCCGAAGTTAACGTTTTTAAGGCCTGATTTTCTGACTGAACCCTCATCCTCATAAACGGCGTTAGGTCTACTTTAGTCCTAGCAAATAAAAACATAACTTATATGCACACGAGCCTTGAACTATTGACCACAGGAGAGACAAGTTTTGTTTTTGCGAGTGTGTATGACCCAATAATAACCAAGATGGAAGCCAACAAAGATTTGTTCTAGCGAAACAGAATTTAACATTCAATTTATATGGCCGACCTTTTACATGACGTCACAATGCATATTGGATGTCTCTATCTAATCGCTGTCTAATTAGCATTTTGAAATGCGTATTCCTTAGCCGATTTCAATTTTAATTTCACTTTTGGTGATCTCTTTTACGGTATTTTCATATTTTCTTGAGAAATGAAATATATAAAAAAAAGTTTGCGTCTCGGAACCCTCGACAGAAGTGATAACTTAAACTACTTATTCTAAATAATATGTGGGTTAGAGTTAGAGGGAGGAACCTGCCTACCGCTGCCGTATGCGTGAGAGAAAGGGAAGCCAGACAGACTGGCGCCGTAACGCGTTACTTAACGAAGCAGTTAACCATCCCATAAGAAGTTATCACTTAAAAAATCTGCGCATATTGCCTATTATCTTTGTAGAAATGTTTCGTTGGGGAAAAGCAAGGAAACCGAAATGATCTAGAGAATTACTAAACATACTCGTAAAACATTTTCTTATGTGAAATTGGTTAGCTCTTGACCATAATCGAGACCAAAGATTTAGAACAACTGACTGATGGAGCCGAGGAGTTCACGACTTTCAACAGCGGCCCTGGTTGCAAATCTAGTGATGGGTGTTAGCTCTGCCGTATTAAGGAGTTATATTTATGATTATAAGAATGACAAGACTATCTGTGCTGCCACCAGTGGCACAGAATAAGTAATAGTACAAGTACAGAAGCGACTCTCTGTGACAGCAAACATGCGAATTTAAACCTACTCAGAACGCGTTAACAATAATAATATAATTGCACGGAATGGAAGTGACCTTGGTTACATTTCTGCGATCGATAGTGGGGGCGCTTCTAACGAGGCAAAATGCACCTTAAATCTGCGACGCGAGAGTCTGTATTATTTCGCCCGTCATGAGCTTTACTGACTTCGCCCACTTCGCAGGGCCGGCAGTTACTTTTATTCTGTGGCAGTTGTGAGAAAAAATAATGAATTTATTATTAATTGTAGTTTTCTTATGTAATTCGCTTAAGTTAAACGACGAGAAAAAATAGTAAATGCCAAATATTGTCCGCGACTTTTTTGTTGTTGGCTCGGATCTCCCTTTCTATCCAGTAGACGTACACTAGTTTTATCGTAGTATTATACTGTTTTAAACTTCAAAATATTTGTTAATTCTATTTTTATATTTTCTTTGTTATTTTTCTGTAATGTGATATGTGCCTAGTTTTTAGTTTTATTAATGCCCGACTGTGCACACCTGTAATTGGTACACAAACAGGACTTTTTTCTTTATACCTATCTTTCGTATTTGTATTTGTTTGTGCAACTGTTGGTCTGTCTAATTCAATCAGTTAGATTTCTCTTTCTTAGGTAGGTACAGTCAAGTTCATAAATTATGTTTACACTTTAGTACCTTGTCTGTTTAATGTCATGTTTAAACTGCCATATATAAATTGTCACAACGATTAAAGTGACAAGGTACTAAAGTGTATACATACCTATTTATGAACTCGACTGTACGTATGACAGACGTACTGAAATAATAAACTACCTATTTTAGGTAATAATTAACATTTTGCAAGATTTAACGTCGAGAAAAATGTTGAATATAACGTGAACGTCTTGGAAACTTAGCTAACTTGTCTGCTAGGTAAGTATTTTCTGTTTAACATTTTTTGGCGTTTACAATACAAACATGCGACACGCGACGACATTAATACCTAATAAACAAGAGGCAAAGAGAAATGCTGCCATTTCGAGTAGCCATATCAAACAAAAACCGGAATTAGGTACTTTGGTAGCGTACGGCGGCGCGCGTCAAGACGAGCGCGCGCATGACACTCAACTGATTAGCATCCTGGAGGCGGCCGCAAATTTTGTAGGCACTAAGCGCGGAGTGTCACCCGCCTGCCAGTGGTTCATCTCGCATCACCGACCGCGGCAATTTTTTTAATCAGTCTAAGTTAACGGACCTCGTGAAAAAAGGCAAAACTTGTTCTTGTTGATTTATGATTGTCAATTATTTGAATTTATTGCTTTATTATACGAGACAATGAGAAGAGTTACCTTTGCCACCTTAAATTCTCTCTAAGCGCTGAAAGCTTTTTAATAACTCTGTCAACTTCTTGTTACCACCAGCGCTACAAAGACTTACAACGGAAAATTCGTTTCTACGTGCTGCATTAAAAGTACAAGTAGTTCCTTTCGCTGTGTCTAGGTGGCTCTGGGGTTGACTGTTCAAATATTTTGTAGAACCTTTATTGATCGCAAACGCCAGCGACATCTAGTGAAGCAACTGGGAAACTAGTAAGTGTAACTCGCCTCTGCAGCTAGCATCAAATGCGGTGGTTTGGAAGTGAATAGAAAATAGTCCGCTGATTACTGTAATTGGTTTTTACTCTGCTAATGTAAAGATTTTTCTAGGAATTATGAGCCACATCTTATTTCATCACATCAGGTACAAACCGTAACTTATACGTACATTTAAATACATTTGAAGTCCAAAAATGTGAAGTATTTTATTGGGGAAAAAAATAGAAACAGGTTATAACATTGTCTGTGAATGGAATATTATAGTATCTTGGAAGTTTCAGGAGCGAAGAATATAATCTCAAATAAACCTCTATTCCCTGTGCTCCTGATATGGAGAAATACCGATAAAAAAACAACCATTCAATCTAAAACAACAATAAAATCATGACCAACTAAACCCCCACGATTATTTGCCTCTAACCTATCTCTCACACATTTCACTGACACAAATCCTAATAGACCCCATCAGTATGCTCATTTGATAGTGCCTTACCTTTTGTTTTACGTGAAACAGGGCCGTACCAGAGTTTTATTGGAGTATTCACGGGCAGAATACGCGATGAGAGTCCGTTGTAAACAAACTGGTACGTGCTGGTTCGTAGGGCGGAAATGATAGAGTGATCAGGGCTGAGAGGTGTTTAAGCACTTATCTAGACGATTCGAATTCGGAATAGAGAGGGGGTTGCAATAGTTAAGCGAGTTTGTTTTATTTTGGCAAAAGCGATTCGTTTGCCATTTCCTGGGTCGAAATCAATAACTAATGATAGGTACTATTTTTTATGCTATTTCTTTCGTTTAGAACGTTATTTGATATCTAAAATCTGAAGACGAAACAAATAAACAGTCGCATTTATAATATTAGGAAGTATTATAGTCTATCTAAATATTTTATGGTATCTCTTTTTTTAGTACAAAAAAAGACTTCCTAACAGCACTTAGTAAATTAAAACGAATAAAATTTGCTGTGATGCTATTTTGAAATAATATTTACAGAGAAATCAGGTTTAGGCATCCAAGTCACTCTTCTTGCGTATCTGGATCCGATATATCTAGAGCTCAATTTAATCCATTTAGGTGCATTTGGAAAATTTGTCGTGATCACCGACACTCATTTCAAGAAAGCGTTGTTTCATCGAATTTTCATTTCATCGAAAGCTAATTTCTGCTGAAACTTCATTGTTTTTAGGTTATCTTAAGCATGGGTTACGTAGGTTAGGTTAGGTTAGACCTGTGACCACCAAAAAATTATAACTCCTGCATGTGGAAATGCCTGTTCGATGAAATAATAATTCGGTGAAATGAGTGTTGGCGATTCAATGGTAAACCCAGTTTAGCTCTTATTCCCGTGTCGAACATCTGTATCCTTGTGTGCTAAGTTGCGATTCCTATGCCATCCAATATTCGTATTGTTGAAAAATATTCGTGTATATATCGGTGTCATTAGGTTTAGTGGCGCTGGGGCTCTTGCACCTTGCGTACAATTGATCCCTTTATCCATTGTTTAATAATCTACAATTCCCCTACTACTTCCATCCTTCCGCTTTTTATACTTGCTCCCTGTGTCCCTCTGCGATTCGTGTCTATTATGAGACATTAAAGACAGTTTATAAGTTACCATCATAAACCCTGCTTTCCTATTTGCAACAGTTACCTCTGCTTTCCAACTTTCAACTGCTTCCGTCCAGCTTTAAACAGCGGCGCAGAACCAATGTCCATTCCTCTAACTTATGAACAAGTGAGATTCCAGAACGTTCGCTCGCTTGGAACTTATATTGCGGAAGTTACGAATGTGGTTTCTAAACGTATTCTATTTACGTGGCATGTGGTGCCCTTATAAAAGTTTTATGTTATGCGCTCGTATTAGGTACTTTATTTACATGAACGGGGTTGCGTGGCAATATTTATCTAAGGGTTACGTGAGACTTTGTGTCTTCGCGTTTGGCAGAATCAAACGCTCTTAATCAACAATTGGTTGACACATTCAGAAACAGTTATTTAAAAGAACAACCTTGATTCCTTAAGCCATCCTTGTTGCGAGCTTCTTATTATTTACGCGCTTCGTTCGCCACTATGATGTGGTACAATATAATATTACAGAGAAAGTACATTAACCGCGTATAAGTTCTTAGATACATTTAGACGCGACTGTTTGGAAATTGCTAAGGACAGACAGAGTTGGAAAATAGAGGGAGAGGCCTATTTATAAAAAATATTGCTTAATCGTTCGAGCTTCGAAATTTTATCTCTACTTCCCGCAATATTTTGCTTATCTTAAGAGTCGCCAGTCTTTTATGTTCGGTCTCTATATTGAAATGGGGAATAGATAAGGTTGCTTAAAATTTGACACATTTCGTAAGTAGAAAATTATTTTTTTGACTCGAAGTTACTAAATCTATTCGCGGTTTGATTGTTGGCAACAGCCATTATAGTGAATAAGCCCATTTATGTAAAACAAAAAGTGTTTTAAAGTTAAAGTCGGACGTTATCGATGTTGTGAAGTTTTGCCAGACTTATAAATATTGTAATGTAAGATACTAGAATACGGTTCGACCGCCTGATATCCGAGATAAAAGCGAAGCCTAGCCTCGAATCTGAATATTATATTTTGTTCGTTATCCCCTTTTGTATGTGTTGATAAGTTTTACATCAGTACGTGTGCGTCCTGTACACGTATGTAATTTTCGAAGGGTTTGTAAATTTGTCTGATTTTGTTTTCACGTTACATGAGCAAGATGTCTTGTAAATTTTGTAAATTTCTTTTTTCGGTGAATTTAAAACACATTCGATTAGTGAGTTGTATGTGAATTGATTTGGTCACTTCAACAGAAGAATTTGTAGATCATGCAAGGGACCGAGAAGAAAAAGTATATACTCCTATCCAAAGAAATAACTATAATTTTATTAAATCCCAGTACAATGGTAAACAAGATTCTTATCAGTACCTACATATTCATTAGGTTCAAGTTCAATTCAATGAATACTATGCCTTGGTGAGGCAACACGCACATTAATTCGCAACTTCGAGTAATATTACTCTGACCATGATTTACGGTTGTCGCGGGTTATTCCCAACTAACTTTAAAGTTGCGAAATAGGACGCATTACGGAACTCCGTTCAAAGTGCTCTAACACCTAAAACGACTGACTCCTCAGGGAGCGTAATTTCCATATGAGCCGTTATATGACGGCAAAGCTAACCATCATTGCCAACGTTTGAAACCACGGTAATATTATTAATAAGAGTTAGACTGAGCATTAGATTATGCATGGTTGCCTCCCCTTCTGATATGTTTGAGACAGAATAATATTTTTGCGAGAATTTTATGAAGCGTTTATCGTCAAATTTCAGATCCATGAACAAATATGCGTGCAAATTTTATTCGGCAGTAAGATAATATGTTTTATATTGTTACAGAAAAACTAAAGTGTTATTTTAATTTTTTACTTGTACCAAATTGAACTTTTATCTCCAAAAAATGCCTAATATTATGTTTGCGCAGTGTTTCCGTATCAAAAAATTATATTATGCTTCTATTTTACAAAAAAAACAGTTTATGATATAAATACAAATATATACAAATATATACTGTACTTGAACGGAATGCAAAGCATAAGTTCGTTTATAATGAAAATTCTAATAAGTACGTAATTGGTAAGATTGCATTAAAATTAGTAATTATAATTATTTTACGTATAATATTTATACTCCATACAAACTACAAATACAACCATTAAAATCTAATATAACTGACAAAAACGCTATCATCTATTGTGTGCAACATGTTCCATTTTAAACACAATCCATTCCAATCTCGTATGCTGCGTATCTTTCAAACCTATCATCTGTAGGTAACCCTATAAATTCGCCCAAGCAATCTTGTTCCTAAAATCAATCATACCTTCAAATATATTTTCTCCTCGCCAAAATCTTATATTTATCAAAGCCATGGGCACCCTCCTCCGTATTAAATAGGGTTGACACTCAAAGTTCGTCGGCAAGCTATCGCGACGGGTGCAGCGCTCATTAATAACGTGGCAACCCTTAAACTGACAGCCGTTAGCTTACATTTGAATGTGTTAGCGAGAAGGATGATTCGGGAATTTTGACTTGAGTTAGAATTTTAGATTGTTTGCGGTCTTTGCCGCACTGAGAGCACTCGCTCGCTCGTTAGAATATTTTTACAAGCTTTTGTTTTACTTCACTTGTATTTCCTAAAATTTTGCAAGTCAAATTAAAACCAGTTCCCATCAATGGAATGGGCTAATATTTGGAATATATGAGTAAACCCGATGACAATGCAATATTATGGTACCATCGAGCTGATCTGATGATACAGTCGGAAAGTGGCGACGGGATCTTTGCTGTACTTAGTTTTACCCGCCGAGTTGGAGATCCTTACTTTCGTCTTGATAAGCAGATGATGTCTGAGTGGAAAAAATTATAGTCGGCAACAAAAGCTTGTCCCAAAAATGTTTTTTTTGACAGAAACTTATTTAAATGTTGTCTACTATCCATTGTGCATACGACGTGTTTATACAATCATGATAGGGCCTCATAATTGTATATATACTTAATGTACTAAATGTACTAAAAAAGCTCTTATGCATTCGGAATTCGAGTTACTGGTTTGCAAATTGAGATGTGCATAAGTGATAATAATAATGGCGGCTACTCGCTATTAGCTTCGTCTATCAGTTTTGACTGTTTATTTTTAAACTGTAACTTGAAGCTGTTTAGAACAGGGAGTTTTCACAGTACACACGCTAAGTTTTAACTAACATCTTTGATATCAATCAGCCATGATATACTTATGTAGAGTTGACGTTAAAATAAGGCTTCATGGCAGTTTTTTCTATTTGGACAGATACACAGTAAGTACGTACAAATACTCAAAAAATCGAATAAAGAATTCTTCTCCGTCTTTTGAATTGATCACAGTTAAGGTATTGTTTATTTTACGCGAATACAACTTGTATCTCTAGATTGACTCAATAACCCATTCATACTTCAGACTTAATAAATAACTAATTGATCTTCTGGGCGCTGTCGACTGTTAACAATGAATGGGTAACTTTGAATAATACTGTAAGGTACATTTTCAGAAATCTGTTGCCACTTTTGTTAAGTTATTTTCAAGTGCATGCAATTTTTTGATCTTTGGCTTTTGCGTCAAATTCTTTTCATCTTTAGAATACTTTTCTAGATCACATGTCATCGATATATTACCACTTCTTTTGAATCACAACCAGCTATTGATCACTTTGGTGCTCCAGATATCCTCATTTCCGATTTGAAGAAGCTTGGATTAATTAAAATAGGTTGATTGAATTTCTTTCCTATAAATTAACTCCAATTTCTCAAAATCGTCGATTCCCTTTCAAGTTTAACCTTATCAAAATCGTTCCGAATCCTCCTTAGCACTGAATTGTCACTTTTATTAACAAACTTTGGAACTTCATCTTCTTTTTCGCATTTCTCTTATTGACTCACTTTAAAGTTTTGGAACTCACTGCGATATTAAGTTTTGTAAATTCATTGCGAAATGTTATAAAATTTCCTAGCGATATCGTTATACTAGCAGTCGCGTGAAATATTTCATTTATATACGATTAAAATTTGTAACACGCTCAGTAAGTATGAATAAATGTATTAAGGTCAAATTCCCTTTGCTGTGATTCGATATTTTGATAGTTTAGTAGGTTATTAATTATTATATTATTAGGAAAACTGAAAGAGATCCCGACCCTTTTGTACGCGATTGTGCAACGCATGTGGTAAGACTGTTAGGGCGCTCATAAAGGTATGTTTAGTATTTTTCCATGTTTTTTATAACTTATGACATAAAAGTACAATTTTTTCTATCGATCGATACTTTTATACATAAGGATTTTTATAAAATTTTGAACCGCTTCCGAAATCCTATCTTTTAGGTTAAGTACATAAACTGCATTCAATTTAGTTTACCAGTTCCGAGAAACATAATACCCTCCTTTTTCGTGTGGGAGGTAAAAAATTAGTTTATATCATTATTGTTGGTGAACGGAACCTGTATAAACAAATCAAATGTCACCCTTTCAGTTTCGCTAACTTAAAGGGTTAGTTTGACTTCGGACCCCTAATAAGGCAAATATTTTCCAAGTGTTAAGGGTCATCCTCACTCGGCTCTCCCGCAATACAAGGATACCTTAGTTAAACGAAAATCCCCGCTGGCGTTTTTGTAAAGTAATAAATTAAATTGGATTCAGTACCTACGTTGGTTTACTTGGGCCGTTTGTTATTATGATAAATTGCTATCTCAAAATACTTATTCGTGTTCAAAATAATTATCCGCGGTTAATTAAAATGCAGATTTCTTGTAAAAGATTGAAATGAAAGAACGAAGCTCTTTTAAAACAAGTCTCTTTCAAGATGAAATAAAAAGAAGTTCACTTATTATGTTTGCGTAGAAATCTTACTTTCTCTGTTTACTTACTTGAAGTGATATGAAAATTGCTAGTGCAGTTCTTATATATATATATATCCCTAGAGACTTTGCACAACCAAAGCTGTATACCAACTTTAGAATTCCTACACTCGTTGGAACTTTGTGTTGCCCAGTACCCACAAACTGCGGAATTTGCGAGAGAAAAATTCCAAGTGCAACCTTTCTAGGTGCCTTAAAATTTTTCGAAAATACTGGAAAATTCTTTAGCTAGAAATTTTGGAAGGTCTTGGTTGTCTAAGTTGTATTTTTGTTGGTTCTAAAGCATTTGCGAACAACTTTGTATGCTATTAAGTAAACAGTGATCATTTTGTCAAGTGCCGAGATATCTTTCTCGTTGATGTTTGGTTACAGTAAGTGCTTATTGTTTTCGAGTGCGGCTCATTATTTCCGAAAGTTTGTTTTACTTGGTGCGAATGGAAATTCTGCTAAATACCATTAAAAAATCTTTTCGGAAATTATGAGCCCCACCCATAAAATGCAACTGGAATAGTATGGGACTGGAACAAATGACACCAAGAAAAACTTATTTTAGAAAATTACGAGTCAACACTCTTGTTTTGTAGTTGAAACATAAGGGGTATTTAAATATACCTATTGCATATTGTTTAAGTAAACTTGAAAAATTGCAGATTCGTTTCCTTTAATTATTTATTTTCTAAAAAGCGCGATTCCATTCGGAACAATGATGATGATTTTGATCATTCAGATCAATACTGAAATTCCTTTTGGACTGATTTATATAACGAAAAGGTAAAAAAATAAAAAAAACATTGTGAATTTGAGTTAGGTATAGTTTTCATTAATTATAAAACAATGTTTTTAATAGCTTGTTTTTACTAAGCTTTACTGCTGCTGTAGCATGTTTGCTATACTAGAATCTAATTATGAAAACCGCTTGTAACCTGCTAACTTTAAAAACTGGGCTCCTACATAAATTATCCTGAGCTGAATTTTCATCCCAACTATTTAAAATTTAATCAACATTGCCTACTAAACACAATTCAGGAGTTGCCTGATTAAAGTTAAAAATCGTGTTTTTTGAGTTCTCGGTTGTTTTTTTGCGGCGTTAGAGCTTAATCCTCTGTGTGTTGGTCATTAATCATTATGCTAATGGTTTCGAGCTTCAGTAACGTGAGGATGGAGATAACGGCATCCGGTTAATTCGGTAACTTTTTGCTTCCGTTTGTAAGTTTTAGTAATTTAAAGTTTATATACCGCTTTTTGTTCTATTTTGTTGTGATTTTGTGGAACACATATTTAAATAAATAAATATCAGGGGCCAATCTCTCACTTACATTGACCTACTTCCAAACTAAGTTCTCGGTTTTTACTATGGGTACAACGATTGAAATACTTATATCCAGACCCGACTAAATAATGTTTTAATTGAGAACATGATATATTATGTAAATGAATTTATCAGTAGCATATACATATTACATAATAAATAATGATAAAATATTAAATAAATACAATCTGTCATTTTTCATCGTGTGTCAAAAAAAAATGTAGTGTTAAAGCAGCTTATAATTAACATGTTCAGTCTACTACAAAGAGATGTATCCACTTTTTCACCTTATTGCATTGTAGTACGTACTTATAGCAATGTTGGATTAATTGCTGATTATGTTCATCTAATTTGTCGATTTCGTCTCGTGTGGTAATATAATACTGAATTGATATAAAGACATCAATTCAATGCTGATTGTACCCTTCTCCATGTTTATAGACAGTCAGAATCCATGCCTCATATTGTGATCAAAAATAATCGAAGACCCAATTTTTTATCAAGCGTGTAAGTATTTATTAAAAGAAAACGTGTCATTGAGAGTTATTTTATCTTAAAATTATGAAAGCAATCATCAAGTGTACACATCATTCAAAGACCTTACTTGATGTTCAAGACTAAAAACGTGATTATGGAGTAATAATGGTAAATATCTTCGTTTAGTTTAATTTACATCTTTGCCTATTTCAATTGACACCGACATTGCTTATTTTCCTAGTGATACTTTAGAGCTTATAGCTATCTTCAAATTGCCCTTAACCCTTCTCGCAATTAGCAAATTAAAGGCATACTTCATCATTACTTGGAAAACCTACATTATATTCAATCAAGCGCCGCCATTTTGTTTTAACTTAACCTACATTCGATGAATATCCACCTTTGTAACCGTAGCTTCAGAATTACAGCGGAGTGTCATATCCCATTTAATTGTTCGGAGCCAAAAGCCAATTTCATTTGATCAAGACAATTGGGTATTGTTAACAACGAATGAATCGGGAGTTTAATGGGAGATTCCTGTAGTTCTAGAAGGTTATTTGGTGGGATGTTTGTCATGAAAATTGAATTGTTAATGTAACTTAGGTATAATGGTTTGTGTACGTAAAACTAGATCACTGATGTGACAACTGCTAACGAAGCAGTTCTCATTTCAAGTACAGTTTGTGAGTTTGTATTTCTCTCACTCGCTCCTAATAAGAGCGTATGAAAGCGAGTGAGAGATAAGTACGTACCCGAAGAGCCACATTTTAAGAGCTATCGCACTGTAGTTACATTTAAATTAATCTATCAAGTTAATCACTAGTGATCACTATTCATAGTTTATTCTGGTCATTTTTACATTCATTTTATTAAATTCCACTGATACACACATACACTAGAGTTGGCAAAATATTTCAAATTAAGGGTCAGTGTCATTACCATTTTATCCAAGACTTATGGTATCTATCCGAGCCGGGAGGCGAGGGTGGATAATGAAGTCGAGGATAAAATGGGTTTTAAGACCGAGTTATACACTCTGCTTTTCACTTCGATTACGAAAAAATAATGTAAATTCTGTTACACACCAAGTTTTGCAAAGAAAACAACTAATTAATAGTTAAAAACTAATTAAAAGTCCTTATTTTTTTATAATTTTTCTGCATGAGCTTTTAACTAAAACGCAATACTGCCAACTCGTACGTTGATTTTGTAATGTTTTTGTTAATAATGCTGGTTTTTAATAGTTTAAAATTTCTTTTTTGTTAGAAGCAACATAGAATGCAAGTAAATAAGGCAAATAAATTAAAGTAAATGTATTCAAATAACAAGTTTATTTAATGCAGTCACCTCGTCTGTCTGGCTGTAGGGCTTAATTGTCTTAATTGGCTTAATTGTATTATGACGACAACACTTTATGCATTAGTGTATAAAATGCGATTTTATGCAGCCTATACCCAGCATAAAGAAAGACTTTACGGGCCAAATAAGTAAAAAAATAATTGTTAACGAGTATTGTAAAGTAAACTGATCACAGTAGCAAATGACATGCAATCTCTCAGAAGCACCTTAACGTGTGTCGAATCTTTGTTGTGTTGGCTTACCACTACACCCCCGCCCATCCATCCCCCTCATCCCATTGATTTACCAACAAACTGGAGTGACGTGCAGTGAAACGAAGCAGCAGATTCCTTTCGTATGGTTCACTTTACCAGGTAATCCGTGTGAAATCCAATGATCAAATAGTGGGCTTAAAATGAAATTCATATGTATAGGAAATATGTTGTCAATAAATTCCAACATGTCTGCCTTAATATCGTTATAGATCGATCGATTTTATATAGCCTAGTTTGTGCAGTTCTGGTAACCTTTATCAGGAGGCACGAGAGTGGATTTTGAACTGATGCGTGTACTTTTGCAACGTGGTTAATGTTCCCAATGGAATGCCATTATGACGGCATAGATACGTGTGGAAATAATGAATCAGCCAGCAGTATTTATTGAAGTTTCGGTTTGAGCGACAGCAAATTAAGAGTATTGGCAATTAGTGCAATTTATTACAAGCGTTCGACCTCGAGTTTGTTTAACGTTATTCCTTTTTATCTTATTTAAGAGCAAGGCTCTTGTCGGTCTAGTATTCATCATGCAATATCCTCCATTTCTCTCTAGAAATTACCATTTTATTTACCTGATTAAACGACATGACGGCAATCTTCCGTTCTTTTTGATTCATGTAACGTTTCTCCTACGTCACTATATCATTTTCCGAAATGAGAATATGGGTATTCAATCACTTGCTACACAAATATTTCAGTTTTTTTTAGGACGATCTTGTTAGGTTAGGTGAGTTTTATAAATATCATGAAATTTTTACAGTTTCGAAAAAAAATCGTTTTGCAATATAATATATTGGTGAAATAAATCAAACTGTGAAACGTTTTTTAGCAAATGATGGTAACATATTGTTTTATATTTTTTTGTTGTCTTTACGTTTGTTGGTACCTACATCGTTAAACAAAAGTAAATGGATGCCCCCCTAGTTATCACGATTTTCTTTAATTTAAGCAGTTATAGAGTACTTTGGTTTCAATAGCATGTTCCTACTTTTCCATATTCCCGTGAAGACTGAAACCATTTCAGGTAGGTATTCGTCAAAGCCTGGCAAACTTATTATCGATGCTAGCGTCGTGTAACGAAACAAATGTTGAATTTTATTACTAATAGCTGTTTCTGCTGTCTACAGATAATATTTATCATGTTATTTCGGTCAAATGAATCTTTACCCAAATTTAAATTTCTCAAACAGTTATTTGTAATTGTTTTAGTTTTATTTACAAAATTAGAAAATAGCGTTTAGCGAATTAGAAAATTCTTCGTGTAAGACTTAGTGACTACAGTAAAATGCAAACTTTTAACTATATACCTACGCGGGAATTAATCGCGTTACAAACGCGAAGGTAAATGATTATTTTACTACGCGATTAAAGCACTATTTCCACCAAACGGCCCGCAACGGATCGGAACGGAATGAATTTTATGGTCTTTAAACGATATTAAATCATGTTCACAGTATTTAAAGTCTATATTACCAAGCCGCGCACAGCAACTTGACCGCGGGCGTCTTCTGCGACACGCGATCTTAGCCGAAAGTATGCTGCGACGCGCGATCGGCTCCGTCATAAATAGACAATAATAATTTTCATAGACGCGATCGGCTATCGCCGCATCCGTCAGTATCCTTTCCGATTCAATGCGATGCGAGCCGTTTGGTGGAAATCATCCTTTAGGCTTCTTTCCCACGGCAACATCCCGTTTTTAGCAGGACCGTTTTTTTGCAGGATCCAGTTTAGCAGCATACGTGCTACTATGGTAACATTCACACCAGTATTCGGTTTGCAGGAACGACGTTGTCGTGGGAAAGAAGCCTTAGTCTCGATTTATAGTTTTAGTACTTATACATTGTATTTGACCAAAAATATTTCGCCCAAACAGAAGAGAGTCATAAAAAATATATCGCGGAAATTGTGCTAGCAACCCTCTTCTCAGTTCTCGATTAATTTTCTTTTGCCTGTGATTTCTCACTGCTGGGCAAAACCTCCCTCTTTCCTTTATTCGCTTATGTTGTTGCTATGCAACTGACCGATCTTTTCGAAGTTCATCAAGCGATCTCCCTCGAGACCTGCTTCGACGCCGAAATCAAGTCTATGGGAGCCAATTAAAACTTTTCTTGACTAACAAGAAATTACCCAAGCGTCAAACATCAATAACCGTACATTTTGGAAATGTTTACAAAAAATAATTATAGCATGTCTGTCTGTGTCTCTGGCACGGTACTGTATTTTGACTCTATCCGACATTGTTTGATTAATTATCTCCCTTGTATAAACACCTGTGATAGCAAACAACTGGTCCTCGGTTATTGACATAGTTATTGGTCGATTACGGTCGGCCACAAACTGAATTTCGCTTTGTGGCTCGACTGCACAAAATATTAACAACACTGAAACTTATTAGCTATAAGCAATTGGTTAGCGATTCATGTCAGGATAGGTCATATTACATTGTATTACCAAATAACAATAGGAGGTAAAAATCTTCTTAAATCCTCGTAACAAATCTACGGCTTTAGACAAGATGCATTGCGAGATCGTTATCGTTATCGAAAGTGTATAGGATTGATGTAAACTGATTACAGATCGCGTCGACCACTTAAGTCTACTCCATAAATACATCCATACAAACGTCAGCAGCGTTAGCACCTTGGTTAGGCCTACGGTCATTGTCGTCTTTGCATATTATTCCAGAGAAAACTAAGAAGTTTGTTTTTCTTCTGAAATGGAAACTACTCTCGATTCTACTTCTATTGAAATCACAAGGCTGGCAGTTATCATTATTACAGCAAATATTTTAAAAATAACAATGACGACGGTTAAAACGCGCAAATATTCACCCTGCCAGTCAATTTAGTTGTTAATCTCAATTCAAGCAGACGTCTAAACCATCAGACTACATTAGCAACTTCACGTAGACAGCTCAAAAATTGAATTTGCCACGACCCAGTTCATATTGTTCCGCTAATCTATGGTAACCGAGTTATCCGACGTGTCTCGAGCACATTTATCATGGCGCATCCAGTTAGTTTCACGTTCGGGAACAATGCGGAGATAGGTGATGTATCGTATGCAGATCCCATCTTTTCCGGGAGTTTTGATGGTGTTGTATGGGTGTTCATTGAGTTTTTAGTTGATATCCCTTCAAGCGGCAAGAAAACTATAGTTCGTTTAAATTTGAATTCTGAGTTAATGTCATGAAGTATAAATGGTTTTTTGACAGCAGCCGTTATACGGTTGCTTGCCACTCGAAGGGTTAAATTGAGGATGGTGAAATAGCTTTATAAATTCATACTAATCCATATTTAAACCATTTGCTTGTTTGTAACGGTTTCACAGCTAAACTTTTGCATTGATTTTGGTGATATTTGATACAAAGATAGCTTTAACCCCAGGGAAGGACAGGGCAATTTATGTCCCGAAAAATTGGACAGTTCAAGAGGCAACAGCAAGTATGTCTAGTAAATATGTTTATTAAATGAGTATATCTATCTATGTAAAAATCAATTGTCTTGCAAAAACTGGAGTATGGTTTGACCGATGTGAATAAAAAAGAATGTTGTGTTCCTAATTTTCAGGACAAGGTATAAAATAAACACCCGAGGGACGCCGGACACGAACAGCTCAGCGCATTGAATAATAATACAGTTTCTTCAAATCCTCGTCATAACATAACAGGAAATAATTTTCACTTGCATGAAAAGCCGTCAGTAGCTCTTGCGCATTAAAGAGGTAATTTTATCTCCGTCACGAGAGTTTCCATACATAACTTTTATAGGGTTCCATATAAATATTAATTTATTGCGGAAATAATATCACATGAATGCATTTTTTTTAAAAGGTTAAACATTAATAAGTATTTCATTGTTTAAGTAGTATTTTTACCCAAATGCTGATAAGCAGGATAATGCTTTAACTTCTGTGCATTTTGTATGTTTGCTTCTATGTTTTCGTATAGAGGCTGATCGGATGTTTCGATTTTATGAATTTTTCGTACAAGTTTTTGTTGCCGACTGTACTTTTTTTACAAAGTCATTATCTGCATATCAAGACCAAACTAATTTTTTATTTTTTTATTTATTTATTGTAAAGGGAAACATACAGCAGAAATATTACAACTAAATTAACAAATGTTCTTAATTCATTAGCCAAAATAGTTTCCACCTATAGTTAATACATTAATTTTGCTCAAAGAGTTAACATTATTATAGGTAATGAGTAAATATAATTAAATAGAAAACATAAACTAATACTTACTACAACTTAAAACTAAATTTTGAATTTTGAGATATTAATTAGAAAAGTAAATTAGTAAACCAATAGTGAAAGAAACAGTACCAATATACTTTAAGGTTTACAAATTATTCAATTACCTTCTTAATTGCAGAAACAAATTGATGATACTTAAGTCCGAATAAGTCAATATGAGAATATTTCTTATTATAAGTATTGCATGCTCTCACAAGGTATCCATTCTTTACATATTTTTTATGGCTGAACGATGTAGAGAACAACTCTGTGGACCGAGTACGGTAGTTAGGACATCTAAATGATACTTTACTCAAGAGATTTTGAGAGTCAATCATATTGTTTAATAATTTAAATAGAAACGTCACATCCCTCTTCTCTCTTCGCATCTGAAGACTTTCAACGTTTTCTGATATGAAAGACCTGAACTTGTATTTCAGTCGCAGCACTGGGGGGTCTGCATTAAGTATAGCGGAGTATTTGTCGCCACCTCCTGACTCCATCATCAGATAGCTCTTAAATACCATTGCATTTTCCAAATTTCGGCCCATTTCACTAACGGAACCTGGGTTGCAAGATTTGATTTAAACTGACAAGTAAATAAAAAGCTTGTAAAAATAGCCTTTGTCCATCCGGAATAATGTACCTTTCAAATGGTGAAAGAATTTTTCGATTAGGTTCCGTGGTTCGGAAATTACTTGTCGGATATATACAAACTCTCAAAATTCGCTCTCTCTTTTATAATGTTAGTATAGATATGTACGATAATATTAAAACGCACAGTCGGGTTTTTAACGCTTCTCTGGTTACGCCTGTTAATGGAATCTTATATCAGAGCTTAAGGAAGGTTAGCTGGAAGAGATCCGCTGGAAGTGTTTTTTGTGGAATGATTTCTTTTTGTGCAATAAAGAGTTTACTTACTTAACTTACCATTTACGGGTCAGCTCGTGCTAACAAAGTTTGATAAACTCACCGAGGACACTATTGAATTTTGCATTTCTGTTCAAAAGTCCATGCATCTTGTTACTACACATCGCAAAATAACAAAGAAAAGCAAGCAAAAACCCAATGTAGCATAAAATGTTTTGGGTTGCTTCAGTCCCTTTTAATAAAGTTGACCTGACGGGGAGTAGTTGGAGAGTAAAATAAATTGAAGTTCTTATTGGTGGGTTACCACATCACAATATGTATGAATATGAATTCTTAAAATACAGAAGTGTTAGCGGTTTCATGGAGTTTGTCTCCCTTACCTATTTGTTATGAGAAAACTGAGAGATAGTGACGGAAGGTACAGACTAGGTAGTAGATCCCTGATAATCAAATATTGATTTGGCGTTTATATTTTTTGCCGCGGTATTTAAAAATATTTAAAAAGTATATCTTCCCGTGTACTGTTCCGACTTAGTTTGCGCAGATTCTATTTCTTTGTGCAGATCCTGTGGGAATACCAATAACCTAAAAAACTTTTTAGATTTAATTTTATGCTTGGTCATTAGTTTTTGGTACAAAAAGAAATTGGCTCAGTCCCTCATAAGGTAAGCAAAATACTCGACTTTGTGTAGCAAGGATGGCAAATATCTAAACGAACCGTTGAAGTAAAGTTTGTTTTTGGGGCAATAATATCCGAGGAATTCGTCAAAAGTTACTGAAAATGGACGCCGAATGAACGAATTTCTAAAGTCTCACATATTCTGAGCGATGTACCCTTTCGTTACTTCGCAATGTTTTACTACAAAGTATGTGAAGTTATCTGGTAATTAGAAACTTTCAAACACAAAGTTGCCCTAAACCTTCGACTGTGAAGTAAAACTATTATCAACTGAAACCCCATTATATATTCGTGGTTCATACTTCACCGAAGTTCTTCGAATCGCGGCACGTGTTCTGAGCGCGTGTAGTTTACCTTGTTAGTAAAATCCACTTGTTACGCTGTCACTGCAAACTCTTGTTTGTCGAATGCTGTGATTTTTTTGTCGCGTATTTTACTGGTGATACGTGCGCTTCTGCTGTGCTGAGTTATCTTTTGCTTAATGCTTGTACAGACTACATTAGTAGTTTGGTTGAGCAGCTAGTATTTCAGTTGTAATTTAGTCGAGTATATTACTACTCGACTAAATGTTCGTTGTTCAGACACATTTAGTTGCTAAAATACTCGTTACTCGACTAAAATGCTAATGTAGTCCTAACAAGCCTTTCGCGCTTTCTTACTAAATTTTCCGCTAGAAAGATTTCTCCTAATACTTAGTTTTGTTGTTGGTCCTATTTTTAGGGAATTATCTGTATTTAATGGTGAATGGATTGTGGTAAATGTTGGTAAATGTAATTTTTGTACTGAGATACAATTTGAGTGAAGTAAGTATTTCCTCGAATATCCTGCAACCTTACTTGAAATACAGTTTACGTCAAATACGTTTTACAATGATCATGGTGTAACATGTACGAGTATGTACATGTGCTGTGTTGTACGTTACAAGATTACTTTGAAAGTGACTTGCATATTTACTGGTTTGTCTAATAGCAGGATTATTGAAATTCTTGCTTTTTGTATTCGGCATACAATTAAGTAAATAACCTTTAAACCGCGGCTTAAAAATGTATACTGAGTTTATCAAAAAGCAAGCTTTGAAAACCCGTAACCCCTTGTAGTATTAGGACTAAGGAGGTCCTATTAATCCTATTAATACAAATTTCTCAATTTTACGTTTATTTTTTTCTCATTATATTATTTTTGTTTTGCGTTCAAATAATTATGTGTGTGTAATCTTCCTTGGTTCTAACGGAAAACCAGCGCTGCCAGCATTACGCTTTGTTGGGACCATTTCGTGGCTACTTTTCTTCTTGTTCGTTTTAATCTGTTTTTTTGTTATGTATGTTATGGACCGTACCAAAATAGATGATACAATGTCACTAGAAAACTTATTTTAACGTCATCTGACGGTATTTAGCACAAGTAGTTAGTGTAACAAAAAGTTTTGTTGAAGGTGTGCACGTTTTGTGACTTGGTAAACATTTTTTTCATTTAAACTGGTTTTATAAATTTTTTGACATTTCTTATATTCAATGCGTGACTGTTCATAATGTGTGGTATACGAGATGTGCGACATATTTTTTTATTGATCCTTGTTTATTTTACTAATCTAAAATTATTATGCTTTGATTTTTAACCTCAAAAAAATTATTACAACTTGGGAGTCCAGTTTGTGAAAGATGGGGTACCTACTTGCGAGCAAGACGGGGTTGGCCCCCAACTTACTTGATTCCTACTTCTTGAATTTTGAATTTTCATTACTAGTTGAGTTAATTTAATAGCCCGAAACAGTTAATGCCTACGAATGGCCGAAAAAGGACATGAAGAAGAGGAAAGATGACGAAGATACAGAATGTACTGCCACGGCTTGTATTCAGAGGATGGATCACTTGCTAAACTTGCGGTAAGCCGACGCATTGTAGCTCTGTAGGAGTGGAAGATAACGATGATGAAGCTGTCAAAATCTGCACGGTTCAGAATAAATAGTCTATACCCCATCTTACCCATGGGGGTACCCCGCGTCTTGCCCTATAGGTGGGCTTGCCCCAAAATGGGGAGGTTTAGTTATTTTTTTGAAGTTGAGAGTACTATGAGAAGATTTTTTTTTTGTTTTGACTTATTACTATCAAAGGAAGAAATAATGATTATTTCCATAGTAAAAGTTCCTACATTGTGCAATCAAAATCGGAGGCTTTTGATTCATGAAATACGTTAAAGTCCCCGTCTTACCCCAGCTTCCCCTACAGACACACAGGTGCACATTGTTTTATTCTAATGTAACGATGTAAGGTCACAACCGATTCTGTCGTAGAAAGAAGACTTCAGCACTGACCCATTTTCAAAGTTTCATCAACTTAACGCTGTCCAAGTTTTACTCTCCAACGCGAAACTGAAAGTGCAAACTGCAGGCCCTCGAAAAATGTAGTGCAAATTTCATGCCGATTTCAAATTTGAAATAAATTTCCAACTTCTTCGTAGTGTTAGAAAACTTCAAAGATGGGAAAACCGTCTTATAAACATTCTTAAACGAATTGAGTTTCCTTATTCGTTTAAAAGTTTTTAATTTCCTTACCTAACCGCCGTAATAATCTTGTACGGTTCTTTAGATGCAGACTTACGTTGAAGTTGTGGAATAAGTTTTCTTTTAAGGTATTTCCTAAGGACTTAGGTACTGCATGCTGTTCTTCAAAAATTACTTGATAACGTTTTTGGGGAAACGGTAAAGCGATACTGATTCTGTAGACCTTGCCAAGATGCAAACGCAGCGAAAGTTTCGCCTCGAAATGAATATAATTGACATAAGTGGTCGATGCGTATTCAGGAAGACTTCCTGATTCCGAATATGTATTTAACTCAATTCCACGAAAAAAGTTAGTTGTGCCCTTTTTCGTTACGACATTAATAGTTAGCATTGAATAAGCCACTTGAGGGCTTATTGCCTAACGCACTCGCAATCGCAATCGTTTTCATTTTGAATATCGAAGGCTTATCTGCATACAAAATGAAAACAATTGTTCCGATTTGGAGTCGATTGCGATAGCGAGTTCGTTAGGCAATAGGCTAGCTGGTCTGCAACGGCACGCTCTTAGGCCCTAGGCCTTCCTGACTGGTAGGTATGGTAGCAGTAAATACGGAATTGGTAAAGGTTGCTAGGCAACTAGTGGCATCTACCAATCAACGTGCAGCGTTTATGTTGACAGTACGTTTTACTGTAAGCATACCGCCAGGTCAGGAAGCGGGCTCAGCGTTTGTCAGTAATGTATGATCTGTAGTTTCATCCTTCTATGAGATAGGCCGTTAACTTTTTTTCGCTGTAAAGACGACGTCGTGTTGACGATATCCTTTTTACCACCTAGAATCTCGGCTCTGTGCCTCTATTCTACGATGTTATACAATATCGCTTTTGACCTGTTATCTGTTTGTCAACGTTTTGATAGTTACTATTTACTTGAAAGTAATGGCGGCCGAGTTTAAAACAATACGATAACACGTCAAAAGCAATATTGTTTAAAATAGAGACCCAGTGTGTTTTTTGACAATATATACGACCATGCGATTCACAAAAAATAAATAACAACTACTATTTCACTAACAACTGAAAATATTTTGCTAACGCCAGTTTGACAAATATCACCTGATTTCATACGATTTTCGATGCGAGATTTTTTGCTCTGGCATCAACAAGTGTGTTTTTAATTCGGTTTTCAGGTTTCATTTTAGTTGAAATGTCGTTATTTTCGTTCCCGTCGTAAAGATTTTTATAAATTATAATAATGTTAACACGACGCACTGCGTAATCATTCCGTTCTGAGTTTATTTTATTTTGTTACTTTTAATACGTTCTTAAGTGCCTAGTACTACTATGAATGTGCTTAAATATTAGCTCTTCGTTGACAAACTCACTGACTGCGTGTTTAAACGATTGTTGTTTTAAAAAAACACCCTTATTTTGTTGGTAAATACTTGCCCATCCAACCATTAGTGAGTATTTATTCTATCAATCAGTACTTAACGTACACTGACGCAACAGTTAAACGTCAATTTAAACTGCGTGGCGCGCACTTTCGTGGATTGAAAACACTACTTGGATAAGCATAAATCTATAACAAGATAAAGTTAAAACTAAAACCCGACTGAAAAATTAACTACTCGTAATTGTTATTACGACGCCTCTTTTGCTATTTTTATATCTATGTGTGCAAGAGTAAAGGCAAATTTCTTATTTAATGTCATACCTTCCGAGATTATGTTATATCTTTCATTTGAAACTAAACTCGACACACACAAAAAATGATTTAGCTAGCTCTCTCTCTTTTTTGCATGTGAAATCCACCCTGATGGATTTAATATAACGTCATACATAGCACACAATGGATTTAATGTAACACGCGGAACACAAAGACGAAGCCGACGGTACCTCATTTGTCAGAATATGATGGATAGACTAGAAACATGAAGGAACAGATGAACATACAAACATACTAATACTAATTTAGAATGCTACAATCATAACCCATCTTTTTGATTTGATTTGAGTAAAAATAGAGTATAAAGATTAACGATACCTAAATTCGGTCGAACAATAGTAAATAATCGCGTAGTTACTACACATCATATGGTGTTATGAAACCGTGTCGACTAAACGATAATGATTATTAATCCTGACCTAGTTTAATTGTTTATGCCATGCCATAACAATCCTTATTGTTAATACGGAACTGCATAGCTATAAGAACCATTGTGGAGACGCAGCAGGTGTGCCCAGTAATTATATCAGACCAATCAATTATTGTAATGCCCCTTCATTACAATAATTGATGTTTATTGAGTTTCGAACATAAAGAACAGACAGATTCAATGAAATATAATACCGCGATTTTAAAAAGAGAGGCTTTTATTACTTCGTCCTTTATGACTGTGGTTTTTAAAAGAATGACCCTATTTGGAGTTACCCATTTGACCAACTAAACCAGGTAGCTGTCTTGCTAAACCCAATACTCTTGATAAACTGCTATTTGACTTTGTATTGTGCCAGAGAAGCCTTCCTTGTTTAATCGTTTCAATGAGGGTCTTTAGTTTGCTTATCTGATCTTTCGATTATTATTTTATTCACCCTAAATATCATACTCATTGCGTATAGTCTATTATATATAAAAGAAGAAACTGACTGGCTGGCTGATATCAACGAACAGCTGGACTCAGGGACTTGAAATTTAGAGGAAATGTTCCTTGGATATACCCTAGGGGTGCACAAAGAAGGGATTTTTGGAAATTCATCCCCTAAAGGGTTAAAAAAGCGGAAGAAGCGGGAAACTTATCCGACGCGGACGAAGTCGCGGGCGTCCGGTTCTCTACTTTAATATAAGTACGAGAACATAGATTTATGTTGTAATTCAGATCTCGTTCTATCATAAGTTATTACTATGTTAAGCCCTATTACGTATTATTCAACACAATATACTTAAAGTAATTAATCGCGTCCCTTCAATATCGTTCGTAGTGATCCAAGTTATCCAGAAAACTATTTGTGCTCTGGTATGAAAGTTGCCTGCTAATATTGAACATGAAACATTCCTCGCGGCGCTATAGTCTTTAATACAAGCGGGACACGAGGGAAATTTAATATGAAAATCTTTTGACGCTCTGTAGGTATCGTATAGGCATGTGATTATAAATATGTGGATGCTTGTGTTTATGGTTTAGGGGAGGCTCTAAGCTTTCGGTGTTTACGAGTCGTCAATTAAGGAACAAAAATTGATAGTCAAGTAAAAAAAAAATACTTAACAATTTTGTCATCGTTATTTGTTAGCAAACTGGAAAATAATTGAATGAAAATCAAGTCTCAAACCCAATCCTGAAGGTATAAATATTAATTTTAAATATCCTTACCTAATTTTAGTTTTTATGAGAAAAGCTGGCTTTAAACTTCATATAAATCGGTCGCGGTAGTTGAAAGAAATAATTTTCTTGCCTTCAAATTCGTAAAGTTAATAAAAACAATCTTATGAAATGAAATATTGTGCAGTGAAGCGCATAATTTTTGTGCTTATACGGTATTAACTCTCCTTTGATGAGAGATTTAGGTTCAAAAGCAAATACGAGCGCCATATTGATTCTTCCGAGAAGGATGTACACTTTGTAAAGATTCCTACCGTCCCTATCTGGCAATATAAGTTAGAAAGAGACGCTCTCTTCAAGTCCTCACCAAGTTAATAACATTCAAGGTTCCTTGTTGACATTCGGCCTCTTCAATGAAGGCTGGATAATTTAACATGGATTTACGCTTACCAATTTTGGGAGATTATCTCCTGTTATTTATTTATATAATGCAAAATTGGGACATTTTAAAGTGCTTTGTAAATTTTATGCACCGTCCAATGAGTAATCAACGTATATCAACATTATATTCACAGGCTGCCTGCGGCCGGCGAAATTCCAATTTGTATGCAGTCAGGTGCATTTGAGTTTTTAATCGTGGCCGTTGTTTCTGATTTCAACGATTTTTCTCTTCGTGGCACAATTTGGCGTTTGACTCGTTTTCAACTTAATACAGTAAAAGTACATACAACTGTTTAAATAACCGAGAATACAGTATATTGCAGCTTAACCAGCAGACTTTTAAGCGAAATCTCTTACTTACTCATTTAACAGTTCCACGTTATTTTTAATAAAACAGTAGACTCGATGCGCACATTTATCACGACGCTCTTTGGTGTCATAAATGCATACAAAAAACTATCATGGGCGCTGACGTTACAAAATCTATTCGGACGTAATACTCGAGAAAGCCGCTAAGTTCATAGTAATATTAGAAGCATTTTAAATGTAATATGGTTACAAAAAGAGTATATAATGCTTCGACTAACTATATTGCAGTGAGCCGCCTTCTTTGGTTGGTATTACGGCAGTATTGCAGTCTTTCCTTAATCCTGATTGATACGCTGTATGGACTGCAAGGTTTACTATGGCTTACTGTAGCTTGTTGTTAATATTGCACTGTACTTTTCCTTCTCCGAAATCTGCATATGCTACAGGGAATTGTACGATGCATTGGAATTATTGTAAACTAAACTTCTCAGCAGTGGTCTCCTCTTGGGACGCCCTGGTATACATTGACGTGCAAAAGTGGTCTTCTTACTGAATAAACATCGTTACTTTTATTTTTATTAAACTTTATACTTTTAACTAACTTTGCCATAAACAGTAAGAATTTAGATGAAGGGTTATCCTTTATTATAATTCTCACTTTACTATTGTGATATAAATATTTATTTGATTTGATTTAAAATGTTGATACCATTGAAAGCTTGTTAATAGCTTGGGAGCTCGTAAGCAACTGAACTATCGTGCGCAGGCGATCGCAGAATTTAAATGACCTCATTTTAAGAATTTAGAATAAAAATAGCCAGATAGAAAATGCCAAAACGACTTTAATTGAACGAAGTGCAACACATAGGTAAATACAAATCGTTACAAAGAGGCGTCACAAATGACAGTGCCTTATGCCTTGACTTTTACTTCGACGTAACTTGTGACGGGCATCTCAGCCATATTAATTCGTCCCTAAGGACTCGTCTTGGCTGAGATGCCCGTCACAAGATACGTCAAAGTCAACGTCAAGCCATAGAAAACTGTCATTTCTGACACGTCTTGAGACAAGCTTTACACTCGAGATCAGGTTATTAGTTATCAATACGATCCTGATAAATCTAGATAAACATATGACATCGGCTTGATATTGGAAATTAATAGAGGCAAGCTTCTAATAGGCTATTTGACTAATTTTAGAAAACCTTATTAAATGATTCTTTATTATATAAGAAGCACACTACATTAATATTTCCGTGAGATTCTACTATATTATCAATAAAAATCCATTTAAAAGTTTAAATTTCCGAAACCGCGCCAAAAACGCTGTTTCTATCGTGGCGCTGGCCATGTGACAAGTGTGACGTTATATGCAAGTAAACAATGAAAAATCATTTGAAGAGATATGCCCTTATGATCTGTGGTTACTTGCGTGTGACGTCACCTGCGAGTAACCACAGCTACTAAGCAATCGCATAGCGTTTCTGCCACAGATAAAATTTCAAAATATATTACAATTTTTTTCGTGTAATTTCCAAAAACAGATGCTTAATTTAGTTTTAAATAAAGTGAAATATGTTGTTTTACGCTATTATCTAATAGGATGACGACAATTTGATGTATATTTTCAATGTTGTCAAATAGCCTATTCTAGACGGATATATGCTCAAAATTATGATGATTATATCCATGAGTAGATTCGAAATCTCTCAGAAAATGGAATGAAATGTTAACATGTTATGTATTTAATAAAGCTTCACGTAAATCCGTGTTTGTTTAAATGAACAAAAGTATGTAAACAGCATTAAACTACTTTCGAAACCACAGTCGGAATCCAACTAATTCACCAGTATCCGGTTATGTTTGCTTTACGCAAGTTTTACTCAGCGCAATGTTTCCCATTTTTAGGGTCCCGTAGTTAACATAGAACCCCTAAAAAAGAAATTAAAGATGTTTTCTCAAACATGCTCGGAAATGTATGCGTTAATATCACGAAATGAAGTCAAAAAGTTTCTTGTTCATGACTTCCTACATAAAAAAAACTTATGAAAAACCATTAGTGTCCGCTGCTCTAACTTTTTAAATTTGCTTACTAACATAAAAAGATAAAAAGATAAAAGTCATTTATTCAGTAAGTAGGCCGCACGGGCACCTTTACACGTCAGGAGTCTACCAGCGCTTCCCAAGAGGAGACCACTGCCGAGAAGAAACGCCGCAAGAAACTCAGCAGTCAGTCATTTTTTAACCATATTTCTTACTACAATGATACTACTTAGTCTAGTATTATTATAAAGCTATAAATATTAAATTAAATATAATATCAAATATCATGCGTAGTTCAGCAGGAAAACATGACAAAACATTAGGAGAGAGAGATAGAGGGAGAAAAACGAAAAAAAAAAAAACAACAAGATAACCACATAAAAGTTTCGACATGTTTTCCTACATCAACGGTGTCCCCTAGACAAGATACAACTTTTGCATTTGCACAAATTATTAATGAATGACTAAGTTTCGGGTTTAGGCCAAGCATTTTTGTCTGTTAGGTAGTCCTCGACCCTATAGTACGCTTTTGACATTAACGACTTTTTTAAGTATTTTTTAAGTGCTGGAAACGATAGCTTTAAAACTACGTCAGGTAGTTTATTATAGAAATGAATGCATTGACCAACAAATGATTTATATACTTTACGTACGCGGAATTTTCGAATAGCAATTTTATTTTTATTTCTTGTATTTAAATGATGTAGGTATATCAGAATTTTTGGTGAAAGAATCTAAATTTTTAATAACATAAATAATATTCTCATAAATAAATTGAGATGCTACAGTTAAGATATTAATTTCTTTAAATAGTTCTCTTAAGGAGTCACGAGAATTTAAGTTATAAATAGAACGAATGGCCCTTTTTTGTAAAACAAATATATATATTAAAAATATAAAATTAAATATATATTAAACTCACAAAGGAAAAATTACATACTGCCAACTACCACTAGACTCTAACCATTCTTGCGACATTAAAAAAAAAACAAAATCTATACTATATTTATGTGCGGTTAAAGATGGTGCTCAAATAGCTTGTTCAAACGGCATGTTTAAAAAATAAAAAAGCGGCAAATTAAACAATTTAACTTTTTTTTCTAATAAATTATTATTTACTTGATTACCTGGTAGTTATTCTGGTAATTAAAAAAAATAAATATTTCCTCGCATTGCTTGAGGAAAGCACTAATCCTCAGCCGGAACAGGGATTGCTGGACGAGTTTGGGGTAGACGGCCAAGTCGTAGACGAGGCGAGTCGTCCAGCAATCCCTTACTTCACGGCCTCTGCAGTAATGTACTATTATTCAGTTAGTAGGCCGCACAAGCATTTTGGCACGTCCATCTACCTTCCCAAGAGGAGACCACAGCTGGGAAGGAGCGCCGCCATAAACTCAAAAGTTAGCCATTCTTTAACACATTACTTATTAAATAGTAATGCTTAATTTAGTATTGTATAAAACTATAAATATTACATGAAAGTATTAGGCGTAGTTCAGCAGGCAACATGTCTGAACGTAGTATATAATATATAGACAGTTTCCGCCATACGTCCCTATTCAGTGCATGCTCCCGCCACTGGCTTCGAAACGTGTCCAAGTCATTCCGCTATCTCCTTTCGGTCTGCCTCGGTTATAAGAACACTTATAACTAGAGTTAGGACTTTTGGTCGTAAATCGTGGTTGTGGAATCCACGGAGTCGCTATTTCCTATTTATTATAATACATACCTTTTTGATTTTTGGCTTCAGTATTTTAATATTTCAAAATTCATTTATTCATCAATTTGCTAAACCAGGCTAAACTAATTGAAATTAATTTTGGTATGGAGGATATGTCTGCTGTGAAAGCGTTACAAATAAGAAAATATTAGTAGGTATGGAATAACCGAACTAAGAATGTATTTAGTGCATTTTGAAATATGACCATACTGAAGGACAAAATCAAAGTGTCATGTATTCCTAACCCTACTTATAACTAAGGTAAACGAAAAACTTTCACGACTAATTAGACTTCATTGGTATACAGGCGACTAAAATGTTTGTAATTACTGAAAATCCAAGACAGCATGAATTAATTTAGAATAGACAATTGGCTCGTACTTGTTCGTAGTCACGATGACGGAACCATACACTGAGAATGGCCCAACATAATCTTGCCCGGTTTTTCTGTTTTCGTACTAAATCCTCTATTTCCGGGAACTGCCGTTTCGGAATCGAATTCCTCTGCCAAATGTCTACCGGAACTCAAACATTGTGTACTGAAGATTGAGTACGTGTTATTGGCGTAACTTTTTTTACAACCGTTCAACGTTACGGTTTCACAATTGACAACATGATTTTTTTGAAAAAGTGTTTTAACAAAAATCATGCTTAGAGAGGTTTGTCTCAAAAGCGTTCTTTTTATTGTCTTTTATTAATACTTACTGAGAAAAAAAGTGAATATCAGTGTTTGCTACACCCGCTTTGGAGTAGTGGTCGGAATGTCATGATTATACGTAGAATTTCGTTCATATGACTTTTAAGCTCTTTAGCCATTAGCAGAAATGTGTTTATTTATTTTCTCATTAAACCAACCAAGAAAAAAGTATGCTTTTGCTACAAACCTCTATAAGCTATATTTTCAGAACACCTTTTAAAAAAAGTTCCCGTTGTCAATTCTTATGAACTGTGGAATTAGTTACCGTAACAGTAGATTACGGGTAGGAAACTAGCTTGCGAGTGATTTAAACAGTCGCATGTCTCAGTTACTGATATAGAAATTTAGTCCCAATTTAAACCATCCCGTCTTTCATTTACTCGCGTGATTTGCAAATTACATTAACGGACTTTTTGTTCTCGCCTGGCCAGCGATTGCCCTCTATCTCATCTGATGGTAAATGTTGAAATCTAGGATGAAGCTCGCTGGTTCAGAAGAAGCCTATTTACTATTGATTTGAGGACATCCAAATTATTTATATCCCTCGTATTGACAGTAATGGCAGCCGAGCTAAAAACAATATGATAACATGTCAAAAGCAATATGGTTTTACTGAGTAGAATACAGTCCCTGGCTGAAAATTATGAAGGGACTATTATCCTCCCCGACGAACTAAAACACTGGCATTTTAAAAGCCTTGCGACGGAAAAGAATTACAACATCTCAAAAAGCAATTTGGTACCTTTGACAGTAAACATTAAAACGAAGCACTCATATTTACAAGGATCCGCCATGTCAAGGACGGGATTATCTTTGAAGGCATCGCGCATTCAATATTCCTCCCGCCCTTGGCCTACATACAATTTGTATTGTGCAAACTGTACTTTGCATGTAGCGGTAGGTAGAAAACATGTTCTTTACAAAACAGCGGAGTAGCGGAGTATCCAGAAATGTGAACAGACTGGAAAATAAAGCGTAAAAGTGTTAAAAGGAAAATGAAAGAGTGCAGCGTTTGGTTCGTGCATTACGGACTGGGTATTTGCAATAATGAAGTCTGCGCGTTATTTGAAAGGGGTGCGCTTGTTTTTTTTTGCACTACGGTAACTGAGGCTGGGTACTTTTTCTTGGTTGTGTAATTTACTACAGAGTTCTATTTTAATTGAAGTTTCATCAGATTGTTTTTTGTTTTGATTTTACCTTAAAATTTGCTCACTCTCACTCGTTCTTAATAAGAGTTTATGAGAGCGAGTGAGAAAAAAGGACAAAACCGACCCACCTTCTAAGAGCTATCGCACTGTATTTGGTTATCGATGAACACAGGTTTTTTTTGTAGATCAATAAATACAGCATACTATGTCGTTCTACGGGGCACAAGTTACCTCTTAAGGCCATTTAAATATCATCAATATTGGTACAGCGGTTTAGCTGAGAAAGCTTAACAAATAAACATACAAACTTGATTTCGTATAAGAGGAGAAGTAGGAATATTATTATAAAAACTGTACTAAAGCTTGTACTTTTAAGTTTCTGGATACTTATGAAATATTCATAAATCATACGAAAGTAAGGTGTAACATATCCACATTAACGTTAATTTGCTTCCTTTTACAGGTAAGCTTGAGATCTGCTGTTGCAGGGTAAGTAATAAAATATATAACAATTTATATTCTTATAAACTATAGAGGATTCAGCTGCGTTGTTGGGCGGCATTCGGCAAACTGCGTCGAGTTTTATCGTCGCAAATACCACAGTGCCTAACTGCCGCACTTAGAGACGTCAAATTTAATGCTTGATTAAAGTAGCTGCTGACACTTTCTTTGCTATAGCAATAGAATAGACAAAACGTCACTAAAGAAGCGTTAAATTTAATTGACGTCTCTAGGTGCGGCAGTAAGAGCAATGTTTTTTTATTAGTGCGTCTTTTCAGTTTTAATCTGCAGTAGCTCGAGCACGAACATTTTAATCAGACGCCACGTTTTCGAATCTCCTTACTTTTCGAAAATGTGTTCTAAAAAGACTTACTACTTGATGACGATACGACAATCTTTTTTTTAAATATCAAATTTTAGTGCTTAACCCAATCGCCATACACATTTTCTCGATGACGAGTATGTTAACGTTGCTTATTCGATAGAAGGTATAAGGTCGTTCTCGGTTCTCTTCGTTTAGGGTACGGTCACGAACGTAAATTTCTAACCCATTACAAAACAATGTGCTTTAAGAAGTCAATGTCATTCAAGGTGGCAGGTCATTTGTAACTTATAGAAAACTCAATCTTATTGCTGTAGAATGTCTGATTGACTTTGGACCGCAGGTGGGTCACTAAGTCTTTAACTCTGCATGGCCAAAACATTGGTTCGCCGTAATTCCGCTGCCGAAAAATTTGAGAGAATTACACCCAACCCGATAATATTTGTGCGGTTCTCTTATAAAGTAAAGCAATTTCAGCAGCCTAGAGTTCAAAAGGTGAGGACTGGTTAGATTGTGGTAAATCTAGTTAACTCGTGTTAAATACAAATTATTTGGCTTACCGCTGGCTGAATTATTCAAAATATCCAAGGACTTGTAGATTTGAAAATTATGTTACAAGCCCTTAATCCTATTTGCATGTCAAAGTTTTAATGAGAAATACTAGACAATTGAAATCCGCTTGATGCTTTTGGTAATAAGAAAACTCGAGGTGTCTTGAAATACCATTTTATATTTTTGAGTTGAAACCGATTTTTTACAAAGATAACATATTGAAATCAATTTCATGACCCGTCAGAAGTATTTAAGCCATTTTCGATTAGGTACGTGATTTGATTAGAAACAAATATATAAATATTGTTCGTGTATTGGATAATAGCATAGGATACAATAAAAATAATAATAATAAAAAATAATTATGTTATTTAATCTAACTTTGTTGCCTGATTTTTTTCAGGTCTTATAGTGGTTTTTAAGTCGACGTTAATATCTTAAGTTATTCCAAATTATTGTGGTGCTATAAAGAGTAACAACTTATCAATGACGTATCCAACTTATTTAATTGGCTATTTAATTTTAATTGGCAAATGTTATGGAAGTACATTATCCGATCGTTGGGGTATTTTTATAGTAGGTAGTTATTTTATTTCGATGTGTAACATGTTTGTTGATGCATCTTATCCAATTTAAAAATTAATTAACAAGTATTTCAATAACCATAGGTAATAATTTGGCACATTTTTTTTGTTCATAATGTCATTTTTGACATAATAATTTATAGTCATATTTTTTATATTGCTGGAACCGAAAATTTCCAGAATTTCTTTATTATTTAACGTGCAGACTAGTTTAGGCTAGGTTTGATTTATAAAATCCTGAAAAAGTAACAGTTTCTAAAAAAATACGTTATGACTTGCGATAAATATAACCTAAAACACTAAAAATTAAGACTAAAAATAATTATGGCAGACGATATACACCCAATAATTTAACATCGTACTCGGCTATTCGCAACCCTTACAATCAAGTTTCACTTATTTCCACGCCCCGCCATTTTGGCCGTTGACAGCTTCATTAAAAATCGCTGACGCCTCCCCATAGAGCGCTCCATTAGTGCGTCTTCAGTCGATATCGAAAATTGATTTGGACACTTATTGTATTTTAATGAACGGTTTTTACGTTTTCGGTGTGTCGCGAGTTGTTATTTATTAGCAAACATCGGTAACTCTTGTGCAATTCGGGACTTTCAGGTTAAGAAACGATAAAGTATGTCGTTTTATCATATACTAGTTGTTGCCCGTGACTCCGTCCGCGTAAAAATAAAACATTGCCTATGTTACTCAGGGATAATGTAGAATTCTAATGGTGAAAGACTTTTTCAAATCGGTCCTGTAGTTTCGGAGCCTATTCAATGCAAACATATAAACAAATCAAATCTTTCCTCTTTATAATATTAGTGAAGACATCTGTCAGATGGCACAATGCAAGCTGATATTAAAAGATATAACAAGCTGATATTTAAAGATAAACTTTGCAAAAGCAAACTCCAAAATGGTGTGACGTAGGTGTAAAGAAGCAAAGTATCGTCGCATCAAGCATAAAGAGATAAATACGAATTTATTTTGTACATATCATATTTTTTATCATTGTTACGTTATTCAATTGAATTTTATTTCTTTTTACACAGAATAAAAACAAACACAATCTTATAGAAAGTAAAAGAAGAACTTTCATCTACGAGCAAGTAACTCCATTAATTGTCACTTGATTAGTGGTTAGTGCTTAAGTAAGAACTTGGTAAGTTTGCTTGGAAAATTGGAATTATCTTCATAAAAACAGCGATTTTTTAAAACAGTTTGTAGTTAGTAAGAACTGTCACGGACGTTGTACTAGTGAGAGCAGTAATTATTCTGGATAGATATCAAGTATCATGACTTCTTATTTCAAAATAGAAACTATATCTTATAGCACATTTGAAAACAAATAATAATGACAAAGTTATGGGTAATTTTTCGAGCGTTTCAACCTCCTCACTTTTGTGGACATATTTTTGAAGAATTGGGCGTATATTTTGACGCTGTTTTTGGATATTTGTTAGATGTCCGGTAAACTTAGATACCTAACCAAAAATCGAAATCTACAGCCACTTCTACAGAAATGACCCATTTATTACATAAAAACCCTCGATATAACTGTGACTCCTTTCAGACCTGATATCTCTTATACGGCCTGACCAATTTTCATGAAACCTAGCTAATAATCAAACCGATTAAAGCAGCTTTCCTTTAAAAAAATGCGTTTAAATCGGTCCATCCAATTGGGAGCTACGATGCCCACAGGCATAGATACACAGACACACACATACACAGATACACACGTTTAAACTATAACACTGCTCTTTTTTGTCATGGGATAATAAGCCTCCATAAACTGTCAAAATACAGTGAGGAATATTTTGAAATCGGTCTGTATATTATACAAAAGATTGTTTAAAACCAGTCGAAAGTGATTAACCATTTTCAGACATACTTCCTACTTGGCGCTACATTACCAAGCCTATTTTAAGTCTTAAAACTCTTTGCTCTTTCATGAAACTCCCGATCCTTACATGTACGTAATGTATGCGACCCGCAGCCTCCGGCGGTCGCAATTCAAGCTCTGCAAACATGGCATTCAGCGCGCCACAGACTAGAAATATATCGATACAACGCTCCTCGAGAAATTACTCCTTTGTTTCAACACTACAATGCCAGCGCCATGTTTAAAAATGTCCTGCGTTGTTTTTGAAAAAGGTTTTTAATTAAGCCTGTTTGTATGTGGTGGTTAGTTTGCAGATAAAATATCGTAGCATTAGCTAACGCTAATGAGCAATGGCTTTTATGTGTAATAAATAATATATGAGGTGTATAAAATCAAAGATTAAATTTACTTATTTCAATATGGTTTTAGCTGTCTTGGATTCTATACATCTTATGTAATAATTCTGAATACACGTTACAATAAACTGCTTCATCATGCTAACAGTTTTTTTAGCAGGATTTTTCAACTTCTTCGCTTTATCTATCTGAGTCTTAGTGGCATTATTTGTAATTCATCATACTTGGTCTGCATAGCTAGCAACTAACTGCTTCAAGTTCTATTCAAGAACCACGACTAGAAAAAATGCCTTTATAAAAACAGTAGATTCTGATAATCGATTACTGTTGAATCTATACTTATAAATAAATAAATTTGGCAAGAAATAAGGTTAGTATCAAACTCTGAGAAACATTAAAAACGTTCTTAACAAAAATCAAACGTTATATTATGCTTTTAAAGTGACTTTAACGTAAACATAACCATTTTTTTATTATAACGAGGATTGACTGAAATTTCTTTCTGATTATAACGCTTAATGCTTGCGTAAACGAATTATAAACTTTTTTATCTACATTACCTTATTTTCTGCTTCTTTTGATACTGTCTTCTCGATTATCATGTTATGCTTCTTAGAACTTTAAAATCGTCAACAGCCAATTAAAAACTTTGAACGAAAATGTATTTTCGTACATGATTTTGCCACTAAGATTTTTTCAATTTGAATACGAATATATCGTCGTGGTAAGGTTATCGCGTTCGAATTTGGTCCATGAAAATAAGGGCCGAGGATTGTGAACTCGTATCGATCACAGTCCAAAATATTATAAATGCGAAACTATAATAATTATAAACTAACAAAACTGTTGAATTTCATTTATTTCTAAATCAAAAATTAATCCACAACAACCTTCTCAAAATATGTATCAAGAATCATCAACAACATGCTTCGTGAAGAGTTTATAATAGTTAATCAGCAACATGCTTCATCAACAGTGTACATAAACTAATCAGCATAAACATATAATTATAAACTGTGTTTGTTTGTTTGATACGCTTTCATAGTCGGCAAAAAGAAGTAGTAGCGGGCAAAAGCTACTGCTACGTTTAAATAAACAAACTAGCTGTTGGGCGTGAGTGTCTGCATAGCAGTTCTTTTTCGCTATTCCCTCGGTCGTTGTCCTATTTTCCAGGATAAGGCTGCCGTCTACTGGAGTGGAGCAAGGCAGCGGAGCGGTGAGCGGGGAAAAAGTCCACCAATAGGAATACTTTATTTTACTAGTCTCGCGTGAAAACGTGACCAACTGACAGACAAACAGACAAAGTTACTATATTTTTACTACAAATATTATATTATTTAGTATGGATAGAACTATTGCAATTACGGCCACTACGAATACGGCTCCAAAATGTAGGGTTTGGATTTTTATTTGAAAATACCCTACGGATTTATTTAGGGACCCGATGAGGGAAACAACGCCCTCTCTTTGTTTATAGTGCAAAAGTTTTTTGGGGACTGGACCCATACAAATTACCCTTCGTCCTTTGATCGTCTCGTTTAATATGGTCGGATATCTTGGTGTTAGAGAGTCAAATTGCGTTTTTAGGTGGCGCGGTTTGCCCCCCATACAAATGAGTAAATTTTTTAATAAGGTTAAGTTAATAAGAAAAAAAGACTATAAATACGTTATTACACAAAGGTAAGAAAAATAACGTAGCGTTGGTAGTTTTTTTAAGATTGTAAGATTGAAGCTAAAAAAATCCATACAAAATGCGATAACGTTTCTCTCCCCTTAAACCTAGTCCGATTATAATTACGAGTTTTGAATATGATGTAGATATTATGAAAAACTAGATCTGTACGTTTTCCTTTTCCAAGAAATTATTTCTTGGAAAAAAACAAACAAAAAATGGAAACCTACTTTTTCATAATGATTGCAACATTAAAAAAACGTGAAAATCGGACTTGATTTTGGGGGTTAGAAACGTTATAGCCCAAAGCTAAATTATTAACAGGCGAGCGTAGGATAGTTTAAATGATTGGAGAATGCGTAAAATAAATAATTTTACAATTTAAATAGGTATTAAAATTAAAATTTGAGGTACACTATAATCCATAACCATGCTATTTTTTTTAACTCGTTTTCTCTTTCTTATTAGTTAAGATGCGCTCTTTTATACTTTCCAATTGTGTAGGTGAAATAGGTTTAGGGAAAGATACAAGTAAACTTTTTCGTAAAGTAAGTTAATAACGTGCCAAATTGTCGAATTCTAAAACTCCATATTTAATTATTGCATTCATTGGATGAAAGCATGGTGTTTTTTGACACTAATAAATCATTTGTAGTTAAATAAACCGACTGACACTTTCTTGGGCAAGATCAGAAACGGGGAAGTGGATGTCAACTCAGCTTTTAACGAACGTAATGAAATCATCAAGGAAGTTCATTCATTCGTTCAATTAATCAAATCAACACTGATGGCGCCTTTTGAAGGTGAGCCCTTTTGCATTACAATTTACCATGTATTTTATTATAGATACACATTTTTAAAAGCCGTTTTTTTACCACGTTCTTATTTATTTTTAATTTAAGTTATATTTTTTATTTAGATATTTATTTTAGTCTCTCTTATATTTATCATTATGGATTAGAGTATAAGTTTAATAAAAAAAAATACAATGAAATGAAATACCTTTGATGTAGGGTAAATCTTCAATAACTGGCCACTTGAGAAAATGTCATTTAGTTACTAGCCACCCATTATATATACAGACGCCGTTCGTAACGATACTTTGGCAGTAGTCCGGATAACAACTCTGGGTCTAGGTATTTTAGTTTAATCGCACAAATATCAGCATATCTTTTGCTTCAAACAGATTATTGCAAAGTGGCCAGTTACTGACGGTGGCCAATAATTAATTGACGATTTACCCTAATTATACAAAAATATGGTAACAAAATAGGTTACAATTATCAAATGTGTAATAAATATCTTATTTGATGTGCCAACTTTCATATAATTGTTCACCTAATCATTTGTTGAGAGAACCACCCTGACACCCGACCTGACTTTTATCACATTATTATGTGCTTTTATTTAACTTTCGATGTTCGTGTGCATGTTGCCTTTCCGGTTAAAAATTTCCAAGTAACTTTTGAACCAGTTCCTGTTTTTTCGTAATTGCGTATTATTACGTATAACGAGTATTAAATAACAGTTCATTTCAGCTAGTTAGAACTCTTGTATTATTGTTGTTCATGTTTAACCCTAGGTGTTACATTCTCAAAAAAACTGTTGTAAGTGGGTTAACATAACGGAAGACCGGCGTTGGCTTCACAGCCAGCACATGCTGAGTTGGAACCGTTTCGCAACAATTACTTACGCTATCTGTCGTTTCTTTTTCTTATTTTTTATGTTTTATTTAAGTGTATTATTGTTGTGAATAAATGTTTTACTTACTTACTTACTTACTTACATAATAAAATTCATATATTACCGGTTACATTATTTTCACGTGTTTGGGCAGTGCGCTGATAGCTAAGTTTTTTTTACCAACCCGATTAAGATGCCATTTTATTTAGAGCTGATTTAATGAAAAAAATATTTTCGAATAAACAGAGTCTGGACATAGTAAATGAGTTTATGAGATAAGTATTACGCTCCTAGTTGCGTCCATTATATACAAATACACTATTTAATATATATTTGTTACATTATTAAATCTGTCATCTCACCGCAGATTTGAGCCGTGTAACCGCTAATTTTCGGCGGGTGACGTCACAAATCACTTCCCACACGTCCGTATGTAAACGTCAACGTCAAGTGCACTGGCGGTCGCGACGTGTTTTGGTTGGCCTTTTCATTTCACTTGTTGAAAATCAACTGGCGTTCTGCTTGGTTTTTGGGGTTTCGTACCTAAAGGGTGCCAACGGGACCCATTACTAAGGCTCCGCTTTCCGTCCATCCGTCCGTCCGTCGGTATGTCAGCGGGCTGTATCTCATGAAACGTAATAAGTTGACAATCGAAATTGTAGTCTTTTTCTATTGCCGCATTTGGCGCTATTACAACAAATATTACTTTTTTTAAAAGAGGCCCTCCATACAAGAATAGTACGAAACCCTTCGTAAGCCCTTGGTGGGGTTTTTTATTAAACGGTTTCTGACTCAAAAGCTAATATTAAAACTATCTCGTATTTACGTTTTGGCCATTCTCGGTGTCTTTAAGATAACAGTGACACCTATATATCCAAATCTAATAGCGCTTCCCAATAGGAGACTACTGTTGAGAAAAAGCGCCGCTAAAAACTTAACAGACAATCATTTGACAAGGAAAAATAACATATTATTTATTTTATATTTAAAGTAGCTCTAAACTGAGCATTAGATTAAATATTGAAAATGATAGTTTCGAATCAATGAGAGGAAAGTTTTGGAACGAGGAGACAATACGTTACATTCCAATAGAAATGGCGCACGCAGATAGTAGAGTCTTTAAAGCAAAGGCAGATAGATCCAACGTAGAGTAACGCTGCGGCAACATATAAAAAACTAAACATGCTAATCAAAACGGGGTTCTAGGAAATAATCAACCAACTCAGAAATCACGAACTTAGGTAGAAATCTCGTATCTCTCACGGGCGTAAAGATAAACAAAAAAAGGTTTCTGTACCGTTAACTAGGTATATTGTAGCCAACGGTTTCACATAGCAACGCCGTAGTTGCGAGGCGGAAGGGTAGTGCTTAATATAATGGAGAAATTAAATACCTTGACATGGGCCGGGCAAACGGTTACTCACGGACCTCTCGGTGACTTAGGAAACTTAGGAAATTTCGAAATTTTTGAAAAGAACATGGAAACTATCTTAATCAATTTATCTCATTTGAGTAAAAAAGTTATTATATGTGGAGATTTTAATGTTAATATTTTGGAAAATAGTTCACTAAGCTCCAGATTAATAAATCTTTTCAAATCTTTCGGACTGGCTCATACTTTTATGGAGCCGACTAGAGTGACTGACACTAGCGCCACGTGTATTGATAACATTTTTACTGATATAATTCCTATTAGTAAGAGTTTGATCAGTAACCTGGAATCGGATCATCTAGGTCAATTAATTAAATTGGAGTTTGTATCGCATAATGTTGTGAATAAGGAAATAACTTTTGTGCCGCTTACTGCAGGTCGTGTGGAGAGAATGCGACATAACCTAGTGCATAATCTGCCCTTTTTAACAACTGATAAGGGCCCTAATGACATGTACAACTCATTCTTTCACACATTCATGAAACAATTTGACATGATATTTACATCTAAATCGGTCATGGTCGGTGGCGCAAAGGTTTTCAGTGACTGGGCTACTGCGGACTTACATAAACGAAGAGCAATACTGTATCAACTATATGAGGAACGACGGTTTAACGCTAGTGAAGAGTTTAAGGAACATGTCAAAGAGTATTCTAAGAATTTCAAGTCAGACTGCCGTATAGCTAAGCGAAACTTTTTAAGTGATAAAATCTTGAATAGCTCTGATGTCATTAAAACGACTTGGAAAATAATTAATGAAGAAACAGGTCGCCGGAAAAAGGAATTTAATGACTTTCGTTTAAAAGTAGATGGTAAAATCCTAGAGTCTAATTTAGATGTTGCAATTGAATTTGAAAATTATTTTACCAACATACCAGTGTCCACGACTAAGTGTCTGAACTCTTCGCCGGCGTCTGCCATTTTATTATTAGAAGATAACGTGTCTGAATGCAGTATACACTTTGAATTCAAGCACGTTACTGCCTTGGATGTAATCAAAGCATTTAAATCAATTAACATTAAGAAAACCAATGATCTTTGGGGGGTTTCGGTTCACGTCCTTAAATCCTTAATGGAAGTCATAGCATCTGACTTAATGATCATATTTAATCACTGTGTTGATTGTGGTGAGTTTCCTGATCTTATAAAACATAGCAAGATAATTCCATTATTTAAAACGGGTAGTACTTCTGACCCCACTAACTTTAGACCGATATCGATACTACCCACTTTCAGTAAAATCTTTGAGAAATTAATTTTATCACAGTTAATGCAACATTTTCAAGATAATTATTTATTACATAATAAACAATTTGGTTTTACTCGGGGTCGCTCGACAACCGAAGCTGGTGTTGAGCTAATTAAACATATTTTTGATGCCTGGGAGGGGTCACATGATGCTTTAGGTATTTTCTGTGATTTGTCCAAGGCCTTCGATTGCGTTAACCATGACACATTGGTCAGGAAGCTACACCATTATGGAGTTAGAAGTACTGCGCTAAACTTAATTAAAACGTACTTATTCGGGAGAATACAAAGGGTAGACGTGAATGGAAAACGATCACCTGGGTCTTTGGTCTCAATGGGCGTGCCACAGGGCTCAATTTTGGGTCCATTTCTATTCCTCATTTACATAAATGATTTACCATACCTTATAAAGGACAACCATGATATAGTATTGTTTGCTGATGATACCTCACTCGTATTTAAAGTCAAACGACAACAGGAGTTTAATGTGGATGTAAACAATGCTATATCAAAAGTAGTAGATTGGTTTAGTGTTAATAATTTATTACTAAATGAGAAAAAGACTAAATGTATTAAATTTATGACTACCAATGTGAAAAATAGACAAACTACTGTAACTATTAAAAATGACAAATTAGACTTAGTTAATGATAGAGTATTTCTTGGTATAACGTTAGACTCAAAACTCCAATGGGGTCCTCATCTGGCTAAATTAGCGAATAGACTAAGTTCTGCAGCTTTTGCAGTTAATAAAATTCGGAATCTAATAGACTTGAGAACCGCTCGATTAGTTTATTTTAGTTACTTCCATAGTATTATGTCATATGGTATTTTACTATGGGGTAGTGGTGCTGACGTAAACAGCATCTTTGTTCTACAGAAGAGGGCTATTCGTGCTGTTTACAAGATGGGTCATAGAGACTCGCTTAGAGATAAGTTCAAAGAAACGAATATATTAACCGTATACAGTCAATATATTTATGAAAACATTATGCATGTTCATAAGAACATCAGTAATTTTAGAAAGAACTGTGACATACATAATGTTAATACCAGAAATAAACATAAGCTCGCAGTGCCCTTTACACGGCTTCACAAAATAAAAAACTCTTTCATGGGTAATTGTATAAGGTTCTATAATAAGCTCCCAAGTAGTGTTACTCATTTATCAGTAAATAAATTTAAGAGTTACGTTAAACGTAAACTAATTTCTAAAGCTTATTATAGTATTAAAGATTATATAAATGATGACAATGCTTGGGACTGATATATATATATATATATTTTGTATTACAATTATTAATGACCGTGGAGACTATATACATCTCCCTGTATGATTATATGACATCTGGAGACTCTTTACCATCTCCAAAATTGACCGTGGAGACTTTCTACATCTCCCTTATTTTTTAATTTGACATCTGGAGACTCTTTACATCTCCAAAATTGACCGTGGAGACTTTCTACATCTCCCTTGTTTTGTGTTTTTTTTTTAAATTATATTTAATTCTTAATTTTAATTTGACATTTGGAGACTGTTTACATCTCCGAAATTGTATTATTTATTATAATCTGACATTTAGATATATTTAATTATTACTACTGGGACCTGTACATCCCTGTGACATTTAAATTATGTAGCTTAAGTTTAGTATTGTAATAAGTGATTTATTGGAAAAAACGGCTTACTGTTGAGTTTCTTGCGGCGCTTCTTCTCAACAGTGGTCTCTTTGGAAGCGCTGGTAGACTCAGACATGTAAAAGTGCCTGCAGGGCCTACTTACTGAATAAATTATTTGATTTGATTTTGATTTGACTTTCTTCGTACCAAGTCGGATGCGATCCTTTTAAATATAAGGGGATTCTTTATAGCAGGGTCAAGGCAAGACTTAAGAACCATCAAACAGTCAGCTGTTTAAAAAATAATATTGTAGGAGCGTGATCATCACTTAACCGACTATACCTAGTCAAAAGTAGTCAAAACTATATTAAAGCGATAAAAAATCGTCGGTCTTAGGTAGGATTCGAACCTAAATACATCTCCTCTGGCTATCCGGGCCAATGCAGGCGCATTACCACTAATGCCAGTCCAACCTGCCTACCTACATAGGTACCTAGTCTCCTGGGATGTCATTGAAAAAAATAACGACGAAGGAACAGTCGATTTTGTCCTGTCATTCCGTACGCCACGTGGGGCCTTCGTGACGAGGGTTTAATATAAATTCACTCAAAATATGCATAACTACAAATTGAAGCATTATTTACGTACACCATGACCTGTTTTAAATTTCTAAAGTGTATTATTGAGGTTGCTTAAATCTTTTGTCAAAACGAAAATAAAACAAGCAAGTCCTTAATATTCTCACGTTGTAACCAGAAATAAAGAAGTGTTTTAACCAAAATCTGCAACACATGCACCCACAAATATGGCGCTCGGCCTGCTGCCATATTTCATACGGCGCTTTGAAATGTCTCTCTCGTTGCCCCGTTTTGTTTGCTTGCAACTATTTGTCTCCTATATTTTCCGTGTTTAAAACATAATTCTGGTTGTTTTACATACTAGTTTCCGAGGTTTTCAAGAGAATCACGGCGTGATAAAGTGTTACAAATGTGCTGTAGCAAGGTACGACTACGTGCGGTAAAATTGTTTAAATAATACATCCACCCTTCTAAATTTTGTTGATCACGCAAAACTACCAATCTTCACCTTGTCTCAGCAGAATTGTTCATAGATTTCTTCTTTTTGCACTGATGTTCTAGTAGTAAGATCTGTATTCAAATTGAAATATTCGTGTTAGCATGAAAACGTAGGCTATATTCTACTCGGACTAAACTTAATTGCTTTTGACATGTTATCGTATTGTTTTTAACTCGGCCGCCATTACAGTCAATGAAAAAACGCTATCCCAACGCTGAAAGTACGATAACATTTCAAAAACAATTAGGTGTAGTCCAAGTAGAATAGAGCCCCTGATTTCACATGTCTAAATGATTTGCCTATTTTAAATAATGCCTTCTGCACAAATGCGGGTCGGCGCATTTGATTCGGCATTATCAGTAGACCACATTCATTTCCTAACGAGCGGCTAATTAATGCCAATCCAAACGTGTGTATCGCACGAACGTCAAAGTGCCCGGCAGAATGCTAACTTCTGCATGTATCGCATTGTATCGCATTTATCGTTACTAACAGGCACAGGGATGTCATCTATCTTCTGATCTGTCACGGGATTTAACGAAATTACCTTCGATGTTTAAGGAATAAAACCTGAACGTTAAGTAAAGAAAGATGTTCTTTCGAGTTTTCTTTTACAACCCGAAATAACTTCTTAGACTTTGAGTCATTTGGTGTTTGTTTTGGAATTGGTTTTGCATTCACTTATTCCATTTACTGGAATACTTGAGTTCCAATATTACTGTTATGTTTTAAGAGAATGGAAAGATTCACTGATGGGAATGGAGAAAGATAGAGAGAGAACACACAAATCTACTAATAGCGAAAGTCTTTGCAAATATATTGACGATTTATATTCGACTCGAGTAAGTACAACTTCACTGACACATATTTCTTATTTCAAATAGGGTTCGGTAAATACTGAACAATTTCGTGATAACAATTGGAAACAGATTTATTTTTAAGTGTTTTAGAAAAAAATCTTGTTTATTGAAGTTTTGTCTCAAAAGCATTTTTTTGTTCAATATTTACTGAGAAAATACACATACATACATACATACTTTCACGCCTATCTCTCAATGGGGTAGGCAGAGACTATGGAACGCCAGGTGCACCGGTCTAAACATACAACTTTCGCTTCCTCTACATTCATCAATCTCTTCATGCACGTACGTCCGTTTCGGGTGCTTTTGATTTGACCCTTATTCAGTACATCGCGAATCTGATCACCGTACGTCCGTTTAGGACGTCCCCTACCGACATCTCCGCTCACGCGCTCGCCATATCTAGAAGATGTAGTGACTAAAATTGAAAAGGGTATGCTAAGATGGTTTGGTCATTTAGAAAGGATGGACGAAAGAAGAGTTACTGAGAAAATGAATAAACAAATTTCTGCTAAATAATGCTAAAAGAGCTTAAACGCTACATGGTCGTAGCTAGTAGTGCTAGACTTAAAAAAATACGTCATTCTGACCACTAGACCAAAGCGGGCGTAACAAAGTAACATTGATGATATAAATTTTTTTTTGGTCAGTTAACTTAAATAAATAATAAAATAAATGTTTTAAAAAACAAAAAAACCGCCTTCAAAAACGCAAAAAATAACTTCTACTACTAGGTACTTAGTAGTAGGTACCTATCCTATTAGGTTAGTCTAACTGAAGTCGGCTTTTTGTTGAAAATATTGTGGTCGCCGACTTCAGTTAGAATAACCTAATAGGATAGGTACCTACTACTAAGTACCTAGTAGTAGAAGTTATTTTTTGCGTTTTTGAAGGCGGTTTTTTTGTTTTTTAAAACATTTATTTTATTTTACACTTTTTAGTGATCATAATAAGCTTATGTAGTCCCACTTCTTAGTTGATATATGAAACTTTAAGACATTTCAAGCTCGCCGCAAGCAACGCCGCGGGAAAATCAGAGTCATTTTAAAACAATTAAATGTGCTTCGTTGTAGGTAGTCGCTCAACTATCTTAATCGAGATATCTTATCGCCACCCTTGAAATCGGTACCGTTGAGGAGTTCCGGTGGCCATCTGTGGTCTTCATCATCAGTTCCGCTTCACCAAGTGACACTTTCTGAATGCAAATGCTACACTTGTTACTAAAAATACTAAAATCGCTATATGTTTGCATACAATATTCGAGGAGTTCCCTTGATTTCTCCAAGATCCCATCATCAGATCGTGACGTGCTGACAATGGGACCAACTAGAAAGTATACCCATTCGAACACCGAAAAAAAATTTCAAATCGGTCCAGTAGTCTTCGAGTAATCGGGGAACATACATAAAAAAAAAAATATTCCGACGAATTGAGAACCTCCTTTTTTTTGAAGTCGGTTTAAAAAGAATTATATTTGGAAAGATTTTTAGACAAGATATCTAATAAGCATGATATTTTCCAGAACACCTTTTCAAAAAAATCCTGTTCTTTTTCGAAATCGTTTACTTTTAATAATGGCGTCGCATTTCCGTAAATGCTGCAACATTTCATTGGATCGCGTGTTATTTGCTTGTCGTTTTTACCCGCTGAAGACTTAACCAACCATAAGTTAGATTAGGGATCAGATCTAAACATCGTTAATGGTTAGCGGCGCGAATAAATGACCTTAGGTGCGTTTAAGCTCGTATAATTAATGTTAATTAAGGGTTCGTGGTGATTAAAGGGAGTATTAGCGCTTTAGCCGATCGATGCATGGGTTCAACAGATTTCCTTACAATTTTCTGATCTGATTATGTTAGCTAAGCTAAAAAATACAAGTGTCCCTATTTAAAACCGAAAAACTGCCGATCAGAAAAAGAAGAAATGGTAAGCTGTTAAATTAGACGAATAATAGAAAAATCGATGACCACTTCTTTCCATCTGCTACGATCCTGACAAATCTCTTTCGCTTCTTCCACATTCATACTTCAAGTTTTGCAAGCACGTCGGTTTAAGGACCGTATCGGAAAGAATTTTCCCTTTTGCTTAAATCCCTCATTCATTTCTGTCACCATCTCCTGCAAATCAACTTAACCATGGAGCAAGTATAACTTGATCATCGGCATATAAGAGGCATTTGATTAGCAACTCTTGCATACGCAAACCTTTCTCATACTCATAAAGTTGAAGTTATTTTAAATTATTTCAAACTTTAATTTTAAGTTGTCACAAAAATCGTCAAAAGTAATGAATTATCAAATTTTTAACTTGAAGTTAATCTTCGTGTCTTTGACGATTTGTCTCAGTAGACGTTGTTATTATCTAAGAAACATTATCATTTCCCATAATGTCATCATTAATTTTCTTCTGCTCAGGTGCATTCAGCTTTATTACTGCATTTAATGACCCAACCGCCGCAATAACCGCCACAATGCGAAGCAAATGAGAATGATCTTTTGCACGTAATTTAGGTCAGAGGTTCACGTCTGGACCGGTCTATTTAGTGGATGGTTCTGGCCTGGAGTCTATTTACATCGCTAATGCGCCTCGGTTTCGTCCGACATTTAGATCTGTTAATGCGATTTCGATTCCCGCGACGAGAGCCGTTTTTAACTCTCAATACAAATATACTATGTGTTATAAATTCAACGTGTGTATCAAAAGGATAAACCGATTCGGTCGCGTTTTTTTTTAAAGAAAGGTACTTTATTCAGGGTGGAAAGTTCTTAGATAGGTTTGCAAAAAAAAATGTTATTAGCTCTGAAAGTAACGTTCGCAATTATTTTAGATCGTGTCGTATAAAGATGTCAAGAACCTAGCAAACAATAGAGAGGAATGGCGGGCACTCATCCGACAGCTCTGAAGTTATGATGATGATGATATCTATTTAACAGTACTTAATGTTATTATAACAAACTGGTTGTTGCTATAATTTTTATAAAATATTGTTCATTAATTTATTTGGTAAAGTAACAAAATGGAAATTAAAAATAGTTTCTAACAGACTGGTATTTTACCAGGTTTGACATAACATTTCAATGACTATCATACGCAACACTCATGTATAACTTGTTTGAGTCTTTTTACACGACTGCCCAAAAAAAAGAGGTTTCGTGTTTTCATTACTAAATAATATTTGAGCGGAAATTTTAACTAATATCTACAGCCTTGACCAAAGGTGGTGAGCACCCATGCGTTTTTGTATAAACGTCAAACTTTAAAAGGTGCATTTATATCTTTTATTATAGAAAGTTGTGTATCTATCGGAAAAATTAGTCACATTTATTGACGTTAAGGGAAGTTCCGTGCAAAAAAATACAATTTATCATTATATTGTAAAACCCGACTTTCTAGCTTCAGTTTTCACGCGCAAATAACAACTTCGAAACGATATCTACTAATGATTTGCACATGTTTAAACCGTTTTTTATATTTTCGTTTTTGTGTATTTTAAATTGAAAAGTAATACTTTATTATAAGTTATCAAGGAAAATGTGGGGTGCTCAACATCTTTGGCCAAGGCTGTATAACATGAGTGACTTATGAGTGTGGAACAAGCGAGGGAAGTTTGTCTAGATCGTAGCAATTGGGAGAGAGTGGTCTCTTCCTACCCCTACGGAAAAGAGGCGTGATTGTATGTATGTAGTGATACGAGTATGATGTGGCACCATGTACCTAAAGATATCATTAATAGATAATGTAAACCCTCAATTTTTATTTTGTAAATTTATATGCGTATACCAACTTATTTCATGAACGTGCCTCGGGATTGTGAGATTCTTATGAGCAGATAATAAACGAGTGAGAATTGAGATAGTAAAATTTTGTGTCAAGTACGTATTAAGATAACGCCTCGAAATACCGCGAAGTTTCACTACTTACCTTTTCTCTATCTTTGATAACATCACACCCCGTCTACTTATTTATTGTCGAAGTGATGTTAATCTATCTTTATTATTAAAGTTATCTTGAATAGTAGTCCATTACAAAACAACTCTACACTATTATGAACTTAGCTAATTTCACTGCGGTTTCCTCAAAATTACCTAGTTAGACGTTGTAGTTTGGTCTGGATTCTGGGTTGCTCTACTCCAACATTACAGGCTTAAGATCATGTTATCTCTGGTTAACAGCATTAAGTACCTATAATTCGATTATTTCTTTTTAGAGGACGCCTGCAACTTCGGACGCGTAGAATTAGTTTTCCGCTTCTTCCCCAATTTTTTCTTGTTTAAGGTTAATTTCCGAAAAATTGTAAATAAAGTACTCAAGGAATATTCCCTTCAAATTTCAAGTCCCTAGGTTCAGCGCAGCGCAGAAGGTGCATAGAAGATAAGCCCTTTTCGGCCGAGCAAACACGATCGTGCAAATTTTTGCAAACAATTTTTTTACTCTATTAAAAGGGTTAGCGCGACTTTGTCGGCGTAGATTTCACTTTTCCTGTAACCATATAGGTACCACAACCATGAAACTTCTGAATATTGATAGCAGTAAAACAATGCGTTTATTTGTTACGTGTGAAGGAACAGTAATTAATAACTTCATTGTTTTACCGCCGTCAACATTATCAATATTAATAAACTTCATGGTTGTGCAGTGTTTTAAGATTGACTTCTTAGCTGCCTGTAATTTCTTTTCAAACTATAAAATCTTCGAGCGTTATTAAGAGAATAGCGATGAAGATAAAGATAAAGATAAAGAGTCATTTATTCGCAACAATACAAAATTACATAAAATTAACAATTATTATTTTAGCTTCTGTGCTGTCGCGTTCAATAGCTAGTTAGTATTTAAAACAAATCAACTCATATTTCGAGGCATTGTTTATCCCATTACAGTATCCAGTAACCGGGTAAAGAGTTATCCGGGCAATTTTGCGTTGAATTATTACCCGGGTCAGACCTGGATTAGACAGATAACTACCCGGGCAAGTGAAAGCGTTATTTCATTGTCAGCTACCTGGTCGAACTGTTATGTACTACCTAATATTGATAAATGGCTTTGCCGCAGTATTTAGCTTAGTTAATTAGCTCCTATGTGTTTTATGGGTCCTGGGTCTTGTCTAATATTGCGCATACAAACGGTTTCTATTTTTTGAGTTATGTCTCTATCTCCTGCCTTGTCGAGAAGGAGGAAGAAAAGCATAATATAAGTATGATTAACTAATAGCTAAGTTGGTTAACGCTTTATAAGTACGGTCAGGTGTAAACATATGGGAGAACGCAACATCTCAAAAACATGTCCCAATGCACCTTTTTTAGTGTAAAAAGAACTTCGTAACATATTTGTGAGGGGATTCTTTCGATACATATTTTTTCACTTGACTGTACAATGAAATAACTGTTTTCCTACCACAGACCATGTTATCATTTACTTTGACCTAAATTTTTCCACTGCTCCGTACCAAAAATTCACAGGTTTTAGCGTTTATAAAGCTATTTTCTTCTAAAGCCAATCCAATAGTAAGTAATAAACCGTATTGTAAGAGATTTCTGACATTTGACTTATTGCATCACGTTGACATTGTTATGGTGTGTCCCAGGAATCAAATTGGTTGACCGCACGTTAAAATACCACAATTTTTTCCAACCGTATTTTTAAAACGCAGTTAAAACTAAAAACAAACAAGTGCGACAGCTGGTGCAAAATAGGAGTTCACAGGGCATGTTCGTGGCGAGGCCCTAGTTCATTTTAGCTGTACGAACTAAACTATCTCAACTGAAACTCATGAAATAACTGTTAGTATTTCCTATGTTTCTGGTGTATTTCTAGAAATTTCACTCAGTTAAAATGTAGATCGTGAGCGCAAAATTTGTTAGAGATAGTTACAATAGAATTTGAAAAAGATGGCGATAGCATAGTATAAATAGAAAACTAGTTCGGTCTTCGGCCCTTTAAGAGTTTCTGTTACCTATTGGCGCTCGAGTGGCGCGAGTGGTTTGAATTGCACGTATGTACGTATTATATACCTAATGTTATAAAATACGTGCAAATGCAAATCAAACCAATCAAAATTGTCATTGAAATATACCCTCAGGATAAAATAAGCAATTATAGACACATCAGCAAATAAATTCGAGTCTCCGTTTATTCACATCATCATAAGCAACCCACACATAGTATACCTGCGCTTATAAAATGCTCAAGAATTCCTCGGTAAAGATTTAACTTGAACTTTTCTAAATTGTCTCGTGTCTGGGTGCTCTTTGTTACGCTCCCGGCTCTGTTGTCTAATATACTTAAGTGGACAAGTTGCTTAAAGTTGGACCAGACAGTGTTATTATATTATATAGTGGATATGGTGATGCAGCATTTTCTGATAATTTTGTTATTCATGACCGTTCTGATGCACAAAGTATGTATTAACTGTGACTGAAAAGAGAATAGCAAGTTTTCAAATATTTTGTATGAGTATTTAGAAAATAAAAACCTTAAATAAAGGTAATATAATACTAATAAATCGTGGTAGGACCTTGTGTAGGGTCCATCTGGATCGTTTCCATCATCTTATTCTTTATGACTACGCTGAGCGTCCAGTGGCGCCATCATTACTATTTTTGTGTTTTCTAATAAACTAAAGTACTGTCTTAAACTCGACGGATAGTTTTTTTTGTTGTATAAATGTATACACAATGTATAATATTTATGACCAAGTTTCATAACCTCTAATATTCGTGTAGTTAATTTAACGGAAAAAGAGTGCCACTTTTCACTCATATTTAAGTTAATATGTCATATACCCTATAAATTGTGTATTCATATGTACAACAAAAAATCATCCTTCGATTTCAAGATAATACTTACATTAGTTTATCAGAAAACAAAATAATAGTAATGAAGGTGCCACTGGACGCTCGGCGTATTCTAGGTCTAGCAGCGCAGTTAGCATTGTTTTGTTTCGGTATGGGAAGGATAAGACAACCGGTGAAATAAATATCATATGGCCCCTCTACACGTCGCGTCGGCGGATCATGGGAGTGCGTAAGGGACGGAGCAATACGTAAGAGTGATATGCAAGAATATGTTGCTCACTCTAAGGTGTAAATGCGTCCCTTACGCACGCCCATGATCCGCCGACGTGTCGTGTATCCTCACGCTAGGCAACGCATTTGCAATTCTAGGATTGCAGTCTTGTGATCGTCGTTTTGAGAATGCAAATTTATATGGGTTCCAGATCCCACTCACCGTCAGATGTCTGGGTACTCGTTCGCCTCCTTGCCATAAAGAAGTGCCTATATTAACATTGTTATATCTTTTACATTTTATGCTGCTCTTGGAAATTGACCGATGGGCAATTTTCTATGAATTATTACCCCCGGTCGACCTGGATTAGAGAGTTTACTGGCAAGAGAGAATTTTAAAATATGAGACGCTAGCTTTATCGACCTTCATCCACCCAGTCGTTTAACACTATTCTCAAGGAAACTCTCCGTCTCTGGGCTATGAAAACATATCGGTAATCTCGTGGCATTTAGCCCTTTATCACCAATGCATAAATAAATATAAATAAGTTTCCCTTCTTTCTCGACTCATGCAGGCAAACCATTGTCTCATACCTAATTTGTTCGTACCGTCAAGTGCTACAAAAGTGCTACGAGTTTACTGATGTGGACTTATAAACTATCTCTGTACAAATTTTCACCTCGATCAGCTAAAGTGGTTAACCGTGAAGAAAGAACGAACACACAAATAAACAAGTAAACAAACTAACACACTTTCACATTTATAATATAAGGAATAAGGATGTACAACAGGGATATGGTTAAAAACTTGAGACGTACTTATGTTTTTTTTAATTATTTCAAACCATTCAATATATATTTTATTTCCAATTAAAAGCATTTCATAACTTTATTCTAAATAGGTTTTTAATCCAGCCAAATCCTTAATGAGATAACTAATGCTGATTCACATCTGCGCTAGTGGAACGCTATCGCCGTGAAGTGAAAAAAGTTACTGAGAAATCGGAAATCATGAGTTTCCGCCGAGTTGGCGCTCTAAATAAGACCGATGTTCCACAATCAGATCTACTGCCGGTAATGGCGTCCGATTACAGGAAGTGGTCGTTAAACATCAGGATCAAGGAAGTTACGATTTTTACCACCTCACTGTTTACTTGATGTGGCGTTGTTAGTTCTTTACATTTTTGGGGAGTTCTTGAGTCGGCTACAGTTCAAAAAGTGCTGTTAATGGGAGTATTTAAATAAAAATAAAATACCAAGGGATATTCACACAAATTGACCAAGTCCCAAACTAACCTAGGCTTCAAACCATGGGCACTAGACAAAGATAAACTTACTTATACAGATAAATACATACTGTTTGTCTGTCTGTCTTTGTGTCTGTCTGTGGCAAACGGGTGGATATCGGTTTTACCGTTTAAGAGATATTAGCTCTGATAGAATAGAAATTATATCGGGAGTATTATCTTTCAAATAGCTATGTTATAATCCTTTTAATTGTCAATGTTTTTGTATTGATTTATTTATTCGGTGAAACGTACCTTGGTCGTATATTCTAAAGCATTAATCAATAAACTTCCTATTTATAAAGTAGTGACTCTCTGCTATGCAAAATCTTTGTGCCTTCACCTACCGACCTCGCAACCTTTAAATACGTGAGTGAAATTGAAATTGGATGAGTTCGCGGAAATCTATTTAAGAATAAATCGGACTACGTCTTGTGGCTGTACCGTGATTCTGCGAAATAACTAAATTGGTTTTACGATTTGCACGTTTATTTTAAAATTCAAAAGAAGTTTTACAGGTATATTTATCGGTTGCAGGAATCGAATATTACACTCTTTTCTTCGTAGCTTGTTAACGGCGTACTCTGAACAGAGCCTTGATTTCTTCCATACTATTTTTGGCCACCTTGTTAAACAATGTATATCGGGGCGTATATATATTCTAGGCGGTAAAAATCATATGATCTTAACCTGACCTGTTATGGTATTGTTTTTTCACTTCTCATGCTCTTAAAATGTTACTTTAGTCTCTGCACATCGGGACTAAAGTTCCTTTTTAATCTCTAGGGATTAAAGTAAAATTGTTTTAATTTACTTTGGAATCCCCTAAACATCCAATCACGGTGTTTGTGAATGGAGGATTTATTGCTATTTTCAGTCTTTTTGTATAGACCACAGAATAAAGACTAAAGGCATAGAAGCCGTGCAATAAGATGAACGTTGCACTAGCTACTTGTCTCTACTTTATAGATTACATTTTGATAAGAGGAAAAGAAATAAAAACTAGGTGTCTTTTCTTCTTTAATCTGTCATGATCAGAAGTTGAAGAAACGTCAAATCAACGACCGGTCTTCTTTGGCGTTACTTTCTTCCACATTGGTGCTTAAAGGTCCAAATCACGCCTTGTGACGATCTCTTTCCAACTCACTATGAAAACCATAAGTAAAAAGAAGTCAACCATAATGTATTTTCTGCCTATTTAGTAAGTACGGTTTCTATGCCGCTAGTTTTTATTCTGTGGTGTAGACAATTTTTAGCGCGTGGAAATAACCTCAAAATGAGAAATGTGAAAAAATATAAATAAAAATGATTTAATTTCGTGAAACACGATTAATTATTACGAATATGAATCTATTTAATTATATTAAGGATGAATTCATTTAATTATGCTTGGTCCAATTAGTTTTAAAATAGTTTTCAAGTTTGAACCTGTTGGCTAAATATGCAAGCATTTAAAGCGGCACTTCACAAAAAAAATATAAAAGAAAAGAAAAAAACCGCGGATCAAATTTGTAAGAAACTTTCTTATAATCAATTTTATAAATGTGTATAGAACTTCGTCAGTGCTGGATTGAGCAAGCACGGGGTACGTAGCAAATTCTATAAAGAGACCCCTGGGTTTGTTTTAGGTTACAGGTTGTGGCGGGCTTTTTTCCGCAACTGAGCGACTTAGATATGCACCTATTTTGCGTGGGTGTTTGTTTTAGGTTATTCTGGTGGAGAATATCGACTGGATTATTTATCTTATCGTCAACCCTGATGCATATGAGTACACGCATACGCATACTGATGTAAGTACTAGCATTTTAGAGTTTAGACGTGGATGCGCGGGGCCCGTAGCATTTGCTACTCTTGCTAGGTACGTGGCTAATCCGGCACTGAACGTTGTTTTTTTCCTCGCATTCAAAGTGAAAAGTAGAGTGTTTAACGCGAGACTAAACAACCATAATGACACTCGAACTATAGCCACTCTCGCTCGCTGGCTCGCTCGCGTGGCTAAACATCTCGTGTCATTATGGCTTGTTTTAGTCCCTTGTTGAACAATCTACTATTAACTTGGTCGTCATTACTTTCAAGGGTCAAAGACGATATGGTTTTTACCGCCTAGAATCTCGGCCCAGAAAATTCATACAAGTTATTCAAAATATCTGAACTCGACTCTATTTTGAGCATATTGTATTTTGACTAAGAAATTATCTTTATTTGATTTTCACACCCATGGCCAAGATTTCGATTTAAGTAAAGATATACCTATGCTTTATATTTGATGGCGTTTAACGGTAAAGCTTTAAGCAGTCTCGTATACGAGATGGTAGCTATCTCTAAACTATCTACAACTGTTTGCGATTGGTACAGTGGGCTTATAAGTAGTTGCCCACATTAGTGCTTTATCACTGTAACGTCACCTTTGAACTGCTGCACGAATCTGTGCAAGCTTTTTTTAAGGCCGACTGTACTGTCTTAACAGATAATTGGAAATTTTATAATTCACACTTTATTTGTTTTCCAGATGATGATTACTTACAGAGAAATGATTGCCAACAAACATAATCGGTGACATTTTCAGTCTTCGGATTGCAATCCTAAGATTGTAGTCCTGAAAATGCAAATGTGCATTGTGGTGGGCTTTGTGATCGTTTTCCTTACTAATTACCCAAATGGTGTTGGATTTTACATCAGTACCTACAGTTGCAATTATGAAATGTCTTTTGACGACACGTTAGCCTAGTTGGTAGTTGGTGGTTCAAATCCCGGTAAGGGCAGATATTTGTGTGATGAGCGCGAGTATTTGTTCCTGAGTCTTGGATGTTTTCTATGTATTTAAGTATGTATTCCTCTATGTAAGTAAGTTCATCGTTGTCTAGTACCCATAGTACAAGCCTAGAGTAGAGCCTAGTTTGGGACTAGGTCAATTTGTGTGAAATTTGTCTCCTGATATTGTTTTTTTAAGGCTTACTGCTAAGACTAAATTGCACAAAGTACCTTAATTACTAACGCGGTTAGATTTTGCAGTAACCGCTAGTTCGGCTTCGGCTTGATTTCCAACTTCGCTCACTTAACGCCGCAGTGCCTTACCACAATTTAAATAATTTTAATTTAAACTTTAAAGTAGATATTAATAAAGTTGTGTTGGAACTAAGACAACATAATGTTGGTGGTAAATATTATGTTTTTACTTATGTTAAAAACCTAAAACTATCTATATTTTATTTCGTAAAAACCGAAAGGAAAATTTGCGGATCATTCATAATCTAACCATGTGTGTGTATATATAGTCAGCAAACGAAATTGCTACAAATGCAATTATCAAAAATCACAATTTTTAGTGCAAGAATTTTGGACACTTACAAGAGTAATTGGGTTGAAATATGTATATAAGTATAATTGTCAATGAAAAGACACTTTTTTTTAAGTTTTTCTGAAAAATATCATGCTTATAGAGGTTTGTCTGAAAAGCAAAGTTTTTTTTCGTTCATGATTAACTGAAAAAAATAAATGAACTAATTGCTGCTAATGGCTAAAGAGTTAAAACGCTACTTGGTCTTTTCTTAGACACAGCTATGCTAGATAAAAAAAAAAAGTGGCCACAAACAAAATGACGACATTCCGACCACTAGTCCAACGGGCGGGTTTGCTGATAACATTCAATATTGTTTAAAAAACTCCGCAAATAATAATAATAATAAAAAAATGCTTTTGAGACAAACTTTTATAAGCATTATTTTTCAGCCCGCGATATGGTCGCCTTTATCTCGGTAGATAAACCATCCTTCACGCTCGCACTTTACAGAAAGTGACAGATGGTGTATCCACGTTTATCTGTATCGATTAACGCGACCATAATAGGCCCGCCGAACACCTTTTAAAAAAAACCTGTTGTCAATTGTTATTAATACAGATGAAACTTAAATATAACCACGAAATGTATCACCAGCTACATATTCGCCATAACATCCATATAAAAGCACACACTTTCACCCACAGCTATTCTCTTCAAACAGATGTCTCTAACAGGATATTAATACCACCCGGGAGTACTCCACATCACGCCACCGACTTACGTCCAATAGCGGTTATTACTTGTATTATCGTTGAAGAGCACTTGACGTTTCCCGTTATACCTGACGAGGGTCCTGTGCACTACAAAACCACGAATACACAGCTGTGAGCTACGATGTATTACACTAGATGAGTTAGAGTGGTCGGAATAGGTAGTGCCTATTTACCTCAACTTGACGCATGAGTCATGGAAATACGTTATTGAATGAACATGTATCAAGTTTAGGTAAATAGCACAGATATATAGACACATAGATAACGTAAACATTCAATGTGTATGAAAACCAACCGTGTCACTTTTTGCTACCAACTGGGACACACCAAGAGAAGAGAATTTACCGTTTTCCGTGCAAAATCGATGTAAAGTCGTCGCTTTTTTGGGCTATTGCAGTTAATTATAATGCGACGAGGCATTTTCTTAATTTTCACGGTCGAACGGCTGCAACAACTGAGGCTCTACTTTGAAATCCGTAATTCGAACTTCGTCTATTGCTATCCCTTTTGCTCTCGACGCGTTACTAATTCGCAAGAAAGGGATGGGGCGATCCGAAGTTCGAATTACGGATTTCAAAGTAGGGCCTCTGGCGCGCGGAACGTTAGTAGCGACGGCGACGGCCAACCCGGACGCTTGGTCGGGATTTGAGTCCGGATTCGGACACGCGAAGTAGATGCATTAGCGTTGTCTATGTGTGGCTAATACCTATTCCGAGTACTGTTTATAAGGTATTAACTGTCTGGTGACATTAGTGCCAACCAGTCACTCGCAATGAAAAAACACCCGAGGGCTTATTGTCTAACGGCCAAACCCTATATTCAAACCGCGGATAGATAAGGCTTACTTCGGGTTAAAATTTGACATTTTCCCATACAAAATGTGTCAAATTTTAATCCGAAGTAAGCCTATCTGTCCGCGGTTTGAATATAGGGTTCGGCCATAACGCACTCGCAATCACGATCATTTTCATTTTGAAAATCGAATCGCTTGTCTGCATACAAAATGAAAACGATGATATTTTTCTATTTAGATCTGTTTCGGGCTATATTTTTCACAATGGATAAGTTTTACGCAAACAATAAAGTGTTTACATACATACAATGACTAGCAAGACTTGTTTGACCTTTCACATAAGGACATGTTTAAGGCAGAATTGTATGAGTGTAACGCTTCTTGGCATAGTAATTCTTAGATTGTGAGTAATGCCTTGTTTGCCACGCCTACGCTGATGTTGCCGGGTTGTGTCGATACGTATAAAGATAGAATCGATCAAGTGTTACATCCCTTTGAACGTAAAGGTAACTTTTTTAAAGGGTCCGAATTCATTGAATCTGTCGCCATTCAATTGTATGAATATTTTCTCGCATGATAATAGGAATACAAATGATAAATTAGGTGATATTAAAATTTATTGCTCTCTTCCGGAGCAATGTTTTAATGAGTATATATAAAAAAAATGCTGTTAAAACTGTATTGTAATAAAATAAATACCTTTAAAACGCCATTTTCTGTTATATCCGCACCATTTTATTAAAAACGACGAAGGATCTATCACGGTTGACATCGCAAAAATTACCTGACCGACTAGGTATGATGCAAAAATATGTGAAAATTGTAGAAAGAATCGAATCCAGAGCTTTGGAATCAAGCAATGTATTAAATATATAATTGAATGGAGCTATTAAATTGAGGTAAAATTTAATAATATGCTTGAGTCCTGTACTTAAATAAAACCATTTTGAAACTATTCCCGGGGGAGTCTGGATGCAGCGATAAAATATCAACAACAACAGTCCACAGGATTGTACTTTACCTTCAACTCAGCGAGTTGATAAATTTGCAACTACTTGAGAAAATACTGCTCTTGCTGTTTCGTATTATTCTCCTCCATTTAAGCACGAATTTTTTAAACGCCACTGTGTTGAAAGTGTAAACCAGGATTGGAACTAACGGCTTTGCTCATTTACATCAAATACCTAAAACGTACTTTTGCTGTCATTTGACAATTACAAATATTTTCTTCTGGAATAGCTTTCATTTGGAGTCCCTAATGGAAATACTGATTTGGTGCGAGTATTTTAAATGCAAGGATAGTTAATTAGTGATATTTTTGACTTCCTTAAAAAGTATTTATGTCAAAATGTAACATCGACATCTTCAAGCAAACTTGGACAGGTATCAGTAAGACGTTCAAAATGTTACCCTTTATATCCTTGATAGTTTTTTACCTTCTTTATTTCAAAACACGCGTCTTCGAATCACTGACTCAATATAGCTCCCTCGTATCGTATTGTACAATAAAGATGATAATCCAACTCTTCTTGTCTCGGAAATACGCTAAAGCGACGAAAATGGGGCGAAGACGAATTGATATGGGCTTTTTATTCGAGATCTGCAACAGTCGTTGCTGAAATTATGAACGTGCTCCGCTGTGTTATATTTCGTGAGCTCGTAAATTATGCTTGCTCGCTTTCTCATGATTCGATGTCGACTTGACTATTCCGTTTTCTCTATATTTCATGTAAATTTTAAATGTAATGCCATGAAAACGATTTAAATTGAGACATTTTCAATTATGGCAATTACAGATGTCAGTCAAAGAAACTAAAAAAAATTGTATTCAAAGAGATCATTGCAAAATGTGGATGAACTGCAGCCCTGACCGCAATAAACCCGGGAGCGGAAAGAAATTTTCATTTGATATTCCATTTTTATGGGGCTACTTGGTCGGGAGTCCCACAAATGTTGCTCTAACGGCGTCGGTCCCGTGTTATAAAGATTGCGCAAACGTTGCCGTATTTCTGCCACACATGCGTTACGTGGTCCGCATCCTACGGTCGAGTTTGACGAAATTTACCGCTTTGATCAATTGCTTGTACATGTTAATGGGATTCATCCTGGACTAAAACTTTTTCTTTGGCCTTTGCTGATCGTTTCTACCCTTTGTCTAAACATTAATTTAACGATAGACGCCCCCTTTACGTTATGTATACCACAAATCCATTTCATTATGCAAATCTAAATTGTATTAGCAATTAGCTCTGATAAATCACTTCCATTATGCATATTGGAGCTTTTAAATACTTCATCTGAATTTCAATTCAAAATACCTGTTACTTTCACTACTTTATAAACTTCACCGCAGCAAAGCGAACTGAAGTTATTTTTACGAGCAAACTTCTCATGCGCGGGCCTGCAATAGCCGCTCGTTTTGTTTCAAACTAATTCATATATTGCTGTTAAAGCTATAAGTTTTAATAGGCAACACCTTCTTGTGTTGTTTACAGTTGCACAGACTGCTGAAATTTTGTACTAAATTTGTGTTTATTCTGCTTCAAGCGGCATGAGGTACGATATATCATCTTTTAATTTCAATTTTAATTTTCTGATTTTTTTTAACATGCTGTATGTGATTATAGCAATTTAAAATAGTTATTAAATTTCTGCTTTTATTTATTATATTTCTTCACATTTAGGTAGAGTCATAAACAAACAGTTAACATTTAAGTTTTCCATTGTTATATATAAGCTCAGCTGTGTCAACGTTTTCGCCGCGATAGCGTAAATTCTACCCTACAACGTCCCGAAGGACCTCGTCCGGGAGCATTTCTGAAAAGACCGTTATCCTTAAAACTGGAAACTTTTTTTTTTTTTTTTAAATCTTTATTAAAGTGCTTGGTCGCTGGGGCGACGATGCCGCACCATTAAAACAACAAGTACATTATGTTTTCTTAAAACTAATTACTTCTATTAACAAGTCCCATACGCACCAGTTTAAACAGTGCTCTTGCATTGTCCGACAAAGGGCAAGCCAGAGCACTGTTACAGCCGCCGACATCGCAGAATATATTGGAGTTATTATTTGACAACTGTCTCCTAAGCGACTCGTTTCGGGCACATTCCATTATAATATGATACACGTCTTCTGGCATATTACAATCAGCACAATTAGGGGTCGTTACTTTATGCATCAAAAAACCAAATTTGTTTAATGGGATGTGCCCAGACCGAAGTCTTATCGCCAAAACAATTTCTCTTCTGCTTAATGCACAATCTATCCAAGGTATACTTAGTGGCTCCGGTTGGATTGTTTTGTACCATATACCTTTATCTTTGGATCGGCAATCAAAATATTCCTTCCACAATGACTGTGTGTGTTTCCTAGCCACGCTTATGCAGTCTGCATAAAAAGGTAGCGCATCACAGTACTGGAAACTTAAAAGCAAGTAAAAAACTATTTTTTTCACGCATAACCGCTGTTATGCCGACCGCAACATTATCTCTGCAAAATGGCAAAATTGTAGAACACAGTGGACAAATTTCGTTATGTGTGGCTTAATCTGGGGAACGGTTAACTTTATTGGTTGTTGTAAAGGGATTAAGTGACAACAGTCATTAGCAATATCATTTCCCGTTTCATGTTTAACCTATTAATTACCTTTTTTATGATCAGGATTAATTTTATTGCGTGCCTATGCTTTTGCTCTTTATTATCTTTACCTTTACTCGGTAGTTTGCACGCATCGTTGTAAATTCGAATTGCACTTTTCCACCTTTCTCTTAGATCGGACGCGACGTGTTAAGTATTTAGCACAGGTCAATAAAACAACAGGCCTGAATCACGACCAACTGTAAAATCTACCCCCATACGGAAATAATAATAATAATAAACAAATAATAAATATCAGGGGACAATGTCACACCAATTGAACTACTCCCAAACTAAGCTATAGGCTTGTACTTTGGGTACTAGACAACGATATAAATACTTATATAGAGAAATATATAGGTACTTAAATACTTAGAAAACATCCATGACTCAGGAACAAATACTCGCGCTCATCACACAAATATCTGCCCTTACCGGGATTCGACCCCAGGACCGCCAGCTTCGTAGGCAGGGTCACTACCAACTAGGCCAACACATCGTCAATAAAAGATACAATGCTTATTATTCCTACCTTAAATCCATTGCTGGACATTCCTTCTCTTAGGATCTCTGTTTTCTGTTTAATAATATCTATCATATCTCAGTGGTATGCGACAACCACCATCTTTTCTCGCACACTTCTCATTGAGATACTAACAAGGTTCCAGTAATCTTTACGGTTCATTCCAACGTTACCCATGAACCGAGTGAGGGCCAGTGGTCTCCGAGTTGTTTTATGAATAAATTAGATTAGGCCCCGGTAAAGAGGCCGCCTGTCCAAATGATCGGCCCTGAAATTGAATTATCGCGGGTTCGTTCTCTCCCCTTTTGCCGATCAGTGAACTAACTGACGTTTTCGTGCGCCATTTGCGTATACGTATCGACTTTGGAGGAATTTGATTTGTTGGCGACCCAACACGCCAGTTGTTTTGCTTGTTTTGCTCTTTGAGTATTACCACCAAAGCAAAGTGATAAAATGGAAATGCCGCCGTTTTTTTTTGTTTTTTTTTTCAATTCCATGTTTATTTTATAGTATCAATTTTCTTGATATTATTCTAATGAGGTACCATTAAACTTAATTGTGAAATAAAAAGTGACCAATTTTAGAGTACTGGGTTTTAAAAAATACGGAAAAAACTCCTAATTATATTCTTATTAAATATTTTTTTGAATGCGTAACTCTGCATCTTTACTGTAAAGTTTCCAGAATAAGTATTGTAGCGTGTTTGAGAGGAAACCGATTGATTTAGTGATCGCGTAAATTGACTTGCCTGCACGCTCTAACTCTAACATCTTTGTTATCATTAAAACCAAGTAAATAATTGTATCCAAGCAAAGGTGTATCGTTAATTAATTATATTATTTAGAGCATGTTGATAGAAGCGGCAACGGAAAGCTTCCCTGAATTATCAAAGGCATCTTAGGCTATTTATAGTTCCCCGATACACGCGTCGCGTTCAATTTGTATGCGTGGCTTTTGACTTTTCAGCCTGGCAGGCGCGAACAACGTTCACAACACGTTATTCCTCGAATTATGTAGAACCTACGCGCAAATTGAGTTTCTTAGGGATAATACCCTTAATTTCATCCACTCTGTATTCAAAAAATAAACGTTGAGCAAGTTTTTTATATTACGTGCGCTTGGTAAAGATTGTTTGCTTCAGTAAAAAAGAAAAGTAATTATTTATTAAACGCAGTAACATATTTCATTCATGAGGTTTTAGAAATTCGGAAAGTTTCTTTTCTTCTCTTAGATAATGCAACGGTAACGAAAATAACGTGGCTTTTGCCAAGTTGCGGAACTGGGTTGAGGTCAGTGCAAAGCAAATTCCTTGGTTCTCGGTGCATTTTAGCTTGTTTAGCGCTCTATTGAATCGTAAAGTGGTATTATGTACGAAGGTTGCGTTTGTGGTAGATCTATCGCTTTAAAATCATTTCATCGCTGAAAACAAAATTGAGTTAACGTCCATGTTACTCCTATATCACCCCAAATAATACCAGAAAATATATTTGGCGAAGCCAAATGTTTCGCCTTACATTCCGCGAATAAACAAAAATATTTTTATTAAAACAACTTGCCGACATGTGGAATCTTTTGATCCCGAGAAAATGTATTTTCGTTTTACTCACTTTTAATTTAGCCGCTGTTTATCCCGTGTCTAACATAAAACAAACATGTTCCAACACTCCTACATCATCATCATGTCAGCCGAAAGACGTCCACTGCTGGACATAGGCCTCCCCCAAGGCTCTCCACTCAGACCGGTCTTGTGATTTTCGCATCCACCGCGTTCAATTTATTAAAATTATCTTTTATTAGCTTCTAATGTTAGTACGATGCAAACTAATTTTGAACACTATTTTTCAACTAAGTAATAGTAATTTTTTGGAAAATTTCCGTATTTTACGAAAGCAATTGCTTTAAAAGTTCGGTTTCTAGCTAGGGCTGGTAGGCTGGTGGCGTGTGGGTGAATGAAGGCGGGGGCGCCGGGTCCGCGCAGCCTCCGACGCGCCCTGTCTCTGCCGACTGCCAGTCGACGCCGCGCCGAGCGTGAACCCCCACGCCGTTATCGCTCGAAACACGTTCAACTAACCAAATAGTGACAATTAACCTGTGGAAACTTCTTTATCGTCGTAAGTAAACCGCGTTTTCGAATAGTCTACAGCATCGACCTTTTCGAAAACGTCAATTATCACCTCCGAAATATCAGTGAGTTCTTGCGTTTTTGCGCCATTTCAGGGCAATTACAAATGTGGGGGCGTTGCGATGTACGTTCTCGGAGTATCGTTAAGTCACCTGAGTTGTCTGGAGGTCGCCGCGTCTAACCAGCGTGGCTGCTAGGCTCTCGCGGTATCACGTGGCCATATGCCTTTGACAACTTGTCATATCGAATGCTGAGTATTTTTTAAAATGCCTGAAAGTCTATAGCTGTAACATAAGCGTAATTGTGTGCATTTACGTGCTAATATCGTGCTCTATTTTGAAATATATTTTATGATACGTATGACATTTACAGTAGTCTCCAGTAAATTTCGTTAAAAACCTTAAATAAAATTCATAACTTACTTTTATCTGCGTTTCTAGAGATATATGTGATAGCTGCATCGTTTTCAAGCCAAAATTTACTCCGCACCACTGCGATAATTCTGCCAGTTGGCAAGCCTCTGACATTCGCAACTGTCTTTGTGTAGGGTAGTATACATATCGAGTGGACTCGCCCTAGAAATAGCTAACTGTCCTAATCCCTGTAGGTAAGTCCTGAGTCTAGAATCGCTTACATCCCTGAATTTACTCGAGATACGACTGCAGTCCGAAATTGAACAAACAACAAGATGGATTTAATATAATTCCACAAAACTGCTTTGTCAATTTAGGCAAACAAATTCTAATAGAAAATATTGAATTTTTGATGAATTTTTATAAAAGAACTTGATTTGTTGAAACAGGACCAACGCTTTGATTAAAAACAAGCCCCTTTTTCTGAATTAATATTTTCCGCCCGCCCTAATTCGGCTTCCAAATGTAGCTAATAACTTTACCTTTTTCATAGAGGCTTTGGCTGTAACGTTTCCGTGCCATAATCTTAATCCTGACCCTTGGAGGTCACCGTGCCTTTATCAATATCTTTCGAGAGTATATGACGAAACGGCTTTACTCGTGTCATAATAATATACCCTTGGAACATAATAACGATTGTGATCCTACCCTGCTTAATCCTGCTTAATGTGTCGGCGTAATGGACATATGTTATCTATAATAAAGATATGTTATCTATATATATAAAAGGCATCTATAATAAAGATAAAGATATTCAGTCGATTTAAACGTATGCTCGTAAAAAAATCAGTAGCATCAATTTAATGGAATATCTGACTAAATAATAGCTCATGAAAGACATCAAATCTAAAGTTGAGAATATTTTCAATCACAACTCCTATTCGAGTGCTCTTAGCATCTTTGCACTTAAACGTTATTTTATTCATGCATAGCTGGTTTGACTTTTCTATGCAGGTTGCAGATTGGATTCGAATTATTATTGAAATCTCCATTATGCGCTGCAGTCCGGCTCGGCCCCGCTGCCACAACTAAGTGCCACGCCGCTGCGATAAGCGTTCGAGAAATTGAAAAGGATTTAGTTTGAGAGAACGAGCCCGTCGGATTAAATTGGCTTAGTTTACGATCTAAGAATTGCCCGCTAAATATCCCAAAGGATTTTTTTTCCGCATCTGTTCCAAAAAGAATTTGATTACGCTGATGCAGATCCCCTGTCCCAAGTTGAATTAGGGTCGACAGAATATAATTTATATTGTTATCATTTTGTATATTGCCTTTTGGTTCACCCCCAGTCGGCCCTGAGAAGATATTTCATACTGATGTAAGCTTCGTTAAGCTCGCTAACATAACGTCAGGGTAAATTGACTGAATTTTTTGAAAAAATCTTTCAGGCGACCGCGTATTATTTTTAATAGATATACTGGACGGATATACTTTTTCTTAATAAAACATTAAAATTTAAAGCTAGTTATGTCATGATGGTTCTTAGCTAGTTTTGATTAAAATCGGTTAGGCCTTTTATGAGTTATTAGCTCTAAAAGTAGGGGAGTATAGGGGTCGCTATAAAACCGGAGTCCTTCACCGTTGTCGTTTGTATTGCTGACCTCAAAGGTTAAGAGGATTTTTCACTCCCTAAATCAAGTCCGATTTCTATGATTTTTTTATTTTATTTTTTTAATTTGTTTCTTGCCATGAAATATTTTTTTGGAAAGGAAAACGTACATACCTAGTTTTTCATAATATCTACAACATATTCAAAACTCGTAAAAATCGAACTAGGTTTAAGGGAAGAGAAACTTTATAGCATTTTGTATGGAATTATTTCCTTTACAATCCTCTTAAAACTAAAAATTAAAATAAAAACAACATGCGTCGCTATCTATATAACCTGTCAATCACAAATTCGTCACAATCATAGACTTCCCCTGTTCTTTATTGATGACAGCAATTGCCGCCGCAAAACGCAGATTATGATTCATTTTGCTTACCGGTGGGGGAAAAGTGCGGATTGGTACCAAACCCGACCCTGACCCATATCGCGCCCGAGTTGTCATCCGTTCCAATATACGCCTCAGCTAAACTGACTTTATAGCATTGGCTGTAAAAAATTACGGCGTCATGTGGCTCTCTGGAGGCATATACAGCTTTATATGTTTAATCAAGCTCATTAGCATCTTTTGTGATTTTAATGTTAAGGAAGTAACATGTCTTTGTTATTTCTTTAGTGCCATAAACCTTGCAATAGGGAATGTAAGGGCCTGCTCATTGATCTACCAATGCAATAGCGAGTCTTCGAGAAAATTCGTTCGTGAGTACTTTACTACTTTACTTATTGGCTCTCCAAACAATATTACTCTTTATATAAAATGCCTCGTGTTTGAACCTCCAATTGGAATTCCCTGGGAAAAAAATCAAGGCACTCTGACCCGTGCCGTTAGACCTCGCATTGCCACACCGGCATTGAATCCAGATCCAGCTATATTCGAAATGAAATACTTATCTTCCTTTCAAAGGTATAAATAAGGGATAGATAAACAAAAACCCTCCAGCATTGTTTTCTGTTTCGTGACCCAGAAACAGATTTCCCTCATCCTCGGCGTCGTATTATGTTTCCATTAGAGCTTGTTGACTTAACCCTTGAAGAGAGCACAGTGACTGCGGTTTGCCCGACTTTGCGAGCAGCGAGAGCACGTATCAAGGTTTTACGATGCAGAGGCACGCAGCGCCCCGCTGATTTATTTTCATTATCATGTACAGCTGTGCCGCCGGCGATATTTTTCACCGCCCCAGATTGGTAAGGGCACCGTGCCTAAAATTAATAAAGTGATGTCGCCGGTGAAAAATACGCTTCCGAAAATTTTCCTCCATATTCATCAATGCGGCCAGTTTGGGAAGTTTTTCTTTCGCTTAGAGTTCGGGGAATTCGGCCACGGATGCTGATGCAAAACCCGCTCTGGCCCGCAGAGATATCTCATTGTATGCCAGCACTGATGACCTACTGACCCAATTCTAGACTGCAGTCAGTTTGTACCTTATTTGTTTCGTATTCTGGCACTGATTCCTGGCTTACTTATTCATGCAGCGGTAGCATTTTAGAAAATATAGTTTGCCGGTTTTGTTTTTTATCCAAATATTATTGTTTTCATATCATATCCGATGTTAATTACTGTTTGACTTTGTATTAGAATCTAAATCTAAACTAAGTAAAACGAAAATGTGTATTTTTAAAAGAGGCATTAATAGGAACTCTGTAAATATTAAAATTAGTAATTCGTATATAGAATTAGTTGAAAATGTCAAGTACTTGGGTTTATGGTTGGATCGATCTCTGAGATGGGGAAAACATATAAACGAGTTAACACAGAAGATTCAAAAGTTTCTCAATATATTCAAGGTTTTAGTGGGTCCGGGTTGGGGTGTCCACCCTAAACATCTAAGGCGTCTTTATATTGCAATAATCCGCAGCAGGTTAGATTACGCGTCGTTTCTCTATGCTGATAGTGCTCAAGTCCATTTGCAAAAGTTAAATAAAGTACAGAACCAGGCTCTCAGGACTATTGGCGGGTTCATTAAATCTACTCCTATACACGTGATGGAATCTGAACTCTGCATTCAGCCCCTACATGTGCGCCGTAGTTATCTGGCTGCCAAGTTTTGGCTTAAATCTAAATCATTTATAAATAATGTGACTGTCAGGCTTTTGGATGAATTAAAATGCATTTCTCAAAATTATAATATACCAAGAATTAAAAAATCTGTATTGCTTAGAGCACATAATTCATACAATTTGATCCCGATCCACTCTAGTAAAACGTTAGAAATGTTTTCATTAAACCGTTGGATTAATAAATTTGATTTTTCCGAAATAATTATAACTAACATTAGACAAATAAATTTAGCTAAACGTTACTTTAAGATATGCCATATAAAATTAATTGTTGAAAAGTATTTACTTGAAAACTACACAGAGTACTACAGCATATTTACTGACGGTTCCAAAGACATGGACGCTGTAGGTGCTGCCTTTTATGACCCTCAGTCCAAGACAGCAGTAAAACTAAGTGTAAACAATAACATGTCAATAATGCACGCGGAGCTACTTGCCATTGTCGAGGCCTTGTCCTATATCAACTCGATAACATGTTCTAATGATAAATTTTGTATATTGACGGACTCGAAGAGTGCGCTTCAACACTTGGCTCGTTGCACCTCGAGCTATCGAGGGCTACCGATTGCCTATTCTATACTGGAACTTATCATTCGAATGGATTTGGACGGTAGAAAAATAGTTCTTCAATGGATACCATCTCATGTGGGTCTAGACGGTAACGAAAAGGTGGACAGCTTAGCCAGACAGGCTTGTACTGATGGAATTCCCTGTGATGCGCTACCTTTTTATGCAGACTGCATAAGCGTGGCTAGGAAACACACACAGTCATTGTGGAAGGAATATTTTGATTGCCGATCCAAAGATAAAGGTATATGGTACAAAACAATCCAACCGGAGCCACTAAGTATACCTTGGATAGATTGTGCATTAAGCAGAAGAGAAATTGTTTTGGCGATAAGACTTCGGTCTGGGCACATCCCATTAAACAAATTTGGTTTTTTGATGCATAAAGTAACGACCCCTAATTGTGCTGATTGTAATATGCCAGAAGACGTGTATCATATTATAATGGAATGTGCCCGAAACGAGTCGCTTAGGAGACAGTTGTCAAATAATAACTCCAATATATTCTGCGATGTCGGCGGCTGTAACAGTGCTCTGGCTTGCCCTTTGTCGGACAATGCAAGAGCACTGTTTAAACTGGTGCGTATGGGACTTGTTAATAGAAGTAATTAGTTTTAAGAAAACATAATGTACTTGTTGTTTTAATGGTGCGGCATCGTCGCCCCAGCGACCAAGCACTTTAATAAAGATTAAAAAAAAAAAAAAAATCTAAACTTCTTACAAAGCCTAAGTTAGTCAGAAACTTTACAATTTCCTCTGAACTAGTACACTGAAAAGTCAACTTTATTCGACTTATTATAGATGAAGCAATGAAATGTATTAGGATTATCTAAACTAAAATTCATGTACCGTCTAACTTCTTTCATTATATCGTATCTTACACAGGGGCTTTTATCTGACCCTTCGTCGTTACAGCCTCGGTTGAAGCGCTATGATGTAAAGATATGGGCACTTTGCTCTGACATATCGGGTCAAGTTATATGAATATTGCTCTACTGAGATACCGGGAAGTTTAATGGCTCTATTCCCTGTAATATTTCCCTTGTTTCTGAATTATACCCATTGCTCACTAAGCGAACTTTTTCGATAACATTTTCTCGTTCAAATTTCGTATTTGTATGTGCATACTAAAGTGAACCAGCTGGAACATATTTTATTTTGTCGCTTCTAAAGTATTGCTGACATTAGTCTTCTGGGAAATCAATAAGCGTAGGCTTCTGAATTAAAATTTTATGTTACATGCTATTTGATACACTTAGATATCATAAAACGAAAACTTTTTTACTTTTATTTCATTAAATTAATAATTAAATACTCATAGAAGAACTTCTCATTTAATATCAAGATATTGTACGATTGCGTTAATATGCTTAGAAAACGCGTTTCATGAAAACACTGTCACTTCGATGAATAGATTATCGTTCATATTTTGTTGTTTATTTATTTATTTCTTTTGAAATATTACACGCAGAATGGAAATACCTAATTACCTGCAAACAGTTACAGCATATTATAATTGATAATAATTTATTACCCATAATAGACTGTGTCACCTTTCCTAAGCCAATTGAATAAAATAAACCGTGCCAATGTTTAAAACCGTTCCAATTCAGTAATTTCATGATTTCCCGAGTAAAGTCAAAAGCGACAGGACACAAATGGATTAATTATATAATGTTCACATTTTAAAAAGCCTCGTAAAAGAGACGACATCATAAAAAATGTTTCCATTTCCCCATCCCAAGGTTCTCTTTATTTGTCGCTCAGCGATCGGCATAAGCGAGGCAGTGAAATTTAATGAGCCACTCATTCAGGTCAAGGCTTTTAAACTCCTAACCGAATGGTTGATTCTGGACCGAATTCACCTAATGACATGAGCATCCATACGGTCTTTTGTTGAAAAAGAATGCGGGTAAAATCGAGGCTGCAAATCAAGCCTCGTCGGACTTCAAAGCAAGCTGCCAATCAATTAATATGACGTTAAAAATTCAGCTTCTAATATCACGAATGAGCCTACTTAAACGTTTTCAGATTCCAACTCAGGTCGGCCTATGTTGGCGCTTTAAATTTTCCTTTTGCCAATTAAAAACGTGCCCCGTTAGTGAATTCTTCGGGACTGCACGACTTGAATATTTTATGCCTGCAGTGGCTCAGGAAATAAATTTTGGGTGCAATGCCTATTGTGTTTTACATTTTAGTCGAAATACTTCGGTCAGATTATAATGATTTGACCTAACTTTGAAGCAAGTAGGATTACAAATGATTTCTGTCCGTTTGACGCGACAAAAATGAATGAAAATTTAAAAATCTTTTTACAAGCTTCCTACTTGCAACTCCTACTTTAATTACTGTCCGCATTGGGCCTGCGAAATATTAAACGCGTCTTTTGAACGAACGTCAGAATCAGAAGAATTATGCAGAATAAAAAATAACCCTGAATCGAAACCTTGGGAAATATCTTGTCATCCATTTCCTTAGTTAATTACATTACGCTTGTGAGGTCACGTTAAATGCCGTAGGGGATACATCAATATGTGGAATTGAATTGAATTCCTTAGTCCTAACCGCTAAGACCCAAACTGCGGTTCGCCACAGACTAGACAAGTGCCGCTGGGACTGCGTAACTTCGTACCCTATTATTCCACTATTTCTCTGTCTGCGTACGTGAGACCCTTATTTATGAACCCTACCATATTATATACGAACGTTTTTTCTCCATGTACTCGGATTTCCTGATAATGCTGAATTTTTTAGTCGACATCATTTAACGTATTGCTTTTAGGAGGACCTTATAGTCGACGTTATAGGAATGAATTTCTAACGTATTCTGCAAGTTGTTATATCTTTAAAAGACATTCTTTACTTACCGTTTGTTTTCTTTCACGATTTAGATTATGACATGTCATCAAATACTTTTTAAGAAGGCAGTTCCGTCGTCACTTTATAATAATAATCAACCATCGTTCTCTTGGTTATTTCTTTGTAGTTAACATGAATATTTCTTCGTTTTTCAAAAGAGTTCCTGTTAAACAATTTTCCTAGTTTGTTTAATTATTTGTATCAATGCTTACAAATGTTACAATCTCTACAAAGGCAGGTACACAAATTTATTTACTTAAATTGAAAAACACTGCTCAAGTCGGAAGCTAAAGCGTTTGCTAGTAAATTGAGAAAAGTGAAAGCTATCATTGAAAGGGAGACTGTAATATGTCCGCGCCGAGCTCCATCAGTTGAGAAATGATCGGGGAAAATATATCTAGATTCTAAAGCAACCCATTATAGACTAGCGGTGTCGTACCATATGTCGTAGTTAGAATTTTTGCTTTATTGTTCTATACATTAAAATTCAAAATAAATTTAATGATCAAACAATTCAGCCTGTAATGGGTTAATCATTTCTACCATTTTTTTCACAAATGTGTACTTATAAATATAACGATTGCGTTTGGCAGTTAATCTTACAAATTCGTCATGACGTGTTTGCTTCAATTGCTCAGAATCATTGCAGCGGTGCCTTTCCATCTAAAGACCTAATCTCTCTTGTAATGAATCTATTGCATTTACGAAAACTTGTACACAATTGTGTTACGGAACGTGTTAGCCGCAAACCTATGCCCCAGTTCTACTGAGGCCTTGACTTGAATTCGCATTGCGTCTCGTTAGAACTTCTATTCTGTTGGATAATCGCACATGTTTGTGACATGGGAGTAGGTGCGATATATCTCTGCACTGCTAGGGATTACAAGTCAGGAGATATTTTTGTAACTTTGTTTGCATTTTCGTTTCAAAATTTGATAAGTAATCTGTGCTAGGTCAAGATTTTATTCGGTGACAATTATTTACTAGGTACATACTGCAAACGTATTCAACGTATTTTTTGTTGGTTCTTGTCAAAAATAAATGAAATTTATAAAGTAGTTGTCGACCACAGGTGTATTGTATAGTCGCAGGTATTACTAATGCTTGCCAATTCTAGAAGCTGTATTGTTGAAATTCCAAGTCATCTATAACAAACTTAGGCGAGACTTCGTGTTTAACGGATTCTGATAACTTGTAACAATCGTGTTGAACAAGTAAGTCAAATAGTCTGAAATCGAATACGAATGCAATCGGCGCGCCAGCAAGACTAACTCTGAGCAGAATACTGTTTGCTCAACTGGAACTGGTGTAGCTTTTGGAATAAACTTGCCACTATTGTGATCTTTACTTAAGGATGGCATATCGTCAGTCCAATATTATTTCGAACCATCCCCATATTCCCGAACTACCTCGTTAGCCCAATCGCAATGATTAATTATGCAGTGTTTATCGAAACACTCTGACTCTGTTGATTGAAAACGGAACTTCGAAATTGATCGCTTTCGAAAAGGTCGTAACGTTAATTAATTCTAAATAGGGTGAGTGATGGAGTCTTACAAGTGTTGTTACAAGCGTTTGATAAAATGCAAAGATAATAGGCATCGCTATTAACTGAACTTTAATAACTACAGTGTTTATTAATCTATCAGTGGTAAAAGTTAAAAGTGCGATACATTAAACGCGAAGTGTTATTGTACGACCGTTTCGGATGAGAGGATGCGCGGCTGGCGTTTATCCGCTCGGCGGAGACGCTAGCGGGAGCAGTTGGAGCGAGCGGAAAGGGTGTCGGGACGCGAGCGCGACGACTGGTGCCCGCACGAGGCGCGGCGGCATGCGCTGACGTGCCCGCGGCGCTGCGCGTGCTGCGGCGCGGCGCGATGCCCCTCCGGGCGTGGGCCTGACATGGAGGAAGGCGGCTACTGGCGGCCATCTTGCTCGACACTATCTCTGGCCGAGCACCATGGCAGCGCGACGCACCTCTGCGCGCTTCACGCCCCGCAGCCCCCGCGGCTCGCGCACCGCCACCCGCCGCACGCCCACCACCCGCACGCGCACCAGCACGCGCACGCGCATCACATACCGCACGCCGCGCACGCTGCGCACGCCGCGCACTCCTCCCACTCGCAGCATTCCACCTCGTGCCCCGTACACAGCCCTTTCAGGCAACCAACACCTGAATATTGTGCGGGACATTCTCAGGTAACTACCAAGTTACAATCAATCTTTTTTTTTTCAAGTCTCAGGGTCATGTACCTACGGTGGTATAGGTGACCCTGATCTGGAGAAGCATGGTTGGTGACTTCCCTGATTTTCCATTTCTGGTTCTCCTGTCCCCCTTGAATTGTACGCTTCGGTGTTTATGCAAGACGGCCGAACAACGTGCGACGCACCCGTGAACGATTTTCGAAGCCAAGTCACGCGGTTGCGGCATCTGCACCTAATTTATTACGGAGTAACAGCTCCTACGGACGGGGGAAACATTTTCAATGGTAGCGATTTGCATCTTATGCTGTTATTATTGGCGGGAGTTAATGTCGTTGAACGAAACCGGGAGAGATGGCACGCAATTCATGCGCCATTGGTATTCTATGGGGACGTTAAAAGTCCATTATTAAAAGAAACGATTCTGGTTTCAACTTTTCCAGAAAATATCATGGTGCTATTATATAAGTTTATTTGACTGAAACGACCGACCTGATTTACTTTAAGACTCACACATTCTCGAATCCATAAATATTGGCGTTTATGCCCTAGCGATGTATCATTTTTAATTAGGTGCGTATTCTTCAATACTGAATTGGCGGGGGTTCATATTTATAAGAAGGATTTGCGGGTGTTATTATTAAGATAAATAATGGTAATAACGCGTCATAATATTGCAGCTGCTGTTGATGGATGGCGTCTTCGTCCGCAATACACCTAATGGACTGTATCGATTTGGGAAGTCTGTGCCTTGCAATGGCTACTTCACTACAAGCTTCCTTCCGTCAACAATATTATCTTACCCGTGGTATTCTATCCTACGTCATTGAGATTCCGGGTTAAAATAAAAAGCGTAAACATATTTCTCCTTTTTCGAGCGAGTTATGAAACAAAATCTTCACTTGTGAAATCTGAAACCATTCAGATTCAACTTAAGTGTACACTTGTACAGACCACCGAACCGAGTGGTTCCGGTTTGTTCCTTTTTTATATTTTTTTATATTGTAAAATCGTTCTTTAACAGTGTATAAGAAAACGCACTGCCCATTGTGTACCACTCAATGGAGAGTGGCATTTCCGCTTCAATGATTTTCTATTTAAAGACATTAGTCCCACAGTTTGTGCCAATACCCACGACTCTCACGACAATGGGAGACGGTTTTTGGCGACGGCGACGAATAATGTACTAATAAAAAATTCAGGAAACGCCTTTTGAAATCGAATAGAAATCGAGAATATCTGAAAAGCCATTTACCTAAATAACTTCAACTTTACATTTTCATGAATTTCTTCTGTGCACACGAGAACGCCAATCGGGAAACCGAAATTGCTTTTTAGGGAATCCGGGAGGGTGAAGGGCTTGAAACGTTTCCCACAACTCACCTTGATGGCATAATAAAACAACAAATATAATAATTTAGAATGCTATTAACCTGTGCTGAATGTTCGGAAATTAAAATTCATGTGAATTGCGTTTTGGTTGTAAATAACTTTGTATTGCTCTAATAAAGAAGTTGGTACGCTGTGTTATTAATTATTATATACTGGCCAATTTGTCTTTCGAAACGTTTTATGCTCTTTGTGTGCTTATTATTTGTCATGGATTCCTAGTAGGAAATGCAAATAACCGGTTATAACCGGGTAATTTCATACAAAAACTGTTAATAACCGGTTAAATTGCATTCCCTAATTCCTAGCATTAGATAATTGTAAAGTATAAAATTAAACCGGGCTTCAAGCCCTTTTTCACGGATTAACTACGTCATGTTATAAGGTTTATGCATATATTTGACGCGATGGCCGTAAAGATATTAATGCTTTTGACTGTACATGGAACTCTAGGGGTAAATGTAAATACTTGCAAATATCTGCTATCGAATATATTAACCAAAAACTCACACCCGCTACAGTTAAATGATAGGCCAAATGATCTCGCGTACGAAGTGCTAGGTAAAATTTTAAAATGTGTCGATACAGGCTACAGCAATGCCTGTGGGAAATTAAAAACGTTTTTGGTAGCTCTGCTAAAATTTTCTTCCCTGTTTAATCGGTTATTGCCGGGTTTGAAGATTAAAAACATTATTTCTAATTGTGTGATTGGTGATTGTGTTGAAAAACCTGCCAAGTGCGAGTCGGACTCGTACACGAAGATAACACGTTGCTTGTATCGGGAGCCCCTTTAATTTTTAACTCTATTAGATTTATTATTATCATAGCAGCTATAGTAATACGCACTGAAAAATTCAGACAGACGGACGGACGGTCGGACCGTTGGATCCTTTTGGTTACGTAACTCTCAAAATGCTTAACTCTGATATGTCCAAAAAAATCCTCGATAGACGAATTTGCCGTACCTAAGCCTTAAAATTATTTCTACGACGACGAAAATTACCGGAATCAAATTAAATTCTGTCCCAGTGGGTTTATTAGCTACAAATTATGCTGTTATGTTTTAGAGAACCAGTTTGCTAAATGCTTTAATCCACTTCAAAAAACACAGAAGATAAAATAAATTGAAATTCGGGGAAGCTCAACAGAATCCACTTAATTAGATTGGATGGCTCGATAATATCTAAGGAGTTATTTTGAGAAATCGAATTGTGAAGTTTAAATTACAGCATTTATATTTTAAATAAACATTTTGGCTTTGAAATCCAAAAGTGTTTTTCCTTGCAACTAAGTTTAGTATGTTCTTGGTCGTGATAATAAAATTTTAAATTCTTGGCAGCCATTTTGAGAATGGCTACAACTTAAAATGATAGTAGAAAGATGGAACTGGCTAGATATAATAAAAATCTTTTCGTGGATATGAGCCAAAATTTCACTCAGACTAAAATGTAAGCTCCTTATCTACTTACTGCGACAGTCACACCAGTTAGTTTTGAAACTAGGTATTACGGGACATAATGAAATACGAGCCGGTGAGTTGGCTCACACAGGAGAATTCCATCGTAGTGCTCAGGGTTGGCAGCGTCAAAATGTTCTTAGCTATAGCCTACCAGGTGGCCTGTGTACCCATTTGCTTTCTACATCATGATCATCATTGTACTACCCGAAAGATGTCGACTAATAGATGTAGGTTTCAGTATTCGTCAGTTATTTGAGTTATTAAATAGTAGATAACGTTATTTCTTTACGAAATAAAATGTGAATAGAGATAAATTAAGCTTATAAATACTAGTAGCATAAAAGAAAATGTTACCTGAGCAAATTTTGCGTAGGGTGCCGTATTCTAATTTTGTTCCCCATTGTAACTTGCACGGTTCAAGGCACAGCTTATTAGTGAATTGAGGGCCAGGAACTCGATATAGGGTCTATTTTGCGTAGACATAATGGACCCTGGTCATGAATCTGTTAATCAGCCTAGGAAATTGCCTCTCAAATATTGGTCAACAAGCGTGCTAAGCTATAGTGAAGCACTCGCTCTAACGGGTGCTTCGGTAAGCCGTTTGTCAGCATAAATTCACACAGCAGAAGCTTTTAGAGGCGCACTACATCTCTTTGTCCTATGATGGATAATCTTTCTTCTTCCACCAGTTCATTTCAACTGAGTTACACGTAAAAATTTACAACACCATCGAAATTTTCACTAATCGTGTAAGACCTATAAATACTCCTCACAATTGAATTTAGGTAAAGGATTGTTAACTGTATCCGTTTAATATTATTTATCAAAGTTAAATTAAATGAGAATGTTATATTCTGTGACAATATCTTCCTTATTCTAACAACCTACCTCAGCTCTCACATTTCCAAAATTTGCCGTTTTGGGAATAAACGAACCCTACAATGGAGGCAAGGTAATTTAGTAGTGTTTGCCCAATCCCTGTCAAAAATTTCTTTAGGCTATATTGCGCGTTATTTAAAGCGATAGCCATAATAGTTCAGCGCATACCCAAAATGTTGCGTTATGGCTCCCATATTTGTTATTGCATGTGATTTAAACGTAAAAATCTCCTACATTCAGTCTTAGTATCAAACTAAGGTTAGGTCGTCAAAACTAACGATGTTTTAACGTTTTCAAACTGAATTTCCTTTATTGCGTATGAGTTTTACCCCTACAACTGTTAATAGAGGTTGCCTTTAATTTACGTTCTGCTGAAATTCTGTTTAACTAAGGACGTAATTCCTCCGCTTCAAAGACGTGGAGGTGCGCCTTTGTAATTATAGCTACGGAAACACTCAAAAGCCCTCGCTCACAGAAGAGAATAAAACGTATATTGATTTATTCCTTGATTTGGTTGATCTTTAAGTAGAACCGATGACAGTAAAACCACACTGTATTAAAAGACATGTAGACTTATTAAAATTTGCACTGTATTAAAAGACATGTAATCCTTTTCTCCAATGTTTGTTTTATTTAAAAAAAACACGAAACGCGCAGTTTTGTTGTATAAATAGTTAACATACGATGGCTTTTGACGTGTGACATTAATGTGTATCCGTTACCAGTACAAGAAATTAGTACCACTAAACCTAGTAAATAATAATGGGAAGTAATTAAATGGTCAGCCGTTATTAAAATTGATCAGCAAAAAAAATCAGCAATTAATTCATTTGGGCAGCATAAAAAGATTTGGGTGGCAATAAATAAAAATCGGGCTACAACTCTTTGTTCAGCAAACAATTTATAAACGGGTAACATTTTAAACAATTTCGATCAGCTTTTTTTGTCATTTGTCTGCCTAATAAACAGTCGAGCTGCAAAATAATTATTTGGGCAGCAAGATTTTACTATTGGTCAGCAGAGAAAACATGTCTGTAAGCAGTTTAATTAAGAGGTATGCATATTCAAATAATGGTCATCTATAATATAGAAGTGGATTGCGTTTAGTTTGAAAAGTCAGCAGTGTTTACAAGTTAAGTTTTGTCACACAATTTTCTATCACAATCACACCCTAGATTAACCAAAATTTGTATCATAAATATGAGGTAGGTTAGGTTAGGTTCGTTTTTATATCAGGCCCGGAGGGCCAGAACAACCCAGAAATAGGAGATCCGCGTGAGCGGAGCTCCGTCGACTCTGTTAAATTTGTATATTTGATCATGGGTTTGGGATGTGTGTGTTGCCAGCACGGCAGTAAATTTGTTAATTACACCTTTGTGTACACAACTGTACCCAAAAGTGTATCTATTAGGAAACACTGCATTGGTATTTAAAAAGGGGATCTATAAGGAATAAAGGAGAACTTTTTTCAAGGGTGTATCTGCGAGGAAAGTGTGCCCTAGAGGAATAATTCTGTATAAATTGAATAATTTACAAAAAAGAGAGTATATTTGAATGAACTTTGTAATAGTTGCGCCCATTTTGTTGATGACCAATTTGATTTTATTGCTTCCTTTTTTCTGCTGGACAAATGAATTATTTTGCTTACCTTCTGATTGCTTACCAAAATTTAATTATCTGTGGGTCGTTCAATGCAGCTCAAATATTTAATTTGCTGACCAAAATAATTTAGAGCAGCCCAATATGTCATTAATTGCTGACAGATTTATAAATGTTTGCTAACCATAAGTTGCTTACCAACTAGCTATTTTGGCTGACCAAATACATATTTCTGTTCACCAAAATGAGAATATTTTGCTGACCGGTTAATTGATACCCAATAATAATGTGACATTGACCTAGTTATCTACGATATCCCTACCTGCCTTAAGTCGGTCACTGCCTCACTACCCGAAATCAACCTCTTTTGTCTCTCGCTAATATGTACCTTAGCGAATCCTCTTCTGTATTTATACTTAGTGGCTATTCAATTTTCCTTTGTAGGTAATTTACAGCATTTACTGCATTTATTCTCCAGCTTGGGTGATTTTTCGGATTTTAACATAAACTTTCTTTAACCTTGTGAATCTACATATTAAAAATGTATAAAGAAATTCATTTAACGTTAATCAAACCTGTTGACCTGAGCATTTTGTTTTCATGATGTTCGCGGAAAGCCAATTACCCTTCGTGTGTTATTAAACATGCGTCCTCTACATTGGCATTCTTCCTATTTGTAGGAAATTCTTCTGAAATAAATTAAATATTTCCCACTTGGCTTTGTAAGCAGATAAATGACTTTTCATATCAATTCTGTTTATAAAGGGTAAACAAAGCTTTTGTCATGTTTTCGCAATTATTAAACGCCATTTAATAATTACACGTCCTTTGTGTAAAAGAAATGAAATCGTGAAACATAAAGTCGATAGAAACAAAATAACATCAACAATATTGTGTTTATTCATTAACATCGTCATATTCACCTTCGCGTGATAATGACACCTAAGTGGGAACATTGTCAGAGTTAAACTGCTCCTTGTAATCAACGTTCAGAGAGGCATGTAACTTTAATTCGTTGCTCTGCCTGCTAAGCTGATTGCTCCCCGAAAGATTCCAGCCATCAGCACTTTGTTTGATTAAAACGACCTTTAAACCAATTATTTCGTTTACGTTTTCACGGCTCAAAATGAGATGCTCGATATCGAAAACACCTTAAAGCCTCAAGCAATAACAATCTGAGTGATTAATTTTCCTCGAGCCAGCGGCCTTCTAACAATATTAATATCTTACTTCATGGTTACAAAATTTGATATTGAGTCACCCTTTGTGTCTCCTTTCTATGTTCGAAAACGCTGTAAGGTACCTAATTAGTGGCAGAACTAACAGAAATGTTCTCAATCGTTATTTTGGTTACTTTGTTTCTAAATAACGCTCCTTTGACTCGTAGGTGTGTGCGAAGTCTTTCAGCTGATTCCTCCGTCGCCGTGGCAACGCCACAGGGTTCCAATTTCCTGTCTTATTGATTAATTGCTGAACACGTTATCCTGATAAACGGTTTTTAGGGGCGAGTTTTATATATCATCTGAGTTACCTTCATTCTGCAGTGGAAGCGGTTTAACGATTTGCGGCTTACTCAACAAAACCGCAGAATTTGCAAAACGTATTAAATTATACTTTAAAAATCCTTGCGTCTGCTCTTCACCGCATAATAATCCCTTTTTACGCGTCCTTACGAAAATCTGTCTTAGTTATCCCGAACCTTAACCATGTGCGTTCAATAAATTTCCACGCCAGCATAAGTTCTGGATAATTTCCCTTTTCTTGTACTAAAACTATTATTACTTGTTCTATGTATCGTGTTGTAAGAAAGAACTGTCTTATACATATAACGAACTGAGCGCCTGGTTGCTCATTATATAGTAACCAGAAATGTCCGGTTTTGTATGGTAAAATAGTTAATAGCCAGAGCGGCATCTCTTTGTTTAACCTTTGTTTTTCTGACATTATTGGCTAGTATGTAATTTCTAATTCTATCTGTTTCTTCGAACATTTTTTCATCATGTTTTTTTTCTGTAACAGAATTGAAACTGCCTCAAATCTAACAAAGGTTTTAAGCTTTTATATGTTAAATTCTAAGGTAATCCCATTTAATGTTTCGTTGCTTTGACTTGTATTCTTTTTCTTGAGAACCCAAATCATTGTTCGATGGCAAAAGTTAATCAAGCATTGAAAGCAATGGCTAGTCAGATATTTTAAAATACATAACATGTAGATTTTTGTTAATACTTCCCTGTTTGTAGTAGTGCCACGTTATAATGGTTCCAATAACATTGCAATCATAGCTATCTAAAATTCATACCGGGAAGTAATAAAACTTGCGTCAATATAGCGTTTGATTGATTTTGATTGCAATTTTCCGCTGCCAATAAATTGTTGCGTGCGAGGTTGTACTGAAATGTCGCTGGTTAATTTTTTTGTACTATTATTTATTGGAGTGGTGGGAGTTAGGGGGTACCGGGAAAGATATTACGATTATGTCAAGCATGGACGTAAGTTTTTTAGCTCCTCCTTTGGTGAATATTACTATACTCACAATTCGCTTATTACATTTCTGTAGCGTTACATATTTCGTGCGCCAAATGGAAACATATCTGCGTTCAATATGAACCCAGATTAAAGAAGACTATAATTAATTTTACTTCATAACAAATCGGAAACCATTAATAACTTACGTTATTCGAATTTCAGGTGATTATAACGGCGAATTTCCTTCGAGCCTAGGGAATATTCCGTACATTTGTTACCAAACCGCTTCCAAAGGGCCGTGTGCGCGGGTCTTCATGACGTTTTTCTTCGACGTCATCACAAGGAAATGTATGCCGATGTTTTACTCAGGGTGTGGGGGCAATGAAAATAGATTCAATTCTAAAGCGGAGTGTGCAAGAACTTGCGAACGAAATAAACCGTTGTAGATTTGCAAAACGATCGGACGATCTTGAATACAATTAACTCAAGACCATTTCTAAAATTCCTGGCACATAATTTAAGAGACCGCATATGCTAAAGTGTATAGTTTGGCTTTTTAGATCTCAATAACCATAACGCCTATGATTCTGTTCTTTGGATATATTAAACTTGATAATTTTTCCTTCAACTTAAACGTGAAAACACGATTAGAAACCAAAACTTCGATACTTTTATTTTCGAACATGACAACTGTCTCGCATTACTTTGGTTGAATCCTTGAAACTCTGTGATTGTAAACGATGATTTTTGGTTTAATAGTTCAGTACTTATCTCTTCTTAATTTTGGTAAACCATTTTTTATATAAATTTGAAGCTGAAATAAAAGGCGCGCGCAAACTATCTCAATTCCACGTTTTACTCGCAGAAGCATATAAAGCCATCTCTTTTGATTTTTGTTTAGACGTTGTATCATATGTGGCCTCTTTAGTTCTTATTGCAGCTTTTTTTATAATGGTAAATGAAATGTACGCTCTTTTATATATCGATATTACCCATTTTTAATTAAGAGGGCACATATGATGCCACACAGACACTATAATAATAAAAAGAGATGGCTTTGTATGCTTCCGCGCAAAGAACGTGAGATGGAGATAGTTTGCGCGCGCCTTTATTGCAGGGTTAAAGTCACATAATTGCTGTTTACTTTAAAATTACAATATTTATTAAATAAAAATGGTTTACCAGGATTAAGAAGTTATAAGTACCAACCATACTATTGAATCAAAAATCATCGTTAAATATCGTAGGGCTTCGAAGATTCAACCAAAATTATGCGAAAAAGGTGTCTTGTTTGGAAAATAAAACTATCGAGGATTTTGTTTCTTATCGTGTTTTCACGCTTTACAGTCTCAAGGAAGCATGCCCAAGTTTAATATATACAAAAAAACAGACCCATAGGCGTTAAGGTTATTGAGATCCAGATTGCGGAACAGTACCGACTTTGTCATATGTGGCCTCTTAAAACGTTGTGTTTTGTATAGAATAATACCTGAATGTTTTTTATGTAATAAATATTTCAAGGAATCGCACGCCATCATTCATTAACTGCTAGGTACGTTCAACATAATAACATTTCAAGTCAAGTTCAACAAAAAAAAAGTCTAAATTTAACATGAAATTTCTGCGACAGGGTACATACAGTCACCAGCAATAATATATTATCCAACATTGGGCGCAAAAACATCTGACACGTCTTTATTACAAGAGGTACAAGAGCGTATCAGATATTTCTGCGCCCAATATAGGATAAGTCATATATTATTGCTGGTGACTGTACTGTAGAGTACCTAGGTAGCAGTTAAAATAGTTGACGTTACCAATAGCTTTGTTGTAAATTTATGTGTCTTGCAATGCCTTCTCACCACGATGGTTCATTCTATCTGAAACTCTATCTTTCTAAATAAATCTACCTCTTTGGAGGCATGCCTCATTGTGCCTGGCGACAGGGTGGACCCGGGATGTGATAAAGGTCGACGGTAACAGCTGGATGCAACGAGCATAGGCTCGATCATCGTGGTGAGTTTTGGCAAGGGAAATAATGTTCAGCAGTGGATTCGAATTGGACATGTTGATGATAATAATGACAGATAGACGAACTTTATTCGGCTAAAATCATATGTCATACACATTTTCTTTTTTATTATTTCGTCGAGCCAGACCAAACTTCAATACCGTTGTATTTTGGAGGCTTGCCTCATTGTGCCTGGCGACAGGGTGGACCCAGGGTCTGATAAAGATCGACGGAAACAGCTGGATGCAAGTAGCGTAACGTTTTGATCATGGTGAAGAGTTTAGTAAAGGAAAATAAAGTACAGCAGTGGACGAATTTGACATATTGATGATAATATTGACAAATGGATAATGCTTATTCAACAATATGATATTTATGATATACATACATATATTTCGCTTTTTCATGTCATTTTGCCCTACGAGGATAAAATTCAATATCCTTGTATTTTGTCATGGTTAGCACAATTAGCACAAGTATGATGGAAAATATACACTTAGTTAAAAAACTGAGTGTAAACTACTTTTTTGGAGGCTTGCATCGTTGTGCCTGAATCCGGGTGGATCCGGAATCTGATAAAGATCGACGGGAACAGCTGGATGCGAGTAGCAAAGGTTCGTTTACGTTAGATATCTTTCGGGATGGAAAATATTGTCCAGCAGTGGACGAATTGGAAATGTTGATGATAATAATGACATAAGTATAAATTATCCTTATCCCTTATCCCTTATCCAATACAATACTTACTGACAGTTATGAGTGCCACATGAAAAAAATGTATGTTATTTGTTTGTACAATAAAATGTTCACATACATACAATCCTTGATCAATAACATAATTTAGAAAACGCATACTTTAACAATGTAAACACTTGAAAGAATTTGGTTTATTCACGAGTATATTCAAGATTTGTTCAATGGCTCTATATTTTTATTATATCACAAAATCACACAAATAAGAAATATTTTTTGAAAAATTCTTTTTCAATTGTTACCTTAGGTAAAAGACACGCTCTAGTTTACTGAGTAAAACCATATTGCTCTTGACATGTTATCGTATAGTTTTTAACTCGGCGTAACGTTGGCAATACAATAACATGTCAAAAGCAATATGGTTTTACCGAGTGGAATAAAACCCCTGTTTGCCTAAACATCAAGAGATTAATAAATGAATCACATCAGCTTCTCATTGATCAAACAATAACTGGAACGGAATGAGTCTCGAAATTTCTCCCGATACTCTTTTGAACAAAACAAACTCATTGAATGGAAAGTAAATAATACCTGTGGAGTAATGGGGCGGCGCTGCGAATAATTATTAAGCCTTTGTGTATAGAGACTGGTTAAATGGGTTTATTGAACAGCCATTGTTTTTGGCCAGTAATTGAATTTGTCGTGGGTAAAATATTCGTTGAAGAAATGTAAAGCGTTTTTACTTACGATGAGCAACAGTGACGTTACAAATGAGTTCAGTTGGTGATTTGATTGGTTTTGTCACCTTCTATTATAATATGAAAGAAAAGGTTCCTACATTGCTTCACCACATTTAATTATGCTCCATGGTATATAGGTAATCTATATTGTAAATCATTCTATTGCTTTCATTCTTTTTGAGGCTGGATGTACACATCTATTCTTTTTGCAAATTTGTCATTGACCTTGACTATAAGTAACAAACGAAATAGTCAATATGGAGCATAGTTACCCATGGAGAAGCAAAGTAGGAACATTTTACGGTAATAGAAGAATATACTGACTGACTGATCGATCAACGCACAGTTGAAATAGCTGGACCTAGGAACTTAAATACCAAATATCAAGGGACGATCTCAGATCTGATCTAGACCCAAACTAAGCTTTGGGCTTGTACTAAGGGAACTAAGTAGACAACGATACTTATAAATACTTATATAGAGAAATAAATACTTGAATACATAGAAAACATCCAAGACTCAGAAACAAATACTCGTGCTCATCACTCAAATACTTGCCCATACCGGGAATCGAACCCAGGACCGCTAGATTCGTAGGCAGGGTTACTACCAATTAGGTTATCGCGTCGTCAACTTAAAATTTGTAGAGAGTATTGGGTACCCTAGGGAGGGGTGCACTAAGAAAGGATTTTCCGAAAATCGACCCCCAACGGGAAGAAATAGGGGGAGTAGCGAGAAACTAATTCTACATGGGTACAAGGTAGTCGTACATGTCTAAGTTTTTATGAAAATGTCTAATTGCCTCGAAAAAAATAAGGGTACGTTACCCTGAAACCAGAAAGTTAATAAGTTACTTTTTTAATTTATGTTACGTAGCTTCTACACTGCAATATCAAGCTAGATTTGGCGGTACTGCACATTTGTAATGGTCAAAATTAGACGTTGCCGTAGTTGGAGGTAAATTTAAGTTTTATACTAAATTCAGTTTCTTCAGGCAACGATCGATTCTGATTTAGAGATGTAGTGCATTATCATACGACATCATATTTTTAAACTACGACAAAAAAGAAACCGATAGATCGATTTGGACTCAGTTTTTTTTTAAAGAAAGCGTTTTATCGAGACCTATGTATTCAATAGTTATTTATATCGGATTATTTGTGTTGTTTTCTCGATTATCTTATCGATTTGTACTAACGTTGAATAAGATATCAAGATAAATACGAACTTCCCCGAGCAAAAGCGATGTCGTTTGTTTATTCACTACATCTGTACGTACAGCGTTATGATGGATGCTATTATGAAGAGAAAAATACGCGTACTTTTCTTCTTACATTACCCAAACGATGGAAAGGGCTCAAGTCTGGCTAGACTATCGATCGAAAGATAGTTCTTTAGAGATAGACGGGTTGTCTGAAAACAAAAGTGATTTACTAAAGCGTTGTAATATTCAGCTTTTTCCGTTAGAGAAATAGAATATTTACTGAAAATATGGAAACTTAAGTGCCTATCTCGTTCGGCAGTAACGAAATATAAATAAACAAGCGAGATAGCTTTCCATTTCGTACGCCCACGCACCAAAACCCCCTGGGTATTCTGAAGTTCTTATCGAATGACGTTAATGCAGATATTTTGGTACAAGTTCAACTTTTAGCTCTTGATTTCCCAGAACGGTGAAAAGGAATAGTCGTTAGTGAATCGAAACAGGTATGATTACTATTTGTTTACGCCATTCTTCGTAAAAGCTTTGGCACTAACGCGCCCTCTGGTTCCCCCTTGACGTAACTGACAGACGTTTGGACACTTCAATATCTTCTACTTTTACTATGACACTCAAATTCGGATTTACTCAAAATAATTGACTGTCTGAGTGTGTGTTCTACTATACGTCTGTGATTTGGGCTACTAGTGATACTGTCGACCTACACTATCGGAAGGTACTGGCAGATGACGCGCGGCTCCAGTTTTCGGTGAGTCCAAAGACACGACCATACCTTTTCTGTTAACCCTAAATTTAACTTCTTCCCCTTCTGATTTTGTTCCAACGTTAAACTTTCTAATGTTAGGTACTTTTTTATTATGTAATACTACTTCTTCTTCTTCCTTATCTTGTACTTTTTCTTTTGAATGAATAATCTTATTCTCGAATGTATAGAACCACTATTTGTTTCGTTACCAGCGTTTACTCTCACGTAACATCAGTTTAAATCAATTCCGTTTCTGTTGAAGAAAATAATGCTATTAAACCCAAAATTTACAGCCCTGTAAGGATTTCTATGGTAATTGAATTCTAAATGGTTTGATCGAGGATGACATTTACATAAGTTTCACCTTCATATTGACAAAACTGCTACTGAAAATCACTGAGCTGCTTACGTAAACTGGGCCCTCAATTAATTCATTCGCGAACGGGTTGGAAGGTAGAAACACTGAATAGAAGCACAAGGTGGAAATCTGAAATTCCTCGTGTTGTAATTCATGAGCTTTAGGCCTTGGTCTGAATTCTCGTCTTGCTCAAACACCTCTCCAAATTAAAGAGCCCTGTTTACAAACGGGAAACTAACCAAATTTAGCCACGTAATAAGCAGCGACCTTACCTGCCGATATGAATCAGGCCTAGCAAAGTTTCAAAGCCCGGCGGAACTTTATTCGATTCCGACATTTTATTTGATCCAAGCTCTTAGGCTTGGTTTCATTATGTTAAATTTAAGAGCTGAGAGAAATTTCTCATTAAGAGCCGATGTTCACGAACGCTGCTTTATATAAATTTAGTTTCGTCGCCAAGAGTTGAACTCGAAGTAGAAATTTGAAAAGTAAATTTGAATAACGTCTGTCCTGGATAGAGACAGTTTTACTAATTTATTTGTATTATAAATTTAATCAATACATTGTAGTTTGTCGAGTAAAAAATATGACCCTTTTATATTTTTTTCTTAAAGGGCAAAGTTAAATGCAAGGGTTAAATGTCACTGCAGCGTCTGCAGAACGCTTTAAGTCTAACTCTAATGAAACAGAATGTAATAGGGTAGGTACGAAACCGCAGCTAGACGTCTGACTTTAGTAGCCAACTTTTTGGTGTGTTTTTTGTAGATGTTTGCGTAATTGTATTTATACTCACCTTGTAGTGATTATATTGGACATAGGCAACACATTAAATGTAGATTAAAACGTTTATATTATAATAGGTAATGATTCAAAGCTGCCGGTCTCAAGCATTCTTCAGTTCAATATTACTTAGTAGAATCATCAATTACTTCTCAAAAGATTCCTCCCGCAATATAAACTTCAACATTCTTCAATAATCTTCCTGTAGTTGCTGCTTTAGTTACTTCTGTTTTAAAACGTCTAACTAAGCCCTCGAAATGAAACGTCACTACGACTTTACTTAAATATTCACTCGAGTTAATTGTGCGAGAGAAAAATGTTGACTCGGAATTTCATCAAGTTGAACGTCGTAAGCGTAACCCTTGCTTTTTTAAGTGGAAAGATTTTTGTGACCGATGCACTCTTGCGTATCCCAGGTATAATACGTTTAGCTGAATATGCTTTTCAGTACACGTACCAAATACAAAATTTGAATACGTATATATATGATTTAATATTTGAATTCGTAACGAGCGGACGTTTATTGGTATTTAATTTTCAATATTTGTGTTAACATTAAAAGTGGATACTTTCTGCATCAACATTCGTGTCGGTTTTGATCTACCTGCCTACGTGTCTATTGTACCTTCTTGGCAAACCTTCATTACTATATAATCACATTAATCACATACAAGATATGGGTCGCTTTTTTGTTTCCAAAATCATAATTTCGTTATTGTATAAATTTTTCCTTTATATTACAGTAGCAAACGTTGTAGAAACCATCATATTTCTTAAAGTTGATATCTGTCTACCAACAGAACCCTTTAAGATATGGAAGAATGGTAAAGATTCGTTCTATGTTCGTTTCAAATCCGTCTCAGCTTTAGATGTCGCGTTATAAATCTCCAGCCTTAATCGCGTTGTCTGCGCATGTCAGACCAAATGCATGCTAGCCATTCTTTTTATCGCTGAGGATTTATTGTGTTATGTTATTATCTAATTTGTGTAAGTACAAGTAAATAAAACACAAAGCGGAAAATTCGGAACGTGAAATGAAACCAGCTCAGCATGTTATGTAAGGATTTTAGACCAGTGCTGATCTGCTCTTTATTCTCTCCACATAACCACTATTTGGGGGTTAAAGGTTAAATTAAGGTTTTTGTACTGGTTTTTTGTTATATTGCCTGTGTTTTGTATTTCTTTTATTTATTCTCGTACAATATACAGTAGGTATACCTATATACATTCATACATACATAGTTCAAGCATGATTTTATTACAATTTACACTATGTTTAACATCACTCTCTGACTAAAGGTTATTAGAAGATTTAGGTTTTTGCTGGTTATCGTTGTAGCCTCGAAGGACCATAAACACCTTACGCTAAGGTCCTTCCGAATCGCTATCACCATCTTAAACGTTGACTTGATTACCAGCGCAAACGTTGAACAGCAGTGCTTTAGCAATTATGTATTAGTGATCAAGATAAGGTAACCGGGGAAGGAATTAACTTTTAGGGTTGATAACGCACTTCCGATCTAGGCCTCTATTGCCTTTGACATTTACCCTCTTACTAATAAACGTTGGGTAACGGTGGTATAAAATAAATAAAAAACATTATTGTACATAGAAATACATTGCTTATGACCACCACACTAGGCGACGCCTGTCTCGTGGGGCCAGAATCCACGGTTACCAGTTACAAATGTCCTGCGCATGTGCTGGTTAAGATAGCAAACAATTTTTAACTACTTTAAACTACTATTATTACTGCTTAATATTTAACTACTTATTTAACAAAAGATAAAGGCTAGATGATTCCGGTGCCAGAATTTGCTGGAGTTGAGTACCACCAAAGGTGGAGACAAAAGTGGTATAGCTATACAATGTTTTGTCCTCTGTCAAATCCAAATGTCACAATGACAGATAAGGACAAAACATTGTATAGCTATACCACCGTTACTCAACGTTTATTAGTAAGGGAGGGAAGTGTTTTTAACTCGGCTGCAATTACGGTCAAGTACATAAGAGCTATATATAGGAACATTGACAATACAATAACATGACAAAAGGTTACCCAGTAGAATAGAGGCCCTATGGTTTCTGTTTTCTATTTACTCAAAATGTATGGAGTTGACATAAGCGGTCGACGCGATCTGTTATCAGGTAATGTCAATCCAACAAAAAATATTTTTGATTTTTGAAATTCGCTTCCAAAGCGTTATGCATCTTGAGTAGGCCTCCTGAATTGCTTTAGAATCCTGAGAGCCTTTCAAAACACGAACGTTTTTGCTGTCATTGTAGCTCTTATTAAGCCCGTTAGTACCACACTATGCCACATATTTCTTCTTTACGTCCTCGCATAACCCTAGTTACACGGTTAGGGAAGTCAATGTCCGGCTGAGCCCGAGGTGTCACCGCTAGAATTTCCGGGCCTGATTTACAGGCACTAATGGATTCTGCGCAACGGCAAGGAAGACAAGAGGGTACGCTAGAGCGTCCAGTCCACTACCAAGAGACGTATCCAGTTTTTCACCTTATTGCATTGTAATAAGGGCTAAAAGTGGAATACATTTGCTCGTTGTAGTCTAGCTGTCAATTACACAAGTTCTTTTTAACTGTTTTTTTGGGCAATATTTTTTCGCGTTGTTCAAGATGAAGTTGAAAGATGTTAGAAGAGGGTTTATTTTGTGTTTTGATTTCATGAATAATGCGTTTTATAAAAGATGGATATAAACTACATTAAGTTTTGTTTCGTAGTAAGTTTAGTTTAGTAATTTTAAGTTTAATATCTTGAGAAATATCTGTCAATCTTCTTGAGTCGAGTCTATTACGAGTATGTATTCGGAGACTTTATTTTTACTGTTCTTGCTGAGACTTGCTTTTCTTATTTTTCATTGCCATATTTGGCATAATATTGAATACACTTGACCTTTACCTTTAACATGTATATGTAATCGTAATAATTATCTCAAAATATAAAATTCTCGTGTCACAGTGTCAACACAACAACAAAATCCTCCAAAAAGGCTTGACCGATTCTTATGAAAAATTGTGTGTTTTTTCTGTAGGTCTCAGAATAGAACGGTAACTATTTTTCATGTTTCTGTGAAAAAAAAATACACGCGGGCGGAGCCGAGCGCGGACATATATATATATATATATATATATATATATATATATAAATAATATACGCATATTGGTATCACTTTCTTAATAAAATGTTACTCTTTCTCTTATTCCCTCTTTTGAGTTTGATTAAACGAGGAATGTTTTTAGCTTATTTATTACCGAAATTGTACAATAATCTACCCGTTTTAGATACTCAAAATTGTTATCACATAGGTATAGTTGAAATATTCCAGCTACGTAGCTCAAATGATCTCGAGGTTGCACTTTGCTGCGGTGACCCACATCTGTGCTCATTAACGTGTGGCCACGACGCATCTGGCACCACAATGCGTCGGTTTACTTATTCAATGCCACAAGCCTTTTTGGCTTGTAAAAGTGGAACCACATTTCGCAAAAAAATGCGAGATTTTTATTAACTAGCAATATCAGTTTTGAACCAGTTAAAGGACTTGACTGAAATTTTTAACCCAAGACAATGCAATATTACGGTATCTTATAGCTGATCTGATGATGGAGTCAGATGGTGAAGAAGAAAAAGGAGAAAGACATTTATTGAGAGACACAAATATACAAATTATTAAAGAATACAGTGAAGGTAACAGAGATAGCATGTAATGTCTGTCCTCGTGGCGGTGAAACGGATAGTGGCGACAGGACCTCCGCTAAACTTAACGTAGACCTACCGTGTTGGGACACATTAGTTTAGTATTGATAAGCAGATAATGACACTGCAAAAAAAACGGGCGGTAACAAAAGTTGGTCCCAAAAATGAAGCGAGGTTACTGCACACACTCTCTAATGCCTAAAAGGTCTTTTATTAGTGCAAAAGCAAACAAGGGAGGCAGCCGTTTGTACAAATACTCTAGAAGGTAATTCAAGAGTATTATCGTTTTTTATTTATTACTAATAAAGGGATTATCTGTTTTATTATCTCGCTTGTATTAGGAAACTGTTTGTATTTGTTACTCGAAACACCTAGATGCATATAAAGTCATTAGCACTAATATCTAATTAGTTTTCCTTCTGTCATCTTCTAATTTGCTAAGGTAACTGTCAGCACGCGACTTAAGGCGTCTTGAAATTTAATTAACGGTTGTGCAACGAGGCAAAAGTAATTCAAATTCAGTCTGTGAAATGTCAATGGAACTTTCAGCTGTGCTGACTTGCAAGGAGCTATACCGTATAAAGTATATATAGATAGCTCCGTGAATAACTCACGAGTACAATGTAATTCTATACAAATTTCCCTGTTACTCGTCGTATCGGGGAAATGTTCAAAGGCAAGTATTAGCGTAGGATGAGATGTAGGTATTGACGTAAGTTTGCGAGCTGCGCTTTTATTGCTTCTAATAGTTGTGTGGAACAGTGTATGTTAAAGGCTAAAGTTTAAAAGAGAACGTTTCAGAGTTTTCAGTTTGGTTTCAAATATGCTCTCCTTTCATGTTGAACTGTAGGAATTTTATGTCAGCCGAAAGAAGTTTTGTTATAGATCCATTATAAAAACGAACGATACCTACCTACTTTTGGTAAATATTGATTTATGTACATATGTTTGTCGGGTTTGAATTTGATAACTATTAAATAAAATTAAAATCTCAATACGTTAAAGTATTTATTCTATTTTATATATGTAACATAATTTTTTTCTCAATCGCTCAAAGGTTAACTGGAAGACAACCCTTAAAGAGATAACTTCGCCGCTGTACATACCTCTGTTTGTGTAATAAAGTTCACATACATACGTAATGTCGACCCCTGCTTTCAGAGATCATAAGTCTTAAACCAATAAACTTATTAAGACACAGAGAAATTGTTACGAAACGGTCCCAACTCAGCATTCGCTAGCCGTAAAGCCAGCACTGGTCTTCCGTTGGAACCGCTTGTTGAAGAGACGGAAAGTGACATTGCACACTTAACACAAAACAATTCTTGAGCCTTTATTCAACTAGGTAACACAATAATGCTTTTGACGTGTCATGGTAATGTTATTTACTTGGCGGCCATTACTGGCAAGAAGAGAGTTATCGTAACGTTAACAATACGATAACATGTCAAAGGCAATCTGGTTTTACGTAGTTGATATTCGTTTTTGTCTTCGGTAGTTCGAATTGCAACATCTATGATATTGGTAGACTGTTCATCGTCTGTTCATATTTTATACTACTTATGTATATCTTAAAATGAGACGTTAAAAATTGTACCGTACAATTTGTTTTAATTATTTCCAAGATTCATCTCCGAGATGAAACGCTACAATGTACGGAATATTATTAAAGTCTGGGATTACTTTCATTTGTTACTTGCGTGTGTCTAGCCCCAAGTTTATAGCAAGTTGTAAGAAACAAGATCTTGTTAGCATATATATAAATTGAAGTCACTTGTTGTAAATTGTCACGTATTTCGTTTAATAAGTTGTCGTTTTAAGCGCAAGTGTTGCCTTCATCTTCGTTGTTGGCTTCGGTAGTCCGTATTGCAACAGTAAGTATTCTGTAGTTCTTCGAGGCAATAATCCATGATATTGGTAGACTCTTCATCGTTTGTTCACATTTTTTATTTAGTGTACACTTTTCATATGTTAAACTGTTTATAATTATTTTTAATGCCTAAGACGAGGGTCCTCATTATAGTATTTTATAAATTCCCGCCGCACTTCTTAAGTCTACGTACATTGACGAAATAGTTTAACTTCAATTTGGGTGACGGATCACGTTGTCTTAACTCAAACTGTTAAAGCTGTGCGCGTCAAATTTTAGAAACGTTTAAAAGGACATTAGCTTGACGTATACTGACTACGCCAAATTTATCTACATTATATACCTACAGCAACACTGAAGGAGTAGCAAGGGAACTGTAGTAAGCCACTCGGATCGTAAGATCCCACAGTTGGCGGAATACAAACCTTTTCGGAGTAAACTGTTTTGGGGTGGAAATAATACTGCTCCAATGATCGCAAGTGGCCCCAAAGGGAACGCACGGCTCTATGCAAATATATGCTAATATAAAGGAAACTGGCTTCATATTTTTATTGTTTTATAAGTAGTTTCTGTTTTGAATGTTTTTGTATGCCGTACTAGTAGTTAATAATATTAACTACTAGTAACCTGTAAAACATTAGTTTAGGTCATTTTAGCATATGTGTTTTCCTTTTATCTTGCAATCACCTTAGTGTCTAATAAGAGTTTATTTTATTTTTTAGATATTTAGAGTTGCCAACTAAAAAGATCTACCATGTCAAATATGTATAAACAATATTCATGTAGAAACTCTGTAAAGCTCTGTTTTCCTTACATCGTTGTCTGTAAAAAATGATTCTGAGTTTATTTTGCGAGAGAATAACCAGGTACTGTGTTCGTTGATCTAAATATTTTAACGAGGAATGAGTAGGTGAAACCGTTGTATTGAATGAATACAAAGTTTAATAGCATCCTTCTTGTAAATGTGTCTTAAAATAGAACATTGTGACGCGGCGAAGAACTTTCATCCACTCGTATATTGTAATAAAATATGACTGTAGGTATACGTTTATACCTCTATTTTTTTTTAAATGGGCTGAGTAACTGATAGGGCAAATTAATTTTAAAACGAAAGTTATATGGTGTTTTTATAATATGCCTCGCTTTACCTTCACGCCTGGGTACCAACGATTGCTACAATGCGCCCAGCCTTATGGTTTTAATCTATTTACGAGAACATTAAGTCGTGGTTTGTGCGAAGTAACTTATCTTGAGCATCAATCATCAATCCTGTTTGTAAATTTTTTGTGTAACTGCAAAATTTAAATGTACCCCTTTATTACCCCTTTACCTATGTTTATAAACTCGCTTGATGTGATATGTTTAGCTAACTCTTGTTACATCGACACTCATTTCATAGAATGTATCAAATTGTAGAATTTTCATATTATCGAAAAATAATTTCAGACCGCTGAATTTAGGTTTCCTAAAACAACCATTCCTTGATACTAGCTTTCGGTGAAACTACTTTCTATAAAACGTTTATGGAAAGGAACGTCAAGAGTTCCTCGGTATATAATATAATATGCGTGTTTAGATTGGATTTCATTACTGCAAATTTTAATAAACCTTCAAATTTGCAAGAGTTCGTACCTTTGTGGTGCACCCTCAAAGCGTACCTAGATATGGTAATTTATGCGGTTTATGATTAACATTTCAGCTAATTGTAAGGTCACTTGTGAAAACGTGTTTTTTTGTATAAACCTGATGGTTTGCCTTCTCACTACTAAGCATAACGCATATTTCTGTTTTGTTACAGGTAATGGCGTGTAAAATTTTTCCTGGCGTGAATACTTTCGGTGATGTATGGAATTGTTTGTTTTGAGATGCTTATTTATTGCCTTTTTTCTTCGTACGAGTATATAACAGGGTCGCCGTTTTTGAAGGTAGAAAAAATGCCTCAACTTAATGCACTGAAATTCTGTGTTGATTGAATTTTTGGTTTTTCAGTGTTAAGGATGGACAATCTATGTCATCGAATATGTTCAAATCTAATAGTCGATTTGAAAAAGGAAATGGCCGTTTATCTGTAAAATATTAGAATTTATAAATTCAAATATGTATTAATTGTAAATTAGATTAGGTTTTGTCAGCTTTCGTTCAGATCAGTCTCGGTTATACTCAGAAGTTAGTATCTGAAGGTAAGCATGTTGTAATTAGGAGCCGTCACCATAATTACATAACGCGCACAAAGTAAGATCCTAATTATCCGATCTGCGCTAATGCTGATTAGGTGTTCGTAGCAAATTAGGGGTTGGTTTTCATCAGTTGAATGCATTTTTTGATATTGACGACGATATAATATTTATTTTTTATGAAGGTGATGAGGGGGGGGCGAGTTTTTTGTAACATATTATGTTACAAAAAAAACTCGCCCCCCCTCATTACCCCTTCATAAAAAATAAATCTGACACTCGATAATCCTTCATGTGACGCAGTCGAGTAAAAATAACCTTTTCAACGTCTCAAGAATCCTTACTCACAACCCAATGACAGCTATAAACCAGAGCTAATTAGCCATACATTAAGTATAGACACTGTGTAAGCCATACATTATTAGGAATATTTGGCGCTGTCAACCACGACGAAGACCGTCGCCATGGAAACGGGAACAGTCGTTGGCTTTGAACCAAGGGTTCTATTCTACTCGATAAAACCATATTGCTTTTGAGATATTGTGACAGTAGTGATGCGGCAATGGCGTAAAAAAAGGTTTAACGTCTCATAATAGTAGGTAATCAATGATAATGGTGATCACGGTGGTCTGATTTCACTTATCATCGCCATTAATCTGTATGTACCAAGACGCACAGGTTTTATCTAAATTAATGACGTTAATGTTCCGGAAGAGCTTGGTATGGGTAAGGCTTGGCACGTAAATGTTGGTTCAGTTTAATATCGTAAGGTAATCTGAATACTAAGATAAGGGAATTTAATAGACTTACCGTCTTATTCAAAAACGTACAATAAACCTATTTTAGTTAAAGTATGTTTTGATACTTTTTGACAAAACTTACAATGATTGATAAGGCTTTTTTGAATAAGTAAGAGGGTAACTCATTGGTGCTTGAGTTAGAGATGATTTTAAAGTTTATACCTACAAGAAAAATGTTTATACTTATGATTTTTGACGACGTGTTTGTTATAACGGCGACAGAACACTAAGCATGGCTCGACATACTCTTGCCCAGTTTCTCGGAATCGAATTGATATAGTTCTCCTGTAATTGCTACAACTATAAGATCATGTGTTGGAGGCTATCCACGCCTACACAAAAATCAAAGGGGATCCAATCATTGCATTTCATGGAGGAAGTTTGCGCGCGCCTCTGTTGCATCATAAATTTCAAATAATTTCTGTTTAATATAAAACCGCAAAAATGCTTTACCCCTGAGGGGATGAATCCCCAAAAGTCCCTTCTTAGAGACCCCAAGGATATCCAAAGAATATTCCATCTAAATTTGAAGTCCCTTATTTTTGCAATGCGTTGATCGATGAGCCAGTCTGTTTCTACGTTTATATGTATTACAGAAGAAGAACAGACGTTATATAGTTATTGAGATCCAGATCGCAGCACACTCCAGACTTAAGGATAGGTCCCCTGTTAAAGTTTGGGCTATAAATACACTAAGGTGTAAATAATAATAAACGAATAATTTTGAGTGCGACATCACTTTAATTATACAACGCACGCCTCTAATCAGTTTCTAGACAGATTAAAATACGTTGTTATTCGAAACCGCATTCTGGTGTATTAAGGCGTGTTTGAATTCGTAAACGATTAATGTGGTGTTCTAAATCCTATTGTGCCTAAGGATAATAGAGCTCGTACAACGTAATCCGATTGAACGAGTACGCATTATAATGCTGAAGTTCAAAAGACCGACTTTCATGAGATCTTTGAACGGAAGGCCGAATATTAAACCGAAAGTACCTACGCTTGACCAAATACCTGAAATCCCGTAGATATAATTTAGTATATTTCGTTATTTTATCAATAGTTAATAACATTCTAACTTTTGTCATTTTGTACTTTTGGTCATTTGACAAAAGATATTTCAAGCTTCAGCAGTAGTAGTAGTGTATATATCTGTATCGGCATTTTGCACTTACAGTGATTTGAAAATAGATATTTCAAGCTTTGGTATATCTTGTATCCGATTCGATTTTCGATGTGTTAAGAGTCGATGTTCTGCTTGTAGATTTGTGAATAACTATTCGGCATTATTATACGTTCCCGTTTGAATTCGTAAGCGATTAATGTAGTGTGCTGAATCCTATTGTGCCCAGGGATAATGGAGCTCAACATACAGTAATCCGATTGATCGTATTGTTATGAAGTTTATTGGGAGATATTCTAGACCAATATCAATGTCGAAAATTGAATTGGAAATTTTGGAATTATTAAATAGCTTAGGATTTCTGGGTTTTACATGAAGAAGCTACTTCGACGTCAACTTCTTTGGGCACAAGTTCAGCCAACGACAATCAAATGCAAACCTTTGTGCATACATTGCACGGTATTACTTTGAGTTTAGTTTTATGCCTCGGTTTGTCGTTGGTGCATTGGTACATGTTAATAATTCGTAGGGTGTATCCTACATTATGAATGCACTCGAATGCGGGGTTCGTATATAGTCGGGGTTTGGTCTTGTGTTTTTATTTGTGAAGCAACTGAGGTTTAGTCTTTATTTTATCATTGGGCTTGTATCACTGCCGTGTAGCAGTGTTCGTTTGTGTTCCGATGTGGTTGGTCATAGACGCTTTTATCTTAGGTAGTTTTTATAGTTAGGTTAGTTGGAAAGATGCCCTAAGTCTTTGTGCAGTTTCTCAACGCCATAAAAATAATTGGAATGACCGTCAATTATTGTAATAATCAATTGGGCGCATTGCAATACGTTAGATGAGACAAAATACCTATACTCTTTATTATTTTATGGTTTTATTACGTTATTTTAATATTTACTAACCAGTTTATGCTTCACAGTTTCACTAAAATGTTTGCTCTTATTAATCTGATAAAATGGCTATAATTTTAATACACTTAAGTTCATTACCTTTGCCGTACATACACTCTAAAGCCATTAATGTCCGCGTTAGTTAACGTACACTTAACGCCATTATGTTCGTGCCAGTTAATAGCGCTATGTGGAGATAGTGAATATTGTCTATGCTTATAGGATAGGTTTGAAACTGATTGAATTCGAGCCTGTATATTGGTAAACATAGGGACAGAAGCTATATTCTACTCTGTATAATTACATTGCTTTTGACATGGTATCGTATTGTCTTTAACTCTGCCGCCATTACTGTTAAGTAAATAAGAGCTATCGTAGCGTTGGCAATAACATGTTAGAGCAATATGGTTTTACCGTGTAATAGAGTTCCAAAAGAGATGGAAATATGGTGATTTCTACTGAATAGGATTGTGAAGCTAAAAATTTCCATACGAAATGCTGAAAAATGCGAAATGTTTATCTGCCCTAGTCCGATCTACCTTTATATTTCCAAATGTTAAGATGTGGTGAAAAAAAAATGTCTATCTAAGTGAACAGTCAACTAAAAAAGTTTGGGAGCCGAAGATTTCAAGTATTATAACAATACTTTTCACAGCAGAAAACATTACGCTACCGTATTCAAATCTATGCGCAATATGAGGCACAATAGAAAAGTATTAGCATTTTATTAAACATTTCCCTGTTCAGTTTTCAAACGCTGCAATTTTACATATTGTTCAGTATATTAAACATCTCGTTCTGAAACTTGACGCACCAATTATTAACTTGTCCCGTTAGAGTGTAAAAACATTTAAGGGCATGCATTCTCAGCTTACCCGCATTACCCCTCGAGTGAGCCCGCTCGTACGTTTTTACGAGAATAACAGGGCTTTTATTCCTTGTTTTAACAATGTTTATTCCGCCAATGTCAAGATTTAGACAACTACCACGGACTTATTATAGAAATAAATCAACGGATATATATCACAGTCGGGGATAATTGTTCGGTTAAAGTGTATTTATACTCTGGTGGAGTTAGCTCCACATGGGGTTAGCTCCACACGCCTTTGTGAAGTCCGCACCAACAATTAAACAAACGATTAGAAGTTGACGGGTTTCAAAATGTATTAACTAACACTTAGTTACACAACCGTTTACTAGCACTTATGATCTATATGACAACTATCACTTTCTATTCGTCAAGGTACAAAGTGACAGCACGCTAGTTTTAAGACGACGTTTTTTTAATGAACATTTGTTTGAACATAATCGGCGGTATATGCATTGTTGTGTTCCGGTGTTGGGATAAGATAACCGGTGATATTACTAGCATAGAAGCTTAGTACCGATTTCACCAAATGATGTTAACCACTTAACAGACGATTAGAGCGTTAACAGCTGTCAAAATGTATTAACTAACAGTCGATTAACATTTATTAAATTTAACATCGTATGGTGAAATCGGTACTTAGTCCTCTGGGTAGGATTGCAGTCTTATGATTGTAGTCTTGAGAATACAAATGTCAATGAGATTCCTGGACGGCATGTGTGCTCGTTTGCCTGCTCATAAATAATATCAACAACTAGGCATTACAGCGTTTAAGAGTTAACAGTCTGCGAAATTGATTGGTTGGTTGGTTGATTGGTTGGTGGAAATGAGTGATTGATGACACGGATTTAGAAATAGTAGAAAACTAAATTTTAACTTAAAAATAAATTCGGACGTGTGAACAGCCCGTTTAGTAAGTGGTGTTATCAACTAAACAACAAATTTCGAAAAAATAAAGCATAGTTAACGCTTAAATAACAATGTAGCAAATGACTACGTGACAGGGGTAATTAAATAACAATGTAGCAAATGACTACGTGACAGGGGTAATTAATTACACAAAATATCCTACAGGACATATGTTTATCAAAAAAACCGCGATTATAGCCCTTTGTGGTGTTTAAATTACACAGTAGCACAATATATTGTAGGTAATTTCCCAACAGTATAGATTTACTTAGCGATTTTGAAATGTCTTTATGGTCCTCTTATGGTATCTTTGACAATACTCCTACAGAACCCCACAGAGTCATAAAAAATTGTACAGCTCAAGACTCCAAAAATAACAGATATGGATTCGATTTGCAGAATCGCCAATATCAATTCGCATTTCTGTATATTAGCAAGGAACAGACAAGTATAGATATTTCGACCTACTTCATCCACAATTTGATACTAAGTGAACTATACACAACTCGCAACTAAACTGAGCAGAACTTTGCTTCTGGCGTGTTTGCGCTTGCCTCCTCCAGTGTAGGAAGCGGTCAATTAAGACTGGAGTTTAGGAACAGGGTCTGCGTTTATTACTGTATAAGTAATATTGTAAATAAGCAGTATCAAGATTTTGAGCTTCTTCCTTTAAGTTATTAAATATTTTTTGAAGGATCAAGCCGTTGCGTACGTTTTCGAAATGTTCAGAGGATATCAGATATTAAGATAAATCTAAATACTTACTCATATATATATAAAAGAAGAAACTGACTAGCTCGCGATGTCCACTAAGATCACCTGGTAGGAGTCCAAAATTAATAGGTAGGGGATCCTACCAGGTAATCTTACTGGACAACGTGGACTAGCTGACTGATCGATCAATGCACAGCCGAAACCGCTGGACCTAGAGACTGAAAATGAGGAGGATATCCTAGGGGTGCACTAAGAACGGATTTTTGGAAATTCGTTCCCTAAGGGGTTGAAACAGGGGAGTAGCGGAAAACTACTTCTACGCGTACGAGGTCGTGGGCGTCCTCTTCTTTTATATATTCTTTACATAGAAATATCTGCTAACTCAATTTTACAATGATGCACATTGTAAGTTTTACGATGCGACAGAATGCATTTCGATAATCTAGAGCTTAGTTTGGGACTAGGTAAATTGGTGTCAGATTGTTCCTCTCTCCATTTAAGACCCATGCTCTTGTCGTCGGAGTAATCGCCAACCGCTCCGGTCCTCCGTCAACTGCGGATTGCTCCATGATATTTATAATTTTATCAAATAATATAAATGATTATTCTTTTGTGTTTAAATTTTATGTTCACTAGCAAACCAATTTGTGCAAATTTGTATTAGCTTCTTATATCGAAAATTTATTTCCCTTGCGGAAACCTGAAACGTCTATAAATCCTTTCACCCCAAGCCGTAAAAATAGGATTAATTTATAATCCAAATTGCTAAAAATATTGAAATGTGAAAGCAAAATACGGCTTAAAAGATATCGGTTGTTTATATTTTGGTACAATATAATCTGCAGCTATGTAACATAGGTAGCTTTCCCACGAGGTGTACCGATAGTCTGGGTTTACCCTTGTTTTATATTATAGACTCTAATTTCATAGACACTATCACTTCACATAAATTTCATTTCATAGAAAACTATTTTCTTCTGAATCCGTGATGATTTCAGTGTATCTTGTGATGGTAACAAGTCTAACCTAACCTAACCTACGTGAATCATATTTAAGATAACCTGAAATCAACACAGGTTCAGCAGAAAATAGTTTTCTGTGAAATGAAAATTCTGTGAAGTGATAGTGTCTATGAAATGTATTTCGATCCCCTTTAGTTTGATAAGGGTCTTATTAAACATCGGTAGGAAAACAGATAGGGGAGATCAGAGTAACTTGTTTCCGCTGACATGGTGATCAAGATGATCTCTTTATGACAAGCACACAGGGCCCTGTGTGCTTGTCATAAAGAGCCTTATACCTGGAACCTTATAGTCGGTGCGGGACCCGAGACCCATAGACTTTAAAATTCTCAAGACTACAGTCACTACTGCAATCCTAAGACTACAAATGCGTTGCCAACCCTGAGGACCAAGGTGGAATTAGTACCTATGCCTCTAATTTAATTTCACCGGTTGTCTTATCCCTACACTAGAACACAACAATGCGAACGCAGTTGCTAGGTGGTAGGTTAAAGGATAATAATGGTGTTAGCGAACCTTACGGACCCTGCACAAGTTACTACCACAATTAAAATAAGGTAATATAAAAAGATAAGTATCTATTAAAAAAAAATATGATTACGATGATGCTCATTAAACACAGGTTGCTTGTTTTTCGTAATTCTTAAACGAGTAGCTTTTACAACAACCTTTTGCACAAAGACGATGCAGTAATATGATCAAAGGAGCTCAATATTTAATTAACAGGCTCTCAGTTCAAAATGAGAAACTTCCACAAGCGCAAGTATTGCTCCTACTGGCAATTAATTAGCCACTTTACGTGCATTTATAGTTGAAAGTTAACCAGTATAGGGTAAGTTTTTGTGTTTATGTGTAAACTTAAATTGTTGAAAAGATGACGCAATTTCTCTTTTTCTTCGCGTTTGTTTCTTTCACGTTTTTATTTTTCAGATTTGCTTTTTGAATTCTGCCTTGATTACAGATTACTATAGACCTTTTGAACGCCACAGTCGGCTCTGGCATCCGAAAGTCGTGCCACTGACACCACCGTCGGCCACAGCCGACACAAATGTTGAAGATTAAAAGAGACTTTGTTTCGTATGAATTAAGTTGTAATTTGCATTGCATAGCAAACATGTTTGGCGTGTGAGTGACACATTTGCATTTGAATTAAGGCGTTTGCTTCTTCATAGTAATAATAAAATAAAATAAATTGAACGTCGAAAGCCAGAAAAGAAAATAAAACGTGAGAAAAAAACTCTGGTGCCATAACAAAACTGAACAAATGGTAGAAATCGTTTGTGTGGCCCATAAACTACCACCGTTTATATTGGATACTTAACGCTTCGGCATCCAAACGGAGAATTCTCTTTTAGCTCCACGCCTTGAATTATTGTTTTAATTATCCTTAACTCAGCTCATTTTAAGAAGTCGCCGACCTCGTTTGTTTTATAACACCCATGTTTTATGCTCGAGTTACTGAAAGTACTCGTTTAATACATTTTTTCTTGACTCCGTTTTTACGTCTGCTGTTTAACTCCTTTTCGTGTCGTGAAATAAATTTTTCCTTTGATAAAGTACGTCAACTGTAAAAATGTTTCGGCTCCATGTTCGGCTTCATAATGATCGTCTTCCTGTTTGTTATTTTTTGTTTTTGTCCGTATTTTTTTCATTAAAACGTCATTATTTTTATGTACATAAAATCGAATCTTTTTAATATGTGAAATCTCAAATCCTTCATTCTCTGTTTTGCCGTAATATAGAAAAAAAATGGAAATGTTATGCAACTTATTGTGTATAATACAAGAAGTATTTAGAAGAAACTAGTCTTAAAACATGTTTAAGATTCTTGTTATTAATATGTTTGTAAATTTGTAGGAGTATGTTATCATTATTTGCTAGTGGCACCAACCGATTCTCATAAATCCTACATAGAAAAGAGCTATCCCAAATAAACTAGATTTTTCAAAAAATCGCTTCCTAATTGGTTCATCATAGACAGACAGACACATAGATAAATTTAAAACACCAATTTTTTTGCATAGGCGATATAAAAAAATTGTAGTACCTAATCACTTTACGTATATTAAAGTTCAGATAAATAACATCCGAAAGTATCTTAAAATACTCTCCCTAAATAATTTAGCTACGAAGTCTTCCTTTTTCCAATCCTATTGTTTACATTCTTCGTCAACCGCAAAGGCTTTCGGTGTTGTATCAATTAAGTGAATTATTTCTGCGTGGCGGTCGGCCCGAACAAAAGAACGTTCGAGTTGTCTTCGCTAATTGGTTGGGCGGCGAACAAAGACCTGGCTGATAGCGCGATTCGCTGTCTTTCGAAATGTAGCCTTTTTGTTTCACGGTTGCATAACGCATTTGTTCTTAAGGATCTTACTTTTCGACTCGACGGACGAATGATTAAACGACGATTTTACGTTCTCCCGTAAGACTTATTAACAACATTTAAAGGCGTGCTTTCTCAATTAGGTAGTTAAACCGTTGCTCGTATGAGCTCGCTGGATCGATCGACCAACTCAACGGTTCGAAAATTTAATTCAAAATCGAAATTAAAGTTCAGGGGTAATTAGTTGTGAATGTCCTTCGCTTGCGATTTACTAAAAAAAAACAAAAATCGACCCACATGTCTTCTTTTATGTGCTGCATTTCTTGTTTTGTACAAAGCTCTCGTACTCGTACTGTAAAAGCATATGCGTACAAGGCACTGGGTGTAAGTCAAGAAATTGCTTGTAAATATGCGTTGCCGCGAATGCGGTTTAGATTAGATTGACTAGGCTTGTATTTTTATCCACTGGACAGTCCTGGGACACCATATAACAATATCCAAATGATTGCGGTTGGTAAAAGAACAGTCGGAATTCGCTTCCTTCGTCTGTACTTCCTGAGGGATATAATTTGGATGTCTTCCAATCAAGAGTGGATAGGCTTCTACTGAACCAACGAGCTTCATCCTAGATTTCATCATCATTTACCATAAGATGAGATAGAGGTCAATCGTTGGAACAGAATAAAAAAAAAACAGTGTTCGACAGTATGAAAAGTAGAAGAATTTCTAATTACTCTTTTGCACTCTTTTGTGAGCTGTACTACCAATTACTCTCAAGTGGTTAAAACTGACTGACAAGATCGTTCGGCGGTAGTGCAGCATGTCTAGTATGTCCCATACGAGTCAACGTTCATATGTAATTATTTAATGCATAAGTAATAATAAACGAGACTATACTTAATTTGCTCTGTCTCGTTAAAAACACCTGATAAATAAAGTTTTTGATTGAAACCTTAGCGAGCGCAAAGCGTGACAAACTAAATTAATTTATCAATTGATTTCTTTCAAGTTTTAATGAAGTTTTCTACCGCGACAGTGAGATAAGAAAACAAGAAGTAAAACCAACTTGCTTTGTTTTACCTAATTAAGAACTTTTAAACGCATTGGAAGTTTACTGATTTGATCGTAAGTGACGATGAAGTTTAAATCTTGGTAGTCGAGTTCAAACCAGTTCCAGTTATTAGAATAGACTGAAATTTGGACTACATAATTCTGTAAACCCTTAAAACGAATGAAGTGTCCTAAACCTGACCTGAATGATCTCCGCTGTAAGTAAAGTAGATCGAAAGATTTTGGTCTCGATTAGCAAATGGTGGCTGCGAAAGATAATATAAAGGCGTTAATAAAAGCTACTCTTAAAAAAATCTTTTGCTTTTTCAACATGGGACATGTAAATAAGCGCAGCAAACACTTAGCAAGTAATTGAAAGATAACAAACAATCCAAGCATCTGAACATCCTTATGGCACTCTTCAATTGGCTGTTATTTGTCGAATGTCTTCGCTGCCTCTTTTTCATTCAGTATGTCAGATGAGAGAGATGTAAGACCAGTATTATCAAGTCTTATTTTTTGGTTTTTCATTACAATGCCCGATTTATAAGGTAATGTATAAGGTAAGGTAATTAATAATATCATGTCTGAAAATAACAATAACCGAGTTGAATCGGAATCGGGATTCTTAATAATGAATGTTGTTGAACTTAGGTTAACTGTTAATGTTACATGATTTGGCAAATCGCATCATATGTAAGCATAGAACTAAATAAAAAAAATATACAGTTGCCATCTATCATGCTTATTGTAATTTACCAAATTCATAATTTAGACTATGCTAGCGACAAAATCACGCGTATTTTGGTCTAAACAAATAAGAAGCAGCGATATGATTGAACTAGTTGCATTTGATTGGTCGAGATAGATTTCACGTACGATTTGCTTCTACATTGCAAATGGTTTTGGGGGATTTTGTATGGACCCTGTTCCCACCCTCCAACAGTCAAGGGATGCATGTCAATTATGTTCATTACGACCCAAAAAAAGACAAAATACCTAATTTAGTTTCACAATTGATGGAGCTTATTTTATTTTTAAAAATCACTTTTCGACTGTATGTGTCTGGGTTGGTATTTTTAAACAAAATTCATACGATTCAATTACGATTTTCCAAGAAAACCCCCATACACCATCGTCGTCATAGTAAAAAACTTCATGGTGCCAAGATCTTTTAACTGAGGCACATAAGGCAGGCTTCTTTTCTGTTGGTGGTGACATTTTTGCCTATCGTCCCTTAAAAGCTGAATGATTCAAGCCCTTTATATTAACGTTACTTATTAAACGTAACCAAATAAATAATGATAACCAGCCTCCAACCAAGCGCGAGCTTAAAGCTGCCGAATATTCCAAATGGCAAATTATAAATGTTATTACTCGCTAGAAATTTGAGGGAATGTTAACAAACATACAATTGTAATAATAAACGGAAGGCCCTGATTGATGATGTTGTTTTGAACGGCAAAATTTTCTCTCATATTCTCTTGAGGGTTAATTTTGAGTAAAATGGCGCTAAGTAATGGATGAAGTTACTTCGTAATTTTGTCTGGGGTAACATTACAAAGAAAAAGTGTATTTTTTCTTTTCTCAACGACGTGGACTACCCGAGCGAGAGAGATATATAGGTGTTTGAGGTGAAGGCTGTGCTAAATACAATTGTGTAGAGAGGTACATATTTTTTTACTTTGCAGACGGGCTCTTTTGTTTGCTTTATGCGTTTTCACTTATTAAAGCCATGTAAACCAAACTGAGATTGAATTAAGTTTCCATCAAATATTTCATGTTTGACCTTTTTTGGCTGACTACTTTTTTGAAATCATGAACTGTCTATTAAGATGATTCTAAATCCTGTTACCACCTTCAGACTCTATCATCAGATTACATTAGGGACCACAATAATGCATTATCACCGAGTTCACGTGTCACTTAATTATATTTCAAATTTCAACCGATTCTAATAGGTACTGAAAATGTTTTTGATGGAGTTTTCAAGATTTGTACTAAACATCAATATCATCACAAGAAACCAACAAATATGTGCGGTGGTAATAAAAAACCAGTCGCTGTTGGTAATTAACTTCCTGCCAATGATCTACTACAATGGGATCGACAAAATTAATAAAGTTGTAGAAGTAGAAGAAGAAGAAGAAAAACATTTTTTTCAAAGAGAACGCACAACGCACACAGAGCTAAAGTAACAATCTTTTATATAAAAACAATTTGTTGGATGTTTTGCGAGTGCAAAGACATAACGAACCGTAAAATAAACAGCTTTACCTTTATTACCTAATGTCGTATGCTCGATGTTGATCCCATTGTCGCTATGAAACATATTGGAACATAACAGTGTAAGGGCGGTCTACTGAATGATGAATTACTGTCTATACGGCAGAAATTGACAAGGTCACCTCTACAGAACTGCTTGTTGATGACCGTCTAGGAGGCCCTTAAGATAGACCAATTTTTAGTGATGGATTGATTGTGCAGGGTCCGTCCAGTTCGCTACCACCATCTTATCCGTCACCTATCGCCAAGCAGCAGTGCTTGCAAGTAAAATAACTAAGATAATGTTATCCATCTTATTCCTCAGGGCTCAAGACATCTTAATATTGTAGTCTTGAAAATCCAAATGTCTTTGGGTCTCTGAAACCACTTACCATCAGGTGACCTCTGTGCTCGTTTGTCTTCCCTATGGCTTATTTTTTATAATGACTCGGTCTTGATAAGTTATTTAAACTTAAAGAAGCTAAGTAAACTACCAGCTTAAGGTACTCGCGACTCCCGAAACTATCCAGTATTTACCGACGTAACCAAATCGTCTGCCGCAGCCACCTAAGCGGTTAATCTGCATTTAGCCTCGCCACATGGTGCAATGTGATCCGTGCAACTTAGTCAAATGGTTGTAACGGAAAACTTATCTCACCTACTTTAGGTACCTGGTTAAGTACCGGTTTAGAGTTCAGCAGGGTGCATTTGAGTATTTGAATTTTTGAGTAGCGAATATTCAAAACTAGATGTGTACTCGTGGACCTAGTATTTTCAAGGACGCGTACTCGGAAAACTCAGTACCTATGCATATTACCTGGTACGTCACCTCTAATGTGTACGCGATTTCGTCTACTTAATGTCGTTAATCGTTATTTTGAATGCGTTCTTCGCAAATCTCAGGACTTGCCTTTCCTTCATCAAGATTGAAAGGATTCCTACTGTTGTTTAGCAATGCTTATGACGAAAAGTTTTCCATGTTGATCCAAAGTTAAAGCTATCTGTCACTCATATTATATAATTCATTTATTATCTTGATTTTATTCGAGACATGATTTTTGAGAAGCATGCGTACGAGTGAAATTCATTTCTTCATCTGTTTATTAAGTAACTCGTTTCGAAATCGACTTGATTATTCGCATAACCCAAACTTTTTCACTTCATCAATCCATCTAACTCGACAACATTAACAAACGCACAATTCGCTTTCCCCAATCCTTTCAATTTAAATCCCCAAGTTAGGCTATAAAAGCGCTGTAGACAGTTGGAATAACCTTCTAAATTATTCATTTTTTGCTCAAGACGAGGAAACTGGGTCAAGGCTCCTCGAATTATTTCACGGGGCACTCTCTTGTACAAATACGCGTTTCCTCGCGTCACGGTACGCCCAAGTGCACAAGTTAAATAAGGCCTGTACCGAAAAGTTTTTTTACATACCATATTCACGATAACAATAAAACTGTAACTAATAATAAAAATATTTTATTTTAGTTATTATGAGTAATTGTGCCTATTTACAATAAATATACACATTTTATGGTTTAAGGGTTTGGCGGCTGAAGCAGCGAATTTTTTTCTTCAAGCCCGCCATTAAGTTCTGCACAGTGGTTTCGGAGACTTTGCTGGCATGTTTTTTCCATTTCTTTTTAAAATCTTCCTCTGATATTGCTGGAGCACAGTTTTTACGTAGTTCCGCTTTTACTAACGCCCAATACCGCTCAATGGGTCGTAGTTGGGGGCAGTTAGGGGGGTTCATTTCTTTCTGCACACATTGCACATTATTCGAAGCAAGACACTCCTGTGTTGCTTTGGCATAATGTGAAGTAGCCAGATCGGGCCAAAACAACACATTCCCTTCATGTTTCCTTATAAATGGTAATAAAAACCCTTTTATACATTTTTGAACATAAATATCACCATTTATGGTCCCTTTCGTTATAAATAACCCCGTGCGTTTCCCACAGGAACATATTGCTTGCCAGATCAAATATTTTTCTCCGAATTTTTCCATGAAAATGTACTTATTCTTATCGCTAATATTCTCTTTATTCTCGGTAGTGAAGAATTGGTCACCCGGTTAAGTCGAAAAATCCTTTTTCACATATGTCTCATCGTCCAAAAGAACGCATGTTCCACCCAAATTGCACAGCAGTTTGTAAAGTTTTCGCGACCTTGTTACGGAGGTATTGTATTGTTTTACCGACTGTTTAGGGGCTTTTACTTTTTTGTAGGTTTTTAAATTCTGACGCACTTTTGCTCTTTGAACCATAGATGCACTTGTTTTAACTTTTTTTGCCACATCTCGCACAGACAGATTACAATTATTTTTGTAAGTGGTCACTATTTTCTTTTCTAGTTTTTTATTTGAAGGACCTGTCGGTCGTCCACTCCGAGCTTTGTCTTGAATTCTATACTCGTTTAAGTATCGGTTAACTATATTTCGAACTGTGGCACGACTCATATTTACTCTCTTTCCGACCGACGCAAAAGTGGAATTAGGATTTTCCAAGTAAATTCGCAGAACATTTTCTCTTCGAATTATTTTATCGTCCTGCATTTTAAATAAAAGCGATATTTTTCCGGAGATAATTGTGTCAATTGACAGTTCAAAATGACAGACACGAAGTCATAAAATAAAAAATAAAAATATGATTACTGACCAGTACCATATCATGTGCAGAGTTTGTAAAAAAACTTTTCGGTACAGGCCTTACTACTAAAATGTTGCGGGCTACAGTTTTGGGCCTCGCTGACTTCCCATTTCTGCTCTTATACTAAAGAAGGCGGCTGCAATGTAGTTGTCGACGCATTGTATACTCTTATGATAACCACATTAAATTTAAAATGCTTTTACTATTACTATGCAGTTAGCCGCCTACATAAAAAAAATTTTTTTGATCCATATTTTGATATTGGGTCAAGGCTCCTCGAATTATTTCACGGGGCTCTCTCTTATACAAATACTCGTTTTCCTCACGTCACAGTACGCTCAAACATAACTTCACAAGTTAAATACTACCAAAATTTTGCCGGGAACAGTTATGAACCTCGCTGGGAATTTACTGTAATGCGTTAGCAATGTCAGTAAGTAAAAGTAATGTTTTCTAGTTCACAAAGAGAACGAATTTCATTTGTTGAATATCTACTTAAAATCTTAGATTATTAACGTGGTTCACACTTGTTTGTTGTGTTCCTGTGTGGGGATAAGGCAACCGGGGAAATTACTGGGATTAAGACATTCCATCTTATTCCTCAAGGTTGGAAAAATGGAAACGCATTTGGGATCTTAGGATTTCAAATTTATGGAGCACAGATCCCACTTACCATCAGGTGGCCTGTGTGCTCGTTCACCTTCCCCAGGCGATAAAAAACCAGGAGCTGGTATAATGATGCAGACGGAAGGTGGCCATAGCAATTCTTCAGTGGCTCATAGAAGATTCTGACTGAGAGTTTGAACTTATTTGACTGCTCTTTGGATAGTGAGTATATATTTTTTAAATATATGTTGTGTTATGTATGTGTAAGTATCACACTTAATCATATTGTTATACAAGTCGCGCCAGTGTAGCTGCTAATCGTAACACTCACTGAGTTTGGCCTATCGGGATTCCAACTCTAGTCAAAAGTTTTACCTACTACCCCTGGAAAATCCCCAGCCTAATTCTACTTTACGAATCCAAACTAGAACGCTAAATTTTCACACACAGTTGCCATCTATCTTTCAGTGCATATAATATGCTACCGTGACTAACTGACAGACAACACACAGCCTAGGCCCCTGGACTTAGGGACTTCAAATTTGTAGGGAATATTCCTTGTGTACCCTAGGGGTATACTTAGAAAGGATTGGTCATAATCAGCCCCCAAGAAAAAGAAAAGGGGCATTAACGGCTTTCATTTACATAAATACGAATTCTTCGTTTTCTAGATAAATATTACTCTGGTCTTGTATGGAATGTTGGCAATACAACATTTCCTACACCATGCGGCTCAATTTTACCTCCTATTTGAAATAACACCTATCATACTCGACTCTAGTTATGGTCTACTCGCCCCACCTCCGCAGGAGGCGAGATACTTCCATATAAGCAACGACCGCCGCGCGCGCCCTTTTTCACCGTTGACACGTAGGTACATAAGAAGTAAATCCACTTGTAAATGCTGAATTACATGCTTATTATGATTATACTGTACATACATACATACATACATTAAATCTACGCCAGAGGGGTAGGCAGAGACAACTTCTTTCCACCTGCTACGATCCAAACAAATGTCTTCTTCCACATTCATACATCAAGTCATGCATGTACGTCGGTTTCGGGTTAGGTGTCCACTTTTCATTTAATACAATACCTAGTATAGCAACCCACAGTTAAAAGTAAAGTGTTTTACTTTAACGCTTGCTGACAGTTACATCACCAACATTTAACCCTGTTTGGATTCGACACGGCGGCATTCGCAACCCTCGATCCGGTCTTTACGCGGAACACTGCCGCATTCGAACATTTCGAACGTAATCGCAGCAATTCTCGAACATTCTGCAACATTAGCGCGACAATGTGCGCGGGCTCCCGATATCCCCCGCTGCAGTTGTTTGCGAACAGTTCTTAATTAAATTTTATCCTGTTGAATTACGCGTTTAGCGTCAGTTTATGTTATGTTTTGGCGGGCCAGTTGCTGATTTTACTCTGTTTAATAATAGGACGTCACGTACGTATCGGAAACATGGATGCTCACAAAGGCAAGTATGCACCAAGTTGCACAAAGAGCTATGGAGCGGTTCATGTTAGGAATTTCACTTCTGGATCAAGTACCGAATATTGAGATTAGGCGCAGGACTAAAGTTGCGGATGTCGATGGTAGGTGGCCGAGATTAGGTCATAGATCGGTGGGCAGACCATCAGCTCGTTGGTATGACATTTGGAAAAGATTGATGGCGTTAGCACGAGACCGGGCAAAGTGGCGTGAAAATGAAGAAGCCTTTATCCTGCAGTGGGTGGATGTGGGCTGAAATGAAGACTCGATTTTGAAAATTGTGTTGTTTTGAAGTTGTTTATAATATTAGAGGTAAGGATAAGAGTATATAATGTCTAACTCTTAAGTCCTATTCACTAATTGATAATTGATTTTAGATCTGTATTTAGTGTGAGTATTCGTAGCTTAATGAGGTGAAATGTTGTAGGTAACATATAGAAATATGTCCTTTCGCATTTAACATTTAATGGTAGCAGAATTATTGCAACTAAGCTCGCTTAAATTTATATTTTGAAGCAGAAAATCAGAACGGATTCAATTTCCGTACGTGCATTCGGGTGTCGCGGCCGATTGAGCCGTCATCGCTATTTGGTAATTTTACATATGAAAGTTGCAAGTAAAGGAATATGTTTTTGGATGAAATTAGTTTATTTATGTCAAAGTGTTGGAAATTCTGGTTAACATCAATTTTATTCATAATTCTATGCAGTTTCGTGCAGTTTCCCTTGGGATAAGTTCGCTTTTGTTCGTATTTTTTCATGTGTTTGGTACTTAGTTATTTTCTTGTAAAATGAAAATTGTATATAACATAATGTGTTACCAGAAAATTGCCCTGTCGATGTCAACACCAGGCAAGCCAACCGTTTATGAAATGTTATTCACGTATATATTTATTTCAAAGTGTGGGCATCTGTATTTTTCTCTGACAGCATTGCACTATTAAAAGTTACCCGAACTCTATATTTTGGAGCAAAAAAGATGCGCTTTTAAAAAGGTGGATTATTTTATTACTTACATAATATAAAATATAACATGAAGATTTATTATCATATCATTCATATATCACCTAGGTACATTTGTAGCAGCTAAGCTTTCGTAGTTATTGTTCGTAATAAAATTTCACATATTTTATTGTCCGTCGTTGGTAGGTATATTTTTAGCATATTTTGACAAGGGCGAATATGCGAACATATTTATTTGAAGTGGCCTGTCACAAAAAACCGACGGGAATATTGAAACGAAAGTGTTGTGAAAATAAAAGCGGCGGAAAAAGATAAGAGAAATGAATAATAGATACTGCTTCGTCATCAACTGTTATTGGGAGTTGCCCAAACTTAGCTACGTGAGTTGTGAGGGACGGGTTTTTTAACTATGCTAATAGATATAGTTATTCTTTTGAAAAATATCCCACAAAATGTACACCGAAAAGTTTGATCCTTGTTCGAAAAACTTCGCAAATTTCTAAATACTTAGGGTAAGTGAATAATTAGTAAGTTTAACCCTGATGTGATGTTGATCGTGTCCAACCCTTTATCTCTTTGTCTGTGTTTATACATGTGGCGGTGCCACGCAAGTATAGTTAATGAACTCTAATGCAGTTCTTTTTTGTTGGTAGCTAGTTTTGTCTTTGTTTTTGGCTAGTTGTAGTTTTGGAATTCACATTAACATCAGATTTTTTCATTTTAAAGTTACGAAGACTTTGTCAAGGAACATTATTTTTTATGTGAATGAAATCCGATTGTACCGTCTTAGTTCCTAAGTGAATGTTAACCCATTGTTTACTCTTCTCGCTGTGCGCGAGAAAAAAGCAAACGGTATGATAACTTTATATTCCTTTTCTCGCGCACCGCTTAGCTGCCCTGCTCAATTCTGGAGGCAGTCTTTATAAACTCATGAAAATTTGGCCAAATAAATAGACTCACAAGAGAAGAGAAAAACAACACCACCGAATAAAAAACAGGAGCAATCGGAAGAACATTCACGTAAATGACTAAACAATTAATTTACTAAAATAAACTCAACAATAATTCCCGTTACCGAATCCAACATCGTATAACCACTTTTGTTAATTACTAACGAGATTTCCGTGTACAAGTTCTCAAATATAATACCACTATTCTAAGCTTCGGCGTCTTAAGTTCCTGTGTGTAAACTTTATTGCAGATAAAGTGCTATTCACGTTTATCTCCAAAGATTTGTATGGTAATAAGAAGTAAGGGTGCTCTGTGGTTGTTTATTACTCGTGGATGGCTAGTTTTATATTTAATAGACTAGGAATATTTTGCCAGTCTAATTTGCTAATAAGTTTCCGTCTTAAATTAACTTTTTAGTACAGTCAGCATCAGAATTAGTTAGACAATCGAATAGCTTAAAAATTATCTACGTTTACACGCTCTTATTCTCTTGAAAATAGAATCGTGCATAAATAATTTTGAGCTCTCGACTCTCCATCTACTTCTGCTGCATTTAACATCAGATGGCCCGTGTGTTTATTTACGTTTTCCGTGACTAAAACAATAAAATCTTATAAGCCGCAAATTTTTGCCGTATGTGGATCAGGGACCGGACCCGCTTACCGTAACCTGGGTTTTTGAACGGGTTTTTATTAAGCTGGTTTTTAAAAACCCCCCTGTTTCGGTAACCCTCTAATCAGCTTACCCGCTATAAAGGCTATCGCTTCGATTGAATTAATTCGGCTTACCGCTTACCGGTATTAATAAGCCGCGAAGGGGTTACCCCTTGTTGCGCTAATTGAACCTGTCAACATATTTTAGTTCTTACACATACCACGTCGCGTGCGGGTGCGAGAGAAGAGGGGATGGAACGGGTTACCGTAACCCGAACGATAAGCGGTTAGTTCGAAAACATATCTGATTCGGTAAGCGGTTACCGGTTGTTACGGATCGGGTTACCCGGCTTGAACGGGCTATCGTAATGAACGGGTAAGCCGATGAAAGGCTTACCGAAACGTTTGGGTTATCGTATGAAGGGGATATCGATTCGAACGGCTTAAGCAAACGAACGGGTTTTCCGGTCCCTGATGTGGATGCATGTTTTATAGGTCGATTTATGGAGGAGCGTTCAGGGGGGGTGACCATGATACTGTTATGCAGTTGAGTTCGCGGTGAGCGAAAGAGACAGATTCATATAACTGTTATAACTCTGTCCCTTGCACTCGTCCAAAACTGAATAGACGATATCTTGACGAACACACTTAACTTATTAACATTACATACCTACTTTGAATTCGACGTCTAATTTCTCTAAGTTTTTTTAACTAATGCGATTACAAAGCAGTGTTAACATTTATCTGACTTACGAATCACAACACTATCATCTACTACTTAATATAACTCTCCCCTATCCTAGAACTTCCAACGACGTAAACCATTCACCATTCTAAAGCGATTGTGCGCAAAGTGCCAATCGGGAGCAGGAAATAGGCCGAGCGCGGCAAAGATGAATCGTAGCCCGGTATAATACTAGTTTAGTTTTGTTAGTTTAGGAGATAATTCTGTTTGCGTTTATTGTACTACAGGTGGATTAACACGACACTAAGGCACAGTATTTATAAATAAACCAGTAGAATCTTTGAACAAGGGTACAGTCAAAGAATTTGATTTCTGGGCTACTTTGGACTATGTCAAAGTGACGTTATCAATCAAAACGTAAGAGACTTCATATGATTTCATTTACAGTGTCAATTTGACATAATCCAAAGTGGCCCGGAAATCAAATTCTTTGACTGTACCTAGTGTACCTAAATCAAGCGTGTCGTGTGTGCGCCTGACACTACATGCCAGTGCTGCCGCAATACCAAATAAGGCCGCTAACTGTAATGTAATAGTCAAAACATTGTATACTCTATTGGTAACCGCATTAAATTCAAAATGATTCTTCTATTACTATGAGGTTCCACCTTTTTTGGCATTACGGGACTGGTAGAACGTGACAACGCTGATAACGCTGATAATCGCTGAATCAGTCCGCCTGAGTGTGCGTAGGTACCTAACTCGTCCTAGTTCCTAAAGGGCGAGAGTTGAATAACTTTTCTGTATACACTATGACTAAGAAGCCGGTCAGACGAACAACATGATCACGGAAATGTGGCTGGCCACTATGAGCGTCTTTCTGTAACATAAGAAGTAAGGGAAAAACAGGCAATAATTGCCTCCATTTCCGTAAAAAGTTGAACGTTTACCTGCCCTCTTAAAAAGGCTTTGGAGCATGGCCTATATATTGTTAAAACGGGAAACCGACGGACTCTTTGTTGATTTGTTTAATTCTCAACTTTTCTTCCTTTATCGTCAGACAGTAAAGTAAACACAATAAGTAGATATCTATAGCGAAATTAAACCGATTTATTTCAGTATTTTTCGACGATGACAAAGTATAAGAATCTTGCACAACATGGACTGATAATTCTTCATTTTAATAGGCTTACGAAGAAGACATTTGAGTCGTAGGTATGTTTTTATCTAAATTAAAATAATTGTTTATATTCATGCGGCGTCTGTGCGTTGATGAATCTATGCATTTATTAGTAAAACATTTTGCTCCAGATAATCCTAGAGGTGTTTTCATGTTTAATAGACAACTTTTGAAGCATTAACGGTTTGCAGGGCCTTTATTCTTGGCGGAAAAAAACATATCGTCTCTGACACTTTTAAGATACTCGTATTGTTTTTAAATCGGCCGCCATTACTGTCAAGTAAATAAGAGCTATCAAAACGTTGAAAATACGATAACAGATCAAAGTCGGTATGTTTTTTCCGCATAGATTAGAGGCCCTGCACAGCAAAAAAACTATAAGCAATAATACTAAAAACTTTCCCAAACCTACGTCTTTTTTCCAAAAGGTGTTAAGATCAAAGTCATGGCAGGTTTGTCTCAAAAGTTTACTTATTTTGATCACCTATCACTTTTGGATAATTGAATATTATCAGCAGTGATCGGATCTAGGATGAAATTTGGGGTGAACGACCTCAAACGTTATGCTTAACATGGATGTGACTAAAAGTTCGAGCCCTGGTGATAAGGTTAACAAAATAATAATAATAATTACTTTTACCTGTATACCGCAGTAAACAGATAAAAATAGTAAAAATACCATAAAAGATAAGACGTCCAAGTTACGTTCAGTTCTTCTATGCAGTACTGTATTTTTTTTTTGTTTTTACATATTCTGTTAATTTTATAGTGTAAACTACTTAAAATTAATAGTTATTTGTTATACAAGGGGGGAAAATTGTATTTTACCTGCGAGTGTTCATTTGAAACACGAGCTAGCGAAAGGATTCTATGATTGACCACGAGCGTAGCGAGTGGTTCAAAAATAGAATCCTGAGCGTAGCGAGTGTTTCAACACACGAGACGTAAAATAACTTTTCACCCGTGTATAACACAAAACTTTTCACCTCACTACAGCGAGGAAAATATAAATAAGGGTTTTTACTATCAATAATTATTTATTTACCTCTTTGTCAATACATTTTTTTTTTGTGTTTTTTACTCGATGCAATTCATTAATTGTCATGTTAAAATTCAGCACTTAACGTTTTACGTTTTTTTAGCTGTCAAATATAACTTAAGCTGCCTTGACTAGGCTGTATGGATCAATGTCTTTTGCCTTTCCCACTGGAATAAAACAAAAGAAAAAAAAATTAAGCTGTCTTCAAATGTCAAAACTCTTTCTTCACATGTGGATAAAAAGCGATTTTCTCAATAGATATCAAACAAACAAAAAGGGCTTTCCGAGCTAGTGAGATGAAAAAGTTATTTTCCTTTTTAAAGGTAGGTAACAAAAAGACTCGCGGGATTGTAAGTCATATTCATATCCATGTTAAAATAACGGACTTAAACCCCGGGAAATTGCATCCTAGATCCGATCACTGATTGTCAGTGTTCGTTACGCCCGCTTTGGACTAGTGGTTGGAATGACGTAATTTTGTCTGTAACCGTGTTTGGTTTTTAATTACGTGCACTAGCAGTGACGTATAAAAACCATGTGAGGTTTAAGCTCTTAAGCCATTAGCAGAAATTGTGTTAACTCTTGTAACAACGTTTCTATTCTAAAGTTTGCGGCCATTAAAAAGAGCGCGCCGTCATAAAACGAAGATGTGAATTTACGATACCCATTTACGACAGCTGAGTATGGCCGATTGCGAATTTAAGAGCTGAATAAAATTATGCGCAAGCACTAACATGTATTGAACGACGTGTAAATATCTATTCAATAGATAACAACCCTAGCAACATCCATATAAATCTTTGTTTGTTGGTGAGTTTTTAACCGGCAAGTCTATGTTGTTCAACATTATTATTATTTTAGTGCGGGTAATTTTTAATTTGTTCGTCATGTTCGTTAACAAGTTAGTTTGGCTAAAGGGGTAGGTACCTAACTCTATCATACGTGAAGTTACGTGGCTATGCGCGAAGCAACTTCAATTTACCGGCTAATACTACGTCAAGAAATTAAAAGTTGAGTTGTATAAGGGAATGTTAGGTTCAAAAACAACTGTGGCTTTGCCGTGGATCTTGGAATAGTCTTTAACTATTCCATGATTACGTTTCCTCATCGTAGTACACAAGTCAACATTGAAATCCGAATTAATTTCTGACCACTAATTAGTAAAATTCCGGACGTGATATTATCGTTACGGAAGTGGGCAGTTTAATATCTGTGGTCGCTTCGCCATTTCCGGCGGCGTGGTCGGTTTAGTGCGATGTCTATGTATATTTAGCTTGTTACCTCTATTGTGCAGTGAAAATCATCCTTATGCTAAGGATTCACATTAGCCTGATGAAATTCAAAAATGAGTGCGACGCGTAATAGAGTAATCAATTAAGAAAATAGGGAATATTCATGACTTTTTTTCACAGCTTCAATAAAAGCTAATTCATGTAACAAACATTTTAAATAAAACCATTTTTTGAATAGCTATATAAATAACCAGGATATAAGACAACAAAGATTTGTTCTTGTATCATTCTAGCAAAGCAGAATTTAACATGGAGTTTATATGGTCGACCTGTTACAGGACGTCACAGTGCATATCAGATCTGTGTCTAATCACTGTCTTATTAGCAGTTTAAAATGCGTATCGTCCGTATTTTAAGGCCGATTTTAATTTTATTTTACTTTTTGTGATCTATTTTACGGTATTTTCATATTTTGTTGAGAAATGCGATTCCCTGTTAAACTAGCTTCATTAAAAAAAAACGCGTCCATCCTTTTGGGACCTATGATGCCACAGACTTACACACAGTCTATACTGTTTTCTTCTCAGGGTTTAAACAACAAGCAAGCGGCTTACCCAGTTCACTTATGACGTCAAATAAAACGTTACTTTGCTCTATGGAACTTCATTAAAGCGCTATAACCTTAAAAGTGGGGCAAGACGTGGGTAACCGCCCACAACCTCGTAGCCTAAGGGACCTCACGCCTCTAAAGCTCATACAGCATTCATTTATGAAAACGTCAGCCTAAAACTTTGCCCTCTTTTTTAGACCCTGTCGCTCGGTTGGACTAATTATGATGAATAAGGTTGGCCTTTTTAACATTCTACACTACATGTATAAGGCATTTTAGGGTTGATTCGACTAAACTTGAATAAATACGCGAATAACTATACTAGGGATATACCCGACAGAATAATATTGCTGACAAGGGAACGATTGCAAAACTTCTGTCATGTCTGGACTGGAAAATAATTGTCATTAGAAAATAAGTGTTAAGTTGATGTACTGACAGCACAAAACAAAATGTGGACGCCATTAAATTATTCTTGGTATAAGTTTGTTACTTCACGCGAAACGGTGGTATAGTAACTATTCCCGAATAGGGTCACTATTCTTATTATCTTTGGTAAAATGTAAAACTGAGTTAGTCTCGATTCATTGGCAATTTATTCTAAGAATAATATTTATTCTCGTTTTGTCGAATCCGCCCAAATCGTTTAATCTTAGCCAACGTAACAGATTTGTATTAGCCAGTTGAGCAAAACCACTTAAATGATGTCAATTTAATCATGAAGATTAAATAACCACGAAGTAACATACCACAGTGTAACAGTTAACCTAGGCCTTATTCTACCAGGTAAAACCATATTGACTTTGACATGCTGTCGTATTGTTTTTAACTCCATTACTGTCAAGTAGATAAGAGCTATCGTAACGTTGACGATACGATAGCATGCCAATGGCAATGTGGTTTTACCCAGTAGCGTGGGGGAAATGCTTACAACCTATCATTCAAATACAATAAAAAGTTCCGTTAGCCAAAAAAGTAATTACGAAAATAAAATAGAAAATATTTATGTCTCTTAATTTTTAAATGTTATTAGGTATATCTTTAAACGCAATCACATGATGGCCACACTGACGTCTTCCTGCAAACCAAGTTCATGTCACAAATAGGTATAATTTATTCATTAATTCCGTTTACCGCAAAGGCTTCAAAGGAACATCACTCGTGCTTCCGACGTCGTTTTAAAAAGCATTAATGTAACACGCTATATTTTTAAAATGGAAAGGAAATTAAAGTGCAAACTAGACATTCTCGAAGTGGATTTTAAAGGTTGTAGTTTAGCGGAAGTTGAGCTGGGTTGTAAAACGCTGTTCGCGATATTCTTATTTAGAAATATAAAAGGTGTTTCTTATTTAAGCAGGTAAGCTTTAAAACGATTTATAAAAGTGAAACGTCGAGAACTCTTTCAATTTACATTTGTGGAATAAAATATTAAAATTACTATTTAAAACATGAAACCTCTGGTGTAACGGCAATTCCTTTTTTTAAGAGCTGATAATCTCTTAAACGATAAATCTTTCTACAAAAAAACGCGTCCAAATCAGATCATCCATTTGGGGGCTATAACGCTACACACAGACACTCTCATACACAGATATACCTACACACTAAACTATAGCACCCGTCTTTTTTGTCTGAGATTAAAAAGAGCAAGAATAATAGAGAATCATTAAAAACTGGCTTTTTGTGCAAATGTGTCCGCTATTAGATGAAACTTGTAAGTCCAGTTCTTATAGCATTGTTAAAAAATGAAAGAAAAACATTTATTTGTGACAAACAGACAAACAAAAATAAATAAATAAAATACTGACATAGACAAAAGGCCTGTTGTCAGGAAATGGTTCAAACTCAGTCATTACAGGGTTAGCAGGAAGAGATCCGTTAAAGGGATAAGTTCGCCTTTGTACATAATTTATGTTCATATAAGTGTTTTTTGTAGAATGATTTCTTTTTGTGCAATTAATAGTTTACTTACTTTACTTACTTACTCAGCGTTATGCTTGCATTAAACCCAGCGCGGTCTTCCGTTGGAACCATCCAGTGAAAACTCGGCAGATGTTTGTGTAACACATAGCACACACAAAACTAAATTGAACAAAATAAAAAGGAAAACCACAGTATAACCAGAGAATAAATAAATAAATAAATAAATAAATAAATATCAGGGGACAATGTCACACCAATTGACTAGTCCCAAACTATGCTCTAGGCTTGTACTATGGGTACTAGACAACGATATAAATACTTATATAGAGAAATATATACTTAAATACATAGAAAACATCCATACAAATATTCGCGCTCATCACACAAATATCTGCCCTTACCGGGATTTGAACCCAGGACCACTAGCTTCGTATGCAGGGACACTACCAACTAGGCCAGCGCGTCGTCTAATAGTAATAGAAGTAATAAAATATGGAAAAAATACTTTGGAAAAAATATATATGGATATTAAATCCTTGTGAAAGCCGGATCTTATGCTGAATAGCCTAATGGCCCAAAACGCCCTAAATTAAAATCATTTGTCAAAGTAATTTTAAACTTCAGTTGATTGACACAAGACTATTTTTCGAACTAAGTAATCTGACGTGGGCCATACGAAGATAGCCCGCTTTAAACCTAGACAAACTTACCTAGACCATTGTTGAATTCAAGCTACCACAGATGCAGCCACTAATCGCAACCACTTGTGGCTAGCCGTACAAACGTCTGAAGACGGCTGCTATTTAAATAGCAACAAGGAGTCTAGACAAGGTGTATAATCCTGACGCGATTTTCGAAAACTGACAAAATATATACGACCAGCTGATGTCCGCGACTCTGTCGTTTGTTTCTATTTCTTTTCTTGGTTTCAAGCTATCTGCATACCAATTTTAATTGAAATCGGGTCAGCTATTTAGTCGTGGAAGCGTAACAATCGCACGGACGAATTCCTTTCTTTCACATGTATGATATGATATAGGTACTCGTAGTATGGTTTAACGTAAACTTTCGATCTATCGCGTCGGCCGATTATTTAAATTCCATACAGTTTGACTGTTTTCGAAAATTGTTATCGTTCGCGTTATGGTTCTTGTATTAACATATCACTGAAGACGCGTTTAGCCTAGTTGGTGGTGACCGCTTGTTTTGTAGATAGGATAGCTCCCTATCTACAAAGCTATCGGTCTCAGCTTCGTTTGCCGGTCAGGGCAAATATTTGTGTGATGAGCGCGAGCGAGTATTATTTTGAGTCTGGTATTTTTTTTAATGTATATTGAATTATCTATATAAGTATGTTTATCGTTGTATATTAATTTTTACCCACAGTAAAATCCTAGAGCTTAGATTGGGACTAGGTTAATTTGTGTTAGTTGGTCGTGTCAAGTCAAACTTTACTTTAGCGACATTTATGTGTACTCATTCAAGCTGTAAAACAGCTTTAAAAACCGGTAATTTACTTGCTTTGAGTCATTTCCGCGCTAGCTGACCTAAATTGGTAACGAATCCTATTCACTGTAATAACCAAGGCTGACCTAATTCCGGGCAGATTAAATTGATTTTTGTAACATGTTTAAACAATTATCGATTGCAATAATTATTGCTTTGTCATATCTTGAATGTGCATCTCAATCAAGATGAGTTTTTCTACTTGGTGAAACAATATTGTTTTTGACGTGGTATCATATTGTTTTTAACTCGACCGCCATTACCGTCAAGTAAGTAAGAGCTATCATAACATTCATAACGTTGACAATACGGTGACATGTCTAAAGCAATTAGGTTTTACTGAGTACAAAACAGTCCCAGATATACAATTTTAATAAGATCAGTAGGTTTGATTACATCTTATAACATGGCCTGATCTTAAATTGGTCTCATTTTTAAATTGACTTGGTCCCATGACACCCAAATTTCAGTTTGATTAAGTCCAAGCCATTCGGCAATAGGTAATTGTGGATTCAAGGCGTTTTGGGATAAATATGTTTCGAAATTTAATCGTATTTGAAATCCGGTTTGATGGTAAAAGGTTATTATAAAATAAAGTTGTAGGTAATTTATTATAAAGATAAACACATGGGAAAAGTTTTGTGTCTATACAAAAGTTTAAATTAATTTAAACTTTAACAACAGTAATAACAGTATGAAGTGTTTAAACACTTCATAATGTTATTACTTCGCAAATCGGGGCACCTTTCTTAAATATCATTGTAATTCTTAAGAGCTAAAAGTTACTACTCCAATTCAGGGAATTTACGATATGCCATACGAATCGAATCAACGACCTTCTGATTAAGAGGCATGACTCCCACCGCACAACCACCGCGGAAAATATCGAGTATAAATCAAATAAATTGCTTTGCCCCGCATGAACCCATGTCATACCTAAAAATACATTTTAAATCTACTAACATACATCCGTGTACAATATATTTCTTCTCGGCGTCCGTGCAAAAAAAAACTGCGATGGAATTGCTTAATAATTTGAACATGTTTTGTTCGATGGTTTTTTGGTTTCCGTACCTCAAAAGAAAAAAACGGAACCCTTATAGGATCACTTTGTTGTCCGTCTGTCCGTCTGTCTGTCAAGACCCTTTATCTCGGGAACGCGTGGAGGTATCGAGTTGAAATTTAAACCATATACTTAAATCTACAGTCCCTTAAAGCTTTGAAAAAATCAAACTTCTAAGTTAACGAAAAAAAAAAGATACGTCCGTTTATGCCGCAAAACACCTTGTATTGTATTTCGACACTCTCAAGGGAATCAAATTTTATAGGATATTTTCCGTTGACCTGGATCTATGAAATTTGGCAAATAGTACCGTCTTATACTAGAAATATTTTTAATTAAATCACAAAAAGAACAGGGTCTCTATGCAAGGAACAGCGGCGGTGCAAATTTTTAACTGAGTTAACCGTGTCATGTGCGGAACACTCGGTGGGCGAGTCCGACTCGCCTTGCCCGGTTTTTTTTATCAATGGTAAATAGTGCAACCACGGCCTATAAATTATTGTCTTCGACGTGTTCGGCCGGGTAATCCATCATTTTATCGAATTTTACATCACCTATCGTATCGTTTCATCGAATTTAATTTCAACGAATGAAATTTTTTTGCTTTAGGTATGATGTTTTCAGGATATCTTAAACATTACATAAGTAGGTTAGGTTAAACGTATCATCATTTCAGCCATAGGTCGTCCACTGCTGAACATAGGCCTCTCCCAAAGATTTCCACCTCACCCGGTTGGAAGCGGCCTGCATCCAGCGGGTCCCCGCAGACTTGACCAAATCGTCCGTCCATCTCGCGGGGGGTCGCCCTACGCTGCGCTTGCCGGTACGTGGTCTCCACTCGAGAACTCTACTGCCCCAGCGGCCATCAGTCCTTCGAGCAATGTGGCCTGCCCATTGCCACTTCAGCCTGCTAACCCGATTGGCTATGTCGGTTACTTTAGTCGCTTAAACGTATTACCAAAAAAAAAACTCATACGGAGGGAAATGCCTTCGGCGAAAAATTCTGCGTAATGATATGTTCGTTGAAAGGTCAAAGATTTTATAAAATTAGCTTTACTCATCCGGCAATTGAACCAGCTTAAACTTCAAAAAATAAACACTGGAATTAGGGCCCATATTTTTTTTCACTCTGTATACATGATAACTAATATTATTTTGATGACATTATCCAAACAGCAGTTCGGTGCTTCCAGCTTGCTTTTTTCGCTGCCTCAGTTACGTTCTTTAAACCATGTTTCCTGTTTTTTATGATCATTGCGGTATGTTGAGACGCGGCAGTTAGGTCTGACGCCAGCATTGGCAGAAATCTCATTAGCTAGCCTGGCAGGCGACCGACACTTGGTAACGTACCGTAGTAGCGTGCCTCCACTTCATATATTACAACGCTTTTGGTTTGGTGAGAAAAATAACAAAGAAAAGTTTTATTCTAAAATGTAAAATTTGACGCGTTGGCCTAGTTGCTAGTGACCTTGCCTACAAAGCTAGCGGTCCCGGGTTCGATTCCCGGTTTGGGAAAATATTTGTATGATGAGTGAGAGGAAACTCCTGTACATGTAAATACCTCTCGATTAAATGAAAATTCGGCAAAGTAAAATATTTTGTGTCGATGATTCAAGGGTAAACCAATCACAAGACTCCGTTATTTTGGGGCGCCGACACGTCGCCTTTCTGTAGAGATTGAATGTTCATTTTATCGACAGTCTCTATATCGATGTTTATAGTTTGTATTATGCAACCATGCGATTGAATTTTTTACCTTTTAAATATCTGCTCGATTTCATACCGTAGGTATAAAAACTTCTTGATTAAAACTAAGAAGATAACCTCAATTGTATTACGAGTTGCGATAACCTGATGTAATTATTGTGGAAAAACTTTGACAAACAAGGTTAACTAACGAACACCCGCGACTTTTATTTATCCCATTCTTTTTTAGTAGTGATTGTTTTTGACTCATTGAAAGTGACATGACATACAATACAATCGACATTTAGATAGTCGATAAAATAAAAATTCAATCAATCCATTCACTATGGTTTTTAAATAATTAATTGAATCCAAATTATTCCAGCTTTTATACATTTACACTTCAGAGTGGTTTTTACACAACTTTAATATGTCTTTCTATTCTTGAATCATATTAAGCGTTCTCCATGTGCACTGGCATAACAAATTCAAATATTTGTTCAAACATTGGAACCGTTATCAAGGCAATAAAGTGGTTCATTGTTAGGGCACTAATTGTTTTTCCCAGAGTCGGCTGGAACAAGCACATTGTTTTGGCCCCTGATTGCATTTTGATTGCACTATAGGTGCAAGCCCACACCCATAAAGTTTAATTTTTAGGTGTGGCCGGAAACGTTTCGATATTATTCTTTTTAAATATATTGTTCAGTTGCAACGTTGAGGGCCTGTTGAAGTTGGCTCTTTCCTTGTCTAATTTCAAGTGTAAGAAAGAGAAAGGGCTGAATTTTTCTGTCAAATATGCTTTACTCGTCGATTGTGAAACAGGCGTTAAGTTTAAAAAAGATTTGGTTTTGAAAAGTAACAACAACGGCTTTTTAAAGTTTTGACGTAAATATATTTGATTTTTATAAACATTAATTTTAGCCACGCAAACTCCGATCGCTAAAATCTCGCATCTAGCTGCGTAGCTTCGTAGCGCCTCGTAGCGCGTCTTATAATAAAACTCCGTTAAACCGTATTGCTTTTGACATATTATCGTTTTGATTTTTGGGTCGGCCGCCAATACTATCAAGTAAATAAGAGCTTTCTTAACGTTGATATTACGATAACATGTCAAAAGGAATAAGGTTTTAACAAGTAGAATAAATCCTCATGTTGCAAGAATGGAACAGTTTTAGAACTTGTGTCTCTTAACCCATTTCTTCTAATTTCACTGCACATTATGCTGTCAATAGGGTGGAATAGTAACAATAGTTACCTATTATTAATGTATTTTTTGAGTGAATTTATACATTAAAAATGTTACAATTTTCACCTGTGATATTTTTTGTACTTATAGTATTAACTACAGTAAAAACGTCTTTCCGACATTTGTTAATACCTATAGAAGGCAATTGTGTTATTAGTTCATTATTTAAAAAGAAACGTGTATGTATTGTGTGTAAACAATTTATTGTACAAAACACAGAAATCCAAATGCAGTATTTACATAATAGGAATGTACGAAGGCGAACTTATCCCTTGAAGGGATCTCTTTCAGCGAACCTTTGGGTTGAGGAAAATAAGAAACTAACTTGTGTGACGAATGTGCTTATTAGCTACTTAAAAAGAAAGTGAAAATATGTACGTACTTTGTTTTATATTTGACACATTGATTTGTAACTACTTAATTTAATGCCGAAATAAACTAAGTTTTAAAAATGATTTTAAAGAAAGTTTTTTTTTGTATTTTTCTCCTCCCCTAAAATTTACTTGACTATAACTACTTTCTCTTACCGTAGCACAGCTGGCCGCACGTCGAGCGGTTCGCATTAAAAACTGTTAACTAACATGAAATTATTTCTCTCTAAAATCGTGTAATACTCGTATTTTCTAACACCAGAAAATGCAGTCTATTTTAATTTAACCAGATACATATAAGGTATTGAGGCTAGCATTCCCAGCGTTGCGGGCGAGTGGGGTTGCGAGCTAGCAAGTGAATTTACATATTGCGTTCCGGAGCGTGGTTGACTGCCGCGGAACAGTGAAGAGAATGGTGATGAGTTCATATTGAGCCTGCTATTTATTCTATTATGGGATCGAAAAGGAAGACTCATATAGGAATCAAATCAAGCAATGACTAAATATAAATTAAAGTTTTAGGGGTTGTGCTAATTTGATACTAGAGAAACTCATTTATAGTCGAGTTCATATATGTGTACACTTTAGTACCTTGTCACTTTAATTGCTCTGACTATCCATATATGCCAGTTTAAACATGACATTAAGTAGACAAAGTACTATAGTGTACACTTATTTATGAACACGACTGTACCAATGTGCTTACGGTGAAGAAAAAACATCGCGAGGAAACCTGCATATTCGAACAGTTGTGTATGTACGAGTACGAGGGTGATTGCACAAAGTATCCGAAAGGGACCTATCTGTAAGGTAAGTTAAGATAATTCCAAACTAAGCTTTAGGCTTGGACTATGGGCTTTTGGCTTGGAGTATGGACAGCGACGTACAGTCCACCTAATATGTAGTCTGCCAACTTAAGGTTCAATTTCGTTTGCACGTCATAAATCCATTAGTTGGAAAAGATACGTCAATTTGAAGGCACGACTTTTATTTTACAGACTGTGCTTAAGTAGATACATAATAGTACATTGTAGCCCAGGTACAGAAAGTAAGCAATAGATGGACGAGTTAGTTCGCGGGCCGAGCCGCAGGTGAGGACCGCGAAGATACGAGTCCATCTATTGCACTTTCTACCGAGGCAATACTATGTGCTTTTCACGCCTAATGTAAGGAAATAAAACAGGTTAGGACATAATACACAGTTTAATTAAAAGTAATATTGATATTTGAAAGTTCATCAAAGTAGGTCAGCATTACGCTTTCAGAGAAAGAGTTCGTTTTTTTATTTATTTGCCATGCTTTGAAATTTTCATACACTTTCTGATATTTGCGACGGGATTTTATTGGCAGTAAATTCCGAATTACCGACTTTGCCGTATCCTGAATTTCAGGCGGTGTAAGATCCATATCTGTACTTGTATCACTCATTTTTGTTGAATATCGTACAAATTTCCAATCAAAAGTTCAAAAGTTTAGCGTTTGTTTCCAATTAAAAGAACAGAAGTAATTTTCATTCCCGCCTTTTTAACTTTTTTAATTTTTACCTTATTTAAAGATGCAAAGGCGTTTTTCACGTACGCCTTAAAAACTTACATAAAAACACGTTTACAATCGCAAAAATACACTTTCACTGAGCGGATTTGACGTTTTAATTTTTTAATTAAACGTTCTAATGTCATATTTGTCAAACATTTTTTTATTTATTTCCGAACGAGTTACTAATGTCATAAATAACCGACCAATAGCAGAGTAGAAAGTAAACTGGTCTAAAAACACTCCATTTTACTTTGCAACTCAACATTGTTGGACTGTTTTTGTGTTGTACTACTAAGAGCAACTTTCTATTCTGATTTCGATCCTTCTTTGGCCATATTTCCGAGCAGTGGCGTGAAAATAAGCTTAGACTTACCAAAACAGATTCATTCTCATCACACAAATAATTGCCCTTACCGGAATTCGATCCACTAACAAATCTTAGTTATACGTTACAGTTAACAAAAAGATCTTAATTCGCATGCGGACGCAAAATTAGGCACCCGGGATTACCATACACCCTGAAGTCATAAATCTATGTTTATGTATTCTGAGAAAAGTTTCGACTCAAGTCTTGTGAGAATGGCAGAAGGCAATGCGGAAGTGCTTAGGGCCAAGTTTGTTATAATCATCTCATCCCATCCATTAATGTGTAATTGTATAGTTTATCCCACCAAAATCTGTCAAAAGAAGCCAAGTTAAGGTCAAGTGAAATACAGGATTGTCAGCTTCTTTGATATTTAAGATTCAAGATTCAAGCATTTATTTATATAAATGTTTTAAAAAACCTAAACCCGCCTTCAAACCGCAAAAAACAACTTTTAAAATGGTAGGTCAGTCTAACTGAAGTCGGCGTCCCAATCGGCCTTCATGTTTATGTTGTATTTTTTGATGAATATCACTCTCGGTGAAAATACAATGACACTGACTGATGTTAGTCATGTACATTTGTTTTTTCCGAAATATATTTGACATGAAAATGTAGTCATGTTTTGATATATTTGATTGATAAGAGAGGTTTTCGTCTCTGTCGCACCCAGCATAATAATACGATGATGATGATGAATATATATTCAACCTTTTTAATAAATAATTAGAGGTAACATTATTCTCATCACTATTATCATCCTCTATCTAAAAACAATTACAGTCAGGTATACTTGTTATTGTCATTGGCAGTCTGAATAGGAACAGACTTTAATCGTATTAACTATTAGGTGCGTTTTACGTTTCGTGTTATGTCCTCAAGCGACAAACCTGGGGATTCAAGAGGCCAAGGGAACAAAACGCAATTTAAGCTTATTACGAGTGATCGTAGATTTTTCAGCAAAACCGGTGCAATGACGACACAATGACATACGAAAGGGACCTAGGGTTATCGAGGTGTATAATATGATTGACGTTTAAAATAATGTAATATCATGCTGTCGTAGAAAATGAAACATTACACTTTTTACTTAATCAGTTATTATAATGTTGTATAATATTTATCATATAATAAATTAACCCTTAATTTCATTATACTTTACATATAATATTTTCTGTATTTCAATGTGTTTAAAGTATTTAATACACTCTCTAATGCACACCTCAAAAAAGATACAAACAATACAGAACATGAAACTTAAAAGTAGAGGTAGATAACAGGCGGTCTTCAAGACGAGACTTGAATCATCGGGTTTTTTTTGTGAAACTGTTTTTTAATTAACAACAATATTTACATTATTACTTAGTTCTAAATGGCTTTAGTATTATTTGATTCTTGGTTGAAACGATTTAATATTTGCCACTACTGACAACCCTGCACTGCACTAAAAATGCTGGAAAATATACGATCACTGCTTACCCAATTACCCAAATTTACCGAGTATTCGAATTAGAGTTAAATTGTAGAAATTGTCAGAAAACGTGAAATTAGCGTTTTATTTTACGCGACCTTCGTCTGTGACGAGAATTATGTGCGGTTGATGTGGTTTTCGTTAGGCACTGGGGTGACTGCTGACTCTGAAATATGAACGGGTGTTGTGAAAGGGGAATTTGACGAAATGGTGTTGAATTTTATGTTCTGATTTTTTTAGTAACGATGGGTAGTTCAGAATTACTTTTTCCTCTTATGGATCTCTTATTTGTATTTGCAACAATATTATGTCTATTTGGAATTCATAATACTTTTTTAAACAGATGATAAAAATATTGTATATCAGTGAGAACTGTCACTGCTTTTCCGAAATAGTACCTATTTTTAAACTTTCTTTTGTTTTTTCCATACTTTTTCCTGTTAGTTCTTTAATTACCTTACCCGAAAAGTAAAAAATAAACAGCCAACCTCGGTACCGAAACCAATGAGCACTCAAATACAAACAAAACACGTTTTTAAAACCACTTAAAAACTTTCTGATAAGAAAAGTAAGGTTAACTTCAGAGAAGGGTTTCAAACTACAAACTCAGCTTATTATAGTTACAAATTTTGCCAATACTGATCGACGTTTGAAGGCTAGGTAAGTCAGTTGCTTAGTAGGTTGGAGGCAAGGATAATGGGCCAAGTTTATTCCTGTCTCTAATTAAGTGGGTGGTTAGTGTACCGGGAATTGTGATTACAAAGGTAATGTAGGCTTGTGTGGTAGCCGACGCTGATGCATATGCTGATTAAATTGAGCTTCATGTGATCATGTGTAGCGAGTGAGAGATTGTGTTTGAGTCGAGGCATCTTCATCTTCGGACGGTTAATGAACCATTGATGGTAGAACGAAGTTTATAGCTTGAGCCCGCGACTTTGTTCGCGTAGATTTCAACTATAGTTATTTCCTCGGGAACTTTAAAATTTTCCAGGATGAGAAGTATCCAGGGTTTAAACTATCTCCTTGAAATAGTATTTTATTGTATAACTTAGTACTTAGGTGGTAGTATTTTTATGTATAACTTAGCCTACTATTAGCCGGTAGGTCAATAACTACCTATCGGCTATATGGTAAAAGAGTCGCTTTTGTTGCTTTTTGGGTTTGGTTAAAAGATTATATTCTATACTAGAAGACGATTGCGACTTAGTACACGTAGAATTATTTTCCCGTTACTTCTCCGTTTCTTTCCGTTGGCTGCTGATTTTTCAAATATTCTTTCTTAGTTTTAAAAGTTCCTAGCGGTTTTTGACTGTGCATTGTCTGTCAGTCAGTCCGTCAACATCAGCAATCCTTTTTGCTTTATTGCTCACTACAAATAGTCATTCATCATTTTAATGGTAATTGCCACTTTTTACACTATCTGCCATTTTTTTCACCTGATACGATACAATAAAATGCACCGAACAGTAAATCGATAAGTCAGTTGCTAGGTTTTTCGCAAAACTAATATTTTATGAACGCCGTGATCGACACAGTTCGTGGGCAGGTCGGTTGTGTATTATAAATATGCAACATGTGTTTTGAATATCTCTATCTCTTGTTTATCTTGACGAGAATGTGAAACGGGTAGTCCAAGCTCTGGCTGACAATATAGTAACTAGGGTAAAAAGACTTAAAGTACAAGGGATCGCGTGACCGCAAATCACTTAAAAAAAGGACATCAAGAAGTTAACAAACAATAAAGTTAACGCAGATTTCTCATTGTAGGAAAAATGTGGTTTTTTTATTACAGATTTTATTGTACCACTTTGTTGGCATGACTAAATATGTATATTCATGCCAAATTACAGCTTTCTAGTACTAAGAGTCTCTGAGCTAGGCTGCGGACGGACGGGCGAAACTATAAGGGTTCCTAGTTTGACTACGGAACCCCAAAAAAGCTCGAACGCGATGAAATATAAAAGTGGATGAGAAGATTAAAACTACCTAAAAATAAAGTATTCATTGTAAAATTCATACCTCACAGAAAAATACTTCTTTCACACCTCGTTTTATATCCTTTGAAAGAGTTCTGCCGTGGTACTCGATAGTCAAACAGTGGATTTCATTCACCAACATTGGCCAATTGAACTAATCCAATGGCTGACGTTTCAATAGGCTGGATCGAAATAAAGCGTGGTATTTTAACAAAGACGCAGTTCAGCGTCAATTCTATCTAGCTTAATATTTTTTGCTAAAGCTAGCTTAACTCTGTAGTTAAGCTACAGCGCAGTGCCAATACAGTGTGCACACGTAGAATATTTAGGTACAAGGTTTCTTGCCAAAAACCCCGACAAAACAAACCAGCCGATTCTTCTATCGATAATAAAACTATCACTTAAAGAACTAAGCTTTCCCCAGCAAATGTTACTCCGGAAGTATTACTGTGCGCCGCAACTCTCTCCGCGTCCACACTTTCGCTTCCTTCCCAATCGGATTACGTCCTACTAAACTTTCTTCTCTTTCAATCGATTTCGTTGATTTTACTTAAAATACGCTTTTATCAGCGTCCGTGGGATAAACTTCTGAGAGAATAGTATTAATTGTTTTGCTATCTTTAAGGAAAGTTTGATCTCTTTGTGTTTTTGCTGGATAACGCTTTATCGATGTTAACAAGATGACCATATTCTTGGTCCATTTCTTTTTCGATCATTCTTTAGAGTGTGTTATTCTACTTTTGTTTTACCAAAATAAAGATACAGAAAAGCAATTGAGAAAAGAACAAAAACAATAATACTTCGGCATTGCCGAATTTTGATCTCTGTTGAAGTCTTAACTGAAACCTGTCTTTGTTTTTTTTTCATACCCGTATCAACATTACACGTTATAAGGTTTTTTCCTACATTTATCTTTAAACCCATCGCTATCTTTAAACCTATTAATCTTCTTGTATTAAATAAATATACTGGTTCAACATTATTTCTAGTGCGCTTTACTCTTTCCTTTTATCTAAAATGAAACAGATTTATTATCTACAAAACATATCGTTTATTGCCTTGTATTAAACTGTCATGAAGAAATATTAATTCTCATCGGGCAGTGCTATAAAATGTATCACTCCATAACTTACGATGTACTTAAACAAAAAAGCGTGTCGGCATCGTAACTTCGTCATGCTAAAAATCTTTTAAGAGTTTGCAAACTCTACCAAGCACGTTTACTTTGCTTGCATAGAAAACGAGTTGAGTGCTAAGGTCATTTGGCTGGGAACTTATGAAATAATTTATATGCAAAGTTGCCTCAGAACAGGGAAAGGCGGAGAGGTACTAGTTGCGGGGCGTAATTTGCATAGTTTCATTTTAAAGCTTCTCATTTATGATGTCAGTGTCTGACTGAATGCTCTTGAAAATAGACAAAACTGATGAAAGATATATATCTATTTAATTATGTTTGTGAGTAATCTATTGTTATATCCGTTGAATTTGTATTGCGTTGTATTAAAGTTTCTTGTTTAGGGTTGCCTTATTTGCACAATTTAAGGTTCCTCATTTTTCTGTTCCTGATCGATAGCAAATAGTAACCTAATTGATTGCTAATCAATGCTCCTTCCTCAAACATCGTTTTCGTGGAACGTGAAACGGGATCACATGATTAACTAACTCGTAAAAAAACATCGATCTTATTTGTATCGGAACCCAACCTTGCCATTGCCCCTTATTTATTTACGGACACAACACCTGTTCATACAAGAAGCACTTACATTTATTAGCAACACTAACGCGTAATACCACGAAAGGCAAACTTTATAAAAACCGTGTTGGAACCGTAATTTAAGTACCTTTAGAATTACTTTTGTTGTAATTTCCGTTGTTTGTTTTTGTACCTTCATAATGAATATAAATTTGTGCGTGTCCAGAAACCAGAAGCCTGGATTTTATTTCGTTTTAAATAATTAACAATGCTGTGTTTACTCGCGGCATGTATTTTATAATCACATTAATGGAGCGCAGAGGTCCACAGAGTTCACAACCGAAAAGCTGCAAAATTAAAAACACCTATACAATACAATGTATTGTATCGAGACGTCGGGAATGCGCAGTAGCGACGTATAATATTCATGCGCTTTTTGTAAATAGATCTCCACTTTCCACTCTTTCCACTAGCCGAGTTAAATAATTAAATTTCTCCAAAAGTTTCGCGGCATCACATCCTGCTGGCAACAAAGGAACGTGTGCTATTATTATGTAAATAGCCAGATTGAGCGGTTTGTCTTTCTTTCCCATTCTCTGCTCCTGGTGAGATCTAATTTCGACCAAAGGTCGGGCCACGGGATTATTTAAATATTTTATAGGGCTTTGTGAAATTCTATCTAAAGTTACATTAATGTTGACTGTAAATGAAAATCAGCTGTGTATAATCTTACATTGGGTTTTGGAATTTTCTTTGCTAATAATAAGAATACCTTATTATTAAAGACTGAATAAACATCGATTTTCAACAATAAATAAGAAAAATAAACTTCTTTTGTAACAACGTCAGTGTTGTGCAAACCAAAATCTGTTTTTGTTTTTATCGTTATTGACCTATGTTTAAACAGTGACATCTATTTATTTCATAATCCTTTTTTGAGTGACATTGTAATTCGTCAAAATCCATGCCATGAAAAAATCAGCAGCATTTTATAGAACACCAATAGTATCGGCGCGTAAAATCGCTGGCAGAAAAACCAGATTGACGTTCCATCAATCCGAAAGCAGCTCGGAATCCAATCAATTTATTCTAGGAATAAATTGAATTTAGAGTGTTGAAAGAAAATTTCAGCTGGATGTTGTGCAGTTATTCTGTTTAATGAATCTACGATTTTGTACAATGAATTTATGAGTTGACGTATGTGTATTTTAAGATTATATTTTTTCTACAACGGTTTTTGATAAACAACGTTCTTTGTCATTGAATAAACTTGAAAGTAGACTAATAAAGCTTAATTTTATATTCTGCTTTCAAATTTTCTCAGAATATGAAAATAAAATAAAACAGAACTTTCTTGTTTTTTTTTACATAACGTTAATATTATGGGTCAATTTTCTTTCGAAGACTTTTATAATTATACCAACATAACACGCAAAGTAGGGGCAAAAATGACGATACTCTGACTAACTTCAATATACAATTTGACTTATTATGTATCGATAAACAAATGCAATAATTTTACGTATCAATACATAATCAATGGGTTTTTGAAAGTGTACCACAACGAAATCAAGTAGTAAGTAAATTATCTAACATCTTTGAAACGGCAACATATGCCTGAGTCAGATAAGTGTACAAAGCCAGAAAGTAAGCTAAAATCGTTTGAGAAATATTTCCTCCACTTTACGGAATACTTCGGGTTCACGTGTAATATTAGCCTATAGCGCTAACAATCGACTGCGCCGAGAAAGCTTTCAAAAGGAACAATTGAGCTGGATTAGCCTTTCTACGTCGTCTGGAGAATGGTTATGCTAATGGTTTGCTATTTACGCTATCTGTTGCTGATTTCGAATGTTGTTCATGTTTGCAGCGTGTTGGGGATATTTGCTCAGGATTTTAGCACACTGTGACGTAGCATTTCATCCTGTTGGCAAGAAATAATGAGACCAAGTATTTTTTTCGGGGAAAACGGTCCACAATGAAAAATACCTTAAAGACTAACTAAAGAAAAGAGAGTCAGTGTTCTAGTGGTTTAGGGGGTCGATTCGCGATCATAAGGTACCCAGTTCGAAACCCGTGGTCACCAGTACCAATGAGTTTTTCTATCCGAAAGTGCCGATCTGTAAGATCTAGATAAGATAAGGAAACGTAACAATGTAAACCTTAAAACTTACACAGAGGAGACAGAGATCTAATTTCTACCAAAGGTTGGACATACTTTATAATTTGATGACACTTCCATATATTTGGTCTGCATCAGCAAAAGTACTGCGGACGGAATCAGTCGAGGTCATCGTCGCGATGATGTACATAATATTTTGAATTCAATTCCAATGCACAACGAGTCTGTAATTTAATATTGTTTAATAGCCTCGTTTGAAATGTATCCAATATCTTTGCTGGTACTAGATATTGTTTTGTTAACGATTTGGACATCTGAAGGAATTCGTAAGTCAGATTACCGTCGAATTAGATTAATACTGTTTATCTTGACTTCAACTCGGACCAAAAAACGGACTCTAATTTTAAGCAAAGAATGGATACTGAAACAAAAATCAGGGCTCTTGAGGAAACTTTTTGAAAGTTTAAAAAACGTGTTGCCTTTCTATTACCTTTTTAATTACCTGAGCATTGTGCCGTTAAATTTTCTCTTTGTAAAATTATACAAGCCTTTAAAAGCCTTTTCCTTGCAGAAGACATTTAAAAATTTCATTTCGCTGTCTTGTTAAAGGATGACAGTAATTGGTAGGTTTTGTTCACTGGGAAATATATTTTTAATTCAATAACTCTTTGTTAAATTTCTTACGGAACTATAAGCTTCTAAGTCTAAGATATGTATGTATGTATGTATGTAAACTCTTTAATGCACATAAACAATTACAGGACATGTTGTTTGTTGGATATTGCTGTAATTACAGCTGTTTCAAGAAGTTTATTATCTTTAGTTTATGTAACGTTATTAGTATTCATTATGAGCTTGCTATAATATTTCAACGGTTAATATTATTAAAAAGACAATATTAAAGAAGAAACCTTTGGCCATCGTAATTTTTTACAACTTAGAGATAACCAGCAGATTCAGAAACCTCAAATCAAACCCTTTATGTGCACATTCACCAGAGCACTTCAAATTCAAAGGCAATATCTCCACAATGGATAGTTCGGTCAGAAAGGATTCTTTAAATTTTACAGACTTCAGATTTTTACAGGCTTGTAACGGAGCCACTATCCTGGACATTACCTACACACGGGCCGTTAAAACGTATGACGCTATACACGGGCTGTCATAACCCCGTCCTACGACAATATTATCAACTAGTAAAAGCCTGGTCGTAAACTTAAAAGCGGCAATAACGGATGTTCTATTTATAACAGCACAATCACTGCGTTTCGTAGAAGATTTTAACATCAACTATACTACTTTTATTTTGTTCTTGTTTCCTCAATATTGTCTGGTGTGGCTTTTACTGATTAAATTACTTTTCCTCTTCTTTTTAGTATCCCTCTGGACCTTGAATAAAGTCCTTTAAATTTCACTTTCAATAAACATAATCATTTGTTTAAGTATTTCATCATGCTTATCCATACCTACGACTAAGAGTTAGCTACGAGTACTATTTCATGCTTTTGTTTTTGGGTTAAAAGTTTCCTGTCTCCCCAATAATCATTGGAAATTATATCTTAATTTATTAAAACGTCACTTTGTCTGTGCTTATCATCCTTGTGTACATACAACATGGTATTAATTATGAAGTTCGTGTTAATAAAGCGAGAAGGCTTTTACGACGTAATAAAGATCCCTCCCTAAACGAGGTGACAAGTAATTTTAACATAGCCCTTAAAATTACTGAGCAACAGCACAGATTCTATCTACAATCTTCGTGATAAAACTCGTCGTCTTGTACAAGTTACATTACTAGCATTTAACCTGTGGCTTCATTTAAAGGTGTATCGAAACAGCACCTTGTTTTATTTATAACTAGCTTCTGCGCGACTATCGTTTATCGTTTAAAATAGGATTATCGTTTTTTCATCGGGAACTTTGAAATTTTCCGAGTTGAAAAGTAACCTACCTAAAATTCAAATTCAAATGTTTATTGCATTATATGTACGTGTTAATCCAAGTTATAAGCTATCTCGGTTTCAAATTTCATCCAAATCCGTCTAGCCGTTGCACCGAGAAGGAGAAACAAACAAACACACAAAATCTCGCTTTTATAAAACTACATTTTGTGCGTGACTCCGTCTGCATAGAAGTTGTTTATCGCTATTCCCTGGGGAACTGTCCGGGATAAAAAGTAGCCTTTGTGCTATTCCAGACTATAATCTATCTCTCTGTAAAATTTTATCCCGATCCATTTTAGCGTAATTAAGTAACAAACATCCACACTTTCGTATTTATAATATTAGTAAGGTTACTCAAAGTAGGATTTGAAATGTTAAGATGTTTTTCAATATAGTTAGCAGATCTCAAGAAAGTTTAAAAGGTTAAATCAGTTAAGTATCTTTGGAGAACTAGATAATAATAAATGAAGGAGTCCCTGAGATATCAATCGGAGATCTTTACCTTATAGGCCTGCAGAGCGCTTCTCTTGTGTGAAAGCAAATCCTTGAGGTAAATATTAAATTTGTAATGTAAACGGTGTGTGTTTACAGCTATTTACTATTTTTATACCTGAGCATTTTAAAATACCCAAGCATATTTTTATTATCATACTTACCTGTCTCTCTTCTGACTTTATGGAAATTTTAATTAACTTTGTTCATATAAGCGTCAAAAACAGCTTGCAACATTCGGTTCATTTTGATTTTAAAACTCACACTCGCAAACTTGGCTCTTGTTAGTTTATTGATAGTTTAGAGTTTAAACTTTTGGCAAGCAGGAAAAGCGGGCGACTCCTTGTTTCTGAAAATTCGTCGGTCAGCTGCATGAACGCGAATAGAAAAGTCACCGGACCGAATATTTTCGCCCATTGGAGCGGACATTTAATCGTTTAGGACTTTTTTCCCTTTCATCTCTGTCGATAAAGTCCTTTACTTTTATAGTTCCTTATCAATTTTAACTTCCATTTGCTAAGACGTAAAATAATTTGTTTGTTTTAGTTAACAGTTAATCTTCATTATATACCAGGCAGCGTCGATTTCAACCCCAGCGGTGGCTATGTAACAATGATTTCTTCTTACTTAACTACATAAACCAATGCTCTTATTGTGAAAGAAAAATATCTTAAGGCAACCTGCCCTTTTACGTCTGCCGCATGCACCCGAACCAGTGGGCAAGCGTGGCCACCGAGTGGCTGCTGCAAAATGGGCGACGTAGACGTCGCAGGCCCAGACGGAGATGGTGGAACGACTTAAACGTTTTCCTCAGCAACTGGCTGGAAGAGGCACTTAATATGGACTCATGGAGATCAAGGAGAGAGGCCTTTGCCCAGCAGTGGAACACTAATAAAGGCTATTAAAAAAACCTGCGCATTCGAACAGCACTGAGTGTGTAAGAAGGGTAATTTCACAAAAGATCCTAAAGGAGTCGCAGACCGAAATGTAACCAAAGAACCATATTATATTATATTTTAAGCAGTATTTAACATCGAAGTCCGAGCAAAGGCTAAACAAACGACAGAAAATTTATGCGGCAGTAATTTCTCACTATTCCCATTACTAAAAGTAATTACCAAACCAAAGCATGAACAAGCACCAGCCATTCCAGACTAGAATAACGTTTTAGTGCTTTATGTGTCTACTGGCGTTGTTAATAGTCGTTGCTGTAATATTCCTCTTCATTAGCCCATTATTTTGCATTTTTAATTTATCTGCTTTCTCATACTTCATACGAGTACTATCGTTTTCCCGAGCCATACAATTTGTGAAAACTTCGCCACGTCACGCCCCCGTCATTGAATTGAATCTTTTGTTCCATTGTTGGTTTTGGCTCTCACATTTCGCGAAACTTAATTTGGGAACTGCGAACTCTGAATGAGTTTCTTTTTTTGTTCTTCAACAAGTTAAATTAAGGAGACCGCTATTATTATGGAGTTAGGCGGAAGGTGGACGACGAAGTTTTGCCTATTGATTTGGTTCGTGTGTGTAGCTTAAAGCCTGCTTCTACTTATTGATGATATAGTATTTATTATACTACTAAACTGCTATCGAAAGTTGATGCTGTTACTCAAAAATGTGTCATTCTACAATTATTTTGCAATAAAAATTTAACCCTCAACTGAGGGAAGGCGAGTATTATGTGGCTATTGTATTAAATGATATTGGCTACCTAATTGTGAATGATAACGTATGAATTTAATTGCGATCAATTTCGCCTTTGTACAGTTCATTATTTGTTAAATATATGTCCCTGCAACTGCTACTTCGTCATTTATTGTTATTTTAAAATTTGAATTTAGCAAATTCCTCGTTAGCTGCTCAAAATTTGGCGAAGTTGGCACATTCTGCAATATGCAGAAATTCACACTTAATTGCGGCCAACTCGGCTCATTGTTCTAAAACTTGAACTCTATTGTAACTAGAAACTATACCGTTTCTTCATACATAAATTACAGTAGTAAACTAATGTTCAAATAGTTTCAATAATGAAATTCCTCCGGGCGACCCACTTCGCAGACGAAAGGTAGCTTGGCTCAGTGCCACTTCCGTCAGTTTTGGCCAGCTCTCCGTTCCCTAGGAAATTAAACTGCAAAAACTAACTAGCCCGAGATATATAGCTTCTGGACTTGTATCAGACACAGAGGCCTTGGTGGACTTGCCAAGTAGCCAAGCTGACGGTTTTACTAACATTCGGAACCAGGCAAGTTAATTAAAACGTAGAAACTCTGCAATGTATGTTCAATCTTGCATATTGTATGCCATACAATAATAAATAGAGCTTAGTGTCTCCGGTTACATTTGGCTTATTCACACAGTACACAGTTGTGATGTTTCGCATTTGAACAGTTTTGGTGTTTCTCTGACATTACTAACTCCAATATAGACGTTGACGAATGTTCCCGTCGCCGTTTTTGCCCCTAAATTAGAAAAATGTCTCGGCAATGAAATATCACCCTTTTCTTCTGCTGTAATATAAGTCAGACGATGAACACAAAAATGTTAATTTGTTCGCACTATCTGATGCAGCATTTTAATTACCCTGTCGTCTGTCTAATTTTAACATTCTGAACGTTCTTTTGAACCTATCATTGGGCTGTCTCTTCTTTTGATATCCTTATTACTCATTGTATTTTGTATTCCTACTGTTTTCCGTGTTGTTGTTTATTTTGATTTTATCGCCGTTCGTTGTATCTTGGTTTTTCGATTCCATTTTCTCATTATGTCCCGACTGAGACTGCAATGCAAATGACATTTGTATTGCATTCTCTCTTGTCTCGAGTTTCGATTTTTCACAAATTGCCTTCTCTGAATCGTAAAACAAAATTCTAGTATAGTGTTTCGAACAGGGCTTCCCTCATCACGTGTCTCGTAAAATATCTCGACTGGTTGATTTTTATTGCCATTTTTCCATACCGTACCGAAATACTTGGAAGTTTTTGAAAGCATTATATTATTAAATTCCTAAACCCAGTTTTACCTTTTTGGTCTAGATTTACTCATTTGACTTGATAAAATATGTTACTAGAATGTGTGAAGATTTTCGTATGTGTATAGTTCACGTAATTCATGCAGTTACATAATAATTGAGATACAGTGTAATAGTAGTTTACGTGACGGTTGCGTAATGCCAATTACGCAGAGTCGCGTACAATACTTTATCTACACACATATTATAAGTACTCGCGATGACAGCTGTAACGTAATTTCATTACGTTATCGAATATTGTAAGGTAATGAGTTCCAAATTTGGAACATCTTCCAAAATTAACAGCTATGTGTGTAGGTAGATTAAGAAATATTTTGCATCAAACTTATCTCGAATGGGTCACTCAATTACGAGTAGGTACAGTAAAAATAAATATCCGCACAAAAGTCCAAAAATATGTACTCACAGAGCTTATTGCCATAGTAATAAGGTCTGTGTACAGATTTTTGAGACTTTAAGGTGTATATATATTTATGCCCTGTACTGTACAAATATTTTGGCATTGCAAGATACTTATTACTATAAATGTGCCCCAGCTGGCTTAAGCTAAAATCATAACTCAACATTATGAAAAATAGTGAGGGTGCGTCAAAATGACTGGCGCAATACGGAAAGTATTAATGAAGAAATATTGAACTCTTATCAAGAAATAATGATTAATACAAATCCACTCTGTTCTCTCTTGACAGATCCAATCACTAGCCGTGGTTATTAATGACAAAAGACACTTATGGTGTTTTTTCCTTTTCTCTACGCAGCCCTTTCATATTGTTTGGCGTGTCTCCAAGTATTGACAATGACATACTTTGGTAGAAGAGATATGTAGATGACCTTACTGACCTATTGTTATCTAACATGTAACTGACGTAAGTCAATGTCAGGCGTGTGATCTAACTAATTAATCATAGATTTTATTTGAACATAATTAAGGTACATAAAACAACCTTCGAGTTTCTACTTCTCTTGCAGTCATTCTTAAACGCTTTAGTGCAAGTCTAACCTACATTTCCCGAACCCAAAAGACTTTTTAATACCTCTTGCACTGTATTTGGGGAAGGCTTATTACCCAACAATAAACGTCTTTTGGTTAGTTTGATGAAAAAGTTGCAATATTTAGTAGTATCTAGTAGGTTGTTTGAATGTTGATGATAATTATGTGCGGTTTTCAAAAAAAGTGTACCTACATAGTTAAGGACTCAATTTAAGAAACCGTAATTTTTGTCAGGTGTGTCGCTTAAATTCATTATTCATTTATGTACTGCCCTCATAAGCCAATAGGCGGTATTTCAAATACAATAAACGAAGCAGATTCAAGCCTCACCCGTTATTAATAAGGTCGCACTTTCTGCAGGAGTTCGGTCTGAGATACCACCATTTGTTTTATAACGGTATAGTTAATTATCGTGACTCAACTGACTAAATTTACCGTTTCTTAATTACCCGACGCCGGCAAATCCCAAAAGAAGGGTTATTTTAGTCCTTAACTTTGTACACTTACCTATTTTGTAAACCGTCCTTATATCTCCCTCTGTAGGTATTTCTGTAACAGAGGTGTAAAATGATAGTTGGCCAAGTCAATTTTCAGGCAAAGCACGTCTGAATTATCAAAAGCCTTGCGTCTCCTGCTATTATAAAGTACAAACTGACCCTGTCAGCTCTGTTTGTAATGCAGCATGTTTCAAACTACCAACAAGTTTATAAAATAACTTCGCACTTCCTCTTTGCTAATATCCTCCCTGTTCCGTAGTCCGCACACGTCTCTCGGGTCGGAGTGAGGGAACTGAGGAAGTTGATACTAGGACGTACGCGGGTAGGCAGATTCGACGTGGCTCGGTAGCGTAAAATGAAATTTTATGGTTGTGCGTTGCCAAACATCATGCGTGGTGATATTTATTTTATCTGTTTTATTAACCACAATCATTTGCCGTTTTATGGCTGGTTGTGGCGGTTATGATTTCTTTTCAATAAATTTAAGAGTTCAACTCGGCAATTGATGGCCTTTGATGTCATTTTATTTACAGTTCACAATCGGTGCCAAGAATTTGAGATCGGGCCAGTATTGTATCGAATCTAATGTTGCGAAAAGACTGCGGTAGACACTTGTCCCATTGCCGATTAGAAAGCGATCAGCTATCTACTATTTTCTCGCTCAACAAACGAACAAAAGATATAGGTCCCGTTACGAATAAAAGAGACACAAATATTAATAGTTGATCGCTGGCTGTTTACATTCCCACATAATATAAAACTCTCTCTCTCTCCAACATAATATATATATTTATGCCGTGTCAATAAAAGAGACGCATATATTAATAGTTGATCGCTGTCTCTACGCTTCTACATTATATCACTATGACGATACGACAACTGCTAATCTCTTGTATTATTCGGAAATTTTAACCTTTTAACTAAGTCATTTGCACGTATTTCTTGTTGTTGTACAGGTACTCCTAATCATGAAAATTACCAACTGAAACGTGCTTGTCTGCGCGGTCGGCCTGAATTATAATTGTGGCGTTATCTATGAAAAGGGACCTTATTGTCGATAGCGCTTACGCTGCACTGCGTCACGCGCACAACAATCAACAAATTTAAAATGAATCTCTACTCTTGTACTTTGTGTACTAGGCAACGAGAAACATACTTAAATAAATAGAAATCATACTCGCGGTCATCACATTTGCCAATAGCAGGAAGTGATCCTGAGACCCCTATCTTCATAGGCAGGATCACAATTAGCTATAGGCTACCCACCGTGACGTCAAGTTTCAATAAATTAGCAAAAACTACGCAGTTGTAGCAATTTAAAATTAATACCGGCTATTGAGTGGGATAAGATTCAAAATCAGTTTAACTTAAATATTTCCCTCTTTTAACATTTTACTAAATAGGTACCTACTCGTATACAAATTGAAATTCATTTCGAAATTTAATTGTTAATTCAAATTCCTGTAATGATATTTATAGATTAAGTGTGTCGATACGATGTCGCAGTAGCAGTAGTATCTCTTAGAATTCGTTTGTTCTATAAATAGTTCTAAAATCATGAGAATCTCAGAACCGCAGAATCTCTGTGACAAATAGAAACACGCGGCCCCTTTTCATCCGCGGGGTGACAGCCGACTCCGAGCCGCTTTGACTGTAAAATATTTCTTATTGTGCTAACGTTTCGCCCAAGTAAGACCTGAAGATGTCAGCCTTTGTGATTTTTCTCTCTTCAACGCGCAAGTTAAGCATGGCCACATCGAATTTTTTTAACGGAATTTCTACTGTGGTCCGTATTGTATTTGATCAGAACTTCTGTTTGCTATCATGATTCTAGCTTTTCATAACCATATTGTATCTTATAACTCCCTTTTTTATAATGCTGCGTTAATTTTTGTAGCCCTGATATGCTTAAATTTCAATCGCTCGTTAACATTTTAGCGACGTTGATTAGTAGCTGTCTTTTGTATATTAGCATTAAATTGTTCCGCATTGATTAATCAAATAATAATTTAATAAACGTGATAGCATTAGTTATGAAATCTAGGTCAAAGTACTCAGTGGAATATTTCTATTCCTCTTCTTCTTTTCTATTTTTATTTATATTTATATTCCTCTCACAAATCTGAAAGAGGGATTCTATTTTAATAACACGCCGTCTTCACAATAAATTTATAGAGAAGATGGCGGATCTAATATCTTGGAAAACGGAATATTAACAAAAGTTGTTTTAGTTGCGCCTGCTGTAATAAATGTCAGCTTTTCATCGGAACCGTTGCCTAAGGCAAGGAGACTTGAACGTAGAACTCTCCCATTCCCATTCGATATACAAATAGTTCAGTCGACCGGACCAAACACTTCGATGGTCGCACAAACTGTTCAATCAAACGTTTGATACTTCCATCGCGTTGTTTTTAATAACTTTCTTCTAGAAATTTTGAGGCAGAGATCCGCTGCCAAGTGAAATTGGATACGATGCTAATCAAGCCTTTGACGCGATGTTAGCAAAACCTTTACAGGTATTGGAAAATTCCATGAAAAAACAAACAAGAGTTCGAGTTTCGAATGAAGTGTAGGTCAGAGCACTGGCCTAGGAATTTAGCTGAACATTTTATGTCTGCTCTAAATTCTTGCGTTCAAAATCCTGTAGGCTCCGTCTGTCTTACATCAACGTTCAAAATGCATTATAAGGCGAAGTTCGAGTAAATTCTATCAAACTTTCCAATATATCGTTTAACGTTTACACACAGTTGGGTAGTTTTAACGAATTGAAAGAAGCGTCTGCCGCAGAAGCCGAATAGCAAATGTTAGAGCCTGAACGGAAATGTCAGAATTTATCCGCGCGCCTCTACTCGTACCTATTTCAAGCTGGCTTGACAGCGCTCTGCCGGGAACTGACGATATTATGATTTCACGGACGATTTGAAATCGGCAGTAAAGAAGTTTTAGTATTTTCGTTGCGTCTTCTATTAGGACGCAGGGGACTTAAATGACAAACTTGCTGAGAACTGGATATTACAGTTCCAGATGTATAGAAAACATGTTGCGTTGAGTTTTAAATTAGCTTTGCCTTTGTTTACATCAAAGGGAACTATATAAATGTTAGTTCATTTCTCTTTCCTTTAATCAATCTTAATGATGTGTCCGCAGTGACCGGAATACTCGAGCAGGCTATGAAATAGTAAGAGCGGTTTTTACAACTTTTTTATGCGTCCAATACACGCCCAAGTTATCGTATAAAAAATTAGTTCGTAGTTTTAACGTTGTGTCATTAACCGCAGCATTTTTATATGAAAAACATAGTTAGATAAGGTTAGGTATTATATTGTATAGGTATCTGTGGCAGCGTCTCCGCCCGCTCGCCGTCTGTTTCCTTAGTTCATTAAAATAGTCTTAGTTGGCGGTCTCCGCCAAGGTTCAAGGTCTGAAAGCTCAGAACCTCAAGATACCAGTTAACCGCGCGCTAAAACAATACCGCCGTGGCGAGCTAGACTTAATTTAGATTTCATGAAATCTACACTTATATTATAAAGAGGAAAGATTTGATTGTTTGTTTGTTTGTTTGTTTGAATTGAATAGGCTCTGAAACTAATGGAGCGATTTGAAAAATTCTTTCACCATTAGAATTCTACATTATCCTTGATGAACATAGGCTATGTTTTTTTTTCTGCGCCGACGAAGTCGCGGGCAACAGCTAGTAATTTATAAAATGTTTGTTCGTTAAGGGTGGACGAAATAGTCTGTGGCAGGGGTTGCGCCCGCGCGTCCTCTTTATTCTTAGTTTAACAAGACAGTGTGCAATTGCACGCAGATATGGTACGTGTAACTTGTCTCTTGACTACTTAGATACTCAGGGGCCATAATATGGCTGAGTTTATCGCGTGATAAACTTTGGATAAGGCATCCGTAACCTTCTGACACGTAAATAAGTCTGAGAGTGACGGATGCTTTATCCACATTTGACGTGCTATATAGACGCAGCCATACTACGCCCGCAGATACTTATTTATTGATAATGTTATATTATACGTCAGATTAAGTTTACATTTAATTACAATATTTATATTAGGTTATATCCGCATCAGGATAGTTTGCCCTATTTGAACTATTCAATTCTTAGGTAGGTATACGTCACAATTATAGCTTATAATCAAAGTCGAAAGAAAACACTGGACAATATAAGATGCAGTAAGAGTTAGTTGCCAGGTTTCAAAATTAACAAGCCTTACATAATGTGCTTTATCGTCGTCCTTCACTACAGACGAAGCAATATGTCGAATTTCTTCCGTTGAGTATCGTACACATTAAATAATTTATTACTCTTCTCTAACGTTCTTGGCAAGTTTTACCCAGTATCTTTATATTTCTAGAGATAAAGCTAATAGCGACATATTTCGCTCATAAACTTTGAAACTTCCCAGTTATCTTGGTAACGATCGTGGATGAAGACATAATCGATGTCCTTTCTTTGATCATTCCCTTCCAAAAATATCTCTTTGAATTCAGTTAGGGACACTTGTGCCAGTAATTAGTCGTTCAAACAGGGGCGTTTAAACTTTTCACTGAATGTAATTCATTCTCGTGAACGACCTTAATAAGGCAGACCGTGGGAATATTTTGTTTCGTTTATTAACAATTTTCTGGAACTAAAGCAATTTGGTCACTCCTGTTAATGATTAATGGCATTAATTTTCTATAATTTGTACTTAAATCAGTAATACCTTTTATAATGACTTGTGTCTCAAAAGTATTTGTCTTTTGTTTCAGGTAATTGTATTTAGTCATCGATGGGGTGACGTTTTATAATAAAAATCAATGGATTAGCGTTAGTCGTCAATACGAAGGTAGGTAAGTACTTATTTAAGATTTGTTTGTTTTGTTCCTTTTTTACCAATTGGAACGTAAAAAGGTTTGAATTTGATGGTATCTTTCCATCCCCCGTGGATTTTACCCTTCCTTAAACAAATGTCTTCGTATTTTCACAAGGATACTGTGGGATTTTTCTACCTTTTTACGCTGCCAACTTAAAAAACTGCCGCTACTTCAAATTTAATAACATTGATCGTCCCCAGTGGATTTTACCCATCATCAAACAAACGGTATCTGCGTGTATTCAGGATATAACTTGGATGGAATTACCGGTGATTAATGTCGTTCAGATGCTTTGGAGCGCAACGTTAATCAATTTGAGCGCACTGCGAACTCTTTGTGCTCCGATATATTTCCATTTGCGTTTGATGGTTTAATCAATGTTCGAATTATAAAAAGTGGTATTCGTTTTAATTACTTAGCTTGTATAAAAAGTATTGTGTACATTCTGTTTAAATTTATCCAAAATCACGGAGAAATAAAACTTAATTTCTAAACGTCCCACGGACTATAATTACTAAGTCTCCGCTGTGTGTCTATCTGTCAGCGGGCTGTATCTCATGAACCGTAATAGCTAGACACTTGATATTTTCACAGAGTGTGTAAGGATTACTAGAGCCGCTATCATCATCATCATCATCATCATCATCATCATCTTTTCCTTATCCCAATCATTTGGGGTCGGCGCAGCATGTCTTATTCTTCCAAACATTCCAATCAGCCGTCATCATCATCCATCAGTATTCACTTCCTTGTTTTTCATATAGCTCTTCACATGTATTATCCATATATTCGTAGGTCTCCCCCTTCCAATTTAGCCCTCCACATCCATATTTAAAACTCTTTTCGACACATGACTTATTACTTTAGTCGCTGCAACAATAAAGTTGAAAATTAAAGAGGTTCCCATTCGTGTACGATTTTTTATATCAGTTTGGATTTTGTTCAAGAGTGTGCTGATGATGAAATAATGTTCATCGTGTGAGAACATTTGTTACACATGACCTGACGGTTCTTTACTTCATTCCATTAAGTTATAATATGATCGTTAACATAATTTTTCACTCCTTAGCTGCTCATAATAAACAAATCAGATTGAGTCTTAAAACAAAACATGTGTTTAAAATGCGGACTACATCTGCTTGAAATACCTTGATATCACATTTTTAGTATTTAGGCAACGTCTTATCATACCTAAACCTAGACAAGAAGCAGTCCGAAAAAAACACGTTTTTTAAGCCACACACACACACACACACACAGATACACGCATTAAACTTATTTTAACACCCTTTTTTTGACGTAGGTGACAATGTCACTTGGTGATCCTAATAAATGATTCTCCATACTAAATCTAAAATAAGGTTTACATAAGGCCAACGAGACGAGATAAAGAATGTAAACAAGCTTTCAGGAGTTCGAAACATTTTTATTTGACATCGTGTCACTTCGAACGCTATCCAAACAAAAATGAACTTCACAAAATGGCGGCCCTTATGTTGACAACTTCTGTACTGACAGCTTTCCTGGGTATTGATTCTCTCAAAAGCAAAGGTGAGCGAAAGCAGGAGTGAAGTCCAAGCGGCGAGTTTAAGTAGTCCCGTCAGAGCGAGCAAAACACATATTAGCGCGTGCATTCTCAATTAGGCAGCCTTATACGTTCGAGAAGCCATACTGCCAAATTGAATACACGCGCTGAAATGTGTTTTGTTCGCTTTGACGGGACTACTTAAACTCGCCGCTTGGACTTCACTCCTGCTTTCGCTCACCTTTGCTTAATGAAATAATCACTACCCTGTACCACGAATCACGCAACGACAGCCGTCATCGACCAACTGAAGATATTATTGGCGTACGAGAAATAAGGACAGCGCCTCTATTCAACACGGTAAAAACAATATCGTTTTAGTCCTGTTATCGTATTGTCAACGTTTTGATAGCTCTTATTTTCTTGACAGTAATGACGGCTGACGTCATAACAATACTTTAACAGGTAAACTACGATATCGTTTATACCGCCTAGAATAGAGGCGCAGATATAATAATCGCTCGCTATCGCAATATAACTCAGTAACGGTCATTTTGTTTTCATTCTTTATCTCGTCTCATTGGCCGTACTTTACGCTAAAGCAAAAAGTATCATACGAGCCAAGTCCATTGAATATTACAAGAGGAAAACGTGACGTAATCTCCACGGAACCCATGGAAACGTAGCAGTAAAGCACCCTCAAGGCGGACCACTCAAATTACTTTGTTGGAAACACTGCCTTTTAGGACCTCATATGAGAGGTTTTTTCATTGCCTACTTGTGGCGTCGAGAAATTGGTCTCTCGTAAGAAGTAGTTCAAGAGGCAAATTTTCAATTTAACCAATATGTGCCCAGTGAGTCGTTTTTGACCCATTAAATATATACCCTTCCCCCCCTCACACCCCATATTAGAGACTCATTAGTACCCTTTGTTTGAGACCAAAAATAGTTTTGGGCATAATTATATGGGTTAATATTCTACAGTAGTTTTTATAAAAACTTAGCAATAATGTTTAAAGGTTCGGGAAATTTTACTTAGGCAAATGGTTCTTTTGAAGATAAAAATTTGCTATTTTTGTTTATATTCATATTGATATTGTCACCATAACAAATAAATGAATAAATATCAGGGGCAATCTCTCAAAAAAAATACTATTGTCAAATTAAGGTCTAGGCTTGTGCTATGAGTACTAGATAACGATTTAAATATTTATATGGAGAAATAAATACTTGAATACATAGAAAATATCCAAAACTCAGAAACTACTGGTGTGCTCATCACACACATATTGCCCAAACTCGGAATCGAACCCGGATGTACGATTAATCTCCTTCCCTTAGATCCATCTGTAATTAGTACTTATACTCGTACATGGTAAATGTTACAAATGGGCCTCACGCCAAGAGAATCTGTACTTATATTTATTTACTTACATATTCTTTGACAGATTTTTACTAGAAACATGATGTGTTGCTAGAATCTAGTTTTAATAAATCTTAAAAAAAAATAAAGAAGCTTACTTAGTTTTTACTTTGCCCTTCCTAATCAAATGATATAAATCTATCTGAATATAGTTGTGTTTGTGATATGGTGTTGTGTGTATTTTGTGTTTGAGCAGTAAACAATCTAATCCGATCTAATTAGAACTAATGATTGCCTAATAATAAACGCTCAAACATTATTCACTTATCAAAATCATAAATGATAGCCGGCAAAGCGGCCAAATTACTTCTTATTATTCACTGCAGCGCCGTTCTTCCGAAGAACAATTCCGCACTAACCCGACAGGATTCGATTAGTCGGACCAAAGCCGCGAGATAACTTTATTAGGCTTAGCCATGTTGCGTGGTTGGGATCTCCATAAATCGTTAAAACACCAAAATACTTAAACTAAGAAAGAGAAAGTGAAATGGAATGCAAATTTTACTTAAGACTTTATACGTTTTACATCAATTTGAAACTTTTAAACGTGAAATAAAATAAATTCAGAAGCCGTTTTGAGAAAAAGTCTTTACTACTGATCGGTTTAGAAAGTTCGAAGAAATTGAGCGATCTTGGCAGTTTTCTATGCAGTATGTTACAAATCATGTAATATATTGGGTATTTTAGATAACTGATACAAGTAGATAAGTTAGAGCTCAATATGCATTTCGTTGCAATAAATTAAGTTGACTGTGAGCAATCTACTATTGCCAAACTTGCCACTATAGGTGACACATCAGAACCTAACCCATTTCTTACATTTATGTTTTTAGTGGGATTTATATTAATGTCTCGAAAAATTTGCAGCTGGTTTTAGGTTCCGGAAAATGAATCAATGAATGAATCATTTTAAACGGTTTAAAGCATCGATGCATTATTCTTTTGTTTACTTTGTTTGCATTTGTCTTTTAGTTTAGTCATATTGTGTATCAGTTCATCAAGATAAATAACACTTTAAAATAGGTATAAGTTAAAACCTTGAACTTTACTGGGGACTTTACAGTGTGACAAACTCATATTATAGATTGTTTTTTTAAGAATTCGTCCCATTTATTAAAATTTCAGAGACTAAAGTACATTGTTGTACATATTCGATTTTCGTTTAAAAACATACATATACTGTACAACTCCTGACCCTTATCCTAGCGAAGCAAGGTAAAAAGGCAGCGTATAAAACTTGGTTAACTGAAATAAAGTACTCCCAACAGTCCAAACAAGACCTCCCGTCATAAAACCGTCAATCTTACTTCTTCCAGCCCCCAATAAATCGATTTTGTAGAGATATTCACAAGGTAATTCCATCAAAAACTTTTCCCCCATTCCTAAATCAATCTCTATAGCTGTGTCTGTAACTTGAGCCGTCGGTGTTTATTTAACTTTGGAGTCAATAAATTAACCTTCGACTGTTATATTAATCTTAAACATTTTAACTTCTAAGCTACGTTCAACTTCTTAACTGTCATCTTTGATAAATTAAATGCTGTCCTGTCCTAAACTCGCAGTAGTGAACTCGGCTAATTGAGATAAATTTTTTTTCTCTCCTTATGAAACACGTAAAACTGGCCAAGTGCAAATTTGACTCGCGCACCGAGGGTTCCGCACAACCACACATTGGGTATTCTGATTTGAATTCTATTTCGAAGCTCGAGACCGACTCACACTTGACCTTTTATTTAGAATTTGTTTTTTTCTGTCTTTGTACTATAATCATAACAAATGTGACGCGTATTTAAAAAATATAAATATGTTGTAAAAAAGACGTCGGTTGCATGGGGACCCTCTTTATTATTTCACTTTAGATATATTTTCTATTTCTTAATAAACCCTCCGTAATAACATATTCTTAAATAAAGCCCCGCTACGTATAACGGTTCAAAAGATATTGATCTTGAAAGTTAATACAGACAGATAGAGGGACGGCCAGACAGCGTAGGCTTAGTAATAGGGTCCGATTGGGCGCCCTTCGGGGACGGAACCCCTAGTAAAAACCTCTGATATAATGGTGACCCCTCCTTTAAGAGCTATAATAGCTTTTAAACGACCTAACTGATTTTTATCAAAACTTGCTAAAAACCATTCCAATTTAAATATATTTAAAAAAAAACAGTTCTGAATCAGTCCATCCGTTAAATTACGATGCAACAGACAGACAACAATACACAGGCACACGGGTGCGCCAAAGTTCATATAAAATTGCAACTCCGATTGTTGGAACTCCGAAATAGTACATTGGTGCAGAGAATAGAAAGTACGCGATTTTTGGACGAGTCATATAGAGGGCCGAAACGTAGTTGAGGCCCTCTAGTGTACGAGTCCATAAATTGCACTTTCTACCGAGGCCGACATAGTGCTTTTCACAACTACTGAGAGAAAATAAAATAAAAATTCATATTCAAAACTCAATAGTGTTAGTCAGTTGACGTCGGTTTTTTAAAGATAGTATAGAAGCTGATCACCGCCAATTTTACCATACATAACTTTTTTTAATCTGGACCCCTATTCTCATGGCACTCGAGATTAATAAACTAACATTCGAGATGAAGATGTCAACTCCATATAAAATTGTATTTGTTTTGCCATATCTCCCGTGTAATCTCTAGTGGTTCGAGATTAGGGGCCAAGTTTGAATTACATTAAAAAAAAAGAAGCATTGACATAGTTTTTAGTCTGTGTATCTTTTAGCAAAAATACACCTAATATTTTACGACACAAAATGGTGTGTTCTTATTGGTCGATTTCAATTTTTCATTTTGATTGATTTATTTTCATTGGTTCTTAAAGTTGGACAACAATGTTTCACGAACAATCAGCAAACATGCCGACAAAAACATTCTTGGTCTGTCCTTATAAATGACGTTTTGTGACCCCAAACAAGACCATCTATTGAAAAAAATTAATTTTTATACCGCTGGAACCGTAAACGTTTCAGAAGTTCTTAAATATTCAATGTGTAGATAAAACTAGGTTGGGCTAGGTTTGATATATAAAAATCCTGAAAAAGTAACAGTTACAAAAAATAATAAGTTATGAGTTCCAATGATTATGACTTAAAACACTTTCGGACTACACATTTTTATATGAGGTAATATGGACCAAAACTATCTTCAAAACTATGATTTCAAAGGATATAAGTCCACTAAAAATCAGTTTTATTGGCAATTAAAAACCCATTCTTTTATGGATTTTTTCCTGGTGGTAAAAAGGTTAGATTTTTCACTGTAGTGCCACTGAACGCTATCAGCAGACGGTCACGTTTTATATGAAATCGCTTCGAGTGCTAAAAGCTTGCTTCAACGCCAGTCTACAACCTTACAGCTTCTTACGGTTCCGTGCTGAAAGGTTCTGCATTATTTTGTTGTTGTTTTTGTTTACAAAGTCTTTAGTCTGGTCTGGTTGCATACTATACTTGAATATTTAGAAATTTCTAATTATTTCTATTTGTTTTTACACTTTTTGAGTGCCCAGGTTAGATGGATGTGGCTTCTGTAAATTTCGAGTCCTGGCCTGGCTGGTTTCTGAGCCTTTAGTAAATTATAATAAATACCTAATGGTCTCTACGGTTTTCGTTACAAACTAGAGGTCTTATTTATAAACTTGCATTAGCTAAAGTGTGCTTGAAATATGCTTTGTCCTTATCTGTCATTAGGACATTTTAATTTAACAAAAAGGGTCCTACTTTAACTATAATAGGCTTGTAGTGCCTTTATGAATATGGAGGTAAATATTTGCAAGCTTTGTTTAAGTTCATATTATCTATGTGATGAGGTAAGTCGAGAATAAATGAGATTTTTTTTTAAATGTCATGTTATCAATCCAAATAACTTCTTATGTAGTTTTTTTGCTTATGTTTTAATTTGTTTTGATTACATTTTTTATTTAATATTAGCCTATCACGGAACCTGAAATGTGTAGATTTTTTGTATATTTACATCTAAAGTGCAGATCACAATATCTTTGTTGAAAAATGGACCTCGATAAAACAGTTCATTTATCAAGACAGAAACACAATTACTCTTCGACAGCTCGGTCTTGTGGGGTTCTCCGCGAATTCGGTGTAAGAGCTTCAATATGATCGACCGAAACGTTTTGTTTCTTAATTTTTATCTTTTACAATGAAGTGTTAGCTGACAATGTCACCGGTGCATTCTAAACTTAACTAAGCTTGGATATTAGACATTGTATCTAGTTGCACTAACGCTAATTAAGGTCAGGTGGGGCAAGTGCGTCTACGGGGTAGTGCATCAACAATATATATATTTATTTTTTAAATATTTTTTAGGAGATATTGTTGGTTTGATGCACTTACCCTACGCAAGTGCGTCTACGGGGTAAGTGCATGAAACCAACCATATCAATATTTGGTTTGACCTTATCAATAATTTTCCATTAGGACACCTGTCCCGTTTTTTGATGATGCATCTAAATAACCGGAGCATATTCAACTTTTGCTTGCTTGCGATGCTTTGCTTGCTTTTTTTTATCGATATGTTTTTAGCAAGGTTTGATGAAAATCGATTGGGCCGTTTAAGAGTTATTAAATTTGAAAGTATCTTTTTAAATCTTATTTTAATATTGTCAATGCGTTGAAATGTGTATTATGATATCGCGCTCCAAAACACAATCACATTTTTCTTACCACTTTGAAAATAAATCCGGGTATTCTTCCAGGAAGAGAATTCCCATCGTTTTATTTCACTGTTTTCTAAATTACATGATAGTTTAAGAAAAAGCTTGGTGTTTTATGTGGTATTATTTCTACGTCAGGTTTGTTTACTTACGAGGATCTTCAAATTGTTATAATAACCAAGAAAACTTTTCACTGAAACTATTTAAAAATACAGTTCTGATAAGGTTTCATTTCTTTTGCTTTATCTAAAGTTTTTAATCTCCATGTTTGTATTTAAACGTTATTACAACTCTTACAAAGTGTCATTATAAAGTCATTACTTTGTAATTCATGTTTTATTTCCTGCAAAATAAAACCAAAAATAATTCCTGATGGTCTGTTGACCATGTTTATTTGCTTTACTCGCTGAACTAGGCGGCCATTGTCAAGACAAGCATTTAGAACAATGCACATTACGAGCTCCGTAAAAAACCAAAACCAAATACTCTCCAGCGGCAAAAAAACGCGCCTCGCTTTTTACTGATTCACTAGGTGAATTTTAGTTCATATTTAAATTTTCATTGTTTATAGCATTGTTTGTATGGTTATCCGAGCGAGTAACGTGAATCATTCAATGTCTTTTGGTGCGATTTATTTCACGGTCCCGATAGCGCTTTGACGTCTTTCACTCCATTGTGCCACGTGTCAAAGAACCCCTCGTTGGGCCCCACATATGCGAACAATAATTCAGGATCGTTCTATTGAACGTCACTCTACATTGTCTGAATTGAAAATATAGGTTGAGGGAATATTTCAGTACACGTCAGTACGTCGAACCACTATCAACGGTGATATTTTTCCTGAAAGCCTCATAAAAAGACGCTCAACTTTCTTCCCACCATCCTTTTCACATTTTCATCAAACCATAGCGTCCTTTGTGTACACGACCTAATTAGAGTTTCCCTCCGACTAATTTTCTGGCGAATTATTAAACTTAACAAAACTTCGTAATTAAAATCTGAAGGGTCGACCCAGATACAAGGCGATTCTCAGTCTCTTCTGACCTTTTTTTTGAGTAGTTAAAGTGATTGTTGATTTAAGCTTTTGGAGTTTTTCTTGTAATGTGAAAACTTTAGAAGTCAAATTCGTATGAATAAAATTATCATAATTATTCTGAATGTTCATAATTTATTAAAACCGTTTAATGTAACGTGTTTTTAAGTAATATGGCAGGAGATGCTCTAGCAATATATGAAACTTTGCTTAATCTGACAGTGAGATACGTTGAGCTATAAATCTTCTTCATAGTGCTATTTCTCACGCCATCTGATATTGGAGTGCGCTTTAACTTGAGAAAATGAATCCAGGGATATTAAACATGGTATTTAATCTTTTAATAACATTGACATTAATTTTTAAATCTATTACTGTAAATGAAAATTGAGGTGAATTAATATGGTAATTACGTTTTGAAGATTTCTGAAAATAATAAGATTTGGAACGTCGATATAATTTTGGATTTATTAAAGTTTGGAAGAGTAATATTGTTTTATATACATAACTGTAAGTATCCTTCTTTAGAAAGTCTATCGACTTATTGAAAGATATTGCTCAATTAGTTTATTAGAATACTAGAGGACGCCCGCGACTTCGTACACGTAGAATTAGTTTCGCTACACCCCCCATTTCTTCCCGTTGGGGGTCGATTTTCGGAAAATCCTTTCTTAGTGCTCACTTACTTAATAAAAGCACAGAATAAGTAATAGTACAAGTACAGAAGCGACACTCTGTGACAGCAAACATGCGAATTTAAATCTACTCAGAACGCGTTAACAATAATAATATAAGTGCACGGCATGGAAGTGACCTTGGTTACATTTCTGCGATCGATAGTGGGGGCGCTCCTAATGAGGCAAAATGCACCTTAAATCTGCGCCGCGAGAGTCTGTATTATTTCGCCCGTCATGAGCTTTACTGACTCCGCCCACTTCGCAGGGCCGGCAGTTACTTTTGTTCTGTGGCAGTTGTGAGAAAAAATAATGAATTTATTATTAATTGTAGTTTTCTTATGTAATTCGCTTAAGTTAAATGACGAGAAAAAATAGTAAATGCCAAATATTGTCCGCGACTTGTTTGTTGTTTGCTCGGATCTCCCTTTCTATCCAGTAGATGTAGACAAGTTTTATCGTAGTATGTTTTAAACTTCAAAATATTTGTTACTTAATTCTATTTTTATATTTTCTTTGTCATTTTTCTGTAATGTGATATGTGCCTAGTTTTTAGTTTCATTAATCCCCGACTTTGCACAATTGTAATTGGTACACAAACAGGATTTTTTTCTTTATACCTATCTTTCATATTTGTATTTGTTTATGCAACTGTTGGTCTGTCTAATTCAATCAGTTAGATTTCTCTTTCTTAGGTAGATACAGTCAAGTTCATAAATTATGTATACACTTTAGTACCTTGTCTGTTTAATGTCATGTTTAAACTGCCATACCTATATAAATTGTCACAATGATTAAAGTGACAAGGTACTCAAGCGCATACATTAGGGAATGCAATTTAACCGGTTATTAACCGTTTTTGTATGAAAATAACCGGTTAAAATCGGTTATAACCGGTTATTTGCATTCCCTAGCATACATATCCATGAACTCGACTGTACGTATGACAGACGTACTGAAATAATAAACTACCTATTTTAGGTAATAATAAACTTTTTGCAAGATGTAACGTCGAGAAAAATGTTGAACATAACGTGAACGTCTTGGAAACTTAGCTAACTTATCTGCTAGGTATTTTCTGTTTACCATTTTTTGGCGTTTACAATACAAACATGCGACACGCGACGACATTAATACCTAATAATCGAAAGGCAAAGAGAAATGCTGCCATTTCGAGTAGCCATATCAAACAAAAACCGGAATTAGGTACTTTGGCAGCGTACGGCGGCGCGCGTCAAGACGAGCGCGCGCATGACACTCAACTGATTAGCATCCTGGAGGCGGCCGAAAATTTTGTAGGCACTAAGCGCGGAGTGTCACCCGCCTGATAAAAGGAAACCCTGTACCAAATTTCAAATTTCTAGGTACAGTAGTTTCGGCTGGGCGTTGATACATCAGTCAGTCAGTTTAGCATTTTATATATATAGATTTAAATACAGGTGTTAAACGATTTTAAAATTCTGCATATTCAGTCTTTCTTAAAAGTATCCTTTAGCCGTTTTAAGGGCATTTACATTTAACAAAGAACGGGAGGACACGTAATTGATAGCCAAGTCACCGATTAAATGGTCGACGCTTAAATTCATTCTGAGCCGTAAAAAGTACACTGAGTCCTCAATGGACCCTATCTTCCGTTTTGGGACGTTTTTCTCTTCATTATACGACTTAAATGTAATGGGATAGCTTATTCTTTAAGCAGGAAAATATCTTCTTCGTGTTGTAAAGCGTCGTGCGACGTACGCTTATCACAGCCGACGGGATACTTAACGCTATGAGACGCTGTTAGAGGCTATTAGTCACACCTAATTTGATATTTAGTGTACGACGTCGTAAGATAGTCGTGTTAGCGTATTCGTTGAGTTTGTGTTCAATATTTTGAAAATATTGAAGCAACTAGGTTACAAAATGTATAATTTACTTTTGACTAGAGGGCGCCCGCGAATTTGTACGCGAAAAAAGCAATTTATTCCAGTGTTAGGTTGATTTTTGAAAAACAAAAACCTAGAGCTCCCTTCACCCCTGGTACTCAAGGAATATATTTCCTCCAAATTTTAAGTCCGTAGGTTAAGTATTGTATTAGGCATAATCCTTGAATATTTTTGAGACTGATGCGGGGTTACACAAACTGATGGAGTGTTGATGTACTCTTACGTAGGTTATCGACAACACCTTCAATTTAGAAATCTTTAAACATCGCTAAGTAATTAATAAAGTTACATTTAGATTTCGCAAATCCGACTTGTTTCTCCCGAGACCTTTAATGCTTGTAGATTCTATCTTGTAGTTGTTATTAGCGGCTAACCGTAACCGTTTTCTATTTCTACCTCATCCTCCAGTGGCCATTACTCCGGTACTAGATAATCCTATAAGTAGACTAACCTTGTAATACCTAACATTATATATTAACGTTCACAAACCTATTTACTCGTTCGATTGCAATTAGTCATCTCACATTTGGCCTCGACGCTCTGCTTACCACAGCGCTTCGGTAATACAAAAAGTTTTATGGCCCATGTTGTTCTATCGATAAATTAATACTGTCTTCCACCAAGATATATCAGCGTTTAAGTCTTCGTGAGCACTTTCCGCAATCGGTTGTGTCTGGAACAAATTACAGGGATATTTATCGTGCGACCACTTGACTTCAGATATTTTCTCCGGACACGAAGAATGGAACCTTATTTTTAGGAACGAGCTTGATGATTTTCCTACTGAGATATCGTTTCGTATTGAGTTTTTAGGTAAGTATTATATTTCATAGCTTAAAGTTAAAGTAAGTAAAGCATTTCGTCGCAATTAACTACTCGTACAAACACTTTTGAAGTTTGCTTGTTATGCAAACGTATTAGGGATAAACTTCTTGCCAGAATAACATCACACACCTTACAAATAACAAGACATAGTATTCCAATATTTATAACAAAACTTCAGCGGCTGAAGTTTCGAAGGTAGGTATTTTAATTTCAGAAGTTACTTTTAGGTTGGTATGTACAAACTTCTACAATATGTTTCTTTGTCACGTTTACCAATACTTATATATCAACGAAATACCTTCCGTCTCACACGTGCCAACCATAATTCCGAATTACGTCGATACCCCATAATTCAGTCACACCAAATATCTCGCTCCGCCGCGTCTTTGGTATTGGCCCAAATAACAAAAAACGCCATGAACCGCCCCATTCCGGTATACGTTTTCTTATTACGATTATTGGTAACATAATTCCCAGCTAGTACTTCGTCCGTCCGCAGCCATATCGCCTGTAACTCCAATGAAATTGCGGTGCAAGTCAAAAACCGCGGGAGTTGCAAAATATTCTTCTAAGTAAATTAAAACTTTTTCTTCTGTTTACTTTGAGCATTTGCATGTACAGTTTTTAGATTTAGATTCAGATTCTTTCAGATTCAAAAAAGACAATTCTCCTTTCTGTTTTGATTGCGATTTCTCTTATAAATGACTCATTTAAAGTGTTGCAATAATACTTCTTGCCAAGTTCAGCATTAAAGTGAATTAACAACCTTACTTGCTAGCGATTTACTTCGAGAGTCTAGACCAATTGAAAGCAGCTATCCTAGCCGTGTCTCTGATTGAACGAGACTGAATCAGACGTGATTTTCTCGTTAACTTAGAACTTTTGACTTTTAATATAGAGCCAAATAGATATAATAGTGGTACAAATGCAATTCCTAATCATTTAAACTAAATTATAGGACAGCGGAAACACCTTTGAGTATAAATATAATTCATCAAAATATTCAAGGGTTTTCCAGCAAAGAATTAGAAATAGGATTATTTTTAGATACTGAAAATGTACAAATTATGTGTATCACTGAACATTGGCTTAGACCTGATCAATTAATTTTTGATTTTGTTAATTTTGAATTAGTAAGTTTTTTTGCCAGAAAATCCGCCATTCATGGTGGTTCTTTAATAATTGTTAAAAGTACAGTAAAATCAAAAGAAAGGAAAGATATTGTTAGGCTATCGATAGAAAGGCTTGTAGAAATTTCTAGCGTAGAACTAGAAAATTACATAATTATTTGTGTTTACAGACCACCATCGGCTGATTTCAGCACATTTGAATCCAGTATGGAAAATGTGTTAAAATTAGCATCTAAAACCCAAAAGCATGTTATTGTTTGTGGAGACTTTAATGTTAACTTACTTGAATCGTCAAATAATACTATTAAAATCTTAAGTTTATTTAAATCTTTTAACTTAGATAATTTGTTCTTTGAACCTACACGGATAGGTGTTTCAAGTGCAACCTGTTTAGACAATATTTTTTGTAATTGCGAATGTTTGGATAAGGAAATATTTAATTGCTTTAATTCTGATCATAGTGGCCAAAAGGCTTCTTTTTTAAATGATGTTCATCAAGAACCACAGACAATAACATACAGACCCATAACCAGTAATCGTTTGGATTTATTTAAAAATAAAGTTCAGAGTAATATCTGTGGGTTATCCTTTTCACATAAGGATTCTAATAGTATTTATAATGATTTGTTCGGTGTAATTCTTCACCAGTTTAATAACAATTTCAAGATGAAAACTGTTTCTGGGTCAAAAACCAAGTTTAGTGAATGGGCTACTGTAGGCATTCATAGAAGTAGAAATAGGCTTTATGAACTATATAGAGAGAGAGAGGAGAACAAGAACGATGACTTCGTAGTTTACGTTAAGAATTATTCGAGGACCTTTAAGCAAGTTTGCTTAACTGCTAAGTCAAATTTCTTAAGTCTTAAACTCAAAGCTTCTGACAATAAGGTAAAAACTGTGTGGAAAATTATAAATAGAGAAACGGGTAATACAAAAACTCGCGATAATCAAATCACCCTAAACAAGGGTGACAAACAAATCACATCAAATAAAGACGTGGCCTTAGCGTTCGAAGATTTTTTCTCCACCATAGCCATTAATACCACGAAATGTCTTCAATCATCTGCGATTGGAGCTCAAAAATTACTTTGTGCTAATGTGACTAAATGTAATATAAGCTTTGATTTTACCCACGTAGATTCAGTTTCTATTATTAAGGCATTTAAATCGCTCAGTTTGAAAAAAACGGAGGATTTATGGGGAACGTCAGTTAAAGTCATCCACCATGTCATAGATATAATTGCACCTCACTTAGCTTTAATCTACAATAATTGCATTTTAGAGGGGGTCTTTCCAAATCTTATGAAATATAGTAAAGTCCTACCACTTTTTAAATCGGGCGAGAGGAGTGATTTAACGAATTTCCGACCCATTTCTATTCTACCTGTTTTAAGTAAAGTTTTTGAGAAGTTAATGTTAAAAGATATGTTAGGTCACTTCAATAGAAATAAACTGCTTAACAGTAATCAGTTCGGCTTCACCAGAGGACGATCCACAACTGATGCAGCATCTATACTCATTAAATATATATACAATATTTGGGAGACATCTTGTGATGCAATAGGAATTTTTTGTGACCTTTCCAAAGCTTTTGATTGTGTAGATCACGCGACTCTTATATTAAAATTAGAACATTATGGTCTGTCAAATAATTCTCTAAATCTTATGTCTTCATATCTTAGTGATAGAACACAAACGGTTGTTGTAAACCAAACAAAGTCCATTGGAGCGGCTGTTAAACTGGGTGTGCCACAGGGCTCTATATTAGGTCCTTTCTTATTTCTCGTTTATATAAATGACTTACCACCCGCGGTAGTTAACCTTTGCGATATTGTGCTATTTGCTGATGATACATCATTGATCTTCAAGGTAGACCGAAAATCCGTTGATTATAGTAGGTTAAACGCGACGCTAGGTAAAGTACTTAATTGGTTTACTAGTAACAATTTGCTACTTAATGCTAAGAAAACTAAATGTGTTAGGTTCGCTTTGCCTAATGTTAGACCGGTAGAATCTAGTATTTTTCTAAATGATGAGTGTTTGGAAATGGTGGATAAGGCACTTTTCTTAGGAATAACTATAGACAAAAACTTGCAATGGAGTCCCCATTTAGCAGTACTAGCAGGTAAATTAAGTTCGGCAGCTTATGCTGTTAGGAAAATTAGACAACTTACCAATGTTGAGACAGCTCGCTTAGTTTATTATAGTTATTTTCATAGTGTTATGTCGTACGGTATTCTTGTTTGGGGAAAAGCTGCTGACATACAAACTATTTTCGTGTTACAAAAAAGAGCCATTCGTTCTATATATAACCTAAACTCCCGTGATTCCTTAAGATTATTATTTAAAGAAATTAATATTTTGACAGTAGCATCACAATTTATTTATGAGAATATTATTTATGTCATTAAAAATCAAGACTCTTTTATTAAGAATTGTGACATACATAATTTGAATACAAGAAATAAGAATAAAATTGCTATTAAAAAATTTCGTGTCCGTAAGGTATATAAATCATTTGTAGGTCAATGCATTCATTTCTATAATAAATTACCTGACGAAGTTTTAAAGTTACCATTTCCAGTACTTAAAAATTACTTGAAAAAGTCGTTGATGTCTAAAGCTTACTATAGGGTCGAAGACTATCTAACAGATAAAAATGCTTGGCCTAAATTAAACACCTAATTATCTTAATAATAACCTAATCATACCAATATATAAACATTGTGTATTGTCTAGGGGACACGGTTTCTGTAGGGGAATGTATCGAAACTAATTATGTGTTGTTTTGCACCGTCATAGGTAAGTATAATTTTTAATTTTTATTTATTTCTTATATTTACTATTTATGAGTTCTTGTAGAAATTTTGAGTTTTGACACATTTTCCTGCTCAACTACGCATGATATATATAGACATATTTTTGTTACATTCATTGTTTTATATAATACTAGGTTAAGTTTTATTTTTCGTTGTATAATATCATATCATAAGAAATGTTTAAAAAACGACTGACTGTTGAGTTTCTTGCGGCGTTTCTTCTCAGCAGTGGTCTCTTGCGAAGCGCTGGTAGATTATTGACGTGTAAAAGTGCCCGTGCGGCCTACTTACTGAATAAACATCTTTTATCTTTTATCTTTTATCTTTTTAACAACTTCAAGTTGTGAGTGCAATTTTACTTCACCGCCTTCCGCTTACATTGGAACACGATACACATTTACGGACTTACCGGTTTCTTATTTCTGTCAACGGTAACTTTCGTTGGCTTCACATCTTCTTCCTTATTCTATTTGCCAGTGATTTATCAAGGGACATTATGCCGGTGATACAAGCCGTTTCCTCAGCTCTTATCACACTTTTAAAAGTAAAATGCATTGAGTCTAAAACCAACACCATTTAAGATTGAAGCTAAACATGAGCATGCAACGTTCCAAGTGAGAGTTCATTATATTTAGATTTGGTTCGTTCTTCTTTTTAATGTGTGTTTTACGATTGCATTATGCTTCTTCTTGACTTCGTCGTTTAAGTGTGGACGATGAAGATAAATTTAATGGCCAGTTAATGGGTCGTTGGAAATTGTGCGTTTGTCTTGACTGATTCGTCTGTACAAACTGACAATGACTATACCTACGCAATTAAGCTGTTTTTATGAGTATTGAGATATCGCTAGGTTCTTAACCTTACCATACCTTACCTTTGTCTTAACCTTTTTTCTGATAAAGAAAATGCTTTTGTATTGTCAAAATGTATTACTAACGTAGGAAAAGTAATTAATCATCTTTTTTACCCATTTTATTTTACAAGCGCGGAAAGCTGCTTTTCATGATTATGGTGGAAAATATTGTTTAGATTATCCCATATCTTGCCTTACAAATTTCTTTAATGAACTGTTTTATAATCCTAAATTCATTTGAATAAATAGCTGACTACTTTACTTTAATTTTATTTTATAATTAACTCGTTAAGCTACTCACGAGCACGAGACAAAAGTCGTCTGGATCGAAAAGTTGGTTTCCCAAAAATCTGTTCCAAAGGTAAAATCTCAAAACATCTTGATCCTTTTACGCGGTGAAAGAATGCGTGTCTAGATCGAATCGGAGTGAAACGTCTAGCTAGTGCTAAATCGAGTGCTTCACGATGTCTAGAAAATGCAGCTACGTGACCAAGGGCCTGAGCTAGAATCGACTGCAAATTTACCCCGCTCTTTACCAGACTACTAGTATGTGTTTCCTTTGGGAAATTTGCAGCCACATTTTATACCATTTTATACTGCTTGTTCGTTTTTTTTAAGTCCAAAATGTTTGATAGTTGTTGTTTTAAATATATCTTTCCCCCTTTTTCATAATCGTGTTATAGTTTTAGCTAAACTGTACATAAAATATGCCTTGTTCTTATCTGTCACTAGCTGTTGCCCGCGACTCCGTCCGCACAGAAAAATAAAACATAGCCTATGTTCATCAGGGATAATGTAGGATTCTAATGGTGAATGAATTTTTCATATCGGTCCAGAAGTTTCGGAGCCTATTCAGTGCAAACAAACAAATAAAATATTTCCTCTTTATAATATTAGTGTAGATTATGATATTAGAATTTGACAGAAAGTGGCAGAGAATACTTTAACTAAAATAGGTTATTGTGCTTTTGTGAATAAGAGGGCAAGAATATAATATATTGAAAATTGAGAGCACTAACATACTCTGATCGGCCAATGGCTACCTACGTGATACTTTATCAAAACTAAAAAGTTAATCAAAAGTGATGTTACAATACAACATAAGATGTCCCTGTGATTCTGTCTTGGTCATTCATATGCATGTTTTAACCGCAAAAGTATTAAAATACGGCGATTTCGATAATGCAATAACAACATTAACTTTTTTTGAGATGTAACGTTGTTCTGGAAAACATGCGATATCGGTATTGAAAGCATACGGTTCGTCAGATAGTATACTTCAGTAAACAAGCAATCTCGATCGTGGTTTTCAATCTGGAAAAAGTCAGCAATATATTCAGTACATACGTAAGCTATTGTGATTTATCTGCGGGTTCTTTGGCTAGAATAGAATAGATAATGCTATGTGTGTTCCTCTAATCTTTATACAGTTGCTGAATTACTTTGCTTTCATCTCCTAGTAATACATTAGTTTTGTAAATTTATGAAGCAATATGAAGCATTAGTTAAAAGTTAATCTAAAAGCACAATAAATTATTTAATGTTCAGGCTTCAGCAACGAACTCACCTCCTTAAAACATTTAATTACCATTTATTGCATTGTGTATATTGTATTGTTCATTACATTCAACTCGCCATTCGTCGAAAATATCTCACAATTCGTCGAAAAAGTCAACACCATTCCGTTGTTTGCTCTATGTTAACATTTCCCGCCACTAAATGGTACACATTTGATACACGACAATGGCGGCGTCATCCATCATCATGTCGAAACCGGCTTTGTTTAGCATAGAATGTCCAAGAGGCCTTATTTCTACCGCAATAGCGAATAAGATGGCTCAGGATAAAACAGTAATTTATCTCCTTTCTTTTGTGAAAACCGGTGTCGAGAGGTTTCCGTATTACTTTAACGCGTTATTTTTCAGCACGGCTTTTTTGGGCGGGCCATTCTTTGCTAGTTGCTATGCGAGGTTTGTCGTTGGACGAATTTTTATTACTTTGTGGAATTTTTATGATCATTTGTTAGGCAGGAACATTGATTTCATGATTTTATTGCATTGATTTCATGCTGGCCATTTAAATAAACTAATCTAAAGAACTCCAATTCAAAAGCAATATTGACTGACTCCTTAATTTTTTACCATTTATGAACGTATTCATGTTTTATAGTTATACACGGTGGGCGCTCCGCCACCGACAAAGCGTAGCTCATAAGTTATTATGACGATGATTCGTTTACTGATGTCCTAGAGTGCTCGTGAAAATTGTATTAACTTTATTCATAAACAAATAAGTGCTTTTACATGCAACTACGTTCGCATAATGCGCTTATAACGGGTTGGCTTAAAGTAATGAGAAGGTATTCAATTCGCAATAGCAGGCAATAAAAAACTACAAAAATAATTTTGAAAGCTATAATAAATTGAACATATGTATGTCAAAATTGTTAAGAAGGCAAAAAAAGATTAGCCGGTTTAATAAAAAATGTCCGCGAGGAAATTATTACGTGAACGTGTCTATCGCCTACTTGGACGGCGTGAAAAATCTGAAGTGGTCTCTCAATTCAAAGCTGATAATGTACCTCCAACTACAATTTAATGTTTGATCCAGCGGTGGGAACTTGGTATTAGGACTAAATATTTACCAAACACGGGAAGACAACCCTTTCTTAATGATCGAGACCAGAGGAAAGTGGCAAAGTTTGCACAAAACAAACTGTAAAATATGATGTTTCCCGTGGGTGAGTAAGGAATATTTTAAAGAAATACAATGTTCAACACGTAAAGCGTTAAAAAGCACCCAAATATACCGACGGACAGCTTGAAAAATTTCCAAAGAAGTGCAGGAATTTGCGAAGAAAGTATCACTATGCAGGGAGCACCCAGAATTGACTAAAAGAGCGCGACGTTCACTTCGTACCGAAGGATTCATACCGTCCGATTGTCCCTATAGCTCGTCCAATGGAGGATTTTTTGGTAATTCTCAGTAGACTAGTTTACAGTGATGGGCGGGAAGCTAAATCACAGACTCAGTTAATGCGCAGGGTACAAAAACCACTAATTGACTAAAAAATGTAAAGAAATATGTTGTCCAACGTCTGACGAAAACGGTAAGAAGAAAGCTACGAAAAATTTAAGATTGCTATATTGTAATGATTGATACTACTGATGAATGATTCATACTGGTTTATTTTATTTTTATATAATAAAAAGCTATATAACCCTAACAAGTGATTTAATAAAATAAAAATAAAACAAAATTTTAATTCTCATTAAGCCAACCCGTTCTAACTCTTTGCTTGATGATAGAAGTGATTAAAAAAAATGCGTTAAAAAAATATTAAAACATAACCCTTGTTACTACCAAATATCCATGTTCTAAAACAGGCTTTAAATATACGTGACGTGCCAAAAACGTCAACGTATAGACGACAAATAAGCCCAAAGCGTACTACTCAAATTTCACGGCACAAACCCTGACCTAAGCCTGAATATCCATGGGGCAGCTTTGCGACGTAGTGACGGGATGTGGATAGACACAGAAATAAGCACTTCACGTATTAGACGCGGACATTGTGACGCTCCGCATTCAGTATTTGATACAGCTTTGCGTGCAACAAATGATGAAGGCTGCTATTGTGCTAGGCAATCTGAAATAAACAGGAATTCTCATTTAAAAGTTGTTTTAATAAGAAATATGAATGCAGAGTTGCATCATACTGGAGCTCTATTCTTATTAAAACCATATTGCTTTTAACGCGTTATCGTATTGTTTTAACTCGGCCGTCATTACTATTAGTAGGGGAGCCCAAGGTGCTAATTGGGGATTTACTCGAGCGTCATCGGGACCTATTAGATTTTGAAGATTAGATGGTAGAAAGGCAAAAACGTTATATGATGTGTATCCTTTCAGCGGTGGGGGAAGCGTGTACAGCGTTTCAAAAATGTAAAAAAAACAGTCAAACGGAAATATTCGAGCGCGTCAGATTTTGATACTGTATAACTCCCACGTGTCTCTGATAACGGAGGCATGTTAATCTGCCGGTTTGCATGGTGGGGGTAGCCGTACGGAAGGGTTGAAAATGGGAAAAAAAAAATTATTCGAGCGCGTCAGATTTTCAGAGGGGATGTTAAGTGAACCCGAAAGAACCTCCCATTGCAAAGACTGACGATTCGGACGTGACGCAAGCTCATGGCGGCTTTTTGAAAACGCAGAAGATATCGATATATTGAAAAACTCGAGCGCGTCAGATTTTTATATAGATAGTTCAGCTTGATGTCTAAGATGTGCTGACCCATAATCTGACGATTTTTTGGAGGAGTTTTCTTAATCTGACGGTTTGAAAAAGTATTTTTTTTAATAAATCAATAAATGTATAAAAAAAATGCACGAAGACGGTCGGATGCAAATAAAAAATATTTCTTTTCAATTTCATGTATATTTTCTGAAAAAATAGCAAAATTTTACTATTTTTTTTTAGCTGTGTGATTTCCCGTTTATAGAATAATACCACTTCATGTCCTCCCGTGGAAGGCTTGTAGCATTGATAGGCGAGGGGCTTGCAACCTATAAAAAAAAGTGACGCGGAGTGGATAATACATGCTTTACTGCAGCTACACGCGCTAAACTTTAATGATAATTTTTGATACTTCGGCTTATGGAAATCGTCAGAATATATATTTTCTATCATCTTTGAAAATAAAATCCTTCAAAATAAAATACAAAATGACCGCGCTCGAGAAAGTCAAGGTCACGTTTTTTTTTGTGCAAATTCGTGACCCTCCCACCCCCTTGCGTTACGCTTAAATCGTCAGATTATTGAAATATAGACTTTTTGGCATGTAATTAACCTACCTTACCTTAATCTGACGCGCTGGAGTATTTCAAGCTATTGATTTTTTTTACTATCTAGTCTGATCGGTTATCCTGGACGCACGTTCCAGGATAAAGTGCTCATGTTTGCTGGAGGTACTCAACAGGGTACAAGGATGCCCCCCTATGTTAATCTGCCGCGCTCGAGTAAATCCCGAAATCCCCTCTTGGGCTCCCCTACTATATTACGTAAATACGAGCTATTAAAACGAGGACAATACGATAGCAAGTATGGTTTAAATAGTAGAATAGAGCCTCAGAGGATTGTTTCGCATGATGCGGCCGAGATATCAGCTACGTAATATTACCTAATTAATATAATTCACACCTTTACACTATCGCGGTTATTATGTGTAAGACTTAAGATTAACTGGTTCTTACCTGCTATGGGTGGTTCCGCGGGCGTTTCAATCGCTCTCATTACCTTCCTCGCATTAATGTCAAAATTCCTGTATCTTGGGATGCTATTTTCGGTTACCTTGTGCAGTGGCCAGCGCCTCTATTCAACATGGTAAAAACAATATTGTTTTTGTCCTGTTATCGTATTGTCAACGTTTTGATAGCTCTTATTTTCTTGACAGTAATGACGGCTGACGTCATAACAATACCATAACAGGTAAACTACGATATCGTTTATACCGTCTAGAATAGAGGCGCTGAACTCAAAAAAATAACTGAACATGCTATCCTAATCTACACGAAATTCGACATTAATGCGAGGAAGGTAATGAGAGCGGTTGAAACGCCCGCGGAACCACCCATCCTGCACTGTACGACCTACCCATAGACTTCAGTTATATCTGTTGATAATAATGAATGCAACATCGTCAAATTATCCGGCACGCGCCAAGTAATTCTAACCGCGTTAGCAACCCTTTTAGTTGTCTCTAATGTCACAGATATAGTTCACTATAAGAATAAATCATTTTCTTAATTGTGTTTTGCAAGTTTTAATTACAAAGTAACGATTGTCACCTAAAACATTAAAATCTTAATCTATCTGTTATCTAATAAAAGTAATAAACTATTATGTCATGGTAACGTAGTAAAAACTAAGAAATGGCAACAATATGGCGCAATTCGGATGTTTCACCTATAGCCACATTTGAAGAGTAAATATAAAATACAATTTCCCAATAGAATAAGTTTTGTCTCCCCGGTTGATAAAGAATATGAATGTGTAGCCAAAATATTACGCATGCAATATTTCACGAGCAATAAAATAGGTATGCTCTAAGACGCCTATTAAGGTTATTTATTTATTTTATTATTTATTTACCATACCATACTTATCATACCTACTTATCATGCAAAGACTTTTCTACAAAGGTACCTAGTCCGTTTTTAATGCTTTTGTCAGACTTGTAGACGTGATTATAATAATCTCAGTTCTCTCTCTTTCGCCGACACGTTAGCCTAGTTGGTCGGTGTCTAAGTATTTGTGTGATAAGGACGGATATATTTACCCGAGCCGTGGATGTTTTCTATATATATAAGCATTTATTTATCGATTTAAGTATGTTTATCGTTGCCTATTACCCATAGCACAAGCATTCTAGAGCTTAATTTAGGACTAGGTCAATTTGTGTAACATTACCCTGAGTTTTATTTTATTTATTTAGAAGAAAATGTCTTATTTTTCAAAATTATAATCGTCTATGTATAGCCCAGAATATTAAGCCCAAGCGTCTTAACTAGACGAAGTACCTACAGCAAATACAAAAGTTCAAATGAACTGTTATAAAAGAATTTGTACAAAATACTCTCTGAGTCTCTTTTAAAACCCGAGCGAGCCTCGTGAACATTTTACTTCGAAGTTTAAGATGTCCCGACGACTTTCGAGAGCCTTATCAGTGATAAGAGAGGACAAGGAGTGACCGCTAATTTGAGCGCCTGGCCTGTTAATGCCGAGAAGTTGGTTGAGATGGTACTTCAAGTAAGTAGAAATGTTTTTGTATTGCTTGAAGAAGGCAAAAAAAACTCGCAAGGCAGATAGGGTGTTATTCTCTTAAAAACGGCGGTCGGTCGAACGAATGTCCGTCCGTCCGTCGTTGTTGAGAGAATCACACACCTGATGTTAAGTGAGCTTTAGGATCTGAAGATATTTGCAATCATAACATATGCAGTCTTAATGTTGCAAATCTGTACGGAGTTGACTAACATGGAATACCTTTGAATGAGAACAGGACCGAGATTCTATACAATAAGTGAATACTGCTTCTTGGCGACAGGTTAGCGTGTAATGTCCGTTTCCGTCTTTTAAACCGCAGAGAGACAATAATACTTTAAATCAAAATTTGACACATTTTGTTTGTCGCACATCTCAAATTGTTAGATGAAGTACGGATGTAGTGAAAAATGTCTAGCCATCGTTTTTCGTCGGAAAAGTTCGTAATTATCTGGCTGTCTCATTCAACCTTAGTACCCACCGATTAGTTAATTGAGAAAGCAAGATAAATGATGAATATGAAAGATGGAAAAACATTATTCACTACATCTGTACATACTGTCAAGGACTTTTTTTTTGCGACAAGATTGATGGCGGTTTTTCAATAAAAGTCCGTGGCCGTACGAGCATATGATGGTAGTCTGTAGCCATCCTATCCGTGAGAAATGCATGCTGCAAATATCGCTTTTACAATGCATCGGCTTTTCTAAAACATGGTGAAGCGATGATGTGTTTCCAGCCTTTTAGTTTTATATTGACCAACCTGTTGATTTTTTAGCTGACATTTTTACAATTATTTAGTTATATAACAATTTTTATTCATTACTTGTGCCGCTACAATTATGTAACTTTTGTTGTTGTATAATAATATCACTTCTTTATTATTTGAAAAAAATCCTTTTGCTAGTTTCTTGCACTAAGTAAAGATGTTCTTGTACGTCATATGACCGACATGTAAAAGAGCCCTGATGTGGCCCATTGAATTAGTGTTTAAGTTTAAATAGCTGTCATAGTTGCGATGCATACTTATGCGAGTCAATAGCCACGTGAGGCAAACTCTCCTTATTTGACAGTACTATATGCTTTATAGTTGAGGTATTTGCTTGTTCTTTTCTTTATTCCTTCATCATTATATATTGTTAACAAAGAGATTACTTTAAGACGGCGAGCGATATCACCAATAATTTATTGAAACATCCATTTTGGCCACCTTTTCTCCGTCGAAAATATGCATCTTGTTGTACAATTACTTCAAGCAGAACTAACGGATTTCTGGTTACTTCTAAAACAATGACAGATGAGTTTTAGATTACTCTTTTCCCTAAACCGTAAACGATTTTGCTTGCGCTATTTCAGTTAACGATTGAACTTGACGTGATTTATGCATGTTCACTTTCTTTTCAGTTACCGTAGACTTCGTTTTCAATTTGGAACAATATGCTCGAACGTAACCGGGTGCACAAAACTCCGGTTTCGAATTTAACTGTGAAAACCTTTTATGCAATTAAATATATATTATTTAAGCTTTTGGTTTTCCGAATTAAAGAAAATCCGTTTGGGCGCTACGATGCCACAGAAAGACACATAAGTAAACAGACACACAGATACACACGTTAAACTTAAACCTTTTCTGCGTTAGCGGTTTTTTTTTTACCAACGACCACCAAAATAACTATAATAGAAACTATTGGGTGTCATAAGTACTGTCATATAAGGCGGACACTTTGATGAGGTAGTAAGGGAACTCCATTATAATTCTAACCTTATTGATCTACCTGTGATTGGCTGTGAAGCATCCTGTTATTTGAAATTGGACTCGGAACTAGTAAATTATTTTGGGTTAAAACTCAATGTGAAATCGGAGTTGAGCATGGAATGTAAATATACGTAAACAAAAGTGTTAGGGACGGTATACCTACTGAAAACTGAAACGGTAATTTCACACCACGCTTATAAACTAAAGCGTTACTGCAATGCCTCTCCTGGTGTTGCAGGTGTCCATGGGTGGTTATGATGACTTCATTTCTTTTTCGTATGGTTTAGCTAAAATACTTCAGCATGTTTGCTGCCACGTAGCACTATGCGCTATGCTCATAAGCTAATCCAGCATTACTCCGCTTTTATAGTGAAAACTGCCTAAAAACAAACAACTCGACTAGCGGGTCGCTGCCGCTGATTATGATAGAAGTCCTGACCATATAAGCAGACAAAAAGTGCTGTGTGTCACTGACGTTGGTAATGTTATCGATTCAGTTTTATTTCGGCATGGAAAAGGCAAAAGAGTACACAGTAACACTGATGGTCATTGAGATCTGATCTATAGATCTTATGAGTTTCATACGGCGATTCTTCTTAGCAGCGGTCTCATCTTGGGAAGCGCTGGTAGATTTTTGACATTTGATGGTGGTTTGATACGGTGTAAGTTATTTTAGTACCTAGTTTTGTGACTTGCAACTTTTCCCGATCATTTTTTTTCCGTCGAATAAGTTCCTATCTGTATTTCTCCCAATCGTAATCGTACACTTATAGTTAGATCAAATTAAGTAGGTAGGTTTAGTGTAGTGTTAATATTGAACAATGTATTGTAAGTTTTGCAGCCACACAGAAATATAGGAGCTCCGGTCGTCAATACTAGGTATCAAATTGATGTCTGAAATAGGAAAACTGTGAGAAAAGAACGAGTCAGTAGAAACTAATAAATATGAAACTTTAATTCGGGAAATAAATGCGAATCGAACATCTACAACTAAGAAATAACGATTTTGGAAAATTGCTCTAACAAATCACCGGGAGACGAACCCGACACCATCGCATCACATTCGCATCGTACGAATCCAATTTCTGAAGGCATGCTTCTCTTTGTTCTCAGTATAGTCTTGCTGCCTACAATTTTTTAACCTAACATAGTTGCTGCCTAAAGCAATAATCTCAAAAGCTTGTACTAACACCGGTATACTATCAACGTCGTGTCGTAATCATCTTAATTCATCTGATAATTGTACCTAATGGATTACGTCCCTTAGATGTTAATCTATTAGCTTGACCCGGCTTCGAGTCGAGGGTGCGATTCATTACGGCCTTATAACGGATCACTCTGAACTCGAGTTTATAGTTAATTATAGCCGACTGTACTATAGGCACTATAGCTAATACCCGACGTATTCCCGAGACGGGTCTCGAGACCCTAAATGACACCACAGCCTTTTTTATGATATGAAGAAGGCAAACGAGCACACAGGACCTCAGGGGCTCTATTACCGGCAGTTAAAACGATATCGTATTTGACCTGTTACGGTATTGTTTTGACGTCAGCCGCCATTACTGTCAAGGAACTAAGAGCTATCAAAACGTTGACAATACGATAACAGATTAAAGACGAAATGGTTTTTAGCGCGTAGAATACCGGCCCTGTTCAACTGGGTAAAACTATATTGCCTTTGGCGTGCTATCGTGTTGTTTCTAACTCGACCGCCATTACTGTCAAGCGCCATTAGCTATAAAACTTCGACAGTACGATAACTGGGCCGATATTCTAGACGTTAAAAACGATATCGTATTCGACCTGCGCCTCTATTCAACACGGTAAAAGCAATATCGTTTTTGTCCTGTTATCGTATTGTCAACGTTTTGGTAGCTCTTATTTTCTTGACAGTAATGACGGCTGACGTCATAACAATACCTTAACAGGTAAACTACGATGTCGTTTATATCGCCTAGAATAGAGGCGCTGTTATGGTATTATTTTTACCTGGGCCGCCATTACTTTCAAGTAAATAAGAACTATCAAAACGTTGACAATACGATAACAGCTCAATAACGATACGGTTTTTACCGTGTTGAATAGAGGCTCAGCACGGGTAGCACAAGTTGTATTTTCTCGCTTGTCGCTCAGTTCATCTCTATCGTTATCGACTAGATAGAAAGGGAGATCTGAGCGACAACCAAGTCGCGGGCAACTTGTGCTAGCCGTGCGTGTCAAAAGCAATAACTTCAACTTTATCCGGCTAAATTAATGGATTCTAATATGTTAAATATATTAAACCAACTTTTTAATGTTTAAGCACAATTGGTACATGGGGAGATCTAGTCTAACAATTTAAATGCGAAGTGGTTTCTTTTTGTAATAGAAAACAGACGTCCGAAAAATTGCTTCTCCGTGATGTTGTTGAAAATATTTGTCCTGATGATAGGTTAATCTGATAATCGAACTTATCCAACTCTTTACAATAAAATAATAATCAGAGATCGGAATAGGCAGAGCTAATTTGCCTAAACTTGACGCATATTCATTCATGCGTGAGTGAGAAGGGAATACATTATTGAATGAACATGCATCAAGTTTAGGCAAATTAGCTCTGCCTATTCCGATCTCTGGTAATAACAGTAAGCTGCAAATCTTCATGGAAATCAATTTTGTCTCTTTCTCTCGGTCCATTTAAGCTGGAGATCAAAAGGATTAGCGGTAATAGAAAATTGTACTAACGAGTCGAGCTCGCAGTAGGAATAAGATATATCTGTCTGATTGTGGGTATCGATACTTTATGGAGGGCTTAAATATCATGATTGAGCGTTGCGGTTTACTTTTTCATTTCAATATAAATAAGTAGCTTAAGGAGTTTTATACTCAATCAATTTTAGTGGGGGTAGGATCTTGAGAAGGTCCGTCTGGATCTCTACCGGATCTTTAACAAAATCAAAATCATTTATTCGTTGTCAAGAACATAGGTGGAAAGTACAAAGTGGTTGAGGCCTTTATCCTTTAACCTTTAACCGCCAAGCAAGTGTTCGCATTGTTGTATTACGGTGTGGGGGTAAGATAATCGGGGAAATTACTAGCAGAGGCATTCCATCTTAGTCCTCAGGATTGGCAAGGAATTTGCGGTCCTGGGATTATAGTCTTAAGATTGCAGTCTTGAGAATGCAAAGGTCTATGGGTCACAGGTGCCACTTACAATCAAGGTGGCCTGTGTGCTTGTTTGTTTTCTCCATACCATAAAAAAGGAGAAATTTACTAGTGCGCCACTTATACGTTTAGAATCGGCGTTACGTGTCTTGCAATTGAAAGGATAGTTTATGAATTTTTAGCAATAAAACAAAGTTTTAGATATTCCTTGTCTAAAACAGTTGGCACCCAGGCATACTTTTTATTTTACAGTCGAGTTCATAAATATGTATACACTTAAGTACCTTGTCTAATTAATATCATGTTTAAACTGCCATATATCAACCGTCACATCGATTAACGTGACAAGATACTAAAGTGTATACATATTTATGAACTCATCTGTACAACAAGAAGTTACTGATTTGCTTTATTTGAAAATAATAAATTATAACCAGGACACAAACATGCCTAATGCCTGCCATATTTTGACCTTACCCTGTCGTTGTGACATTTGAATTCGACGGATAAGGACAAAGCATGGCTTAGCTATTCCAAGGATACTCCACGTTTATAAGTAAGGGCATGATTGTGCAAAATGTGGTTACAGAATTATGAACAAGTTTTTAGAGTTGTAACCACTCTGGGATTACAGGCGTGAAGTTAAGCATGTATCTATGTATAACCAGGACCTCTATTCCATTATTTTATTTTTAACCATTATTATAAACATTATGAGAGCTCTTATTTCTTTGACAATAAAAGTCAACAGTGTCATTAAACGTTATAAAAGCAAGATGGGCTAAACCAAAGTTGAATAAGCCTTGATTATCTGTTACAAATGTTACATTTTTTCTTAACAGCGCAGCATAAGCATGCCCTATAGGTATGCGGCGATTGCTACGTCGTAGATGAAGCTACGACTGCGGAGCGTTGCTCCGTAGCACAAAAACTCATAGCTATATTCGATTTGCCTTCAGTTTTAAACGTAATTATTGATCCTATGCTGTGTACATTATCTCTATTCTACCTTGTGTTAGCTCTTCTTACTTCTTACTTATTCAATATTGTTGACATTATTTATTCACAGGTCGGTAAAATCTTAAAAAACGTAACAATTTTATTGCGAATTAGAAACAAATTGTATTCAACGTTTCTTCTGCTACCTATTGATGTATATCATTTGCTTCGATGGAGACAAAAGCCAAAACGTGTTTCTACAATACAGTTTTGTAAGGAGAGATTTTCAGTATTGTCAGATCAAATCAAATCTATGTTCATTCAACGTTGTCACAATATAATGTACACATAACCGATATAAAAACAACCTTTCTTTAGAATTTTTATCTTACTCTGACGTTTTCCTTAACGTCCTGCCTTCGCACCGTCTGTGGACCGAACGGACATCCGCTCCTGAACAAGACTCTAATAGACACCTAAAAATAAACTGATACAAATTCTTCTACAGTAAAGTGAAAGGGGAACATTGAATTCGAAAGGTTGTCACAATGCGTCCTTAACTCGACGTTATTCCATTCTAAATCCACTGCCCCCGTATTCCCCGTATTTCATCCACTGGCTTATTCAGATCCTAATTGGGTCCAAGGTTTAGAGAATAGGCGTCGGCTGTCGTAGCAAAAAGTAAAAGTACATTTTTGCTCTATTTGTTTGACTGTATTTTACTCCGCTTTGATCTGTAAATGCAGGGACCGGAACTGCCTACCCTTTAAAGGGTTTTCGTTAGGGTTTATAATTGACTGGTTTTTACAAACCCTAACGATGCGATAAGCATATCTTCGACTTACCCCGATGAAAAGCTATCCCATACGATACAATTAATTCGGCTAAGCGCTTACCAATTCTTTAAAACCCACGTTAGGCTTTCCCTAAGAAGTGTTGATTGAACGGCTTCAAGCTATTTTAATCTCTACACGCAGTCCATACAAAATATTTTTGTATAGGCTTGAAACCAACCAATCACACGAATCTGCGAAACAGAGTCAACGGAGAGGGAGAATGGATAGGGTAACACTAACGTAATGCTAAGTGCTTAATCCGAAACCCTTACGAAACTGGTAACCTCAATGGTTGTAGTTAACTAGTTCGAAACAGTTCCCATATCATTAGGGTAAGCCTATCGATAGGGAGAGCATATGATGTAGTACCCGATTGATAGACTTAATTAAATAAAGGGGTTTTCCGGTCCCTGTGTAAATAAATATAAATTTCTTTACAAAGAAAACTGAAATTTCGAGTAATTTTAAACTAGTGTAGGTACACTAACAACGTGGGATTATTGAGTCACTTGCCACTGGGTTTCTATTCTAGGCGGTAAAAACCATATTGTCATCCATATTGTCTTTGTTATAGTTTTCGTATTGTCACCGTTAATAAAAATTTGGGATTAGGTCAATATGTGTGAGATTGTCCCTTGATATTTATTTATTTGCTTGACAGTAATGGCGGCCGAGTTAAAAACAATACGATAACACGTCAAAGGTAGACGTGCAGAATCTCAACAGTGTTCTTATTTTGGCCGGGTAGTAAAAATCAGGTTTATGACTCATATCCTGTATACTCATTCTCGTATATACAGTATTACTAGGCTAAATTACGAAGTGTAGCAAGCAACATTGCCGTGTTGTGACTACCTACGCTACGGAAATGAGATTTAATGCTACGAAATTAAGTTAATGACAAGGCCGCAAACTACCAACTACGTTAACCGCATCGTCAAATTGGTTTGCATGCACAGTTTCTATAGAAGTGTTTGTACATTATTCGAGATAATATTTCATTTTCAGTAAATAAGGTTTTTTTAAATAAAAGTGTTAAATTATAAAAGTAGAATAATACAATACTCATTATTACTCATAGTAAATAAAACTTTTATTTTGTAGCATTAAATCTCATTTGGATACAGTATTTTTAAAGGGGTGATATATAAACGCGCATCAAAAAAACAACCTGGAACTTAAAAAAATAGAACAGCACAGCAAAAAAAAAAATCGTCTCATGCATATAGTCTGTGAGCACTTAGAAGGTGCTTCAGGTTTGCACTTCTCTCTCACTCGCTCTTAATAAGAACTTATGAGAGTGAGTACAAACCCGAAGCACCTTCAAAGAGCTATCGCACTGTACTTTGGTGTGCGTTTTTTTTCGCAGTTCTGTATTTTTTCGTGGTGTTGTTTTTATCTTTTGCTGCGCAATTGAATATTTATATTTTTAAAGTGACCGTTTCGTTTACAAAGTGGTGTGAATTTAATAAATATTTTTCGTTTCCGGGCGTTAAAACTTTATTCGCCAAATATTTTATTTTTTAAATAACGAGAATCTCCATTAAACCAATTAAAGTATCTTTATTGCACACGTTATAAAAGCGTAAAATTTAACGACTAACGAAGACAATATTTTTTGTTCGCAGGTAATATTCAGAGTGGCTTTAATGGGATATCATAAAAATGGCGTCGTGAGTACCAACGTTTTAATTAATGGAATAAGGTTTATTTTGTGGAGTTTTGGGTGTCCGGGAAGTGTCGGCTTGCTGCGTCCATGTTTATTGCGGATTACTGTCCTTTTAACTGATAATGCTATGTAAAGGAGGGTATGTATTTCTGCTTATTAATTAGGGGTCTGTTCGCTGTAATCGTGTTTCTTTTTAGTTTTCACGAGTTTTAATTCTATTGTTCTTGTTTTTTAGTTTAGGGAGGTTTTTACAACAGTTGAATATAATACGTTAAACTGATGATGCCATTAAAGTCGTATAAATGCAGTTGAAATGCGCTCTTTGCGTAGTATGTGTGGTGTGAAACCGATTGATAGACTAAGGAATGAAAAGGTTAGAAAGAAAAGTGGACTAAGAGAAGATGTAGTGACTAAGATTGAAAAAGGCATACTTCGATGGTTTGGAAAGGATGGATGAAAGAAGATTGACGAAAGAGATATACAGAGCAAAAGTGAGTGGAAGGGTCGGAAGGGGCCGCCCTTGGCGTACTTTTTCGAATCAAATCGGAGAAATACTGGAAAAGGGCCGAATCTTAAGTACCAGAAACCGACGTGCATGCATGACTCGATGTATGAATGTGGAAGAAGCGAGTGGGTGTGTATGAGCGTGGAGTGTGTGTGTCAAGATCGTGGCAGGTGGAAAGAAGTGGTCTCTGCCTACCCCTCTGGGAAACAGGCGTGATTTAATGTATACAGGGTGTCCCAGAAACCGACATCAACCTGTCTAGGGCTGATAGAGCAGCTAAAAAGCTATCGACTTAACTCCTAATGTAAGTATATTCAGCGATTTTTGCTAGTTTCGGACATATTGATCATTTAAATCTGAATTTTTGTAATTTTCCCTTATGTCCATGTCACGAAACATCATTAATTTCATGTTTTATTTCATTCGTGTTTCAGTGTTATCTTACATAATTAGAATCATTACGAATCAGCAAAGCTTTTAAACATATTTGCCCGTTTTTTTCAAGTATATTTATTAAGTTATCACATATGTACTGCTGATACTTAATATAGTGCACACATCGAGAACGTCTAAGGGGCAAATTTTTGATCTTTGGTTTTTTGTTTGCATTAGGGGTCTAAAAGCGACGATAACGCCGGAAAGTTTTGATATATCTGTTACTCTTAACGTTTACCTACCTATGACCCCTAGACAAGATGTGTGGCGAGATCGTTATCGCTATTGAACATGTATAGTATTGACGTAAGATGCCAGGGCCGGTATTCTAGGCGCTAAAAACCATATCGCCTTTGATCTGTTATCGTATTGTCATTGTTTTGATAGCCCTTATTTCCTTGACGGTAATGGCGGCTGACGTCAAAACGATACCGTAACGGGTCAAATACGATATGGTTTTTACCGCCGGAAATAGAGGCCCAGATGGTCGTGTCAAATGGTTATGTTAACTATTTTTTTTATTAATGATGAATATTATGATGTAGGCGGCCTTATCACTAAAAAACGAACTCTTCCAGACAACCTTACAAAAGAAAATATGAAATATAAACAACAAAAATTGGCAGGCGGGATGGTGCAAACTGAATTTAACTACCTAAATTTACAAATAAATATTCTATGAAAAGAAACTCAGGCTCATCTGTATCTTTTAATGGGCCTATAAATGGGAGAGGTGAATAAGCTGAAAAACTATATATTAAAATTAAAGACACAGGTTCCCTATTAACATTTTCTCTAGGCCTTCTTATAACAGTTTAAAAGTCGTGAACGTCTAAAGTTTCACTATGCGGAGCTTCAAATTAAATTTAAAAGAGAGTTATATGGCGCTCCGTGCGGAATTCACTAATTTTATTGCCTTAATTAAAATGGTTAACGTTATCTTTCCCTTTTACTTGAGTTTTTTAAAGGATTTTATTTCTTTAAAAAGGTTTCTGTTTAAAAAAGAGCTTTAAAAATATATTAACGCGGCACTGACGCCGTAAGCAAGCTCTAAGGAAAATCCTTTCATATAAATATGTGTTAGCCTAGTTGAGAGTAACTCTGTGAAGATAGTGGTTCTCGGGTTCACATCTCGGTAAGGGCACATATTTTTGTGATGAGCGTGAGTATGTGTTCCTGTCTTGGATGTTTCATTAAGAATAATAATAATAATTAAAAGTAATCATTAAGTTAATATTCGTGTCAATTATATATTATATTGTACAATGGCATTTAAAGCATTACAGGGTTTATGAAAACGCTATCTGTTGTCTAATTGCATTAATTATAAGATTTCTAAAAATATATACACATACATACCTACATACCCTCACGCCTGTCTCCCAATGGGGTAGCAGAGACTATGGAACGCCAGGTGCACCGGTTTAAACATACAATTTTCGCTTCCTCTACATTCTTTATGCGATTCTAAAAATCTTTGTACAATATCAGGATATAAAATCTTATGTCCATCTTCGTGTTACAAACTACTAGTACATCCATGCCAATTTTTATTAAAATCATTAGATCATGAAAATCGAAACAAATAAATAAATTCACATTCGCGTTTAAAATAGTAGGGATATGATTAGAAAGATATTTTAAATGTATTAATAAGGATAAGGCTAGTCAAAAGACTCTTCGCCCCCCTTTTTCTCCTAATCGTTTATTTGAATCGTAGCGGTAGCTGTTTGCCGAATCAGTGAATATTACATTTAAACTCAACTCAAACATCAAACTGCCGATAAGCAAATGCTACATCGAATTTCTAACAAAAATAATGCCAGTGGAAATGGACTTTTACTACCTTTTCTAACGAGGCTTTATCCTCTGGCTGACCATGAAAAAACAATCGAACCCTATAATAATAAAAATAAGGGTGTAATAACATTTTGATGTACGGTTCTTATCGAGAGACCTTTTGAGATATCTCTAGAGATTTACTTGTCATTGTATCTGATTGAATCGAGAGCTCCTCTCGGTTTTTATCGTTTTTTAGACCATGAATATGTCAATGTACCTATGTACATACAAAACGAGTTATACAAGTTGTTCGGGATATGTAACTCAAAACTCTCTTTTTATCTTGTTTGTAACGATCGAGCATTGAGCCAGAAAATATAGAATTGCTTTAAAGTCATTGTGATGAAGATGATGTGATACGCGAATAGTTAGACTATGTAGAGTAAAAAAAATTTTTTATATCAAAATAATGAATTTTATAACTTTCTGAAGACTATCATCTTATTCTTTAAGAACAAAGTAGTTAAGGGGCCTAATGGTGTTATATTTTACCCGAGGGCTTCAATCACGTGTCACTACAAAGCACACTTCTTTCGAGAAACTATTAGCGTCAAGTTCGGGCTTGTACCCTTATTTTATTTTATTACTAAAAGGGCGCTCTTCCGTGAACTATTACCGTAAAAATTGGAGCCCGCAATCCTATCAAAGACGACAATTTGGTTTTCTAAACATGCAGCGCCACCTATCTGTCGTGATTTGAACCACTATGAACGCAACCTTGCTTTCGTAATAGCGACCTCTATTGAGAGTTGCTCGGAAGTGAGCAAACTTTACTATTGTGGCGCCATCTAGATTCAGTAGAAATTATCAACAGGACCATCACTTAGATAGTGAGGCAGACTGTTCACAGGGGTTTCCAGGGAGTAGTTAAGGGAGTAAAATTACAGATGGCGCTTTAAGTTTGTAAAAGGCATATCGATATAGAAGTAAATTCAAGGTTTGTTAATTAAAAATAGTATTAGCAAGTTTTTTTTGGTCTGACTCTTAGATAATACGAAAGAAACAATATTTTCATACATAAAATATTGGAATTAATACTGGGACGCAATACTATGCTCATAAAATGTTTAAAGATCTCAGGCAACGCAAATAGTCTCAAATTACAATGTTACTTTGCTAAGCATTTTTGTGTAAGTACAGAATTCCTATTAAGCTCAACGGGATCGTTAAATCCAAAACTGAAAGGTATTGTATAATCGCTCAGATAAAAGGCAGGTACTTCCAAAATATTACCCTTATAGCATCATAAATGGAGCAAAAGAACGCTAATCACAGCAAAACAATAAGGAACCTATAAACATTTCCGGGCGAAAAACTATTCCCAAACGAAACCCCGGACCCTAAACTTGTCCCAAACAACTAATTTTGCACTTGTCAGCCTTCCAAATATCCCAGTTGCCTCCGATAGCCGATATTGTCAGTCCCAACCGATCACACGTCCCGTCGACCGAATGTTTTAATAGCAATAAAACTTTTCCGATTGCCTGACTCGAATGCTAGTAAATTCCTACTGTAGTCCGGTTTACTGCCGAATCTTTTATGTATAAACGCCTAACAGCTTGGACTAAAATGAGAAGAATCTAGGTGACAGAAAGCACGGTTTTTATTTTCCTTTATGGTTAGCAGCTACATACAGAATCAGATTTCTTGGCATTAAGAAGTAGAAATCTTCTGTTAGCCTAATACATCTACCACTTGCGTACTTTCTGCACACTTTTCTTATAAGTAACAAACATATTTATGTGCTAAAGTTTCCTTCAGTGTTCTTGCCAACTTTGAAATTGCCTAGGGGTTATATAAATTGCATAGCACACAGAAATCTAAAGAATGTGTATGTATAACGTTATGGTAACTTAAAATAGTATGTAATGTATGCACCGATTATTTAAACAGTGAACGCATGTCTTTCAAAATATTATAAAACCTTTTACAGATATCCGGGTTCTGACATACATGACGCCGGCGCATCGGGCTATATAAAGCTAATCTCCCCATAGAGATTACAGAGATCAAAGCCAGAGGAGCTGTCAGAACACAATTAGTCTTGCTACGCGAGTCAAAGAATCTCTCCTCCCATGCATACATATTTATGATTGCGACTGTACATTCGGGACAGCAATTAATGAAATACGTGGGATCAGATGTAAAACGTGATTAATCTTGCTCAGGATCGTATTTGTGTAAGTGTACAGACGGCAGCAAAAGTAGCTGACTGATTCAGGTGGACTTAATGTCATACCTACTTAGAATCATTTTAATGAACTTACCTTGAGTGAGATGGCCGTTTCACGTAGTGTTGGACAGGACATAATTTAAAACGAATTTCAAGAAGAAACTCTTCATCAAATGAGGTGGTACAATTTCCTACCTCTTGCTCACTAGTTATACACTGCAGTCTTTCTCACACACTTAAAGTTAGTTGATTCTACTCGTACTATCCTTTCATCTTGATCGTTCGTTTTCCCTTGGTGTGACATCAACATTGAGGTGGAACATTGGTACCTACGAAGTGAATTGTTGCGACAACCTAACAAAGTGAGTATGACATTTGAGATGCCTCATGTACAAGTCGCTCAACACTAGTTTTAAGAGGCATTAGGCATTTTAGGCTGTTTTCTCTCACCTATCATTTACTTTGACGTGTCTAGAAACATCTCACTTAAGCATTTGAGAGTAGATGTGTGTTAAATTTGCTGCTGACTGTACATATTTGTCTGCGTGGGCTATTGGAATGTTGCGTAAGTCTAGTGGTTGGATGCTTTAAGCTTCACCCCTTAGATATGCTCCCGAAATAGTTACAGGGTGTGTGTATTTCCTACTGGCGTAATAATTTAATCTTAGGATATGAGTGGAATGCTATCGGATAATGATAATGACGGTACGATAATGTTAGTTTCATCGAAGAAAACATTGTGGTTGTTCTGTTCTTGTTATTTATTAATTTTGTACTTGAACGTGGTGGAAAATAGTTCATGTTGTATTAGACATCCTGTTATATAATTTTATAATTGGCTTTAAATATCTATGCGCTTCTGAGTCCACTTAGGTACTATCAGGCGGTCTGTGTGCTTGGTTGCCTTCTCCGTGCTATTAAAAACAGGTTACTTAAGACATTAAATTAATCATCCTTTATTATCTTATCAATTACAAGGGAGTGAACGCTGAGATGAAGGCTAATAGGGAGTTGTGGAAGAGAAAGACATGCTGCGCCGATCCCGGATGATTGGGATAAGGGCATGAAGATAATGATTGCCAATTTTATGGGTCACGGGATACACATTATTACGATCAAATGTATCTACTGTGTTATAAACCCAATAATCACCACAACTTTCAAAAAAATATTATTTCTAGAGAAAATTCTTAAAAAGTGGTTGATTCCTCAATCAATTACATTCGGAATTTCACGGCAATAAGCAAATCTTTTACATCTTTTAAATTTGTCGGATATTATAGGCTTTTATAAAATAAGATATCAATAACAAATATATTTCAGGCCTTTTCGAGGATCCGACGCCGTATATAAAACATAGCACCCTTTTTGCGATCCTCTTTCGAGGGTATCTAGCCCAAACCTGATAAAACGAACGTTAAATGCGTAATGAAATGTTTCGTCTTCTTTCCCCTTCAATATGTAAAGTACTTTGCTGTTTTTTGCTCAGTAAACCAAATCAATACCCGTATAGGATGTATGTTACATTCTTCATGTCGTTCCGTGTCATTCAACCACGCGGGAAAGTCGTGAAAAAGCAATGAAAACCCATATCTGTATGTAACAACCTTTTATCAAGTGAGAAGTAATTTCCGAATCTCACCCCCTGTAATAAAGGCAGGAATTTATGGGAAATAGCTCTTCTAAGATACCACCTTATCAGTACTGATTTAGTTGAATTGTGGTTCGAAGATTTTTTAGATTGTTTTTGCTGAGCTGTATAGTAGAAACGGATAGATCAATCTGGACGAGATTGGTGAAAATCGATTCCACTGTTTAAGTGGTATCAGCTCTGAAAATAGAGTTGCCAATATATCGAAGGTTTTTAATGTATTTAATTATTGAATTAATTAATTCCACTATCAGATCGGGGACGTACTTATTAAAAAAGGGCCAGGTCAGGAGTACCCTAAACCGACGCACGTGTATGAAGAGACATGAGTGTGGAGGAAGCGAGGGAAGTTTGTCTGGAAGGTAGCAATTGGAAGGAAGTGGTCTCTTGCCTACCCCTACGGGAAAGAGGCGTGATTGTATGTATGTATGTATGTATGTATAATAGCGTTTATCATAACACTTGTAATGGGTTTCTCTAAGAGATTGCCAGTAAAGCCACAAAGTCTAATATAGTTATTGTTAGTTGCTCATGCCTCACCCGTTACGACATTTAATATAGCCTAATGTCTTCGCTAACATCCGCCATGTTCGCTTATCTTACTAGCGACGCTGGGCTAAACATAATTACGTAACGTTCTCATGCTGTCTGAGCTTGAAGGGTTTTATATTGAAAATTTTATTGCTTTTTTTTATTCTGTGATATTATTATCATCCCCCTACCTAACATGATAAATGTTATCAACATTGCAGAATATAGGGTGTTAGGCAGAAGGTTGGACGAACTTCAGGGACTAACTCTGTAGGTCATACTCATTATCTTTTATTACGGGACCACAAACCAAAACGCGAAAAAAAAAATTGCTGTTCCATACATTTCGGCTGTTTAGCTCTCAAAGTTTGTACGGAACAGCTGTTTTTTTTTTCGCGATTTTGATGTTGGTCCCATAATAAAAGATAATGAGTATGACCTACAGAGTTAGTCCCTGAAGTTTGTCCAACCTTCTGCCTAACACCCTGTATAATTCAGAAGTTAGCTTTCAACGGATCGTCGTATGTTTTGAAACGTGCAAAACATTAATTGGTAAAATGAACCCCTTAATTAATCTTGTCATTAATACCGCGTACCTTTACCTTTGCATAATTTCACCAGCTACCTATTAATTCTTCTCGGGTAGGCTTTCAAAGTGTTTGCCGTGCTGTCCTGTCCCCCAAGAATTGCCCAAATTAATTAATTAAAGTAAATTTGGCTGCTCTATGAATTAGTAAACAGACCCCGTTTTACGAAAACGCCTCGAAATTGCGCTTTTAAATTACATTTTGGCCGAGATTTTTTGGAAGATTACATCTTAAAAGGCTTTTGTCAGCAAAGTTTAGAGTCGCTGAACCAGAATATAGAAACAGTATCCAGCGTTGTTATAATGTTACTGAAGCGAAATCCATTTCCGCCATATTTTTTTTATGTCAAAGGTAATTGAGCACACTGGACACCTGACAGTAGGGTAGAAGTACCGGTTTTGGCCATCTTAAGACCGTTTTTGGCCACCTTAAGCATTATAAAAATTACAAAAATATTTTTATATTTTATTTTAATATTAATCTTCAGTGTTTACTATTTATGAATGTTATGTTTATTTTTACAGTATTTTTGATACTCAATTCAACCTGAAGTGGCCAAAAAGGGTACAGTGGCCACAAACGGTACTTCTACCCTAAATAAGATCTGAGACCGTTTACATTCTCAAAACTACAATCACAAAACTGTAATCTTAGGACCGCAAATTCGTTCGCAACCCTGAGGACTAAGATGAAATACCTTGATCATATAGTAGTGATTTCACCTGTTGTCTTATCCGCACACAATAGTACGAACACCGTTACTTGATTAAAGGAAATAAGGTAGTTTTAGTGATCCGGACAGTCTCTGCACAAGATCCTCCTGCCACTAAATATATTATTAATCACAACTTTCGATTATTTATATAATATGTATGTATCTGTGTTGAATTAAGAATAAAATACATATCAGCAGAACATGAGCTATCTTGCAATAATCTAACGTACTCAAACTATCTTTACAATGTAAACTATGTTGTTAGCTAGCTGACTGTGTTAACTCGTTTCCTCACAGCTTTAGGCTAAACTTGAGCACGTCCCCGATTACTGAGAACACTTAACTCAATCGATACTGCACTCCTAACGCGCTCCAGTGTCACTCCAAGCGGTAACGTCTGAAGATTAACTTGCTTCGTTTTAAGTGCTTGAAGGTCACGAGATTGATTATATTCAAGAGCAGGGGTTTCATAGGGTTTTTTAGATTAAGTGAATTTAGTATTACCATAATGAAAACCTAGGTATACTTTTACGATTGTTTACAGGATGGAAAAGAGTAAATACCGACAGATTGAAACCAACGTTTCTAGTGCCTATTTGGACAAAAAAAAATGATACAAATATGGCTCGGTAAAGTCTAATTTTCGAGATATTAAATTATTTAAGTAATTCACAAGTTGGAAAATCTCAAGGGTAACACGCCTTTATCGTATTTTGTCGGATTCGTTCGTGAAGTGTGAAGTTTTCTTTTTCTTTTTGATTAAGGGTTCGTTCACAAGGAAGTACCTACTATCGATGTTTTTTAAGGCAGTTTTGGACCCATATTGATATAACATTATTTACTCGTAACACCACCAGGAATCCATGGTTAAAATCTGTCGGTATACTCCTTTCCCACCCTGTGTACTACGTTATTTGACGCAGTTCCGTGACGCCATGGTGGTATAAGAATGTAATTAGTCGGCTGAAGACAACTGTTTTTGCCTCTTAAGTCAGTTCACTAGTCATTTATTTACTTACTTTGTGTGTATCTAATAAATGGTTTTTTCTATCCTGTTTGGGTCTTTTTCAAAACTTAATTGATTCCTTTGTGTAACGAAAGTTATCCATATAGTTTGTATGACTAACTTTCGTTACACAAAGGATGCAATCGTGATTTTGTTTTCAATAAGCCTTTAATTATGTACAATATTTTTGAAAACGACCCATTTGGTACTTTTGTTTGTCCGTACCATTGTTTCACTGCGCATACCTTATCATCTGTAAAGTAATTTTAAACCTTATTTAAACTTTTAATAGTTAAACATCCTTATTTCGCAGTGTCATACATCACTGCTACCAAGTAAGTTCATTATGCTTATTTCAAACTATGCCCAAGTTTTCGCATCTCGGAGTTATTAATTAGAGAACTCCGACTCCGACTGCAGTCTCAGATATTACCAGATAGTCTTGTTTGGTTAAGTTTTGGCTACTTCGCAAACCTTGGCTTTTGAACAATTTTACTAAGTTTTAATATGATTTGCTGATGTATCTTTTGGACGTAATAAAGTTTCTTCATCATTTTAGATAAAGATAAAGATAAAGATAAAGATATATTTATTGTCAAAACTGTGTAGGTACAATCGGTGTTATATATAATAATACATCAGACTCAACAGTTTGCCCATTTCGGACATACAATAGTTTTTAAAGGTACCTAACTTTGCATTAGGATCTAAAAAATGTAGATTTAATGTTAATTATTCATACACAAAATATTCATTTAGATTGTAGAAACATTTCGATATTAACCAATTTTTGAGTGTCATTTAGAGTGTCATGTTTATTCTTTATTGGCGGTTGTTGTATAGTTATCATTGATTAATATCTGAATGGTTTTTCATGTGTTTGTTTCATAAAATTAATATAAATCCAGAACTTGTTAAGTATGCAGAAATGAATTTTTCTTGACAAAGGAGCAGGCTTCAATTAGCATTAGAACACAAGTACTGATAGACTGTTTTAACAATCATATTGACGATTAAATAATAGACTACGAAAATTACATTAGGTGTCCGATTAACACGCATTTCGTTATATTTGAAACGGTGAATCATTTCAGTCGCCTAATTAATCACTGTCCTCCGCTTCTACAGTTTTATACCAACTGGAAATGAAAGAGGAGTTTTTGGTACCATATTCTTACTAGCAAGCAACATTGTTTTTCGGCAGACATTGATGTTGACGACATAACGTCTCTTTAATAATTTAAGCGGAAATAAGTTACGTTCTACTAACCTATTTTGGGCGATTTCGCATCAGGTCGAGGAATAAGGTATTCAAGAAACTACTTGCAACGCAGCTTTTAAAATGACTATCGGGTTCGAGTAAACTCGGTTACACCTAGCATAAGAGTGTATGTGAGCGAGTGAAAGAAAAGTACAAGCCTGAAGATAGTTTTTGCACTGTACATACTAGATACTAGATCCTTGATTACCGAACGCATCTTTATAGATTCTTCTTCCCTATTTCCTCGGATTTCATAATGTTACTCTGAATACGGAGCTATCCAACAATCAAACAGTTGTTTTATTTTTAATTGAACCTTCACAGATACATCTCACAAACAATTGTATTACGAAGGTATACGAATTCAATGATCAAGGTCAAGTAGCGCCTAAATACGTAGTTTTAACGCGGTTGTGAGTTTGTAGTTCAAATTCTCGTTAGACGAAGTGTTTCTACAAGGGTGTTTATTCTCCTGAGGTTAGACGTCGCTGTTGAGAACGCAGTCGAGCTCACCGAAGTTTTTCGAAGTTTCTGAACTCTTCAGAGACTTCTCTTCGTTATTCAGATTATCTAACTCGACGATTCATTCATGTGTTATTAACATAGAAGACGATCTCTCAACAATGGCCTAGTCTCGAACTAAGCTCTAGGCTTTTACTATATCGATACCAGACAACGACAAACATACTTATTACGAGAATTAAATTCTTACATACATAGAAAACATAAAAGACCACGAAACAAATACTAATTCCTCATCACACTAATATTGGTCAATACAGTGAATTGCCCGCGGGATCGTTAGCTTTGTAAGCAGGGTCAATACCAACCAGGCCAAATACGTTGTTTTTTTTTTATTTTATACACTTTAAGTTCGAATCTCGCGGTATCTAGAGTGAGATTACAAACCGCAAGACACGTCCGAAAAAGTTGAAAAATTCGCGCTGGCGAGATAACCAATGTTAATTCGCCGACAAGCTCACCAGCGCATTATTTCACAGAATAGTACGGCTCGTAAACACGGCACCGCGCATACAGCGATTGCGCCAATGCGAATACCGTGCAATGACAAATGATATTGCTTTGTTCCCGCAACACGCGGAATGCAATAAAGTTGCGATGGCGGCAGTTCCTCGCATTTGTGTGTTATGGAAATAACTGATTTACATAAATGTCTGTGGTGTAACACTCGTCTTGGACGCAACAGGGTTGGAAAACAATTGCAGGGATCAAGTGGGAATGCGGGTTGAAAGAGTGGGAAAATAGATATGTAAGCTATGAAAAATCAGTGCCGTAAAGACAACTGCAGTTTCTAGTGAATATTCTAGGTAAAAATTCAATATCTCGAGGTCTAGCTCTCGACTACATCCTCCTATAAAAGTGAACCAATTTATTACATAATTTATAAACTGAATAATGAAAAAAAAAATTCAGTCCCTATGTTTTTCTTTCTACATTAATCTGCTCCGTCGTCTGCGGTCTAAATAGACACTTTGCTTGGTGCATTTTAAAGGGTTACAGCGCTTGTAAGTGATAATATAGGGACACACAAGTAGTAACTCCTTATTTTATTTGAAAATATACATAGCCCCGGGCCTCTAGGATCATAATATAAATTCAAAAAAAAGTAAACAGGCAAGATGATTTTTGAGGAGAAAAGTACATCTGAATTTGCCTTTAACTTAAGCCTTTAAATTAATATTTTTTCTATGGAGACCAAAGAAAGATGAAAGTGAGGTAAAAGACTTTTAAGCATTGGTGACAAAGAAATCATTAAAACAGTGGGCAATAGATACCACAAAGACACTTGAAACTCAATACGCCTTGTGTTGTGCACCTGAGTCTATAAAGTCAATCGACTCAAGCACACATACGCTTGGAAACAAGTAAGCTCTCATTCATGTATCTTATTATACTAACTGTAGTCTGCAACTCCGTCCGCGTAGATGTCGTTTATTTCTATTCCCTTGGCAATTGTACAATTATCCTGGATAAAAGTATTTTAAGTCCTTCTCTGGAACTCGAGCTATCTCCATACCAAGTGGCATCAAATCCGTTCAGCGGTTTAGACGTGAAAGCATAATAAACAGACTGACAGAGTTACTTTCACTTACAAGGTAAGGCTTTTTGGTTTGAATGCTTTTTGTACCGCTTTGGTGATACCTATGCTTAGACTTTTTTCACCCACGAAGACGCCTATTTTTTTTCCATGATGTTGGTCATCGGTCAATTTGATCATGGTAGTAAAGTGTCTGACATTGCGTAAAGCTTATAAGGAGACGTACGACGACTATTCTTATCAGTTTTATCCCATCTTACTTCTTTATTGTTATCATAATTTTAACGTTATGATAGCTCATATTCGTTTGATAGTCAACAGTGTGATGATTTACGATATAATTATTTATAGTCTTTAAATATCAAACTAATTATGAGGCCTTGTGTGAGCCACTAAATACTACACCTATTTCAAATTTCAGTCCATCATCCTTAGTCATTTCCAAAAAGGTTCATGACAGTCATACGGACTAGGTCATCTTATGTAGATTTATTTTTTTAGTTGTGTGCGGATCTCAAAAAAAAACAGAGCCTCTACGCTCTGAACCCTTATTATGGTCGCCTTGATCGTGGGGGATAATGCATCCGTTACTCTGGCACTTGCCTGGTCAGAGAGTGATAGATGTTTTATCCACCGCGGTAAAGGCAACCATAATAGACCTGCAGGTCCAGGTTACCTGTAATTTAAAAAAATAGTTAATTAATTTCCACGTTTTTACTGTCAGACCAATCTCACGTGGGAAAACAACGTTTGTATTTTTTAATGTTTGAAGGGGTCGCAATTTCAACTGGTCTTGTTGCTGTATTGTTTTAGTTCAAAGGTATGTTTGTTTATCATTCCCGGTCCCTGTTTGTTCAGCCAAACTGCGACTATTTCTACAATGGTGAAAACGTTAGGGATTTGTAAATAAATAAATATCATACAATATTGCGAGGTTTAAAATAAAAATATTTCCTAGGAGATATGTATGTTTTTAGAGCAGCAACGTTACAAATTGCCTTACTTTATTATATTACCTTGAAAAATGTTTTCTGTTGAGATTTACAACTTTTCCCAGCACTATCTCAAAGTAAAACAAAGAACAGTTGTAGTAAATTGAATCAATTCGCAATTTCTTCAAAGCGCACCGCGTTGACGTTAACCGACTGTGGAAGATTAAACACGCTTCCCGGTCGCTGATGCTAGTGTTGCGCGGTAACTTGTCGACTATCGATAAAAGTGTTAGAGGATTGTGAAGCGACGTTTAAATCGCGTAGCCTGTCAAAAAAGAACATACAAAACTTTCTATTGTAATATAATTATCACGATTTTGAATGTGTTGTTGTAATTATGAAAAACCAGGTTCTCTTTGTATTTCTTTCTTTCCAAGAAATATTTTCTTGGTAACGAAAAGGTACAGATCTAGTTTTACAGACCTTGTACTACATAAAAAAATACGTAAAAATCAGACTAGTTTTATAAGGGAATAGACACGTTATTGCATTTTGAATGGATTTTTTCATCATCACTATCCTCTTAACTAACTCACTGCCACCCACGTGAGTGCTACGCTGTAGCTATGTAGCGAAAATCTCCTACGAGCAGTGGACCCGATATCGGGTTTTAGGCGCTGAATGTGTTTAACAGGTTGGTAGGAATGATGTCGCTGTATTTTCGGATTCATGAGCGTACATTCCATTGGCCTCTTTTTACCCGACTGCCCAAAGGAGGGTTATATTTTTAAATTATAGTCTAGATGTAATATGAACATAATGACAATATCTTAAACATTATCTAAAAAAGAAACTTAAATATAAATTCTCGAATTTTAAAAGATATACCATCAATGAACAACTCTTATAACAGTTATAACTCTACATGAACGCTAAACTATTTATCGACACAGTAACTACCCTAGTGCTTTTACCGGAACTATCGATAGTCGATATTTTCCCTTACATAAAGGAAACATCTGCACGCACTGGCAGCAATATTAAACTCGTATTCAGCTCGGCATTGTCCGATATATCGACAAACTGAAATCCTAGTGCAAAATGTTGCCTTTGTCTCTGTGGCATAAGTGAAAAGAGTAAAGCTGTTAAGTATAGAACTTGTTTGCCTTTTTTGACAAGTTTATATCCTCTCATTATTGAAGTCATAGGTGAAGTTCCGAATGTGACTGCCAAAGTTGCAAATTTATTATTTATTTTCTCCTGCTGTTTATAATGCTGCCTCGTTTCCCAGCAGAACAACGCGTATGTCATGTTATATTGGTAGGTATTCAAAGTTTTATGTAATGTTGTATTAAGTTTTATTATTGTGGTTTGGTTGCCTTTTTTTAATATTCTGGATCGATCGACCTCTGTCTCACCTGATGGTAAATGATGATGAAGTCTAGGATGGGCCGTTATCTTTACCTTTCATAAACAATAAAAATTAAAACGTAGTGTCTTCGACAGTTACCTTTAGGTATTGTTCTAAATCTTTATGTAAATCGTCTTTGGTCATAAAAAAGCAATGCTAGCAATATTTAAAAATACGAGACTGAATTCTTGGAAAGTTGACTAAACGACTGCTTTGGGCATTAGAAAGCGAAGTGTTGACACTTTTTAGATTTTTATTGTTTTTGCTTGACATTATTTATTACTTTGTACTGGCTCCTACCTCGTATATCTTACCCTTTAAACGGCTGCCAAATTGTGATCCGGTTAGAGAGTAAGACAACCGGTGAAATGACTGGCATAGAGGCATTCTATCTAAGTCCTCAGGGTTGGCAACGCATTTGCTGTCTTGAGATTTTCATCGTAATTTCGAGTTTGAAAATATCTATGGGCTTCAGAAACCACTTACCATCAGGTTGCCTTTGTGCTTGTTTGCCTTCTCCATGCCATTAAAAGACTATCAAATTTTCTCTTTCTTTTAAATTGCTATTGTGTTTTAGTATTAAAAATATTTAAGAAAAAAGGGGTCTCATTCAGCGACACATACAAAACCTAAGTAAAAACAGTAACTTCAGAGGAATAATAATTACAGAGTAAATAACTATGTGACCTTATAGGTCTACTTATGAATAGAAATAAAATAAAATAAATATACCTACTACACTTGAACTTGTAGAGTTCAACAAGGTAATCATAAGAGTGTTCTATGAATCCAATATGATTTACTTGCCGAAATAATATATCATTGAATCAACACATCTAACCCTCGAAAAACCAATTTTCTGTGTAATTTCGCAGGTAAATCTAATAAAGCAAGGTAATCCTAATTTCCGGCGTAATATTTGTGATATTTTGTAGCGCGAAAAAATCCGATCATTTTGGGGATTCGTGGGATTACTTTGTCGCGAATTTCTTATATTCATCCCCTAAAAAACATTTTTACTTAGAGTAATAAAAGACAAAAGCTTATTTGTTGATGATTACCCTTAAGTTCATAAGATCTCTGTGATAAGTATTACGTGCTCGGAAAAGCAAGAGTGTTCTCGAATCACCACGAAATTATGGGTGTGGAAACGCACCCTAATAATTGCATTTCCGTTGGATTAGACCAACGTAGCGTTTGACAAGACTGAAAAAAAAATGACTTCCAGTACCCAAGTGTTACAGTACTAGGCAGATAAAAAGTCAATCCTGAAACATTGCATGACCATGAAGTTTCTGACTAATAGACATTGTTGACAGCAGTAAAACAATGCTAAACTTATTTGATGAGTATGAAGGAATAGTAATAAATAACTCCATTGTTTGACTGCTGTCAACATTATCCATATTCAGAAACTTCACGGTTGTGCGATGTGTCAGGATTGCCTTCTTATCGGCCAGGCACTTTAGTTTAATTATAACCTATTTATTACCGTATGATGTTGACTTTGAAACAAATTGTATTTTGATTGAAAAAAATACCTTTTGCTAGAGTTTCTTGCGGCGCTTCTTTTTCGGGGTCTTGTCCGAAGCGCTGGTAGATTTATTTTAATAACCATCGTGTAAAAGAACTCTGATGTAGCTAATTTACTTAATAAATTATTGTATTAAAAAAAATGCTAGTTACCTACTGGTTTGATAGCCGATATAACAAAACACGTTCTCATTGTTTTTTCGTCTTCTTAAACAATAATCAAGCAAGTAGGTAACTAGCAATTTTCTTTGAAAAAATAAACTAATCAAACTAAAGGGTTTAGTCACTCTTCAGTACTTTGGAGGACAATTACTCCCAACAGGTTGATATAGGGCAGCTTAAAAATTACGTGTCTGTTATTTTAGACTACTCTCTAACATATATCAATAAACCAAATCGGAGCCGGACAGTTGGGTACCTTTCCTTGTTAGTTTCAAATGCTTATTTTTTAAGTCACCGTCCAAATGAAATGGGGAAATAGCGAAAAGTGCTAGTCTAAAAGCAATATTTTGCCGAGTTGTTATTATCACTTAGTCAAATGACATTTATTTACTCGTACATTCGATGCCATAAACTCCATTACGTGTCCACTCTGAATGCATGAACCAGGCGCAGAATTAACGCATCACCATTAATTATGGTAACTGATCATTCGATTAATGAGATTTGCTTGAAGTTTATATAACGAGCCCGTTTCGATATCACCGCCCAATTAATAAATAATCCAATAATCGTGATGGATTCTAGTGATTGAATTTGGAAGGAAAAATTGATCCATCAGCGATTCGTTTTATTTTCACTTCTTAAGTTATGAATTATGTTCGATTCTCCCTGAACGGACCGCTTTCTTACGTAACGCTCCAAATAATGAATACGTGTTTATAATTATTTGTTGTGATGGATGGTCCGTTATACTCGTACTTAATTATTCCAACGCCACCGGGGCCAACTTGAAGAGTATAAACTGTACTACAAACTAAATTAGGGCGGATATAACACTGTGTCAGATTTTTTTAGCTCTGTCATTTACTTTATTTTGACAAAAAAAGGAAAGGATATTGGCAACCGTACATGTTTTTATTTAAACCCCTAAGCTAAATAAACATAGCCAAAAGCTTGAAAATATTACCTTTTTGCCTTTCTTCGTTTTAGGTTCCCAACCTTGCATTAGTGTAGGCTTTAGGTTTGATGTGAAGGATAAATCTCGTCGCCGACAGGAATATTGGCATGAAACAGAGTTATGCAGGCGTGGGATGGGTTTGAAGCATTTCCCTAACGATATCTTCACTCAATGGTGTATAATATAATGTTACGAGGATACTAGGGCCGCTGATTTTGATTTTAATTTTATACTTTTTGCTTTTATTTGCATTTGTAGTAAATAAAATTGTTTGAAGACACGGTAACCTAGTTAGTGACCCTACCTACGAAGCTAGCGGTGCTGGGGTCGATTTCAGGTATGGTCAAATATTTGTTGTGTAAATGTTTTTCTCTATATAAGTATGTTAATCATTTCCTAGTACCCATAGTACAAACCTAGAGCTTAGTTTGGGAATAGGTCAATTTTTGTAAAGGGGGGTTTATATCAAACTAGCGAATGCTCTAGAACATGTTCTGTCTTTATTTTTACAAAGAAAACGTAAGAAATAATGCATAAAATTCTTGTTCGTTCGCTTGGTCTAAGTCAGGCCTTAGATGCATGACTCTATGTACGAATGTGGAAGAAGCGAAAGAGATCTGTCAGGATCGTAGCATGTGGAAAGAAGTGGTCTCTAGCTGCCTACTACCACTCTGGGAAACAGGCGTGATTTAAAGTATGTATGTATGTCTCCTTATATTTATTTATTTATTTCCAATTTGTTTTTGTCACATCCTTTTATACTTAATAATAAAGGCAGTACCTATACGCATTAATTCTTCATTATTATTCACAGCCTTTTCTTTCAGAGGGTAGTACAATCCTTCAAAATTCGCATCTACGTTAATTATGACAACTGCTAAGAAATGAAACATTTTTCCTACTTACGTATTCCTCAGACATAAAACGAGAGAAGCTTGCTTGATCTTTGGACCTCCTCGTTTACCATCAAATAAAAAAAAAAGAATTAAATAATTTAGAATCCATGGTTTATTTACGTAATACAATTTAAACTTAAACGAGTCATTCATTATACGAACAAATAAAACACCCCTGCGGCCTCCTAACGGTAACTGACTCGAAAACTGACAAAATGTATCGAATTGGCGTTAGCGCTCGCGCGACCTTCCGTCAGCATACGTCAATCCTATAAGTTTTCGATAACGATAACATTCGGTGAATGCATTTTGTCATGCCAATGACATTAAAACATGAGTAAGCCTGTAGAAGTGTTTGTACTTAACTATTAATAATATCTTTAAAATATGTTCGTCTTCGTTAAAGCCTTTTTTAACCCCCGACGCAAAAAAAGCGTCTGTCGGTGGTCGTACTGTAGCTCTAAAAGGGGGAACCGATTTGTTTGCTGTTTTCAATTAAGTTTGAAAGCAGGTTTTCTAGCGGTGTCTCTTAGCTAGGTTTCATGAAAATCCTTGGACCGTTGTCAGCTTTGAAAGAAGGGGTCATCATTATCCCCGATTTAATGATTTTTATCTATCTAATAGTTATTTGATAATTAGACATTAGATAATTAGTTTTTTAGACATATTTTACTTACTTAGTTTGAAATCTGCCATTTTGAGATATTTATTTTTATTAAAGTACTCCCAATGCCTAGGCGAATCTAACACCTCTATCGTCGAAATCAGAGCACCTGTTCAACCTCTACGAGGAACAACGACCTACTACACTACCACGGGCCTATTATGGTCGTGTTTATCGATGTGGATAAACGTGGATAAAGCATCTGTCACTATCTGACCATTGCGTAAGTGCGAGAGTGACGGATGCTTCATCCACCCCGCCACAGGCGACCATAATACGGGCCCAGGCCTCTATTGTACTCGAGCTAAACCTAATTGCTTTTGTCCTGCTATCGTATTGTCAACGTACTGTATTACTAATACTACTTAATATGATTTTACCGAGTAGGATACAGTCCCATTGCAATAGCTCTTAACCTGTGCTATCCCACGGAGGTTTGAATATTTATTTGTAAAAAAAATGGAAAAAATAACAGAAATTAAGTTTGAGATAATTTATCCTTAATTTTAATTTAATTTTCAGGGAAGATAAAAAAATAGGTTTTTTTTAAAGGGGAAGCGCAAGTTTGAGCCAGTGGGAGAGGACAGGTTAAGAAATCTTTTGGGTTCAAGTAACGTCGGGTAGACTCGCATAAGATCGTATGAGAACCAGTGAAAGAGAAATACAAATTCAAAGGTTCTTTTATGCTTCGTTGTATGAATGTACGAAATCTTCTGCGAAAGCTACTTTTACTAGTTGAATTATTAAACAGACGTAAAGTGCTCAAACAAACTACTTTGAAGTCGACTGCACCAAACCTACCTGGCTAAATATTTGCAGATTCAGAAATTCCGGCAATTTTGCGAAATAATGTCCACTTCATGAATGTTAACGCTATGCTTAAGTTAACTTTACTTTACATTAAGTAGTCAAATGTATATGAATACAAGATTTCTTCTCTTCAGTCTACTTTCTGTTCGTGGAAACTTATAGTCTTTAATCATTATATACCAGAAACTCGATTTAGATTAGAAAAAAATATGAAACTAAGACTTTGGACCTAAGGTGGGTACCAAATTAAAGTTCGCGACTGTACATGTTTCGATTTTTATATACAAGATAGATAGATACATAGATAGATAATATTACTGAGTGGTTGTTATTACTAAATGAATTAATTTTATCCTTACTTATATGTGTGAAAATGTGTTTGTTTGTTCCTTCCTCACCGTAAAACGCCTCAACCGATCGATTTCTGAACGGAGTAGCAGGCAAGACAAGACATATTTTATTTCTTCCTTTCATTGTATAGAAGCAATTTAAACTTGGAACCCTACGTTATCGTTGTTTATGACATTATTAGTCATCACGTTAATAGGGAGTCTTTGTCAAAGCCTTTGCCACTGTTTCATGAATTATGTCACATGCCACGTGTTTGATAGCAACATGGCCGTACAAACAAGTAGCGCCTTGTTTTTAGGCGTTACACTTATATGTTCTATTTGTTTATCCGCTAAAGTTGGAAGCGCTATGAGTGCTCTAACCGTAGTTGTTTCTAACGACCACTCGTTACAAGCCTTGGGGACTTTGCACCGCGTTCCCATTCGGGGCAAATAACGGCCGAGAGCTTTGTGTGACGATGATTACTAAAATTTTCAAATTTTCGGATTGAAAGCGTGTGTGGAAATACTCATACGAATACTACAGAGAGTAATATAAGCTAGATAAAATATCCTCAAAAAACATATTTGGATTTCGTTTGTTGTAGAGATCGAAAAATTCTCTGAAATGAGTCTGACAAAAAACAAATTTTAAAAAAACCTGACTGACTGCTACACGGTTGTGCACGGATCTTAAATCCATTTATAAATAATCGTTAAATAAAAGTATATTATTGGTATTGTAATACATTGTCAACAATAGGCTAGTGTTCTAAAAAAAATTAATTGGTCCGTCAGTAAGATTATCAAAAAATATTGAACACGTATTTTTTCTTTCGTCAATATAACAAAAAATGACGAACATAAAGTGCGTGGCACATTTTATACCACGTTGTGACGTCACGAGCCCCCAGCCCCACTCCACTTTGATGCGCGTTATATTTGTCAATTTTGATTGATTTAATAAAGCAAAAAAATACGTGTTCAATATTTTTTGATAATCTTACTGATTGACTAATTAGAATTATTATTCAGATTCACAGTCTATGCATAAAATTACTGGTCAACGACTCGTAAACCGCTCTTTACCTCGAATTGTTACAGTACAAATTGACAAAGCCGTCCATTGCGTTATGGATGGGCGAATGCTCTTTGCGATGGTCATTCCTGCATTTCCCGAGGAAACTCGGGCGGGAATGAAGGGTAGTGAACGGGCGCCCATTCAGTAGGCAAGGCGCTACGCGGCGAATGGCCGTGCCTCCCCGCCGCGAGCACTGGCCGAAAACTTCACGAAACACGCGAAAGCCCTTAAAAAACATCTATCAAAGAATTTTGTTTAATCTTCTCTTGTTTTGAAATAATTGACTTATCGAATCTTGGTTTTCTCGTGGACTTGTTTGCTTTAAGTTTAGAAGTTGCTAAAATGACCAGTGATGGATGTTATTTGGAAAAATAAACGCAATGCTTTGCTATGTAAGTATGAAATAATATTAATTGACAGCTTTCGTGTTTTGTACTAATAATTAAATCGATCTCTTAATTGTCATCAAAACGATTTCTCTCTGCTATTTTTAACAGCAGATTGAGTGTTTTTAGTTTGTAGTTTGTTCTAGTCATCATGTTATTCTAGAATTTAAGTCATGTAAGCTTACACTTTCGTGTTTAGGACTAGGCATAAGTTATACCATATCCCAAACGGATATATCCTAATAAACGTCGTGAGCCCACAGCGTGCCAGGTTTCATTTATTCATTGAAACACCGGAATTATTCATGAATAATTCAAACTTCACCAGGAAGTGTTAGCGAATCGTACTCGCAACAGATTATCCCTAAATCAACCTTTCAAATAAAAACACGGAAGGTATAAAAAAAAACTTTAGCTGTTAAACGGAACTTTGACAGTCAACAAGATAAAGATATCCTATGGGAAATTTCCTGACAAGTTAAGTTTAATTATATGGTTAATGAAAATTTTGCTAAATCCCCTAAGTTTGCTAATTTAGCTGAGTGATGAGCTCTGTCGAACTCAGAAGTAGCTATTCATTTTTGTACCTTATCACGGTAAAGTACTCGTAGTAAAGTGGTTTTTATTTAGTGCATTAATAGCTGCGACAAGGGACTAAATTGTACTGTTACTTTTGAGTTTAACTGTTCAAGGAAGTGATTAATAGGTTACGTACCTATCCAAACAATTCAGTAAACTTAATATTTTCTATAATAGTTGTTAACTATAATAAATCGGAATCCAGAGCAAATTGAAAGGAACTGAAAAAGCATATTTTAAGTACAGTAGCACATTGAAAATGTTTCCGTTGCAAATTCATTAACTCCTAGCTCTCCTGATTTTAATTAAATGGTCACTTGATGAATAATTTTCAATCTATGATTATTTAAAATGATAAAATTTGACGTTTGGGAAAAACCTGCAGTAAATTTTGCGTATTATAAATATGATGATATTAATTAATGGACACCATCTATTAAAGGAGGATGGGCAGGAATAGTAGGACCTCAACATAGGAACCAATAGCAATAAGCGATATCTTATCGGAAAGGTATTTTTATATTCTACAACTTATAGCGGGAAATGTGTAACTGCTCTGAGAAATTTTAATGGCTTAACTAGAATGTCATAAAAAACATATAGTTATGTTGTAAGTGGACGTTCATATCCTATTCTAATTATTTTTACATTTCCTAAGATTTTTAACACCTTAGATATTGTACCTGGTTTCCCTCGGCTTAGTTACAGCAAAAAATCCTGCTAGACTTGGGCTTCAAATCGCTTCATCAATGCGTATTACGTCCAACTAACCGTAATCCGGCTAAACAGAAACACAGGACTTGATAAATGACATTCGTGAACCATTGCTCGGATTACGGCAAGACTCTAGATTTATTACTGTCGCTGTTTCGGCTGCGACTCCACAGCGCACAGTAGCCTACACCGGTACTGGATTTGCTTTCGTCTCCAAATGACGAATGGCTTCACTCCCGATGGAGTTCCGGCAAAGTTTCCTACCGTTTAATTCCATTGATTTAAGGGTTTCTCCGGAGCTGCTAAACAGTTGTCAAGTTTGCCACTTCCCCTTATTGGGTCGGATATTCTGATTTCGATAGCATTGAAACCGTTTGGGAGTAGTCTTAATTGAACATGGTCGCTCGGTTTAATTCTAGGATGCTCTACAACTTTTGGGATAGCGGTCTTAAAACAGGATTTGGGTTAACTGTCTTTTAACTTTATTTCACTGTACTGCAGCATTAAGTACTTTATGTTCATAAATCTTGTCATGGGTTAGATTTATCAGCGTGCTATTCCTTATTTGAATATCTTTATTTTATTCCAACTAGTGTTACTATATCTGAGACTCTCATAAAATTATTGCCTCTAAAACTGCTTCAGCCATTGGCGGGTTCGGTTAAGTGTTTTCAGAGCAATTCAGGAATATACTTTCTTGCATTCAACGAGTTTGAGGGTTCTCGGGACTAAATTATATTAACTTCTGGCTCTTACGAAGCCTTTCGATATGCAGCGTTCCGACAGTTTTCTTTTATGTTAAAATGAAAAGGGGCCAAACGTACAATGCTAATATATTATGAAGGTAAGCGAGTTACTAGAAAACGTCTGTACAAATATGTATTTATTTGTGTGTCATATACTCACTACGTGATTACGTCTCTTTTGTAATAAATACGTCAAAAAAAAATTTTTTTGTTTGTCGGTTCATTTAAATATTAGCCTTACCTTCCCTCATTACCCTTTGTTTCGAATTTCCGTTATGTCGCCATTTCATAACATTAATTGATGACTGTAATTAAATGTGTGCGTACTGTACCACAACAGATTCTTCTGTTTCGCACTCAAACATAGTGAAATAATAGCTGCCGATGTCATTCATTTAATAGCTCCATCCATCATCGTAATATGAAACCGCTTATAAATAAATAAGCCACCAAAAATACATCGTAAATCTACGAGCCGATTTACATTAAATCCAAATTCTTACATTGCTTCAAGTGCTCTTTCATTCGTATCCATATTAATCTCTTGTCGACGTTAAAGCATTCGAAATGTTGAATGGTAATTCGATGGCAAAATAAATGTTTTTTACTTGCAACCCAAATAGAAAAGTCCTAAATACACACTGCCCAAAACCCTTCACACCGTGCGTGGTAAGCCGCATCATTTGCAAAGTTTGGACCTACTCTTTTAGGTTTTGTTTTGTTGAGAGCAATTTTATTTTATGGATCCTGTCAATTGACAAATACAATTATTTATGATCATTGAAAGTTTATCCATCTATAGACTTAATGGACTTGTATACTCGTAAGTATACAAAAAGTAAGTGGAATTTTTATCCATAATTTTAAACATTGCCTCTTAGATTTTTTATTTTAAATTTCAATCATCAAGCTTAACGCAATATCATTCATCTTAACCAGACTGCGTTTTGTAATTGAAAATTAAGTTTTCTATCTGGAGTACTCTAAAGTCCAATAACCCGGGTTGTATTTAGTGCTTATGATGGGTGCGGGTCATTCATCATGGTGCGATGACAACCCCGCCCCGCCTTGTTTGTCCGGAGCCTCGGTTGCGTCAGTGACAAGTTTCACTGCTATCCATTACATTGTCCCTTGAGATTTAGCTGCTCAAGCCGTTTTACATTTTTCTCTTTTTATATCTAAGGATCTATCTTAATTTTTTGGTTAGTTTTTTTTTGCCAAACGTCGTTCCTCCTCTAGTAAAATAAATTGAAGTGTAGATGTTTTACGCACTAGCGTTTGACCTATAAATCTACAAGCAGTGCATCCGTCTTTGACGTTTAAAATCTCGTTCTGGCTCTCCACTATGTTCTCAGTATCTGTCGCAATCCTGATTTTTGGATTCGTGCCAGAATCGTAACTAGTTCCTTGTAAATACACATTCGTCGCTATACTAGCGCGTTGGTAATTATTTCACCACTTACGTTCAATATAGGTTTGTTTAAGAAAGATTTAAATTTTACCACTCCGTTAGCAGTTCTTTTATTTAAAATTAAAGTTATTGTAGGTTTTGTGATCATGATTCTTTTATTATTGAAAAATCTTTTCAAGTATGGTCATGATGTAAATTCTGATGACAGAAGCATAATTGAATATTTTTTCTTTAAGGATTTCTCAAACCTCTCTTTTGAAAAGGCAGCAAAAACTGCCTAAGGTATGCTTTTACAATTCTGATTAGGTTGTTTATTGTTATAAAAGAACAATGGCACTTTCGTTTTGATGCCGCAAAAGTAATCTTGCTTCTAATTTTAAGTAGAAAACTGTTGTCCGTGGTCCCAAAATATAATTGACGAGAATGAAAATACTTTGTTGTGTTTTGTTTCTTTAATAACGAGTAGAACTAAGTCCCTTTTCAATTTATTTACAATACCATTCATAATAATTTACATACACCTACACAGAAAATAAACACCGTGCCTTTTTGTTGTTGTTGAATTTTTATATTCACTTTATTGATCATAAATCCTGTCTGTTCTGTGTCTAATATTAAATTTGATTTTATGAAACCACGTATGCTTGTGTATGCGAACGTGCTTTTAATTTTCAATGTTTGTACAGCGTAAAGAAAAATGAGTGCCGCTGTCGCCCGATCACGTTCCAGATAGTTCGTTCTCTCGTATCCATAAGTGGCACAGATTTTTAAAACATAAGTATTGCACAAAATTTTAAATTGTTTCTTTGCCATGTTTATGCATCTGGTTTGTACAAACTTTGTACACAATATTTCTATTGTATATTCACTTCACTCCTTTTTTATTTTCTTTCGTGATATTGTTTTTGATCGGTTTTACTTGCATCTAGTTTTTTCATTTCAATATTCCAACTTCAACGAATTGCTTGAAATTCAACTTGTATATGTTACATTGCACGTTTGGGTATTGAAGAATTGTCATAACGTGAGCAATATTTTTACCACTTTATGAGTTCAACCCGCGATCAAATAAAAACAAAAATTGAATAGCATATTTATGTTCTAACCGTTACACTCATATTTGAATGAAGAGGGTTTCAGTGATGTATTTACTAGAAATTGACGGATCGCTTTTTCTAAAAGCCTGATCTGTCAACAACATCACAGAAGCTTTCACTTGGAATTCTAACACCAAAATATGCCGACATCAAAATAGGGCCTTTTTTTCGTCGTATATACACTAAAATTGTATCGGCTTCGAAACCTTTCGATACTTTCGGCATTAGCTATTCCCCGGTGCGTCATGAGCATCGCCGCCCTTGCCGCTCCGGCTATTTTAATTTCGTCCTTGAGTAACTTGCCTATCTAAGCGTCAAATCGTTCTGCGGGTAACTTATTAAACGCCGATAAATTCAACTTTTTTTAAAAGGTCAATTCAGGGTTTTGGAAATTTATTGTAAACAACATTATCTGTGCCCTTCGCTACAGTTCTTTATAGTTTAATAAACTTTATTACGCCAGCCGCTGCTAAGATAAATCTCCAAATGCCAATATAGTCAGCATGAAGTTTGTATCGATTGCAATAATATTTACGAGTTACGTGCTCAACAGTTTAGTCTTGACAGTAGAGAACTTATCCGCTTACTTCAAAGTTTTTACAACAACCATTTAAAATGTTATCTTTTTCCTTTGTAGCAAGCACGTGATCTTTCGGTTGGTTCTCGATTTTACCGCATTATCTTTGTACAACATTAAATTTGTCTCATTATTAAGTTTACTTATCTCACTTCATAATTAACATCTTATGAAACTGTTTGCGGTCGACGTTCCGAAACTACATCGTGCCATTAATTCAGCTGCTGTTCTACGTGCCATATTACAAACTCTGATTTAACTCTTCTTAGCAGTTACTTAGCTTTATGTTGGGAGCCTGATGCGTGTTTTCACCAATAGACATACGGTTGGCGTTGCGTATTCGTGTATTTGGAATGTTTGACAGATGATCGCTTTTTATAAACGGCATCGTCATTAAAACATTGAAATAATCTGTCTATTTGACAAGTACCACCAAATAATATATGCTATCATGCAGAGAAGCCGTCTTCACAATGACTTATTCTATAATTCTGTATGACAAAATTATTTTACACTTTGCTATTGGGATCCATGTACGGTTCTATTGGTTATTTGTACCAACATACTTAAAACATTTATCAAACTAAAGCCGATACATAATTATGCACAAATACGCAAAACCAAGTGTAGTGCTACCATAACACCATATATAGTTTGCTACTGCTCAAGTTTTTCAAAAGGTATATTTTGTGTTCTTGTAAGAAAGTTCAATCATCCTCAGTTTTAAGGTAGCGCGCCTCCTTGATGAGACATCTTGAAAGTAGCACACAGATTGACACATACATAGGTACTTGGCTTTGTAGTTGTTTCTTCTCTAGTAGCTACACGCTGTGTTACTAGAATCTTGGAATTGAATTGAGGCGTCTGTTGAAATATATTTACATCTTGCTAATTAGAGTTATCGTTACGGCATGTTTATTCATTACTGAGATTTGAATATTTCTGAAGCTTGTAAGTCTGTTTTAACACAGCTTGCTATGTCTTCATTATTTACTTTGATATTCTTGGAATTGTATCGTTTGTTAGAATTGAGTTTTTTACAGCAATTAAATGTTTTTAAAGGTTAAAATTAGTTTAAAAAAATAACATTACTTCGTTAGGTTCTTTTGAATAAAGAAAGCCTTAGAAGCTTGCTTGGCTTTAGCTCATTATTCACTTCTACCGTAATAAATAAGATAAGTGGTTTATCAAAAATTCATCAAATTGGTCGAAAACGTAACATCTAAGTCGCGCTGTGGAACGTTGCCATGTTATAAATTATTTAATATGTTTTTAAGCTCAAAGTTCTCTACTTGTTTCATTACTTATGCTAACAATATTAGCCAACATAATATTAGATCAAGTTGTTTTTGGTAGTTATTTGCGTTTTAATAATGTTATGTTGTCTCTAACAATATCGAGTTACCTTTGTGATCTTGACTTTTTTTCTACTGTCGTTTATGACGTTGTGTGTAACTTTGTTGAAAGCATGTCTATTTTTTCTATGACTGTACATAGAAGTTTTAGCATTTATGTTAAAAATCTAACCAATAAAATAAACATAACGCTCTTTTTCCTATGTGCAGTTTCAGTATTTAAGCAAACCTCATGAATGCCTCATGTGAATGCCAATAAGGATTTTTATTTATTTTCCAAGTTCCGGTATAAATGAGTTCGACGTAGTTATTGGGTGCGATTCAACACGTAGGAAGTTGAATTGCCGAACTTTACTCGGCTCCTGAGTAAATTAAATAATGGAATTGGATAGTGCCTTCAAACTTCGGGGGTATAAGATGAAAAGCCGAATGGTTAGGTACGTGATCCATTCATTTACCATCCGAGATACCACACTAATCAAAGGTATACTTTCAGGTTGCTTCAAGCTTGCTAACTTTTATCTAGCCGCTTTAACTTAACCTCTCGATTCGAAGCGTCCTTTAGAAAAAAATCGTGAAGCCAGTCGCATGTTATGTTCATTAAATTAAATGTTGCCTCAGTTGCGTGCTTGTCACCTTGACGATTTAGTAACTGGCAGAAGGGTATCCTAATGGACATGCGCTTTCATTGAGTCTGTAACTGAATGCCATTTTAATGTCAATCTGTGTTTATTGCATTTAGAGTGAATTAATCTCTCAAGGTTCAAATATTGTGATATTAATGGTAAAAATAGATAATGCAGAAGAATGTTCGTTACTAATTATATTAGTGATTAATATTACGTTTAACTAAAATCTACCTCCAGAATACGACCTCATAAATAAATAAGACATTAAAATCGGTTTATTTGTTCGTTCAGGTGCGTAAAATTGTCTCTATGATTGCTTGTTCTCTTCACTCGTGTCGTTACCTAAACGAGTTGAACATTGCATTGAAAAAAAAAAGGTTGTCATTTCGAACATCTATTTAATTAAGTGAAAGGATATGAAACAATGCATTTTATTCATTTTAGATAATTATCATGTTTCACAGTTTCATAGTAACATTTACTACTTAAGACCTTCACAATCGATATCCAAGTAGAAATAACGTAAATTATATTTTTCAATACGTCCGGGTTTGATTCCTTACCTGAGTACAAGTTTTTTTTTAATCTAGGTATACAGTTTTTCTAGACACTAAAATCTATGACATGGTTCTTAAGAACAGATCTTTGTATGTCTTATAGTTACAGACTTGCCCATACTGTCCGATGTAAATGTGCCACCTCGTATAAACAAACGAATATTTAAGCAATGAACGTAAACCTCGTTATTTAGCTTTTTTTGTTTCCCAATTTTCCCCGACTACTTTATCATTGTATTGAAAAACTATTATTGAAACTGAAGCAGTTCTAACGCTTATTGCTCGTACGTATGCGGAACCGAAGTCTCTATCCTGCCAACTTGGTTATTTGTATTCTCGCTGAACACTACGGTATCATATTTCGAGTCGTTTATGTGAGAAAAAGCGTGGAAAATACTGTGCCACAAAAATAACGTACCTACGTTACGTGAAATGTTTGTAGTAGTAAGAGAATTCCCTAATCGTAGTCAGTGAATTAGTACCTAAAAATTAGGCTCCGAGAATGTAAAAGTTTGTAAACCCTGAAGTTGATGAACAGCCTGTTTCCACATTAGAATATGGGAACAAAACTTCCTCGAGTGTTAGATTGGAATTAGCTACCTGTAGGTATAACCCTTAAAATCTAAAAACATAATCTTTTTATTGGTTGGGGATTACGAAGATAATTCAATACTAATAAGTCAGTGGGTTTATTACAAATAAAACAAATAAATATCGACTGAAATCGAACACAAATTGGCCTTATCCTTAATTATGCTAGCCTTGTACTAAGGGTACTAGACAACAACAAGCATAGGAAACATCCTAGACTCAGAACAAATATTCCTATATATATATCTATAAAAATATCGACTGAAATCGAACACAAATATTTGCCCTTACTAAGGTCGTACCAGTTACCTTCGTAAGCTGTCACTACACTACTATCTAAACCAACTGGGTGCCGTGTATTTGGCATTTTCTTGTGTCCGAAGCGTATTTTGCATAATAATATTTAGTATAACATTTTTGTGACGAATGTTAAAACCGTAGAAAACATAGTATAATTGGTAAATATCCGAATTATTGTTTGGTCGATTTTTTTATGAATTTAATTACGAATAATTTCGTTTAGTATACACAACATTATGCAATATGACCATTGCATAATGTTGTGTAGCAAAAGTGTAGCGAGCGAAGCGAGCAATCAACGTGGGTCGGGCAGAAGCGATTCGGATGTATTAGGATGTTAGATAAAAAAATATATCAGTCAGGAACATCTTGCTGCCTTGCTTTCAAAACAACGTTGAAAACATTTATGCCGAAACATTAGTTTATGCGTTTTATTGTTTGTTCCTAACGAACATTTGACTCTTCGATGTTATGCATAAAGATTATTCGGCCATATAAATTTATGGGCAATATTTCCGCGAAACAATACTATGCCATATGCTTATTGACACTTAAGCTAAAAGTTATTATGGCTTAATTGCCATATAAATTTATTCCGAAAAAAAAACTACCAAACTCAGAGGACCCAGACCAACTACATGGTAAATATCTTAACACTAAATGTTTAACTTTTTCATTTAAAGTGTGTAGGTACATTGCTAAAATAGTTTTGTTTTTAAAAACCCAGTGTCGCAGCACTTTGCCGTTTATCGCTAGCGCTGACCCCCGTTTGTTCAGCCCACTTAAGCGGTTTAGCCACTGCTCTGAACGTTGTCTCAGCTGTAATTTATACGTTCAAAAATAACGGCCTGAGTTGCACTTTGCTTGATCTATTTCTGGAATTACGCGAGGTTTAACTTTCTGGGTTTTGAAAACACAATCAAGTTTGGAACTTTACGAGAAAGCGCGCTAATTGATCTATGTTAGAACAGAGCAAGACGATATATTAGCCAAGGTGATTAAAAACATGGTTGTTAGACCCGCCATACACGGACTGCTTTAAGCAGTCGGGAACCGACTGCACTTCGTTGCTATTGGTCGGTTTGCACTTTCTAGAGCATTGAAACTGCAGATCGACCAATAGCAACGAAGTGCAGTCGTTTCCCAACTGTCTACATGCACTGCAAAAGCAGTCCGTGTATGGCGGGTCTTACAGAAATCTCGACGCCAACCCACTATTAATTTAGAAGTTCACAATGACGTCTTTTAATTAAATGCTAATCTTTAATTTACAATATAAAGCTGAAATTTAAAGCCTCTTGTTCAGTTTAACACAATTAACGGGCTTATTCAAATGTTATTACTTACGTAGTGCGAAATTTCATTAAATATTCATTATATTCAGAAACCCGGTTACCTGTAGTTTCAATATTCCTTATGAAAGTGTTCAGCATTTACATGAAAAATACTTCGGGCCTGCATAATAATCGCGTCGAGAGGAAAACTGCTTAGACAACCGGTTTTAGTTTGTTTATGCACGCGTAAACAAAGTTGTTTTTGAACGGAATGTTTCCTACATATAGAGTAGCAGTGTTATATTGTATTTATTTCTTCTCTATCCTTATCTTAGAGTCCCATTGATACTGAGGGTCTTATTAGTCTAATAATAAGTGGGTAAACCTCCGTCTTCCAGATAGTTGTGGTGGTACACGGTTGTCTGCTTTTGTATTTATGGACATGTTTATTGTTATGATGTATTTTGGATAAGCCATACGAGTGAGTAGTTTATTTTAATAATTTATTTTATTGCTTATTATATGTTCTTGGTGTTCTTAAAATTACTTGGTGTTGCTAGTTAGTTTGTTCTAGTCATTAGAATATCACATTTATCGTTAAAGATATTTATATATTTTTAATTAGGGAAACTTTATTTTATTTCGTGATTTTCCCTTTTCTTTATTTTTGCACATAACACAGTACTTCAAAGTTATAAACAGTTTTAACAAGAAAACTTAAGCAACAATTTATGTCGCCCTCAACTCTTTAAAATTCCACATCTTTGAATGGCACTAAATCTCTCTTACTACTTTGTGTGGCGACAGCGTGAATTCTTAACTTGGACTCAAGTTTTACCGGACCCATTGGAACAAAAACAAACCTGAATAATTTAACAAGTTACCGAGCTGCACCCTTGAGCCCGTGGTCGACACATAATTGAATTATATCCGCTTCTAAATTGCAAATTGCCTTATTTACTTTTTCTTCCAATTTCACTGCATATTTCAATACCTGTCCAACATCATTTTCGGATGGACTTCGTGATTTATCGGCCGTTTTGCAGATATCGTTTAAGATAAAAAGAATGGATGAATACATTTTAATATCGTTATAGATCGCGTCGTTCGCGATTTATTATTTTCCATGATTCAGCTTTGAATTGATAACGGAACGGACATCCAGTGGATGTGACAGGAAACGCATTTACTAAGTTTTTCATTCCTTGGCTGTAAATGAGGGAATTATCTCTTACTATCTATATCTATCGGTTGGGACATATTTAGGTAGGTTCGAACTAGTTGGCCTGTGTCCAAATAAAACATTGCCCAATCCAGGGTAAATTTGCACAAACACGCATATGTCGATGGCTTTTTCTTTCGTCAATAGACCTAATTCTTCGGGTTATACGTGGTTATCGTAAATGTTCTGACAGTCGACTCTGCTTTTGAACAATTTCTTCCTTCCCTTGTTCGGAAATATATGTTCCTGTTTTACTTGTTTTATTATCAGAGTAGATGTTTCATTTAACAGAACTTGCTCTTTAAATCTGCCTGTGCTGCGCCAATATTAACTTCGCAATATCGTTGCTGGCGCATATTAACGGCTAACGGCGTATGTCAACAAACTGTTCAAAATGTAATTTCGCCATAGTTCTCGTAGGCGCCAAGGAAGGCAATTTTGAAAGATTAATGAGAGTGCAATGGGTGACAACAGAAACATTTGTTTGCTATTCACGCTCGATGAATCCTATCTGGATTATGTTAACAACATTGCAATGATCAATGTCATTATGAACTTTATTTATACCATATATTTCTTATGCAGAAGGTTCATTATCATCATCGAAACTATCTGTCGGCACGTAGCATTTAACTCAAGAGCTAAACAAATCAATATCCCGTTAAATTTATCCCGTCTTTGTTACCAATCGTGAATCAGTTAAACCACTTCCCATCCAGTTACTATACGTTTTCCATTATTTTTATTTCTACAGCGTTGATTAAGGTCAGTGCTCCTACAACAAATTTGCTAATTGGGAACCAAACTTCGCTGATTGCAGGGATTTCGCTAGGGCAAGTTCTGCAAGCCTGCCTTAGTTTCACATAAGTGCCCATATGCGGGCCTCAAACAATCTTGAGCTCCCGCTTTTGGGCCACGCTAAGCGGGACTCAGAAGTGTTCCTATTGTGCCTGGAACCTTTGTAAGTGGAAGTGGGAGAACAAATGTGCGCAGAACTTGGCGTGTGAAAAGATATTTTTGCCTCGCTGGTTTTATGGACGTTTAACAGGGACGATTAATTTTATGATGCTGTTGGCAGCAAGACCTTGGTCTTTATCGAATTATCGATAGCCGTTAAATTTGTAGCAGCTTTTAATACAATGTGTCGTATGTGTGCTCACATACGACACATTATATTAAAATAAAATATTATATTACATTTTCTTCTGAAATGTTTAAAAGTTATTTTATTTACGGTGTTGTGGCTGGAACAGTGTCTAGTATAGTTACAAGTATAGTCAAGGATTTTAATTGTTGAGCCACTATGGAACCCTGTCATAATGATAGCGTCAAGCCACATGAAATATTTTACGCCAAAATGAATGATTTACGATATGCGACAGGGTTTCATAGTGGCTGCACAATTACAGTCCTTGACTGTACATTGCTGTTATAAATAATCCAGTAGAACTCAGATCACATTATACTTTCTGCCATTTTCTAATTCCCTAAGGTATAATATGACGGCACGTAACTAAAGACGACTTGAAATCAAATGAAAAAAAATTAAACTAGGAAACTGTAACTTCAGTATCGCCCTTTTATGATTTCTCATGTTAAAATATTCTATAACGTTTGTACACTGATACAATATCTATTAGAATGAAATATACAAAATCAACGTGTGGTTTTATGTCAAAATTGTACTCGTGACGTAGAAAGGTAAATATGTGCAATACGGAATGTTAACAGGAAGTTATTTCATTAGCGATCATTGGAAATACAAATACTTGTTACACAGAGAGAGGCGTTTCATTTGTGCTGTATTTTCCCACGTTCAAATACATACGTAAGAATATTTTCGTTGGTATTTCCCGTTTTGAGATATGAATCAGTAGCTCGAGCACGAACATTTGAATCATACGTCACCAAATCGCCTTAACTATTCGAAAACGTGTTCTGGTTCCTATCCGTACCACGAACCCTTAAAAAAACTTACGTTTCATTCATTATTTTACTTGCTATCAAATTTAAGTACTAAATACATACTAGAGGGCGCTCATATCAATCGACATACACATTTTCTTAATTACGATACGGTAACGTTACTTAACTCGATAGAAGATACCTAGTCGTAAAATTCAATGTAAGTGGCTGTCGCTATTATGTCGCATGCTGTCTCCTTCTACCTAGGCGAATAAGAAAGTGACAGACAGTATTCTAATAAAATATAATAGGGAGGTGGCGAGCATTTCGATATATGATTTGCACACGTTTCACATCGAGGTGGATTGCAGTTTAGATCAATACGAATCGATTTGGTCCAGACAATTAAGGCCCTATGTGGCTGCGTTTTCGCGTTATAGAATCATGTATTTCAACTTATTTCTCTAAATAATAACAAAAAATTAAACATTTTTCATGACCGGAACAACGTAAATTTAACAAAAACGCGTTTTTGTGAATAAAATTCAAGGTAAAATAGTTAATAGGACTATTCTAGTTATTATATATAAAGAATTGTTGGAACCAATATATTTTTGCAGAAATAAAGTAATTCCCCCACGGAAATGAAAATTTAAAAAAACTCGTTTTTTTTTTAATTGTACTTCAAGCAAAAATAATAACAGTCAGAACATAAAATTATTAAAATTAAGTACTTAATTTATTAAAACGCTATCAAGCAAAATTAAACAAATTGTATCCACGCAAATAAAAGGGAAGGCTGTCTTCTGTTTCTTTCTATATACTTCTAATACTCTGTCATATATCTGTATATATAGACAGTGTCTGTGTCTATATACAGGGTGTCCCAGAAACCGACGTCAACCTATCTAGGGCTGATAGAGCAGCTAAAAAGCTATCGATTTAACCCCTATGTATATTCAGAGATTGTTTGCTAGTTTCGAAGATATTGATCATTTAAATCGGAATTTTTGTAATTTTCCCTTATGTCCATGTCACGAAAAATCATTAATTTCATGTTTTATTTCATTAGTTTTTCAGTGGTATCTTACATAATTAGAATCATTACGAATCAGCGAAGTTTTCAAACATATTTGCCCGTTTTTTTTAAAGTATGTTTTTTAAGTAATCACATAAAGTTTGTTTCTCCATACTAGGTGTCACCAGTGTTTGCTTTTAACTTTGTCTGGTTTTTTTGTTGGAACATTTTCTTTTTAGCATACCTCGCACTTTGTCTTTTCTGTTTTTCCTTTCCCACGTTCACAATTACCCGCCTCACGTCATTCCCAACTACCCGAAGTAGTCAATGTAAATCAAAATGGCCGCTATTCTTAACTGTATTTTTGGGTGAACTTCAAACCACGTGTGACTTGATAGTAATGAAATATGGTGCCTTGGAACTCAAAAATGTCATATTAACATCTATTATAACACACGACGAAAATTATAACAACAATGCAAAAAAAACTGTTCATCTCACTGTGACACCGCCCGCGTGAACTTTTACTCTCACTGCCGTGTACAGTAGCCCAACGAAAATGTTAAGCACTTTAGGGCACTGTCATAATAAACTTCAAACTGAACATCAAATGACAAGTATGACAATAACAATGGCAGTCACAATGACAAGGTTCTAAGTATGCTCAACATTTTTATTGGGTGACTGTACACTGGAAGCGTCCTTTGAACAGGTGTGGGATGGTGTAGTGCGGGAGGAAGTATTTCTTAGCTAGCTGTTCCCAATTACCCGCCGTTCGCAATTACCCCACTCTCCCCTAAACTTTGTTTGACCCTCTATATAGGATCCTTTGTGCAATTACTCTTCCAACACACTTAGCTGTTCGAATGTGCCGCTTTCCTCTGTGTTTTTCTTCACCGTGACAACGTCGGAATATGTTTTTTTTGTTTTCTGTGTTGATTATTAGTTTGTCTTTTATCCATTTGTTACATGTATGTTAATATATTTTCTTTCTTTCTTTAAGTTAGAAAAACTCATTCAACAAAGTATCTGCTGGAGTTTAAACTCGATACCTTCCGATCAATAGAACACTTACGTATACCAACTTTACTAACCTAGAAGGACTTGTACACAAATATGTAAGCAAAGTTTTCCGTCTCCCTTGCCATTTCAAAACTTTTCTCGTAACGTTACCAGACAAATGTACTCACCGTAAGATATTATTCTTGAATGATATTCATCATGTCGGCGGAGTAATAACTTCAAACTCTCATCATTTATAACACTCAAAACTGTCAGGAGAGAACGACTGAGTCAGAACTATGTAACGGCTACGGCGCGCCAACTCCTGAACATGCCTGCTCAGTGAAATGGTTATAATTTGGACTTTAAACATTAACAAGTTTCATAAGCAAGCTTTAAAAAGCATTTGATGTTGCGGTCTATAATTGGTGTGTGTATGTATATAATTTTTTGATACGTGTTTTATACATTGGCTTTTAGTTATAATGAAAGTGTCCAGTGATAGTGGCAACCACAAGACAAATCTAACGACACCTCGTTCGTCGGAAGTGGATCATCCGTTATGCTCTACAACGGAACAAATTTCATACGTACGTACTTACAGACATAAAAGGACTTTGTATATTTGAAAGGTTTTCAACCCTTCACTTGTTCAAATGTTTTTGAAATCCCATACACTATATGTAATTTTCTGTGATGTTTGCGGAGTCTTGTTTTGAGACAACAGTGTTTGTTATAAATACATACATAATTTATCTGTGCCTGGCGCCCTAAAATCGAATATAGGTCAAACATTAAAATCGCATTTGAAACTTTAGGGAACAGTAGGCATATCGTTAAAAACTCATTAAATACGCGTATCACTCTGGCAATACCGCCCTGCTAAACCAAATAGCAACATTTCAAATAAAACTTCTATAGCCATTAGTCCGAGCTATACCGCCTCGCAAAAGATAGGATAGATTCCAGCACCTGATAGCCAACCTTCACTAAGTTGTAGAGGCACTTTAAGAAGAAGAAGAAGCCATTACAACCTCATTACTAAGAAAAGAGTACCTATTAAAAAACCTACTTTGGCAACACGAAGACGACAGGTTAGTCTAGTTGCAAGTGACCCTGCCTACGAAGATAATCCCTGTTCCAAAAATAATCCTGTGTAATCCTTGGTTCAAATCCCGTTAAGGGCAGGTATGTGTATGATGAGTGCAAGTATTTGTTCCTGAGTCTTGGATATTTTCTATGTATTTATGTATTTATTTCTCAATACAAGTATGATTATCGTTACCTATAATGCTCGGCCGATAAGAAGTCAATCCTAACACATCCCATAACCATAAAGTTTCTGAATATTGATCATGTTGACAGCAGGAAAACAATGCTAAACTTATTTGTGGCGTGTGAAGGAATAGTAATAATAATAACAGCATTGTCAGGATTGACTTCATAACGCCCTGGCACTATGGTGTCCATAGTACAAGCTTAGAGGGGTGAATATTCGGGCGTTTCAACCGCCGTCATTGTTGTCTTCAATATATTGACGAAAATAATGATAGCTACCAGCACCTTATGATGTCAAAATCAACGGACCCGGGTAGTATTCATTCCATTTAAAAGAACAACAAATTTATAAAGTTTATTTTGAATAATATGCGAAGACAATAATGACGGCGGTTAACGAAACGCGGAGCTTATTTTGGGAATAGGTCAATTTGTGTGAGATTGTCCTCCTGATATATAATTAAATCTGAGATACTGTCTATTGGCTTAAAGGGCAGAATAAACCTTTTACATTTAGTACTCCCTAGTCATTTAAGTTTAATTTTAACTTAAAAAGACAAATGCAGTGAAACAAACTCTTAACTTTATAGTGTACAAGAAAAACTTGAGAACAGATCCAGTGTCCACACTAAGACGGAAAGTTTCTCCCCAGCGCCGTGTCTGAACATTAACAACATGTTTTTAGAAAATAAAAGAATCTGGTCTTTCTTAAAACTTACATTACAGAAGAAGCTGTCTTCAAGTAGGTACACTACTCATTACTCAAGCATAAGTCAACATTGTTTCTTTTAATTGATTTATTATGTTACAAGTTTTATTTCAACTTGTCAAATGGGTAACCTATCGATGTTTCGAAAAAGTTTTGTCCGCTGTTTCGTTTGTCCGAAAATTTTCTGAACTCATTAACTTTTCTAAATGTTTAAAGAGATATATCTACAGAACCTGTAGGTAAGGTTAGATTAGTTTTATAACAATTCAGGAAAGTTAAACGGTTTCAGAGAAAAAATATTTTCGGACAAATGAACATTTCGGACAAACGAAACAGCGGATAAAAGTTTTTCGAACTTAAGAAAGGTAAACGGTGAAATGATTAGTACTTAGAGCTTGCATGCTTTTGCGGTCTTTTGAGAGAACAAATGTCTATAGGTCTCGGATCCCGTTTACCATCAAGTGGCCTGTGTGCTCGGTTGCCACCTCCATGACACAAATAAACCGGGGACCCTATTATTAAGTTTGCCGACAACTTCTTAGGAGCCATAAGGGATTAGAACCGAAATAATATCGACGAGCGAAATCGAAATGTATTTCTTCTTTTCTTCTTCTTCTTCTTCTTCTTCTTATTATGACAATACTCTATTTGAAATGTATGGCGTTTCTGACGAGCTGGTTGAAAAAATTAACCAGGTTTCCGAGCTCTGGCCATAAGTTGCTATATCCTATAACGGTCTATTTTATTCTTAATATCAGGTATCTTTTTCTTTTATCTGTGAAGCGCTTTAGTCTTACAGGTTTATCTTTGTCTTAGAGCTGTTCCGAATAGCTAATTACCATTCTACTTTTCGAATCTTTGCGAATCTGTTCAAATTGCAAATCTAGTTCTCAAGTTCTTGTTCTAGACTATTCTCAGTAAGTAATATTTTTGTTTGTTAAGTAATGAGCTACTTATTTCAAGGTAAATTTGCGTCTCTATTAAGTTAGTAATTAGGATTATATTGCTAATTAAGTATGAGCGAGTTAAACGACGACGGGTGGACGGAAATTTTAAAGTTTAGTTGTAGGTATTAATAAATCCTGAAATGCTGGGTTTAAAATAAAGTTACGTATTTTTGACGTTGAAGATACTTAAATAATCTTAAGGATATTATTTCAAACCCTTTGAATTGTTTCTGTGTCGATCTAACGCTAACAATAATGATATTACGTTACCAAGCCACGAAGACGCGGCTCAATACTTAAATAGACAATGGGTATTGTTGGAAAATAATTATAATGAAGAATATTATATGTTGGTTCAATATAAAACTTTCTGGACTGACTCACTAACTGGCAGACAACACAAAGCCTAAATCAGAATCTAAGTGAAATTTGAAGGGAATATTCCTCGTGTACCAAAAAAAGGATTTTTCGAAAATCGACCCCCAACAGGAAGATAAAGGAGGAGCAGCGGAAACCTAATTGTACGTATACGGAGTCTGGTTAGGAATAAAACGTATTAAAAGTCATTTAACAACATTACCCAACAAGCAAAGTTCTCCTAAGACCATCGATTTATAAGACTAAACTTCTTATAGGAATCTTATTAACGTTTTGATTTTTACCACTGCTCTTACAACAGCATCTTAAAAGTCGATTTGAGCTACAAGAACTTTCAGTCCTATAACTTAGTCTCATGAACCTTTACAGGATAACTTTATAAGACTCTCACTAGAGCATGGCCTTATAAACGCATGTTACAAGACTTTTTAGCAATGTTGTCCTATAAACGTAAATAATAAAACCATTCAATTCTATTAAGGTCTTAAATCATTCCTTTATAGGATACGTAAACTTATAAATGCTATAAAAAATGCCTCAATAGGTGAAGCATTTATAGGATCCTATAGAAGCATGTAATAAAAATGATTACTCCTATTAACGTCTAACTACTTCCCTGTATAAGACGTGAAATCCTATAAATGTCATAGAGGTAGTTGCTATAGGTCAAGGATTGTATAGGATTGGTTTGTCTTGGTCATTACTTCTAAGAGAATACAAGCACCAAACTTGCACGTTATCAGATTGCTATAAGTACATTTATATCTATACGTATCTTATACTTGCTATTAAAAGAGCGACTAGCGATTCAACGCCATTTTGTATTGATTCCTTAATGCTTCGTCGTTGTCAAAAAAGAAATGGACATAAATAAATGGAAACGGTTTAAGCATAGCGGTGGTTATCGAAGAAGGGTAAAAAAACGTGTGTGGAAATTGAACTTACATCGGGATCGGATCTTGGTTGGTGTCATGTTTGGACAAAAGTGAGACTGGTGAAAATTGTGATGGTTCCGTACAACCTTAAATCGGAATAGCAGTGGACGATTATAAAGACGATTCTGAAAATTCTTACAATATCGATGGTAATTAAAGTAGTATCGAAAGCGATGAAAATAAATTTGATGATGACAAAGGTACAGATTTAGAAAAAATATATATATTATGGAGGATTTGAAACAGTGGGCTATTAAAAATAATATATCACATTCGACCTGAAGTGAACTAGCTGTGCTTTACCGAAGGACGCTGCTGAATACAAACCTTAAAGAAATACATATTACTCATGTTGGCAATGGTCAATACTGGCATAACGGTTTTATAGAACATTTAAAAAAAAACGCGATGACTCTTTATTGAACACAACATAATTAACAAAAACAGAAAACAGGTACCTACATCACAGAATAAGTAATAGTACAAGTGCCTACATGGAGAAAGTTTACGGGTAAAATCGCTTCAGAGCAATATTTTCAAGGCAACCTTTACAACGCAAATGAGAAAGTAAATAGATAGTGCAGGTGGTGCAATTGGCAACATATGGGAGCACTAATAAAAGTATATGAATTAACCACACTGAGTCTATACACTTAAATAAATAAATTTACGTAAATGTGCGTTTTTTTTTCTTTCTAAAAATATTACCTCTAATGAAAAAATATCGTGCATGGTAATTTTCAAAACGGTTTTCTATTAATCTAAAAGAACCCTATAAAATTAAATATGGAGACGAATTGATGACCTATAATTGTCTTGAACAGGATCAAATGGTTTTTTAAAGGTTCTGATTAAGCAACATTAGTCTGCGCAGTCCGATTACTATCATGGCCGCTTTTTGTTAATACATCAAATAAATAAATAATAGACAAACTATTTTAAAGATTCATTGTGAAACGCGGGGCATAAAAATATGTTTCTTGTCGTTAGTTACTTTATCAATAAAGTTAATTTCCCAACTTGATTTGGATGCTTTTATATAACAGTAAAATGACAAAACTGCAACACTTAGATAATTATAAAATTATATTTTATGGGTGGCGTACTTACATTTATTTTTTTATCTTTTTTACACTACTCGTATGCACGGCGTCGTTCAACTATCCAATGAAAATAAAACAATGCTCTGAATAGCATCATGCTGATCACTGTAGGATCAATTACTCCAGTCTCGGCACGTGCCAGATCATTAAAGGAGTAATCGCTCTTGTTCAGGAGGTTTACCGGATCCTTATAGGAACATTTATTCTTATAAATGCATACAACCAGAACTATATAAAATTGAATGGCATGCTTCCGGACCGTAATAAAGCGTCTATAGGACGTAATAGCCATATAAAGTGCGCCCAAATGCGGTTTTATAAACGTTCTTGAGTATTCTATAGGACTAAAAAATTGATACTCCCTGGATAATTATATGACCATATTTTGCTACTTGGGTATTCTTCAGTTGTAAGTTTAATTCGTCTAATAACCCTCAGGGGTTCGTGTTCTTGTGACATTCCGTTCCATTTGGAAGACCGAATTCGGGTTATTCTCCTGAATATCTCATCAGGCTTCAATCAGCGACAAATTGGACTTCTTCCTATTGACGCATAACTCATTTAAAGTGGATACTATCGGGAAATCAACTTCTAAAGCGCGACTCGGATTATTAGCAGCGAGAAGATGAGATCCTTCAGAATTGTCACACGCATTGAAAAGTAATTTATTTATTTATTTATTTAATAAGCCGTAGGAAAAAAAAGCACATTGCTTTTGAAAAGTTATCGTATTTTCAACGTTATGATAGCTCTTATTTACTCGATATTAATGGCAGCCGGGTTAAAAGCAATACGATGACAATTTCAAAAGCAATATGGTTTTATTCCGAGTAGAATAGACTTATAGTGGTTAATAAAACGTACATTTAAACATTTAAAGAACACCACAAGGACAATATTATAAGCTCTCACATACTTAGAAGGTAATGTGTAAGAAAAATAACTATTAGCGAAATAGCGATTCAAGGGTTTGTTTTGGTTTAAATGTTGATTGTGAAATGAATGGAAAGGTTCGTATTGATGAATCAGATTAAGGCTTTTCTTATACGATTCAATTTCGTAAAATAGGTCTGGAAAAATATCGAACGTGAGAGAATCACAAATTTATACAACGTTACAGCATTAACAGCTTAACGCCAAAGCATCAGCCACGGAAAAAAACACATGAAATAACAACACAATAAATGATTTAAAAACAAAACATTTGAGTCGTTTTCAAAAATATTTTACATAATTAAAGGCTTAATGAAAACCAAATCACGATCCCATCCTTTGTGTAACGAAAGTTAGTCATACAAACTATATGGGTAACTTTCGTTATACAAAGGAATTAATTAAGTTTTGTTTTAATTAAAGCCCTTAAATATGTAAAAAAAAAAAATGAAAACGACTCATTTATGTTGCCTTATGCAATTATGGTTTTAAAACTACTTCTTACTACGACGACTTCCTTGAACCTTATTTGTTTTTTATGATATACCTATGCTCTTTTCACTTCTTATTTAAAACTGTTTGCTATCCTTCTCCGTGCGTATACAAACGCGGTAAGAAGAATAACAAGTGCTCCCGCAGTCTAAGCTACAAAATAGATAATCTTGTGACGTCTTCCAGAAATTTCCACGAGCACCGCCTAATGCCCTACTTAGAGCTTATTAGGTTCTACCAAATAACTTGAACTCGGCACGGTTCGTTTAGGGTAATGGTATCTCTTCTCTTAAGGAAGCATTTCAACCACTCAGTTGTGTGCCTACACGATTATTCGTTTAAGCCTTGCCTTTTACTTTTAGGAAAAAGCCTTATATAAGTGATCTTGTTGATTTTTTATTATCCCCAGATGCAAACAAAAGGGGTGCTATAAGTGATAAGGTTAACATGTGTATTTCTGTACCTGTCCATTGCATCGTAGCTCTCAAACGGATAAACCGATTAGGACACGGTTGTTTTTGGCAGAAATGTTTTTTAATTTTACTAGGTTGGTTCTTAGCTAAGTTCGATGAAAATCAGATGGGCCATTTAAGAGCTATTAGCTCTAAAAGTAGCGGATACAATTATGTCAGAGATTTTTATCTTTTCAATAGTGGTTGATTTAAAACCCCAGACGCGAACAGAGGGGTTATAGGTTCTGTATAGCTGTCTGTGGCATTGTAACTCCCAAACAACGCCAAACGACGCGTTGGCCTAGTTGGTAGTGACCCCTGCCTACGAAGCTAGCGGTCCCGAGCTGGATTCCCGGTATGGGCAGATCTTTGTGTGATGAGCGCGAGTATTTGGGTCCATATTGGCTCATATAAAATTGGTCTTTAGATGTTTTATACAAATAACGATTTGTGTCTATACTCATAATTTCTTCGAAAAATTTTGTTCATACTTTATTTCTTCGAAAAATTTTGCTCATACTTATCGCAACTCATAATGTTTTTTTTTAAGAAACTGTTACTTTCTGAGAATTGTTATAAATCTAACCTAACCTAACCTAATTTTATCTACACGTAAGATATTTAAGAAATTCTGAAAAGTGTACTGTTCTATGAATATTGGCGTTATAAGTTCAGATGAGTATAAGTTCCGATCATTAGTATAAACATTTTTTATGAAGAGTATGCGGAGTGATCATTATGATGTAAAATGTTATGAGAAAAATTTTCGAAGTTCCAATAATCGGAGTTGCAATTTTATATGAACTTTGGCGCACCCCGAGTATTTGCTTTTGAGTCTTGGTCTCTATATATAATGTGTTTATACGTTGTCTGGTATCCATAGGTACAAGCCTAGAGCTTAGTTTGGGACAAGGTCAATTTGTGTGAGACTGTCCCCAGATATTTGTTTGTTGTTTAAATATTTGTTTAAATAAATGAACCGAGTCGGACGCGGTTTTTTTAATAGTAAGCTAGTTTTACTATGGTGGTTCTTAGCTAGGTTCGATCAAAGCCTGTAGTATTCAATTTGGTAAAACCTGCCTTTGAGGTGTTACGGCATTGTTATTAACTCGGCCGCTATTACTGTCAAGTACATAAGAGCTATCAAAACTGTGCCCATACGGCTACACGTCAAAAACAATATGGTTTTATCGTGTAGAATATAACCTAGTTGTGCTGTTTAAGAGTCATTAGCTCTGAAAGTAGCAGTTGCAATTATATCGAAGGTTTTTATTTATTTATTACTTATTCGGAACAAAATGAAACCATTCTTAGGGCCTGTTTCACAATCGACAAGCAAATGTATGTGCCAGTTAAAGTTAGCTCTCTCCTTGTTTATGTTCAAGTGTACGAATAGGAATGTGTCAGATATGCTTTACTTAACGATTGTGAAACAGGCCCTTATTTATATTTATTATACGAATAATGTTAGTAATAAACTCTCATGCTCCATCGTCGTCTTGCTCGTCAACAACTCTAAATCACATATGAATATGGAATCATATGCACGAACGACGTGTCTTCAATTGTATGTTATGGTTATATCTGTTCGATGGCACACGAAACACGATCACTTGTTTCCTCTTCGTCCGAGAAATGTATTTTATTTTATCTACATCCATATCATAATTTCAATATAATATGTTCAGAAGCGATAAGCAAATGCCCTACATTATGTTACCTGTATCTGTGGTTGTACTGTAATGTTAACATTAAAGTATTACATGTCAATAAAGTATCGGTTATCGCTGTAGTTGAATCTTAATGTTCACTTTACAGTATAAGTGACCTGCACTTTAATGTGAACATTAAGATGCAGGTACATTAAGATGCAGGGTAACGACGGGTACATTTTTCCCACATATTGTAGAAAACTTATGATATTAATGTAGATAAAGTTATGAATGCGACTGTACGCATAATTAGGCATTAAAACACTCGTGTGATCTTATTATGAAACTCGCCTTACGGCTCGTTTCATAAAACCACACTCGTGTATAATGCCTCTCATTATGCACCAGTCACATAAATAACTATTTGATGTTGACTTTGTTTCTTATTTGGCTCCAGTTCCCAATAAATACTTAGGGCCTGTTTCACAATCGACAAGAAAATTTATGTGCCAGTTAAAGTTAGCTCTCTCCTTGTCTATGCTCGAGTGTAAGAAAAGGAAAGGGCTAAATGTATGTGTCAGATATGCTTTACTTGATGATTGTGAAACAGGCCCTAAGAGTATTAGTTCATTAAGTTAATGTAGAATCAAAGTGACCTAGTTTTGAAAACTTGCAGTAAGTTTATTAAAGTCGGAGCAGCACGTCTTTTCTAAAATAAGTAAATATCTTGGCCTTGTTTTAAATAATGAAATGACTCTACACTACTCTCTGTGAATTTGTAGAGGGTTGCATTGCAGTCTTAGTAGCCATAACAAACTAAAACCTGACTGCATTCGTACGCATTCAAACGTTTCTTTTGAAACTAAACTCTATAAATGTGTGAGAAAAAAGAATAAGATTTTTTTTCGTGTGACATACTCCATGATGAATTTAACTTGATGTCACATGACATGCGAAACACTAAGACGAGGCCGTCAAAATGTCATGAATGAATAGACAAGGAGCTACGAGGAAACAGGTTAACATACAAACATACTAACATTCAAACTTGGACCGCTAAAATCATAAGTTCATAGCCCTTCTTTTTTGCCGTGGACCGTGGAGCTTAATAATTAATTCAATTTTTTCTTACAAATCTTTGTTCACGCTTAATCCAGTGATCCTTGTTTTTTCTCTAGTTATTTATGTTTTTTGTATCAAACAGCGCAAAAGTATCGTTCCGCCTTTATTGAGGCTCACAAACACATTACTAAATCTCCGGAATTGGCTCAGTCGGATCCATAATAGCCGGGATCGCGACAAGTTGTTTTTGTTCGCTAGTACTAAAAAAATGCTTACTATATTGCAAACGTCAAATACATTCTTACATAGCATCAGCGTATACTGAGATTACTTTTTATTATGTTGTTATCATGGAAAAGTTCAGTTATGATAGTCTAGGTTAGATATGTGAAGGAGAAACGACAATTAGATTTCAAACATTCGAATATAATATAATCGTCTGTGCCTGTAACGCAAAAACCAACCCTCTTATTCTTAAACGTGCAATAGCTGAAGTGTGCTTAAAATATGATTGGTCCTTATCTGTCATTGTGACATCTGATTTTGGCAGAAAGCGATTTGCGCTATGATCCTATCAAATAAGACTTCATTTATTACCGGGAGCCTGTTGTTTTCCATATATATTTTGGTCATAATGTAACTGTTGACATAATTATTGATAGTCATGATTTTTATATCGCTGGAAGCGTTAACTTTTAAACTTTTCCTAAATATGTAACGCGTAGAGAAGGCTAGGTAAGGTTAAGTTCCATTTATAAAAATCCTGAAAAACAAACAGTTTCTTAAAACAATACGTTATGGTTATGACTTAAGATAATTATGATCTAAAACACATTAACACAAAAAAAAAATGGCAGACGATATAGACCCTTTATTAGCACTTCAGTCAGTTTTTGTAGTATTATGTATGACAAAGATAAAGTAACAAAATGTTCACTAATAAAAATTTACCTTTATTAAGACACTGCTACTAAATTTAAACGTACAATTCACAGACGTCACTTTTATCTCGTGCTAACGTAAAATTTATAGCGCATTCCCACTACCATCACGCATAATATTAGCAACATGGCCAAATTTACAACCGGATTGCAAAGGGAAGGTTAAAACCCACTACGTGAGCAAAAGTCCGACGAAATTTCTGTAAATTTATTCGCAACGCCAGAGTTGCATCCGTTTGTGGAAAATTGTGCTCATGAGTGACAATTACGGAATTATAAACTGATGGAATTAGTGAAATAGGCGAATCGGAAGCGTAATTTTGCAATTTTGATTTAAATTCGGATACGTAGATATTGTACATTGCCGTAACAATATTGCTTTAGAGCAATTTTTGTATTTATTGCTGTATTGTCCTCTTACTTGTCAAGAAATTCGAGTGTTTATATACCGTAAGTATTTCTAATGAATACTTCATAAGTATAACTTTTACTTACTTGCTCACATTGAAATGAAGCTAGAGACAAAACGAAGCACTTTGAAAAGCGATCATAAACAGGTTTAGGACAACTTTAGGTAATTAATTCATTCATTCATTCATTCATTGTTATAACAAACTCTTGTAACATCATTGTATACTATCTACTCTACAATAATTGTTTCCATACATACATACATACATACATACATACATTAAATCACACCTGTTTCCCAGAGGGGTAGGCAGAGACCACTTCTTTCCACCTGCTACGATCTTGACAAATCTCTTTCGCTTCTTCCACGTTCATACATCGAGTCATACACGCACGTCGGTTTCGGGTCGACCTTGTCCCAGCTGTGTGTAGCTCTGAATGAACATACAAACATACAAAACATCAATACAACCCTTAAAAACATCTAAAACTATGGGACAAATACTGGCGCTCATCACACATATTTGCCCGTACCAGGAATCGAACCCGGGAAATTTTGCTTCGTAGGCCCCTGCCTACAAGTCGCGTCTAGCCCCAGTGACCCTTCACTATTAACTAGGCTAGACGCGTCGTCAATATAAATCTTAGTGTTAAAATATGTGACATTTAATACCAATTTCACCATACGATGTTAAACGCTAATCAATGTTAATAGACTATTAGATCATACATTTCAACAGCTGTTCACTGTCACTCTAACTTTCTGTAAAGTTGTTGGTGAAATTCGACATTTACTTGACAAAAATTTGATTAAAAATAATAAACCCGCTGTTAGAAAATTGGCAACTTTGCAACGTTTCTTTACCATATCGCTACTCACGCTCACTTCAAGATGCATAATACCAAGTTAGCGATTTTCGAAAATTGACAATATGTTTAGGATTGGATGTAACAGAAAACAGAAACGTCTAGTACATCTCCCCTAGGCCTACTGCTTAGTTCCACGCTGAAACTTCCACCTGTCACCGCGTCCAACTCGTTTTTCCACGCTATAAGTTAACCACTTGCAAATGCGCGTACAAAACATAAATACCTGCACATAAAACATTCCTTTACAACATTATTATCCCCTTAAACTCAAAGCTATCCCGAGAATTAATAGGCCCGCCCTTTTTACCCTGCGAGTTTAGAATTTCACAAATGTTTGAAGTAAGCACGGGGTGGGATCGGTGACAAAGTGATGCTACGATTTGTTGCGCACAGATTTTTTAAAGGAAAACGAAAATGAATTGTATTTTATTCGTGTGAAAATCTTTTTTTTTGTAATGGGCAAGATAAATTTTAATAATGCCAGCATTCAATTCTAGCGCGGAGAACGTTGACGTTTTCCGTTTTGAAATAAACATTTTTGATCTACAATTACGTTTCGATTGATGGGTAGATCAAATGAAAGAAAACACTATTTGTAATGGGAGCTCGGTGTTTGATTCTAGATCAAATTTTTTTTCGTATTAGATTATTAGTCAAAATATTTGGATGCCGCATGCGTCAAAATGAGAATATGTTTAGACTTAAAAAGCTATGCCATTGCTGTACTATATGTAATCGTTCAATACAGGTTTAACTAAAACCTGCTGACCCCATTTAATCATAACACTAGATGCGAACATAAAACCAATGTTTTATCTCCTAATTACCTCATAGACAAGCGATCGATATAACTAAGTTCGTCACTCATTTAGATCCCTGTTTAGATTAGGCCCTGCTATATCTGCAATGCACAAAAACACAACAAGGCTTCAACACAAGCATTTTTATTGATGTGATCCCGGCTTAGCGGTGACAAAATTTAGTGTTTCATCGTAACCCTAAAATACGTTATGGCTGGCGTTTAACTTTGATATATTATGACAAAACGTTGCGCTAAAACATTTTGCCTGTAAAAATATTTACTCATTATGTAAAGTTGGTAAAAGGGTGATTTTTTTACGTAATTCGATCGTTTAAAGACTCGCGCTGTTTCGGTTTACGACTCAACTTTTTTTACGTGAATAGATTAAGTAAATTAGGTAAATAAATCAATATTGGACAAGATTTACGAGTTTCAAGAAGTGAAAGAAATGTACTTTTGCTTGTACCGACGATATAAGAGATCGCTAGCCTAGAACTTAAAACTATTAATATTAAACTAATTTTATCGAAAAAATGTAAGTACCCAATAGTCGTCTTTTAAATAAAATGCTTCAGAAGAACAAACAAAAAAATAAACTAGTATTTTCAATAATGATTGAATTAGGTAGCGTGATATTAGTAATTTCTTGGATAATGTAACGTTTGATGAAGAAAAACTCCCCTGCGTCAGTGATGATGTGCCACTCGAACCAACTGACAGCACGTATTATTTTTTTGTCGTCCATTCGTTTGCACAATAATCGTGACACGCGTGGGCTCACAAAATGTGTCACATTTATTCACGTCAACGAGCATCACTATCTTCATTTCCCGCAAAGTATTATGTTTTTTGTAATGCTACTAAAAACATTGCGGGAGGTTGAAGCGTAGCAAATAATGCTAGAATTTATTTATAAACTAGGTACAGTCACCAGCAATAATATATTATACAAAATTGGGTGCAAAAATATGTGACACGCTCTTATACCCCTAGTAATAAACACGTCAGATATTTTTGCGCCCAATATTGGATAATATATTATTGCTGGTGACTGTACATATACGACCATGCTATAATTCTGTCGCGGTGCATTTGTATAAAAATGTTGAGATATGGTTCCCAAGATACAGCGGCGTCGAAGGAAAGGCAAAGTTTTATTATTTTTGTCACTTCCATTCGTTTGATCTTTAAAATGTTTTTATCTGCAAACATGAAGCTTTCTATATAAATATTAAGAAAAATAATATTCATAGCAGTACTAGCAGCTTCATCTTTGTTAACGTTTTTTTATTGCGAACTCACTATAGGACAATTTACGATTTAAAAAAATATCTACTAGACACTGTTCCTTTATACGAGACGTACGAAGTTTAAATTGTGAAAAATCCTTCTTTACAGCGCGCGGGTGCCTTTTGGGAGTGCCTTAACTCTGAACAGTAAACAGCGCGTCCAAAGGCATTATTTATTAAAGTATGCCTTGTCTCCGTTCAGTTTCTTGTGAAATTCCGTTTGTTGCCTTCCGTCAGTTTTGTTGACTCCCTTCGATATTAAAAAACAGTTGCATTTTTGTTGTTACATGTCGCTTAAATGAGCATCTGTATTTAAAAATTATTCGTATTTAATGTTTCCTCTTCAATCAACGACCTTCTTAGTATAAGTTGCGGCTTTCTACATATCACTGTTTGCGGTTGCCTAAACTAGAAGCATGTTTATTAAGTACAACTCGTATCACCTAATGAATAAACATTTTCTGTATTACTCATTATACGTTCAAACCTACAATTATTACTTTATTGTTTTCTGTGTTAGTGACGTGCAAATTTGCTTCATCGTCATGGTTACACATCATTAAGAAGCACCACCAAGTCTAGATAATAAGCTTCGTTTCCTTTGATGCCCGATAGCTTTCCACAAATTTACCATACATTGTTTACCTTTCTTTAATTGATGTTGATTTATTTCCATTCCCGTTTTACTTTTTTCTTCAATTACGCAACCGTTATGAATTTTAACGACTTGAAAGTTGACGTTGGAATTTTCCCTCATCACCTAAAGGAGTTAATTAACGAAGTTTACAAATTATATAATCGTGTGATGTTGTTCCAAGGTTTAGTTAGCTCATGCCTTCCCAAATATATCGTTATAATAATTATAATTTTGTTTTACTCCGTTGTTTTTTCTGTTTTCTTTAAAATAAATAAATAAATAAAATAAAAGTAACTTATTTTATTAAAAACAATTCTCCATTTCCAAATCGCATACCTTCATCTACTGCATAATTTGGCTTCACTAGCACGCTCGACGAATAAAAGGGAAGTATTTCTAAAACAAACTGAACATAAAAGAACAAAGTCGCCCCAGAGGAGATAAGTACCCCTGGAACCGCATTGTCTCCCATCCCGCGTTATTTATCACTAGTGGTTAGGATGCGAATGTTCGGAAAGTGCCCTTTGTATCGTTGGACAGATAAACTGTGTACCTTTAAAAGAATATATTAGAACATGTGTCTAAACGTGACAGGGATATAAAGTTTTGGAGGAGAGAAAATATTGTAAAAATGTTGATGAAGATGGAAGAGTTGCGTTTAATAGAAGACGCGAGTGTAATTACTACGCTTTGAAGTTAGTTAATAGTACTTTTGAGGCCGGATAATATTATGATGAAACCTGCTGAGGTAAATTATTAAAACTAAGTATAGTTGTGTTCGAGTATTCGGCCATAATATACCAAGTTTTTTTGTGTACGTTAATGTACAATTTGTGTTATGATATCAATGCTGCTGTTTGTATATGTTATTTCGTCAATTACCTCTCGAACTCAGTTATATGTCTTGACAATGTTTCTGGAAATGTGACATGGATATTTTTAATTTCATTTGCCAAACATACTCGACTAAAACCCTACTTTTTGGCTTAGAAGCAACAAGCATAAAAACAGCACTTACGTGGAATTTGGCAAGAAGCTAATGGGTAACTACTCTATTACGCTGTGGTAATAAAGCCAGGGTTATGTGAATGTTTATATCAACCTTGAACTAAACTAAAGAGCTGTAAAAACTAGCAGCCGTAATTCTATCTCCTTATTACCCTATGAAAAACAAAAATTTGATTTCGCCATTGTTCTATTATGTAAATACAACAACAATTTTTCCAATTTATAATACCTTCGTAAATTAAATCATGTTACGGATGTTACATGTAAATTGACATTATAAATGATTATCCTATAATATAGAAACCCCTTAGCAAGTCCCAAAAGGTTAATTGAAGCCACTGTAATGTTAAGCAGAGCAACCACAAGCGTTGGGCGCTCAAAAGATTTTTTTGCAACATCACTTTAAACAAAATTCTCGCAAAGACAAAAGCTTTTTGTTACCCATTTTAAAATTGTAGAAATACTCTCGGGAACTCTAAAATGCTTTACATTTTTGAGATCAAATGTCTGAGATATTGTAGAGTGGATTTCGAAAAACGTCCTACGATATCGGTATAACTCTATAAGTAATCTGAAATTGATCTCGTCGAATCGTTAGACCGTCACCGTTCTTGAAATTTATGTTTTGCTTTGAAGTTCCGATTAATTTCTCGACATTTTCTTAGTTTGTATTTTAATTGTTACTCCTAGAAATGTCTGATGGTGTATTTACGCCTGAAAGTAAAGTAGTATTGCTTCAAGGAACATCATTCAACGGTTAGTTATTAATTGCTCTCCTTTTACTAATAAGTATGTATTCAAGAAATGTTAAATCTGGAAACAGTTGAACCTTTGTTACAGAAACTTACTCAGCATCGTCAAAGGAACTTATTCAAAGTAGGCAAAATTACCAAGAAAGTTGATTCACTATTGTTCTACTGCATTTCTGAATAAAATTAGTTGCACAAAACAAATCTCGCTGTACTCGGAACTGTCTAGAGGCCAGCATTATCATTTCAACATTTGACGTTGAAGCTTTAACTTTATGAAAAGTATTTAAAATTTGCTTCTGTTTTGGATTGTTATGCTCAGTACCTATAATTTTCCGTAAACCAACAGACAACAATTTTTCATGTACACTATCCAATATAATGATACCAAATATGTTGAATATTCAGTGTTCATTCACCTGAAAAGTTAAGTGAATGCAAAAGGACGCTCGTGTTGGCTCTAATATTCCATTTGGAGTTGTCTCGTCTGGATTCAAAATGGCGTGTTGAATGACGGACGCGTCTGTCACACATTGCGATTCATATTTTCGTGAATCAGTTTCATATCCGTGCTCAATAGCTTTTTTGTACAGTTTTTACACGTATCTAGAATACGAAGTATCCAATTGTACAATGTGATCACTAATCAGCGAAAATACCTGTATATACACTTATACAGATTTGCATAACTATACGATCGTATTTTGTCGGATATGTTTGTATTTATCTTGCTTTCTCTCAATAAGCTTGTCTATGTCTATGATTTCTGTCTATGAGTTCTGCCTGAAGTTTAAAATAAGAGCATTAAGTACGAGTACTTCTTAATTTTAGTGCAGTTAAACTTAAAAGTCCATCATGTTGTAGTTGTTTGACACCTCAGCATTTTTCTGAGGTAGTGTCCGTTTCACTGCCGCGAGGACACTTATTCCATGCTATGTGTTGCCGTCATTGTTTTTTTAATTTTGTATGTGTGTCTTTAGTAAGTGAATAAATGTCTTTCTTTATGCCTTTCTCCTTACTTATGTATAACTGATAGTGAATGACTAGAATACTTAAGGCTTGTTATACGTATTCCCTGTAGCTATCACTTTGCTAAATTTAGATCGAATACGTTTTCCAGCGCCGCCAATTAGGTATTTTAAAACCCTCAGCAACCAGTATCCTTGATGTCCGGGTTTACCATTCAAAAACAACCCAACTTGACCGTCGTCACACCAAACCGTCTGACGGAATAGAAAGGCCGCCACGCACGATTTCATTTCACATCGGGAATTCTAACGTGTTAAATTGGTTTTATTTGTTTTCACTGTCTTGGATACCTATAAGTTTGAAATTTATGCATTCGTTAGGCTTTGCAACTTGATAATCCGTCCTTCCACTTTGATAAATACTTGTTTAAACTTTCAGTTGGTTTAATTGAATTATTAGTATCATTACACTTATTTTGTGGGGTTTGTTTGCGATTGATTCCAATTGAAGCATAAATAAACCAGAGGGTAAACCGCAGCCACTAATTATGAAGTCAGACATCAATTCGAAAACTGTTTAGATCGAGACTAAAGCTACGCGTCATCGACAATCGTTGGTATATACGTATGTACGAGTATTATGTCCCACTGATGCATAATAACAAGGTATTCTTAACTACGGTAGAGATAGAGATTGCGAGTGCGTCGTCAACATACACACACACATAACACATATCTTAATTATTTAGCATTTCTTTATACGCCTCGCTTGCCAGTATAGCATATGTATATACTATATATGATATGTCACAGAAATCATCATGTATCGAAAAGCTTATTCACAATTCAGTTTAATCCTTCAGCCGTCAAAATTGAAACATCAATGTAATACGATTGTATTAATCCAAGCGTAAAATATCAAACGATATTAAAAAATTGTCTGCCGCAGTTTTTGTTCTATCCTTGTACGATTACGTTTGTATCTGTCAAGTGGTTGTCCTTGCAGTCCTTGACAGCAGACCTTTAGTCTACTTCACTGATTCTACTACAAACAGCGTTAACTTTCTTTCTGAATCTACTTTCATCACCACCACTTTTCACTAGTCTAATACTTTTAAACGACCAATTCTTGTATATACCTAATATATAAACTTACCAAAAAAAATCCTTCCCCCATCATCATCATCCAGGTACTATCAATTAATACGCCTTGTTCCCAAAATTGACATTGGTAGTAACTGTCGCTAAGCGATAGCTAATAGCTTAGCACTAAAATATTTATTTTCGGTTGTAATGCAAAAATTTCACCATCCTCATCGTAATATTAAAATTTAACTGTCCTCATAGTATTCACTAGTTGGTGAGAAACTTTAATTGGCTTTTCCTTAATCTAAACGACCTCTATGATGTTACGTAAGGTGTTCAAATCATAAATTCCAGGAGGCTAGCAATTTCAGCCAATTAAGGAAGTCCAATCGGCTTACATAAACGTTCTTTGGGGAAAACGTTCTCAAAAATCAACATTGGCTGTCCCAACACTCCGGAACCGATCCTGGCTTAACCGGGATATTGCATTCCTGAGAGGAATTACGTGCTGCCATTGTTTCGACAAGTCGTTTCGAGTATTTTGTACTCTACCGGGCTAGTGCTTTGCCAGCTTTGAAGTTAAATTACTTTAGTTCAACTTCTCGTGTTGCGCTTGTATGTTAATCATTTCAATTGTTGTTTATGATTGCCGGGAATAGGCTTTTCCTAAGGGATGTCAGAACCGAGGTTCTGGGTAAAGTTTCAGCAGGTGATGTAGTGTTCGAATCTACATCTGTTAAGTGTTATCAAAGAATTATTATTATGTAGATATTTATTAATTTTTCTGTACATTATTATTATTATAACTTCTTACAATAATAATATAGTTCGTAGGTGTTTTCATTTTAATAAGTTATACGTGTACAAGCCTAGAGCTTAGTTTAGGGCTGGTCAATTTGTATGAGTTTTTTTTTTACTGCACATTGAATTCTATTTAGTTTTAATGCGCACGAGCTACAGCATTGTAAAAACTAGCAATATTTTTACAGATTTCTCGAGGTTAGATTCCCAGTTGTGTATAAAAGGAAAAAACATAGTTTTTACTTGTTTTTGAGATTGATTTTCTTATCTTTAAAATTATTTGTACTTCCTCTTTCTGACATACATAGCTTTGCAATTACCATCCTTTGCCAAAAACAGGACAGGTCCTATTTTATGTTAAGAATATGTAGTCGTCAATGGAAGTATTTTATTCAACAGTCACGTTCAAGCTCCGCAAGTCGACTCCCTATTCACTGAAAAAACTATTCCAAGAACCTCCCACGAAATTATTCCAGCATTGTCTTATCCCTTTTGAAATATATTTTCTCGTAATACTATTTGCCAATACAGACATGTACAGAATCATTCGCTGGGCTGAATCGCTTTGAGGCAAGCGGTTAATTTAATTTCAGCACATAGCATGTTTGATACGGTTGGATTTCCTTTGACGGTTCATTACGTTACGGTCTATCATATCGAGCTGGGTATAGCTAGCCCTTTATCCGACGTTAGAGGTTTGAAGCCAAATTAGGAGATCACATAGCACGTTATATTAATACTCATTTATTTATAATATCAAACCACTATTGGCGTTCTGGGGTCCTAGAGAAAAATGGTAAGGTTTATAAGGTATATAAGGTTTATTAAATATATGTATGATAGGTGTCTGTCTACAATTTATACGTTTCTTTTATAAAAGCTTAGCTTAGTCTACGTATTCCGTTGATTTACTGGGAGCCAGAATGATATTAAATCCGAGAGACCTTGTGCTGGGTTTACCCGAATCGCTACTACCATCTCATCTAGTACTGCCGCCAAATAACAGTGTTTCCATTATTGCACAAGGGTAAGACCACCGACGAAATGATTAGCATAAATGCATCCCTTCGTAGTCCTCACGTTCGGCAATGCATTTGCAAGCTCTTTTGCAATCTAGACATTGTAAATATCCATGAGGTACAGAATTTACTTATCTGTACTAAACATTATGGATGTGTGCTCATTAGCTTTCTCCATGACATCGAAATAACTTTGGACCATTCGTGTTTTCGTTTCTAGTACGCATTTTCTACAGCCACTTTAGACATAACTAGCGACCCGACTTCGCTTCGCTCCAGTTAAAACAACATGAAAATAGGCTATATTAGTCAGGGATAATGCATGTAAGTTCCTTTAGTATATTTTTTTTTGTAAACATTAGTTCCAGTTACTTATTATCTCCACAACACAAGCAATGAAATAAACAAGCACACAATTTTACCTCTTTATAATATTAGTAAGTATAGACTGAACAAATGCCATTTTCATTGAAAATTCTTGCACCAAATTTTCCACAATCTTAATCGGAGACGGTGCGGCGCGGAAAAGAAAAGGCGAAAGGTTCTATCAAGCTGACTTACATAATAGCTCCTGGGGTGCTGGCACTGCTTGCCCGCGACCTATTTGTCGTGCAGTAAGTCTTTATCTAACTAGTCCATTACGAAAGAGACGCACTGCGAGACAATCCAGGTTATGCCTACAGATAAAACTAACCAATAGCATCTCGTGATGATTTAAACGCTTCTTTCCCATGTCACATCTTAACGCAACTTGGTTGTAATAGAGCACTTTACCTTCGAAACTTTGAAGAAAACAAAACATTCGATACCTTTTATATGTAAAAAGTAATTTAACCTGATCATATATTTCTACATGCTTGCACACATATGCAGGGTCAAAGCTTCGTGATTTAGCTCTTGTGACTCACATAATAAGAGCAGGAGTATAATTTTTGTTTTGTTTATTTATTGATTATATTTTAATTTATATTTTTGTCGAGAGAAAATACTATTAATGAAAATCTACGCAGTTTAGTTCTCTTTTTTCCTATCGTCACTGAGAAGCCTTTACCAAAACAATTGCTTTGCAACATAGCTTCTCAGGCATTAACATATCTTAATGAGTTTAACTGTTATCTTTTCACACATAAATTTAAGCAGCTTTTTTGCTCAATGGAGCTAGCGTAAAAAAAAGGAGCAGCGAAGATCTATTGAGATAGATTTGTATCTGAGAACTAGGAAACAAAACACAAAATTTTTTGACCAATAAGGATCAGTGTTCTTTGATTTTTAACCGATTTCCAAAAACGAGGAGGTTCTATTTTCCACTATGTATTTTTGTATTTATTATTTATGTTCACCGATTTCTCTGTGAATTATAAACCGATTTTAAAAAATCTTCTTTGGTTTGATGGACCACCTTGGAAGTATACTCTATACTTCCAAGGTGGTCCCATTGTCACCAAATTAGAATCTGATGATAATCCGTGAAGAATTGAGGGAACTCAAATATTATAGGCATACATAAGTATAGCGATTTAAGTATTTTTAGTAACAAGTCCAGCATTTGCTTGCATTCAGAAAGTATCATTTGGTTAAGAGGAAATGATGATGAAGACCACAGATGGCCACCGGAACTCCTCAACGGTAGCTATTTCAAGGGTGGCGATAAGATATCTCGATTTTGATAGTTGAGCGACTATAACGAAGAACTTTTAATTGTTTAAATATAATTGTGACTTTCCAGCGGCGTTGCTTGCGGCGAGTTTGAAGTGTCTAAGGTTTCATATCAAGTAAGAAGTGGGGCTACATAACAGCCAATTATGATCACTAAAACGTATAAAATAAAATAAAGGTTTTAAAAACCAAAAAAACGCAAAAAAAATTACTTCTTGTAAAATGGTAGGTTAGGTCAGTCCAACTGAAGTCGGCGACTCACAATATTTCTAACCAAAAGCCAATTTTACAAGAAGTTATTTTTTGCGTTCTTGTAGGCGATTTTATGTTTTTTTAAATATTTATTTTTAATATCTCTTACAGTAAATTTGAAAACGTCATCCTTTATTCTAAACTAGCAAGAATAGAGTTTGACGTCTATAATTTTACGTTTACAGATATTTAAAATGGCAGAATACCGAATTGGCCTCATTGTTAGTTAATATTAAAACTCTCAGTAAGTATAGAACTTTCATTATATAGGTAACTAGCTTTTGCCCGCGACTTCGTCCGCGTAGATTTTGATTATCGTTATTCCCTCGGGTACCTACTTTAAATTTTTCCGGGATGAAAAGTAGCCTATGTGTTATTCCAGGGTATACCTAAGCTATTTCCATTCCACATTTCATCCAAATCCATCAAGCCATTGCAGCGTGAAAGAGTAACAAACATACATACACACAAATTTTCGCGTTTATAATAAGTACTAGCTTCTGCCCGCGACTTCGTCCGCGTCGATTTTGATTATCGTTATTCCCTCGGGAACTTTTAAATTTTCCGGGATGAAAAGTAGCTTATGTGTTAATCTAGGGTATAAGCTATCTCTATTCCAAATTTCATCCAAATCCGTCCAGCCGTTGCAGCGTGAAGAAGTAACAAACACACACACACACACAAACTTTCGCATTTATAATATTAGTAGGATTACGAGTAAATGTTCTTTACGTATAGTTTACATTTAGTCAAGATTTAACTAACCTTATTCAAAGTGAATGCTTGGCTAAGTGTTACCATTGTTTTAAAGTATTACAATTAATTTCTACAAAATACCAAGAATCAAGTTGATTCCTTTCAACAGATCTGATGTCTTTATCTGAAGGAGCTAGTAAATAGATTCAGAGAAAGCTTTTCTTCGCATAATAATTTTTGCATACAATTTAATGTTGCGCATAATTATCTTTTCGCATAATTTGCTTTTGTTGAAACAAGCACGGGTAGCACAATTTGTATTTTCTCGCTTGTCGCTCAGTGCGTCTCTACTGACTAGATGGAAAGGGAGATCCGAGCGACAAACAAGTCGCGGACAACATGTGCTAGCCGTGCTGGACTTTTAATTTAAAAAAAAGAGTTCGTGCTGCTTCTAAAAAGATTTGTAGGTCAGGTTAGGCTCAAAGGGAATTGGGCCAATAGCATCTGCCGCATGCACCCGGAACGGTGGGCTACCGTAGCCACCATTTTGATGCAGCAAAATGGACGAGACGTAAATAGACGGGGCACGTTAAAAAACGGAGATCCGACTAATTCTTTAAAAAACTGTCCATAATTATGTGAGCATGAGATAAAATGACCGTTTTCTTACATTCACTACCCCGTGACACGTATTACTTTACAAAACACTAGCTCCTTTGAAAACTCTCATACTGATCCAATATGTGTTATGCAGCCTAGTTCACTCAAGCATGTTCTTACATAAAGGTTTTAGAATGAAAAATATCCGGTCATCGGTTCGATCAGATGCCATCCGCCGGACCGTGTTATCGGATTTTAGGTTTCGCTTATATTGTGATTCTTAACGTAGTTAAAAGGTTTCGGATAAGATGACATGTGCTAGCAAAAGCAAATGGATTTTATTCAGGATATACATGGTTTAGCCATTTGAAAGCCCAACTCGATAAAGAGTGCTGAAGTGTAATTAGATATTCTTTAACTTTGAACCTTATGAATACTCAATTCAACATTGTTGTTTGTAGACTTTCAAGTGACAATATAAATAGTAGTTCGTCTTCAAACAAAGGTATATCGCGCAGCTTGCGTGTGTGCATGACTATGTACGCGCCGCTAGCCACCACAAGCAAACTCAATAGCACGGACTAAGCCGGTTTAGCCGTCGTCGCCGCGTTTGGTTGCGTGCGTATTAAGTATCGAGCGACGCGCATCGACGCAACTGTAGCCCCGAGCGGCAATAGCTAACAGAAATTCGTAAATGGCCGTAGGCGAACTACTTTTCCATTTATACTAGGTTTAGCATTGTTGATTCGTGACGATGCGAGTTTATTTCATACACACGTTACAAATGACCTTGGCTTTAAACATTGCAGTGCTTTAAATCTAATAAATGCTTTCGAAGTTGTATACATTCTGGTACTGAAGTTGATACATAGTGTTCAGTAATTATAGTATTACGTGTTGGAGGACCACCTATCTTGATCGTAACGGATTTTTCTCGGTATAGGGGTACGATCAGACGTATAGATACGGACATTGCTTTGATTGGTTTTACACCCAACCCAGTGCAAATACACCAGGCGGCACTAAGATAACGGTAACGTTACTTTAAGACTGCGCCGAGCGTACGCTACACGCACGCAAACCGGCAAAATTTTAGCGGAACGAAAAAAAAAGGTGTAATTTTTAACGTAACAATTGTACTTGATAGAATCAACAATACTTCTTTTCCTTACACAAAACCTGTTCATTGAGAAGTCAGTCATTTTGTGTTAGGAAAATACATTTTGTTGTTTTTATCACGTAAAATTGTTAGGTTAAAAATGACATCTTTTTTTGTCGTTCCGCTAAATATTGTGTAGATTATTGTTATATAATTACCTAAAGAATGTCTATGCAATCGGACGATGCTTTTTTATGGTGCAAGTAAAAACACAATTTAGCTGAGTATTTCTGTGTATTCAATGTATGGGAAAGTCAAACAAATTAATAAAGTTTTAAAACTTGTGTGACATGATACATTTGGGTGTAGTGTTTAAAGTTCACTACTCTCCCCCCCGCTCCCCCAGCAGCTGAACCTGCCTGAACTTTAAACACCACACCCAAATGTATCATGTCACACAAGTTTTAAAACTTTATTAATTTGTTTGTCAAAAAACATACAATGACTCAACTAATTTATGGGATGCGTAACAAACTTTGATAATACTTACCCTTTGAGTAGTCAGCTTAACGGGAAAAGGTGTCCACTTTACACGCACGGTCGACGTTTGCTCGGTGCAGTCTAAGTATTACTTTAAGAGAAGATTTTATTAACTTTAATCGGCAATCGGACCAGTTTATTCCTAAAAAATGTATTTGTAAAATATCTTTTAAACAGGAACACCACTCCAGGAAGTTAAGAGAAAACATGGTGCAAATTCAAACACATTATAGAACAAAGCCACGGATTAACTTGCTTCGTCTAAACCCGATGCTTTTACGAGTAGGTTGCAACAATCCCATTATCATATGAATACGAGTACATTTGGAAGCATTAGCTGAGATGCTGCAGATTATACCACAGCTGGAAATTTATGAAGTCTCTATTATTCACCACTATACCTAATGTGGGAAAATGTGGTAAGTATTGTACTTTTTAAGGAGTAGGTTTCTTTACGACTGAATTTCATGTTCCGTCGGTATTTAACTGACCTAATGCATTAAAATAACAAATTGCCTCATTCCTAAAATACCCGAAACTTTATTATGACTAATACAAAACGTCTGGTTCGCAAAATACCTGAATTCTGATAGGACTGAATAATAGAATTACTTTCATCCTAATAAACATTTGAATTATGGAAGAAGGTTATTAAGGTTATTCGAATTTCAAGTGTTTTGGAATTAAGTAATTTTGCATTTCAGGCGTTTGGATCCGGTATTTTGAGAGAAAAAAAAACAGGTATTTCGGTATTTAGGAATTATAATACAAAGTCGTTTTGAGACCTAGGGCGTGTTTATCAAGCTTGTACCTTGTAATGCAAGTGGAAGTCTCTTTTTTACATATTGTTGGTAATGGAACGAGTCTTCCACTTGTATTACAAGTTACAAGTTGGACGTATTGGTAACAGGGTATTATAAAATTAAGTCGTAATGAAACCTCTTTTTAAGCACGTGTCATTCCAATCCCGGTATACCGGGATCCCGGCATTCCGAGTTCCCGCGCTATTTTCCAGTCCCGCTTGTTGCTGGATTACGAGCGCGGGATCCGCGGGACTTGCGGGACGCAATAGTTTTGCAGAGGACTCATTAGAATTGAAATGTTTAATTCGCAAAAAAAATCAACTAAAAATGTTCACCAAACTAATTAAAGTTTTAATTAGTTTTTTCAACATTCTGTTGAAAATTTTCGTGGTTTTTGTGTATCTATATATTTTTTAATCTCAATAATAATACAATTTGATTTAATTACGTTAATAAAAGTAAAGACAGGTTCTTTATTTCTTTTGTTTCATTTACCTTATATCAATTTCTATGCAGAATCCCGCAAATACCTCCCGCGGATTGAAAATTTTCAGTACCGCAGATACCGAGATTAAAGATAGGCTGTAGGATTGGAAGCTCTACGTGTCATCCTATCATAATAATATCTTGTTTCTGATTGGAGATTTATTATGAAGATGATCTAGTTAGACAGTTTCAGTACCTACTGGTGTAAATGTGTAAAACCTTTTTAACGCTAGCATCGTTATTAAGTAAAGTAAAAAGTGTTTTATCATGTGTATTTTTCATTATAGTTTGTTGAAATAAATATGTAACAAATTGAATATATGAATGTGATTTGTCTTCTGGTTTATGTTGTAAACACTGGGTTTGTCACTTAAAACATTTCAAGAAAAATTGTTTAAGTGATAAACTTGTCCATCCTTCATAAGTCGATCCTAGAGTTTCTTACGCATATTCCCTTAGATATAATAAGTGTTCTATTAGTATATTGCGTTCAACAATAAAGCCAATTAACTCATAATTCACAACAACAGTCCAGTCAGCGTAATAAAGTAACGTAGCCACGTTAGACTGACGTCCGCATTTACGGTAAACCCCGGCCTGTGATGCGGTCAGCTTCAAAGAGAAATAGGAGCATTGCGGCCAACACTTAAATCTAGACTAGCTTAGCCTGTCGAGATACCGGAATATTCGGTGTTAGGGAGCTGTATTATCTTTTGGTGCTTCACATGAGTGCTTTAAAGGGATAGGGAAATGATATATTAAAGATAGGAAGGCGAATGTACGACACAGCATTCTAAACTCCAGTTGTGGTGACTATTCAATAGATAAAGACCCCCGACATATTTACGACCCCTTAAAGCTAATAATTACTAAACGGCCTAACTTATTTTCACCAAACATACTCGTAACTAAGAATCACTCTAAGTAAAATATCTTTCCTTCAAAAAACCGCGCCCAAAACGGTCCATTCGTTCGGAAACTTTACTACGATGTGATTTTGTTTATCACAGATTTTTTTTATTGTATATAAAGCATCGTTCGTACGAAATGCACTTACTGCTGACTATTTTTTCAGACATTTATTGAAATGAATTGATCGCTTGTCATTACTTTGAGCACTTTGTGAAAGAAAACTGATAAGTAACTTATTTTAACAGACACGTTTTTTCCCTGGGCTCCCCCTGATTTCCATTTAGCTCGAATAGTTTTAGCACTGGTTGTAAAATGGTTAATGGAATCACATTTGTGATTATGTTGCCACGTTAAAATCCGTCGATATTAGTGAAGCTCCATAAGCTGTCACATCCATAGTGAATAGTATTTCTAATTCCAAAAGATTGCAGTTTTCGAATCTGATTGAAAAACTACCACTTCTAAAATACGCGGAATCAGTGCGATATTGCCTGTTGCAAATCGACCAACATAACCAAAACCTGCTAGTACATTCAACTTCATACGCGAGCTCTCATCAGGCGGTCGTCTAAAAAACCCCGTGTAAAATTTGACGCTGAAAAACTTTATTCCTGGCGGAATCTAGTGGTACTGTTGATTCAATTAAATTTGCTGTCGCCATCAGGGTTTTTTGATTGAATATTGCAGGGGTTTCCCTAAATCGGTTTTCATTTTTTCATGCATTTAAAAAAATGGTTATTTTCACCATCCTGGGATTATGATTTGTACCTACTAACTGTTACGTATTATTACCGCTTTAACTTTTACTGGTCTGTTGCAGCAACCTTAATTTACAAAATTAACTCCTGAAACCAGCTACTTTTATATTTTTAGAAGTGTTTAAAAAATTTAAACACCTTCTTGTTAAAGTTTTCTTTCTAATTTCTGAGACCTTCTCGTCCAAAAAAAAGCACAATGTGTTGCACCACTTGGATAGAATCTACACAGATCGTTTTTATGACCACTAAATACAAGTCACTCTCCTCTTATCTCCTTCCAGAGTGCACACTGTGTTCTGTCTCATGCCATGACGATTTTAACTTTTCTAACCAATGCCACGTTGTTCCAGGCCCTACTACAGGCACACGATGTGGTCGCGCGCGAGGTGTACGGCGAAGAGTCGCTCCGCGCGTCCCCGCCGCCGGTCAACGGGCGCACCACGGCTCCCCCGCCTGATGAAGACGAGGACACGGAGCCGGAGTTTGAGAACGTGACCAGGGTGCGCCTCGTGCAATTCCAGAAGAACACCGACGAGCCTATGGTACGTGGACCTTATAGACGTCAGTTTGGTGTGATCGTGCGCGAGGTGTACGGCGGAGAGTCGCTCCGAGCGCCCCAACCAGATAACGACGAGGACACGGAGCCAAGATTCGAGAACGTGACCAGGGTGCGCCTCGTGCAATTTCAGAAGAAAACCGACGATCCTATGGTACGTGGACCTGGTAGATGATTTCAGCGGTTTGCTTCGTCATTTCTTATTCGCACTGCCAAGGTGTGGAATGCTCTCGCTGTGTCTATATTCCCGGCATCATATACCCTTGGTATTTTCAAGGCAAAAATTACACAGTTGCCCTGTCTAAAAATCAGTAGTATGGCATTTAAATATTTAACTTATTGAATGAGGTATAAAAACATTGTTACAGTAAAGAAAATTGCAAGTCATGACGTGTCAGAGAAAAGTAGCAACATCTCTTTGTACTTAATAATATTTTTAGGTTGTTTAAGGAACTAACTTCTCTTCTTGTTAAAGATAATCCATTTATTTCTTTGTATACCTATCTCTATTGATTTTTGTCTCCTAAAACTTTTTTAATACTAGCACTTTAAAGATACCAAAGACGGCAGAGACACAAGCAAACATGCCAAATAGCGCGACTGTTCAGAAACTTCTCTTCGCACTAACAATAAGCTCGGCTTCTAAATTACTTTTCCCCATTTGGCTACGAACATTTCAACTAACGTAACATCTCTCTTTAGAGATATAATAATTCTAGTTCGACGTCGAATGCCATTAGTTAACTGACTAGGAGAGCTTTGCATTGTTACTTTTAACCTTTACTAATGACGTTGGAATTTGCGTCATCATGATACCGGATTGTTTGAAGGTCCTTTTTAGGCTTCCGTACGCTCGATGGAAAATTCGGAACCCTTATAGGATTACTCGTGTCTGTTTGTCCGTCTGTCACAGGCAATTTGCTCCACTACTACTATATTCATTTGGTTAAAATTTCTGTGACCCAAACACAGACGTGTAAGGTAAAGTAATGAATTTAAAACATGGGTGTCGTTTTTGAGGAGGCAAAAGAAGTTTTTTTAAGTTTTACAAACTGTACCGTGTGACATATCAAATGAAACGGTTTGTTCTGAGGGATTCTCATATTTATATAGCTACATTTTTAACTTTAACATACATGGTTTTAAAATTATTTAAGAAAATGGATGAAAATTGACGACCTCCACACTTATCTCTGAAACGACTGAGACTTAATTAAAAAAAAAGATCTGTACTTATAGATTACAGGAAAAGCTCTAAGAATCGTACGGAACCCTCTCCACGCGAGTTGACCTCCGTATTTGTCCGGTTTCGTTTTCAAGGACTGAGGGAACGGTCTTGATGTCCAATGATGACTATGTGTTTTGTTACGTCCGTGCCTAGTTTTCAAATGTGTGTTCAGCCACGACATCAATAAAATAAAGCGGAATGATATTGAACCTTATTTAAAATATATTTTTGTGCTGCATATCTTTTCAAATTAATGTATGCTACTACTTTTGATAACTCCAGACTTAGATCTAAGAATTCAAAATGTCTTGCAAGACGGCGAAGTATGAACATTTTGAATTGGTCCACATCATCTTTGTCCCACCTTGCAACTGACTGACGCTTGCCTTGCTAATGTCACGCCCGTACTTGCTAATCGCATTAATTGCGGGCAACGAATGTATGCATTTTCCTGATTTCTACCTATATTTAACCCCCGACAAAAAATTGAGGTGTATTAATTTTAATCTGTGTATGTGCGTTTGTGTATCTCTGTGTCTGTCTGTAGGATCGTAGCTCCCAAACCGACGGATTTGTAGGCGGGTTTTTAAGCAGTCAAATTTAATACCGCTTTATCGAAATCAAAACACGGATCACGGCAGCAGCATATTTGTTTTCTCCATTCATTACCAAAAATTGCAAATTGACTCAATTTTCTTTTAAGAATGTCAACGCCAGAATAGTGCTTACCATACTTATTGTTATTACAACAGAAAAAACTGTTTCTTAATGATAATGTTACGTGATGATTTTTGTTACTCTCCATCTCAAATCTCAAAAGTATCGATGAACTCAGAAAGTTTACTAAGGACAAAATTTCAACCTTTCAATACTAACCTTTCAGTCTTTCATTTTTAATCACACTGTATGCAAATTGACGTCATCGGCACCAAAAGTGCGACCCCTGGTTATAATTGAACACGTAACATTAGCCGCCAGTTTTCAAGATCGTATAAAACAAAAAATACCAAGGGAAGGCCACAGCAAGGCATTTTCCGTTACTATGCTTTAGCTAATCTATATCACTTCCCATGCAGGGCATAACCCTGAAGCTCGCAGACGACGGCCGGTGCATCGTTGCTCGCATCATGCACGGCGGCATGATCCACCGACAGGCGACCCTGCACGTCGGCGATGAGATCAGGGAGATCAATGGGACCCCTGTAGCAAACCAGTCTGTCGCCCAACTGCAGAGGATGCTGGTAAGACTATCCTTGACGCACACAGTTTAACTAGCGACCCGACCTCACCTCGCTTCGGTTTACGTGAGTTTTCTCTAAAACCCGTACATAATCTTGAATCACTCTATCTATTGACGAGAACTGCTTTAAAATTCGTTACGTAGTTTAAAAGATCTAAGCGTACATACAGAGGGGCAGACGGCGGGAAGTGACTTTGTGTTTAGGTGTTTGGCATCGTAGTTCCTAAATTGATGAAAAGATTTAGACTAGTTTTTTAAATATATACATTTACTAGGTTTGTTTTTAGCTAATTTGATGAAAATCGGTTAGGCCGTTTAGGAGTTATATGCTCTGAAAGTAACGGTCACAATTTTATAAGGGGTTTCAAGCCGTTTGAATTTGACCGGCGAACACCTTTTCACCTGATGGTAAGTGACGAAGAAACTTCAGAAAAACCCTTTTTGTCTATGCGGTTCAAATCATACAGACAGCGATTCAAGTAGATGGATACCTACAGATTAATTAATCAAATTAGTTCAAAAATTCAGTTCAGAACATTTATATTAAATCATTCCTAGACCACTTTGGACTATGTCAAAGTAACACTGTAAATAAAATCATAAGAAGGGAATCATTTTCCTTTACATGTATCCCCACCGGCACCGCTCCACAACCGCAGAAACCTACTCAGTTATGCGCTATGACTATAGTAATACTTGCTTTACCATATTTATCATTTATCACTGAGTACCTATAGTCTGAAAAACGCTACAATCGATTCTTGGAACAAGGCGTTTTTGTAACATTGTCATAAGAACTATCCGTAGTCTTTTCCCAATAAAAAAGTTTGCGGGCACCAGTGCTAAGATTCTCTTGGATTCCGCAAAACCATTTTGCTGTAATAAGAAAACTTCACAAACAAGGTTGGAAAAAAACCGTTCCAATGTCGACTTATCGTCGTGTCCTCAAATTGTTTAGTGAGGTCTAATAGATCGCAAGTTTTCCTATTTTTGACGTTTGACGTGGCAGTGACAGCGGATTATCCGTAGGAGCTTACATCCACCGAAACGTCTCTAGTGACGTCACCTACTGCGACCTGAAACTGAATTTCTGTAACAATTTCCCCGTACACTCTAACTTCGTAAGTAATAACACATCCACAAGTCTAATACTAGTAGTGGCTCTGTGAGCTGTAGACCTCCTGTTATCCCCATACATCGACACAGGCCGCGGTCAGTTTCCAACACAGCAAATAACTTTGTAATCGCAAAAACTCCCATATATCCCATTTTGAAAAAAAAAAACGAAAAACTGAAACAATAAAAAAACCGATGTGACCTTGCTCATAAAATTTCACGAGAATCGGTTAAGAAATGCGACCGGTAGAGGAGAACATCCGATCGAACAAACGTCAGACGTCGGACATACGAAAACATTTTTGCCCAAGCTTAAACGGCGACGCTTTGCTCGCGCTTTGCGCTCACTCGGTCAAAAAGGCAACTTAACTAGATACACTTTGTTTGAAAATCACCCATTTATTTTTAAAGTAAATGGAATAAATAATCGCCAAAGACGAAGAATTATCAGAGAATCACCACATATTATACAACAAAGTCCCCCGCCGCCTCTGTCTGTCTGTCTATATGTTAGCGATAATCTCAACAACTACGGTACGGATTTTCAAGCAGTTTTCACCATTAGTTAGATAATTTTTCACGGAAAGTTATGTACGGGTGTTACGGTAAATTCACATGAACCGAAGAGAAGCGAGGGCGAGTAGCTAGTACTTAAATAAAAACAATTCTTATAATCAATATATAATATTTTTGTATTTATTGTAAAAATGTGTGTTGACAAACAAAACTGAAAGAGATTACCGCCAAGTACCGATAAGTGATTTTATCGTTACACGCAATCACTACCTGTCAAATGATTTTGCGCCAAAAATGTCGATGTCTTTCTACTTGAAACATAAAATGTGACTATTTTAAAAGCTTTTATTCAACTTGCAATGTATGTATGTATGTACGGGTCAAATCTTGCCCATTCACATCAACGGAATGGGCTGAAATTTGGACCACATATGTAAACCCGATGACAATGTAATATCAGTGTAAGTATCTAAGAGGCGATGATGGAGTCGCAAGGTGGCGACAGGATCCCCTTGACGTAGACTCACCATGTTGGGATTCATTAGATTGGTCGTGATAAACAGCAAAGATTTTGCAAAAAAGAAGTACCTACAGTCGGCAACAAAAGCTTGTGCAAAAAATGAAATTTTTGATGGAAACTTATTTAATTATATGTAAATTGTACACGGTTTTGTTTAAACTTGTTAAAACCTCATTACGTCTGCGGTTCATGAATGTTTTATTCGAGTCAACGTGAACTTATTTTACGGAAATTGTTGGTCGACGGCAAATTGAATGATTTAACAATGTATAATGGGATAGGTGTGGTGCCGGGTTTAGAATGTTGCCACTCCATATCTTCCCTTGGATGTCGTAAGAGACTACTAAGGGACTAAAGGCTGTGTAGTGCTGTTAGGCGATGGGTTTGCAACCTGTCACTAATACACTGGATAACATCTTAGCCTGGTTGTGCAAAATGTGGTCACAAAATTATCAACAAGTTTTTGGAGTTGTTGGTGAGTCTGTGGCTCTGCCTACCCCACTCTGGGAATGAAGGCGTGAGTTTATGTATGTATGTAAGATTAAATTATATGCATTAACACAACGTTATAAGGATTATATCTGCCTGAATCGATTCAAACTAGAATTATAGAATTAGAAATCAAGGAATTTTCATTATGAATTTTCCAGAGTCAAGAGTATGCTTCGGGTCGGGTTCCGTTGGCCTTACTTGCATTTAGCCTTGGCGAGCAAAGCGCCTTAATTATATTTTGTCCGGGTAGCAAAATGCCTTGGTCTGTAAAACGCCCTCATTGCTATAAGGCATAGTAAAGACGAAATGACTTGGCTGTAAAACGACTTAATGTCATAATGTTCTAATAGGCAAATGGTCTCGATAATTTTCACGTATCAAGATAATGCAATCAAGACCTAACACAATGAGTCATTCTGCTTACTGGTGCATTTCACGACCTAGACGTTTTGCTAAATAAGTCTTCTTGAAACTAAGACAATTTCGTAACCATGGAATTATATAACCAAGTCATTTTGCATACTTGGTCAGTGTACTACTGAGCCGTTTTGCTCGCTAAGGCTAAATGCAAGTAAGGCCAACGGGACCCGACCCTATGCTTCTAACTCATATTATCAGATGAATATTCGCCGGATAAGCTGTGCAAATGGAACAAAACTTTCGCATTACGATAAGTGACATGATAAAATGACGGTATTCCAAAAATTCAAGTTTAAACGGGAGGACTTTTAATAGAGGAGTTGAGTGCACTTTAAATAAATGTCAGCCGCATTAAAGTGTGCTTTGTATTTTAAATTTCATTTTGCAATACACTGCTGCACTTAATTTGGTTTGACGGATATTCACCACTACGTGGTTTCCCACCACAATATGATTTATTGAAAACCTGTAACGTGTAAATTAATGGACAGCACCTAAAATTGATTTTTTTTTTGTTAACGTTGTCTTATTCATTCTATTGTTTCACTGTTGAATAGTAAAAAATATAGTTTGGCTTTGGAGTTCCTAGGTATTTGAAAATAAAAACCTTCAACCACCTACTGTAAGTTTGACGGAGGACTTACTTGACATTATGGTCTCCGAGTCTGTTGGAAATAAAAAACATGAACTTAAATTGAATTCTGCGTATAAAGAGATTGAAAAGAAGCCAATTTTAATCAGTAAATGATCCTGTTGGGTTTAATCTATAAGATAACGTTATTTGACCGCGCTAGAAAAAAATGCTGACGGTTTCTTTAGAATTGAGCCTTTTGAAACTCGATAGCGAAATGTAATATTGGTTTCTTTTCGAGCGTCTTATTTAATAAACTTATTATATGGATGTGAAATATTTTAGTGGGCAAAAATATCAATAAAGCAAGATTTAAAAATATTCTAACCATGTTTAGCATATTCTCTGCACTCCGTGTGATCTTCCGTTTAATACGATTAATGCGACTTAATACTAGCTCGCAAAGGGATTACTTGTCACTGCAGCACACTGTTTCGTTAAGTTAGCCTTTGATATGTGTAATCTATTCATTATATAGGCTTCAATAATTAATGTCAGTGACGGGCAGATAACGCCTCAAGACTAAACCGTTACAGTTTACCTACAACTAGAAACATAAAGCATGGAGAAAACATTTCTAGAGGTGCACTAAGAAGGGATGTGTTGAATTTTATTTTTTTAGGTACCAGAAGAAATAAAAAAATAACGGAAACGAATTTTAAGTCACTGGCAATTCATATTCTACCACTAGCTGGCCCACGTTCACTCGTTCACTCGTTCGACCGACCGAACGCCGTTTTTAAAAGAATAACATCCAAGATCCATTAAGAAGGATTTTTCAATAGAGAGAAAGGAAGACGCTAGCAAGAGCGAGTTGGAGGAAAAAGCTAGGGTGTAAATTATAAATGCGTTCAATCAATCAATAGACCAAACCAAATGAGTATGATCATCAAACCATCTCTATATTATACTTTTAGAAGTTACCTTTGTCCGCTAAAACCTGTGATACCATGAAGTTTTTTATCATCATATCGTTCAGAAATAAACATAATAGGTACCGAGAATCCATCCACGCGCGTAGACAGTAAATGTATGTAACCCTAATTGGATCATATTTTACCACGTGACATAGCATTTTTATTAAATTCTCTATTTTTCTACCACCTACAGACAGAACGAGTGAAAACACACACTCACTACTCTTTTTTATTGCTTTTAACTGGTTTTACTTTTTTTCTGTGAGTCTTGGGTATATCTGTGGTGAATAAATGTGTTTTTCTTTTTCTTTCTTTCTTTTAAATTTATCTCAATGGCAAGAATAAAAGCAGGCGACATTCTCGCCTACGCGTTTCTATTTATGTATAAGGAATGCCTTTTTTTTTTAATTTATATTGTCATCTAATTATGTATATTTTACAGCGCGAGGCTCGAGGGTCAGTGACGTTCAAAATAGTACCATCGTACCGCTCGGCGCCACCACCGTGCGAGGTAATTCAACAGCCTTCCCCCCCCCCCCGGAATCTCCAACCACCCCTTTAGTAACTGGCTTAACAACATAGACGTCACTAAAAGTTTTTTGTGTGATTGAAACTACTACAATTTTTCACCGTGTGATTTGTGAAGTTGACAGATAGACCTCGCAGATTGCTGGCAAAATCTCAGAGTGCGCTAAAATTTACGACTAAATCTTTCAAATAACAAAGAAAATGTGCTTTGCCCTAGGGAATAAAGTAATCTTTAAAGTGGAACATATTTTTCAACGAAATTAAACATTAAACTCGTTCAATTTGTTAAATGTCCCGCGAGATCTCAAGCAGTTGGCGAGGTGTATCCGTCTAACCTTTTTGTACAGATATTAGTTACTAAAGTTTGACGTAGATTTAATTAAATGAAAAGGGCAAATAAACGCCCTTAACATCCAATAGATAACGTAGAATGTGTGATACTAACGCTGGTGTTGATACAATAAATCTAGTGAAAAATAAATAAATCTAAACAAACAAAAGTCGGCAAGCGCACATAAATTTCACACTCGATGCTTGGCCTAAAGCACAAAATTGGATTGTCAAATGTCAAAATTTAAAACTTGTCCTTTTTTTCTAACTAGCTTTTCCGGATTAAGCCTTCGCCCGTACTAGTAAGTAGCGAACCCAGACCCTGCTACTTTATGTTCATTATGTTGGATGTACTGTTATGTTGTGTTATGTTGTCTGTCACCCGGGCATGGCTGCGTCCCGCGACCTCCTTCGTTTCTGTGCGCTTGTTGTTCTTTGTCATGGCTTTACACTTTTATCAACTCATCCCCCACTACACCTGCGTATATTTTATTTACCCCATTCAATTAACATTACCTAACATCATCAATATTCACGCCATGACTCATCTCATTTAACACACTCATTTGTCACAAATGCTCGTCATTGTTTATGTTTGCACTCGAATGTTTGTTCTGTTTTAATTAAGGACTATTTTTCAGATATTTGTTAGAGCTCAGTTTGAGTATGATCCGTTGGAGGACGACTTGATCCCCTGCGCTCAGGCCGGCATTGCCTTCACTACGGGCGATATACTGCAGGTCAGTATTATTCAAACGGAAAATGTTTCCATTGCAGCCTAGATACTATTTTATTTATCTCAAGTTAGTGAAACTTACTATTTTAAAAGAATATGTAATTCTTCTAAAAAAAAAACTATGACACTGATTAAACAACACAAGTAAGTTAAGAGGAAATAATTAAATGGAGCGTACTAAATTAGTCCTATACTTTTATTACCAAAGTTTCGAAACTTTCCGTCGTGCCTCGCATTAAAAGCTTACAATAAACAGTAATGCAGGATTCGAAGTGGTAGTTGAAATAGTTTACCCATTGAGTTAATGCGACCCACTGTTAACACAGTCCATACAGTTTTGGGTCAACGATTTAGTACTACTATTACAATTATTTGCGAATCCCCTGAACAATTCAACAATGCGAATGGACCACTAAAATAGACAATTCCGAGAGCTATTATCGTTATAAGGTTAACTGAATGTGTTGTTCGTTAATGCTGTAGAATACTCACATAGACATTGAAATGTAATGTTCTTATTCAATATTTCATCGAAACTCTGTACTTTTCTCGCCTTTGTGGCTTTACGCGATGATGAATGACCCTATAAATTGCATAATCACCTATAGATAGTTGATATACTAATACTATGCTAAGTTACATGGAAAAAGTTATACACCCATTTGACTGGAGTTTAAATGTATCGCCATCATTTCAGACACAGATGTTAATTTATAGTCGAATCAAAGCTGTCTTCAAATTGTTACTTACCCACAGATTATAAGCAAAGACGACACCCATTGGTGGCAAGCGCGTAAAGATGCCGCAGGGGGCTCCGCAGGCTTGATCCCCAGCCCTGAGCTGCAAGAGTGGCGCGCCGCTTGCGCAGCCGCAGAGCGCTCCAACACCGACCAAGGTACTCACAACACCGCCCTAACACTCGTAAGGGTCACAGTTCAAATGTGTCAATGGAGGGTAAACTTATTGTAAAATGGATAAAGGTCACAGCGTAGTCTGAAATATCAGGCGGGATGGTAATGTAACGTAGCTTGAACGTTTTCGAGACACGCGCCTATATTTTACGCACAGGACGAGAACAGAACCCTGTCCCGATTTGCAAGCGTCCGTACATAGAGGAGCTACGTGCCGTTTAAGTTTACTCTACGTGCTTATAATTATTTTCGTCTTATCTGAGACTAGAAAAGACTACAAATAAGTTGCATTCCATGGACCGTTTGTAAACATTCTGATACCATGAACCTTACGAGTTGTATCCCCCTAGATAAATGTGATGTTTCGTTTTGGTTTAAGTATCGCCGTTTACATAGACAATGTTGTTATGTGCCTGATCTGTTTTTTATTTCGGGATTGGTTCTGGTTTAGTTTTATCCCTATATTGGTGTTGTTTTTAGGATGATTCATCGTTAGTCATATTTGGTTCGATATTGATATTTTTTTTGGTTCAGTTGGTTTATTTTCAGTTAATATATATATTGTAAAGCACTTATAGACATTGTTGATAAATTGTTATTTATTTGGACTCAAGGAGTTCTGTTTTTACTATTTGCCATCATTCTATTTAATTTAAAAAATTGGAAAAACATTTAATTTTGTAAGGTATGTTATCGGAAATAATTTCATTAACGTTTTGTGTTTTGCTTTCAAACGTAAACATCATTGGACGAACCTGCAGTCGGTATGTAAAACGCTTGTTTTCCATTGTATCGAGTAATACAAGCTCCCCTTAAGTATTTAAATGTATTTTCCAAATATCGTCACTCTTCCAAACACTTTGCATGGTGTTCTGAACCATGGCCCTTGATATAACCTTTCAAATAATATATATTTATCTACAGCCAGCATATAATCTCTATGTAGTAGGCTACTATCTATAACTGAAGTGAATGCTCTGATTATATTAACCATGGGAGTTTGTGTACCCCGAATGATATTTGTTTTATCGTGAAGTGTCACTGCGGCGACAAGTTTAAAGTTTTGTCAGATGCCAAACTTGCTTGACACTTTACAAATGTACGTTCTTGACGCTATCTGGCTTCAAAAACTCATTTCTAAAATTCTGCACATGAAAGGGGGATGGGTAAATCAGCCTATGTGACCAAAAATGACAAGGGATATTATCATCGGATATTTTAATACTAAACTTTTAATTATGGCGGTTGGTCCCAAATATTTCTGTTAAAAAGTAATCTCCATTTAAAGGCACACTTTTTTTGTGAAGTTCGTCCATTCAAATTTCTCACAGCGAGTTGACATATTCCGCAGTAAAAAAAGTTATAGAATAAAAAAATACCTCTCCGATAAGATATTGCTTACTTGCTATTGGTTCCTAGGCTGTGGTCCATGCATTTTTACTCATCCTCCTTTATTAGAAGACATGTCTACAATTTTGAACACTTCACAATAAAACGTTGAGTGTGACCCTGTATCAAGTAGACCTACCATTCCATCGGCGCATTGCATGAACCTTGTTGTAATGTTGTGCTGCTAGGAGCCGAAGGATGCGTCTCACATACCGACGGCTGCGACAACACAGGTAACGATCATTACTAATTAACTATAAGTACCTACTAGGTATTATTGTAAGCGATAGTATGTTTATCTTTTATTAAAGAGATCACAACCTCATCATTTTTACGCCACTTTTGCTGGTCTCGTGCTAACGCCATCAATCTTTTCCCAACTGTCTGCCAAACGTCATCAGACCAAAACCTAGTCGTTAAAGGTCTATCTTTTTTTGAATCTGGGACGGACAATAAGAATCTTATTTCAGGTTCTCATGTATGTATGTAGGATCTTATGCCTAATGGTGTAAGTATTGGTGATTGCTTTGCGAATGCTTATGTAAAAAAAAAAAAATTAAAAATGTAACGCAAGCAATCCCATAATAAGTTTCGTATTTTACATATATGTGGTTGGGTCCATGCTAAATATCTTACCGTCAAAAACTTGTTTCAGTGAACTGTTCTATATTCGGACGCAAGAAGAAGCAGTCCAAAGACAAGTATCTGGCGAAGCATAACGCAGTGTTCGACCAGCTCGACGTGGTTACCTACGAGGAAGTCGTCAAGCTACCATGTAAGTTTTTTCTATGGTATTGTAAAGGCAAACAAGCACACAGGGCCTCTATTCTACTGGGTAAAACCATATTGCCTTTGGCCTGTTATCATATTGTTAACGTTACGATCTCTTATTTATTTGACAGTAATGGCGTCCGAGTTAAAAACAATACGATAACACTTATAAGGTATAGTGGCTGTCTTGGGATTGCAGTATTGTATTTGAAATGTTTATGGGTTCAGAGCCTGCTTACCAACCGGTGACCTGTGTGCTTGTTTGACTTACTAAGCAAAAGTTAGCTTTAATATGAATAAATAAATGTCAGGGAAACAATTGGCTAATAGTAGGTCCGTCGAATTCGGACTTGTATAACTTGTCTTTTTATATTATAGCGAGTTTATCATGTTAGTTGTACACACTCGTCGAGACACCCCGAGAGAGGCCAAGAGCGATTATGTACATACGGCTCTCGTCTCGTCTCGCCATGTCCCGGTCGTGGTCGGTTTCAGCCAAAGAGTCTCGTCGAATGTGTACAGCCGGCATCACCTATGTAAGAAGTACATCCGGACCAAAGTGTTTCTTGTTCAGCATTCCAGAGAAAAACGATAGTCCTGTTGGGCGCTCACGGCGTCGGTCGGCGTCACATCAAGAACACGCTGATCGCTCGGCACCCCGACCAATATGCTTACCCTATTCCACGTGAGTATTTTAGCGGGGAAGAATTGTTCTCTCACTCTCTCGCTCACCCGTGCGTCTCTTACAATTCAAAACGTTTAAGTGCAGAAACTCTGTTTGCGCTGAGAGGGAGCTTTCCTTGAAGGCCACGCGCTGTACTCTATTTTTGTATGTACCTAATCATGTAATCATAAAACGTCAGCTGAGAAACCTTTTGTTAGATAGTGTACTTTACTCTGGATGAATACATTGTCCTTTATTGTAAATTTTATTGCCAGTGTTATTATCTTTGTTTTTTTTTTAATCCAATTAATGACCATTTTTTATTAGAAAAAAAAGAAAAAAGAGAAATAATGTTTGTGTTGTAAGTAGGTACTTTTCAATGTGTATGTTAATTAATATATTTTGACATGCAACTCAATATATAATTATTACATTACTTTCATTAAATATACTAAACTAAACAAAAAGTACAGTCGTAAGAAATCTTGCCACATAAATCACAATTTTGATTGAAATCTATTTATTATGGTTGGCGTTGTTATAGATACTACCAGACCACCGCGACCGGATGAAGAAAACGGACGAAACTATTACTTCGTCACCCACGAGGAAATGATGACCGACATCGGAGCCAGCGAATACTTGGAATACGGTAAAAAAAAACACATACACACGTTCTTCTTTTTAGCGTATCGACGGCATATTGGATAGAAGCTGAACTGATATTCTGGCACGTGAACAGCATATTGCTATTGGCGTTATAAAGGTGTTTCCGCGTGCAAATGTCGGGGCATGCGGGGAAACGCAGGAGATTTTGGCCTAAAAAGAACTATTTGCGTCAAGAGGAAAATGAGGCATTTGTCCCGCCGACGCTGAGCGGGAAGCGAGTAGACGCAGCGATCAACTACTAATATTATGTGTCTGTTTTATTACTTAACTGGTGGAGAGACTTCTTATCTGCGATCAACTATTAATATATAGTGTCAGTGGGACCAGTGCCTTAAAAAGTTTAAAATATTTTACCGTCGCTTGGTAGTGGCCCTGCCTACGAAGATAGAGATCCTTGGTTCAAATCCCGGTAAGGGCAGATAGTTGTGTGATGAGCGCCAATATTTTTTCCGGCGTCTTTGACGTTTTCTATGTATTTATTTTTCTATATAAGTAAGTTCATCGTTCTACTCATAGTACAAGCAAGCTTAGAGTTTAGTTTGGTACTAGGTCAAATTATTTCAGGTACCCACGAGGATGCCATGTACGGCACGAAGATCGAAACGATCCGGCGCATCTACTCGGAGCGGCGCACCGCCATCTTGGACGTGGAGCCTCAGGCGCTGAAGGTTCTGCGCACGGCGGAGTTTGCGCCGTACGTCGTGTTTATCGGCGCTCCGCCGCTCACCAACCACGCTGATGTGAGTAATTAACTGATCTCTCCCTCACTCTCTTTCCTCTCTCTCTCTCTCTCTCTCCCTACTTCTATTTTCTCTTCATTGCTAACTCTCTTTCCTCTTAAGTCATTTCAACGTAATTTTTGCTCTTTTTGAAAGCAAATAATTCTTTGTGTTTAACATTTAGGGCAGAGTAGTTTAGAACTTGCAATTTAGAGGAAAAATCTTAACTTGATAATTTTTAAACAAAATTTAAATTTACTTAATCTTAAACCCTTTGGTTTAATTGGCAGTATCTCTATAGAATCAGAATTTGTAGATAGAGTGCTAAGATATAACTTATTAGCCCACGACACACTAATGTCAAAAGCACTAATATCTATACGGCTATCGCGCCAAATATATTTATGAATAGACCTTATTATTAGTGGCTAGAGACTTTGATATTTATGTATTTGACTGTATAGAAGGTATAGGTAGGTAGGGATTCATATATTATCACGAAAAACACTACCATTCTTCTTGGGCGGTCGAGTCGAGAGTGGCGCTTTTTCATCATTCCGGTTAGTACAGAAAAAATTTCGTTGCCAGTTACTAGCAAGTAGGCAACGTCACGTAGCAGCTTATTTTCATTTGTTTCAAAGTAAATCTATGTCAATATACCTAAATTATACCGGTACCGTAAAAATAACGGTTTCAAATAACAAATTGTTTATCGTTTTTATTATAGTATGTCAATAAAAAGGTATGACGTCATACCATTTTATAAAGGGATCCTTATAATATATTATTCTTTTATGCATTCCCATGTCTGAAATAACGTCCGACCGTGTCGTGATATTATTGATGATGTACATTTTATAGATTTAGATATATTTTCTTTATTATTGGGTAGTGGGTGTGCTTAAGGGGTCTTCTTTTTCCTTGATAGTCGTTCTGGACATACATATTAGTACGCAAGTTACATTACACAAGTAGTCTAAGCAACTCAATTCCGTTAAGCCTACTGTTATTACCTACTTTTAAATTGTTATTATCAGCTTCTTTAATACCATTTTCCAAGAGCGTGAGAGCTGAGATGCTGGTACAATCACGGTACAACAAGGTCCGTCACTTTTGGACCTTAAAAACATTGAAATAGAGTCAAAAAGTTACGAACCTTTTCGTACCGTATCGTGACATATATTATGTATATGAACTCGTGTTGGTTGGAACTTTCTCATCCTGTTCTTACATGTAGATGGAACTATAGATATGTCTTTTTATGTTTTTATAGTTATTCTGTTTTTATGTGACTGTTTGACGTTTGTTAAATATGCGACTTCCTCTTAATGATAACAGAACACCTTCCATTACGTAATGTAACCTAATCAAATCCCTCCCAATTCCAGTACGATGGTTCCCTGGAATTGCTGGTGCGGGAGTCGGAACAGCTGCGGCGCACGTACGGCCACTACTTCGACATCACCATCGTCAACATCGACATCGACGACACGCTCACCCAGCTCGAGGCGGCACTTGTGCGCCTGCGCTCCGCGCCCCAGTGGGTGCCCGTGTCGTGGGTCTACTGACAGGCAGACGAAGACTATCTGTAAGTGCTCACAGTAATAGTGGGGTTATGTTCAATCAGCTGGTTATTTTTAGGTAGGTATGTTAGTGCCTGTGTAATACGGCACAAACACACCTAATATACATACCGTTTAATGATTACGCGCAAAAGAATGAAATCTGACGAGTAAATTAAATCTAATAATATTTCTTTGCTGAATAGCAGTATCGGTGCGTTCAGCGAGGAAACCAGGTTAATCTTTTAACCACTAACAACGGATATATCCGCAGCATAGGCTCAAAGAGCGCGAAGTATTAAGCGCCACCTACAGGGAGCGAGGCAATGATATGTCGCCCTGCTACAATTCTTCTAACAACTACGAATGTATCGCGATACACTTGCTCGTTAAGGTGGCGCCTAAGGTTGTTGTATGAATTAATGCCTTTAATAATTGACATACATAGCGCTTAAAAGGTTATCGCAAATTTACATCATTGTATTTTGAGCTGATGTCTCAAACGTCGAACAAATAATATGACTAACCTCGTATTTGCATAACATCGTTAATAAACTTATTGTAAAAATAAATAATAATCTTAAATAATTTGGCTGTTTAAAATACAAAATATCAACCGTATTAGTTATATACATTGCTTGTTTGTAAGAAGCAACTTTATTGTAATGATTGAACATAACTCGAACTTTACTTGGTACAGTCAAAGTGACCAATATGCATACACTAAAAAGTTTCAAAAATATGTACACAGGCCTTATCACTATGACAATAAGGTCTATGTGTACATCTTTTTGCAAATTAATGCGTATATTATTTTTTAACCTTGACTGTACATGACTATGGATTATATTCACGTTTCTATATACTAACGCACCTCGATCAAAGAAAGGCAGTGAGTAGTTTAGTAACTAAAATCAAAAGACCGCACTGTAGCACCAGTTCAAATAAAAGTACTGGCTGAAAACAAACTAGAAATATAACATTTACTTGAAAATGTTAAACCTTGTTAACGCTGAAAACAGATTATCTGTAACGACAGTTAACCTCTTATGGCGGCTGTCACAGCAGACATCATAAAAAAGCGTTACATTTCAGCTGTAACTTGCGTGTAAGTGCAGACCTTTTTTGACATTGCGTCTAAAAGGTCGTTTATTTTACAAGAATATTTAGTTTGTGCATATTTACTTCAGCTTCTATTTTGCTTTTGCAAGCGCATTTAAGCGTTTTCCAAAGCGCGACAGCACGTTTATGTCCTAACTCAATCCGTAAAATTAATTTAACAAAAACGATTTTAATATTCTTAACTTTTCTAAATTATATTTATTACAAAGTTACCTTTTTAAATTATATGCTTCAGTATTTTACCGTACGTTTCTGTGCTGAAGTGAATGTATGATTGATTAACAGATTGGACTATTAAACATTCCTAAATACTGATTGCCGGAACTAAACAAAAACAAATTTCAATGACATCCGGTTGTTTATGAATTTGTTGTTATATAGTTCAACCCCAAAAATTTAAAATAACAAGAGATAACATTGTTAAATTACAAAATTAAAGATGTTTTTTGTCGAAATAATCACTTCTGCCGAAATTCATCTTTGTAGCCTATATATGTGAATTTTTATGTTTAGAATAAATAGGTACAGTTATTAAGTACTTACAAAGTAATATTTTACTCGTTTATTGTGATCATTATGAATCTTGAATCTTAATTTATTTGTGTTCCGTGTTAACAAGGACCTTAAAATACTTAAGCTTGCATGATATTTGGTGCATGGATGCTCAATTTCACAATTTTGTGCCAAATGTTTGACTGCATAACAGATTTCACAAAAATAACGATGTTAGACACTTGCACATCACTTGAATTTTGGATCAATTGTACATAAATATACATTAGTACGTAATTTAAAAATACTACTCGTTTAGAGGGGTAACGTAGCTCAAAATGTTTAATTCAGAAATATCTTTAAGAACTATTCAACGGTATATTAAAACTTAAGCATCGTTTATATGCTAAGTATACAATACAGGTTTCTTGGGGTTGATGTTGGATGTTTATTTAATCAATTAAAACAGTAGCGCGTGAAATCTGTAAAGTTTAAGCATCTTCAACGTGCATAATCGGTTGTCTCACGCACTATAACCAAAGTGTGTATGCCTACTATATATTTTTTCAACTCTAACCTCACCTTATTGTGTGCTTTAGCCGATAAATGACCAATCAGATCACAGAATTAGTATACACAGGGTTACATGTACCAGTATGTTTAAATGTTGAAGTTACGTTATTTTTCACTTTAGGATACCTTTCTTGAATATGAAAGTCTTTTAGTTTCAACAATAAATTTTCTTATTAATCTGTTTTGTGATAATTTTTCTTTTTGTGCCTTGAATAAATACCGAAAAAATGGGATTTAACTATTAATAATTAACCCGTTATTTGCTAATATTCATGGCACAGATTCATTTATTATGTAATATCACAGTATTCGTTTTATAATATTTAACCTTTTCAACGCTAATTACGGATATATCTGTCGGATAGATCCGTCATGACTCATGAGGTGCAAGAAATTCATTTTTCATAATCTTTTGTTTACGAATGACGAATTTTGTATGACATGTGTTAAGTGTTGAAAAAGGGTTTTAAGTCTTATTATAATGCAATTCCATGTTTATGGAGATTTTGCCGCTTGGCGAAGTTGTTTTTTACATCGCTGATCATCCTCATCACTAATTTATTATTGCAATTTGCTATTTTTATCGTTGACAAAGAAAGTAAATGGATAAATTGAAAATAAAAGTATCCGTTTTTTATGTACTTATCTCACAATTTTTTTACCGTTTCGAATTTGCTTTACTTTCTCTTTAGATTTGAACTTAATTATTTTTGTACATTTATTTAAACAGCGTCTGTGAATAGCAATTATATTTATTCTGCATTTTGAATGTCAATTGTATATCTTCGTTATCAACTTTTCTATTTTAATCACGATTGTTTTTGTGTATCACATACTTACTAATGCATTCCAGTATAACTGTAAATACTAAATAATAAACGAGTAGCAAAATTTTACGATATAACTCTCACTGTTTCACTATATTTACTTTTTATGACTATTTAGGCTAAATAGGTATAAATTAAAGAGTTTCTTGTGTTGTTTCGTTCGTAAAGTACAAATTTTAATGGATGCTTATTGTTTATCATTAGAAAGTTCAACAATATATCATTATTTTGTAGCTTTTGTAATTTCTTTGATGATTGCAATTTTAAATTAACATTATTTATGACTATCCTATTATGATTCATTTCACTGATACTTTAAAAATATGTTTTAGTTAGTACGAGTTAAGTTAAAACTTAAGAAATATGTATAATAAATTAATTCTTATTTTTGTTTTGTTGTACGAAGGAGGGCGTTTTAAGATACTTATTCATAAGGCGAGAGTAGTGAATGAACGTAGTTAAATAAAATTAATCATACGATACTGAATTTAAGCAAAGTAGGTGATAATTATAAGAAATGTGTATCGATGTGCGAGAAGCACTTTCATCATTGTTTTTAAACAAATAATGTTGCCATAATAGAAACATTCATTCGTTACGACGCTAATTTTATTGCTTCTTGAAATAATATTTTATTGCAACTCTGTTTTAATCTATAAAATAGTTTATTGTGTTTATAACATATTAGATGAATTATTATATGTATTATATGTATGAAAGTTGGTTATGTAAAAGTTCTATACAATATTGTTTTGATATTACAAATTTACAAATGGGCTGGTTTGGTTTAACTTGTGTACCTACAGTTAATTGTCCTTTTGTAACGTAATACCTAGAAAAGTATTAAGTAATACCATCCTTAATAACAATTGATGTTTACCTTATACAATTACACGATTGATGATGAATTATAATTTTTCGCAGTTGAGATAGTAGTAAACGCGAACCAGCCCAATTAGATATTGAATTAAACTGTCATGGGGGAGTTTCTCATTAAGTTTATATATAATTTGGCTTATCTGCTAACATTGTTACTTGTTATTTGTGTGAGAATCTCCCTTTTCATAGAATATTTTTTAGAGATTCATTGCGAGCTAAGCTTGCGATGATCGATATAGTATAACAAGTTAGCGATTATGTAATTAAATTATTGATTGGTTATTTGACAGCAGTTAGATTAATATTAGTGTTTGATGTTTGAAGTATGCTTTTGAACATGGCTGCTAAAACGATATTATGAACTGTCGAAACATGCCAAGTTCCAGTTAGTAAAAGGGATAGAATTATATTACTGCTATAGCTCTGTCTCGTACGGTCAATACGGCTTTAGATTTTTCTTCCAAACTTATAGGATGAGATAAACTTCTGTACCTAATTTTTTTAAGTTGTAGATTGGTTAATCTTGGTTCAAACTGTAATGCTATACTTGCGAATAAGTCAAAGGCGATAGTTGTACGGAAATTAAAACAATCAATTCACCAACTTCAAAAAGGCTTATGTAAAGTCTAGATAATAGTAATATAATTCATTATTAAATGAGAACTTATTAACCCTTTAAACAACTATAAAAGCTGCCACTGCTTACAGTCGTGTTGAAAATCACACTTCAAAGTTGCTTCCCGCGAAGTACTTAGAGCAGCATAATTTTAAATTATCATTGAGTATAGTGCTGCTCCTATGAATGTGTGGTTGAGAGTCTTCATTATTATTATTAATTAGATAAGTAATTATTTATTGATAATCAACGGAGAGTATTTTAAATGTTATACGCATCACAAATAACGCCTGATCCAAAACATTCCATAATCATTTTGTTTTGTTTTTTTTAAATACGATGTGATCATTGTTTAGTGACTAGAAATTTAGGTGTCTATGTAACCTTCACTGAGTGTTTAACCTTTTAACCGTCAGCTACGGATATATCCGTCATGGCGGTAAACTTAGTGACGACTTAAGTATTTTACATGCATTGAAAAAACGTTACCTAAAGTGTTTTTTTTCTTTAAGTGTAATAAAATAAAAGCTTCATGAACTTCGATATCTTAGTATCAAAGTCTTACTAAATAATATAGTTTATGGGATATTTAAAGATCATAGACACCTAAGTTCCTTTTGTTATCTAGTATTTATTTATAACTTGAAGTCATTAGGTTTTTAATGTCGATATTGTGATCTATTGATATTAATTTTATATTGATTATTAATAATCCTTAATTATAAATTGCTTAATTTAATGTACTTACGTTGATCTTTCTTGTGATTTCATGTTCAACCTTGTTTCACAAAATAGTTATAGAAAAATCATGATTATAACAGTAGGATCGATACGTAAAGTTTAAATATAAAATCACATGAAAAATGAGCAATTCTTAAAGTCAAAACTTAATAGATACCTATCTACTAATTTAACATTAATCTATTAATATTATCCGGTACAAGCTGAACGGCTCTTTGCCTATGTAAAAGATTTCACCTTGGCGTGTATTAAGAGAAGTGTATCAGGGTGAATAAAAAAAAGTAAGCAAAATCTGAAAAGCAAAATGGTTCTTATCAATAACAACTTAAGATGACTGAAGTAAATTCTATTATAACTGTTAAAAGTGAATAAACAGCACAAAATAACTACTTGTTTCATTTTTATTCCCTTATATCGTCGGCAGACCTACCGGAATATCATTCGCCCCAATCCCCAAAAATACTAGACTACTCTCTTTATAGATTCCCAAAACACTGGATATGAAACTTTAGGGAAAATGTGAAGTTTTAATGTTAAGTTTCCGGATTCCAGTAGGTATATTTAGAGTATGACTACCAAATCTTAGCGAGTAAAATTACGAGCGATCAATGTTATAAATTGTAATAATTTTAGCTGATGTCTGTACCTACTTTAAATTGTATTTATTTAAACAAAACAATACAATGAAGACAAAAATAATAATGTGCAAAGGCATTTTTTTTTTGAAGGCGCGCTGGCTTAATTGGTAGTGACCCTGCCTACGATGCTAACGGTCCTGGGTTCAAATCCCGGTAAGGGCGAATATTTGTGCGATGAGCGCGAATATTTGTTCCTGAGTAATGGATGTTTTCTATGTATTTAAGTGTATATCCATACTAATATTATAAATGTGAAAGTGTGTCTGTCTGTCTGTCTGTTACCTCTTCACGCTTAAACCGCTGAACCGATTTAGATGAAATTTGGTATGGAGATAGCTTGAGTCCCGGGGAAGGACATAGGCTACTTTTTATCCCGGAAAATTAGACAGATCCCGAGGGAGCAGCGATAAACGACTTCTACGCGGACAGAGTCGCGGGCAAAAGCTAGTTTCTCTATACAGGGTGGAAAAAAAGAACGCCACGGACGAATGGAACGGACGGCAACGACCTACCTTAAATATTACAGTCCGGGAGGCCACAGCAAGAAAACCTATCTGTTAAAAAAAAACCTATCCTGTAGGCGTAGCTGACCTTTAGTAGATTCAACAGCTCTTGGTGGGCCGCGGCTTAACTTGGCAAAATTTGCGCAAATGGTAAAAAAGTGGTGCGAACAATCATCAAAAAAACGTCATCGAAAAATTTAACGTAACTTGTATGATAAGATAAGATAGAGGCCTTCGCGGACAGTTAAATAGCAATGGTCGGCCAAATCCTGTGTTGGCAGGTTCCGAGGTCCGACCGAATTTGTGCTACCATCTGACCGCTACATTTGACCTCATCGAAAAATGGAATCAAAAAAGTGTATTTTAATAGCTTAATTATAGCTGTTCACGATGTCATGTCATGAAAGTCATGATCGGCCTCACGTTAGCCTAGCAGTTTTTGCAGACCGACCACATTTATACATGTTTATACTTTTCATTAAAAAAAAACTATTGAAAATGTGTTATTTTTATTCCTAAACTAATTTAGTAACTTATGTTATATTATTTTATATTACATATTTTTTAACAAGTATAATAATATAATTGTTTTATATTGTACTTGTCAAAAACTGTTTTCACAGCAATTTAAATGTGTTAAAGTACAAAAAATATTTAATTAACCCTTTAGTGGATAAGGGCAATATATTTGCCGTCATACTTTAATTATTTAACAGAAAAGCACCGTTTCCATTTGTATTTTTAAGTATTAAAGACTGAAACTATAAACCTACTAATGCAATAAAAAAATATAGAAAAAAGTAAAAGTCACTCCTTATGATAGATTTTCGACAAGATTTGGGGTATTTTGCAATGTCCCGTTAAGTGAACAAAAAGTCTATGTAAAAATTGGCTTTCCTCATTTTTTCTGATAATCATACATAACACTCATATTTAAGAGATCACTTTGGCAGTACAAGGTTTTGAGAAAAAAAAATCTGTTATTTAGAAATTCAATATATTTCAATATATTTGCCACTATCCGTGAAGTGGCTTACATTTATTGAATGATAGAGTAGTTTCAGTTACCTATTTATTTGGAACACTGACATAATTTTATGCTTCAAATTGTTATTTAAATGCTAGCGACCCACCCCGTGCTTTGCTCGGATTACGATACCTACTTAGAAATAAAATAATGTATATATAACTTACCTTTATTTCAGAATCAACCATTTAAAATATAAAATGAACTATTATAGTGAAGTTTAAGCCCTCTACGCACTATCCTTCCGTGCTGTCCATCCGAGCACGATGCACTACGTAAAACGATAGTGCGTAGGCTTGCTGAGACTCGTTTCACGAAGCTACAAGTTACAAATTACAAGCGGAAGTTCCTTTCTAACTCCTTTTGCAAGAAAGAGAGTTCCGCTTGTAATTTGTAACTTGTAGCTTCGTGAAACGGGCCTCTGAGGCCCGTTTCACGAAGCTACAAGTTACAAATTACAAGCGGAAGTCTCTTTCTAATTCGTACTGCTAGAAAGAGGGTTCCGCTTGTAATTTGTAACTTGTAGCTTCGTGAAACGGGCCACTGGACGTCAATAATTGTTAAGCCCTCTACGCACTATCTTTCTTGGAAGGACAGCAGCGCACGAACGTCAGGGACGATGGTGCTGTACGCACTATCGTGCAAAGTATCCATCATGTTAAGATTTGACGGACATCGACTGAAGGACCTAGCATGCACGGTAAAGAAAAAATATTTAAAAAAAAAAATGCCGCGTCAAGTCTACGCATTACCATCACGCACGAAGCACGATTGAACTGAGGCCCTACTTTGAAATCCGTAATTCGAACTTCGTCTATTGCTATCTCTTTTGTTCTCGACGCGTCACTAATTCGCAAGAAAGTGACGGGGCGATCCGAAGTTCGAATTACTGATTTCAAAGTAGAGCCCCTGATGTACGTCAGGGCTACGCACCATCCAGCCGCACGTTGTGCGAGAAGTAGTGGGGGCCACGTTGGACAAAAACTCGGTCATGCAAGTCCTTTACGGTAATAATAATTATTTTTGACGTCCAGCAAGCCTACGCACTATTGTTTTGCGTCGTACATCGTGCCGGGACGGACAGTACGGAAGGATAGTGCGTAGAGGGTAACACGCATTATCCTTCCGTGCTGTCCGTCCGGGCTGGATACACGACGCAAAACGATAGTGCCTAGGCTTGCTGTGGCCTGTTTTATAAAGCTACAAATTACAATTTACACGTTACACGTTTCCATTTGACACAACTTCGACCAATGATGCACGCACGCACGCACTAGGGTTGCCAACCGTACTATGATATATAGTATTGTACTATATTTTGACCCTGTGTACTATATACTGTTGAAGAAATATATAGTACGCAAAAATACTATATTTCGGTCAGTCCTTAAACATATGCGGTTTGAGTTGGAGAAATAGGCTTTTTTCAGCTCAGGTAGTGGCCCCAATAGCAGGCAGAATGTTAGTAAGTAGTAAATATTGTGCATTAGATTTAATGAATAAATTTACACACTTTTAAAAAGTTTTTCTTCAAAGTACTATATTTTCTTTCTGTGTACTATATTTTTTATACCTTTGGCTGGAAAATACTATATTTGCCCAAGAAAAAGTTGGCAACCCTAGCACGCACGCACGCACAAAGCTAACAAGAACAACAAACACAACACAATTTTACAGGTCAGGGGCACGTTTTATAAAGCTACAAGTTACAATTTTACGGGTCTTAACTGGCAACACTGCTCAAATGGCTGGGGCCTGTTTTATAAAACTACAAATTAAAATTTACAAGTTTCCATTTGACACAACCTCGACGAATGTCGACCTGGGGCACGTTTTATAAAGCTAAAGCGTACTATAGGGTCGAGGACTACCTAACAGACAAAAATGCTTGGCCTAAACCCGAAACTTAGTCATTCATTAATAAACGTGATGGTGCGTAGCTCTGAGGCTTTAAAATCCGTAATTCGAACTTCGTCTATTGCTACCCCTTTTGCTCTCGACGCATCACTTATTCCATTGATTTAATATTATACAAGATACACAATCCGCTACAAAAATGTTGTTATAAACTGTCCCAAATGACATTGACAGCTGTATTCAGATACATGCTAACATCGCTATTTTTTACCTTAAACATTCATGCAAAAAAGAACTCAATATACTCGTCAAGTATAGACGTCAAGTGTCAAATCTGCAAACTAACTTTTTAGTGAAACGGCCATTATCACAATATTTACGACAAAAGTGAACATCGGACGAATGGAGTCGCAATTCTCATTTTTATATTGTATTTATTATAACGAAATGACAAATTAAAAAAAACGCTTATGAGATTACACAACTTAAGCTATATATACAACAATAATAATAAATAAATAAAGGGAAAACAAGCTATAAAAACCCGTCCCGTCGATTGTTGTTATTTCAATTTTAACAGTTTAGGTATCCTTTGTTACCCGAAATGGTGACAGGCTTCTAGCGACACACATCTAAATCGGCTCAGGCGTTAAGAAATTATGGTGGGATAAAGAATAAAGAATCACCTAGAAAAAGCTTTATAAACGCGATTTCACCCAGGATATTTTAATGCACTAAGAAATAATATAAAATTAGCAAGTGCTCTTATAAAATGAGTGGAAGTGATTACAATTATTATTATTATAAAAAAATAATCACCAGCCTGATAAACATTATCTCATAGTTAATTTTTGCTCGCCCTTTTCTTTATATAACAAAAGGAAAGGGCTCACTTTAACTGACAGATACTTTTATTTGATGATTGTAAAGTCAAGCTTTAATAGTAGTTTGTATTTTTTGAGATTAATACAAAAACTATTGTGTGACATTTACTTACATTCAAGACAGGTATTGCAGATTTAGTAAGTCTACTAAAGCCTTTCTCTGTGGTATATACGTCTGTGGTACGAAAATGGGTCAAACACACAACAGACGACTTATTTGGCTTGAACAGTTGATCACGCCTATCTCGTGCTAATATTGCGACCCATTTTGCACGTCGTAGAGGATTTCGTGGAAAGCTTTAATTTAAAAATATAAGAAATATTATTACCTCTATAAACACTTTTTTGGTCATAAGTCAAAACAAACAAACTCGATTAATTTTTTTTTTTAAAGTAATAGCTACTCCATATATTTTTGTTTCGTGATAAGTCATCATTTATTGTACGTACAATATAAATTACAAAAAATCATGAAAGCATTATAAGTTTAACAAGAATCTGTTTATAAATAAATAGAACTTACGTAAAATAAGACGTTCCATCCTTTTTTTTCGTTTTCTTGTTATTATTTTTGCAGTTTTTCACTGCACATTTCGTCATGATTGACAACTGCCACTGTCTGTGGTCGAAACAAGACTAAAAGCAAAACTACTGCCCAAGTCGATTAGGCAGTAGTTTTGACTTTCCATTTTTTCCTGCTGATTGTGTATCTAGTATATATTAAATCAATGACTTATTCGCAAGAAAGTGACGGTGCGATCTGAAGTTCGAATTACTAATTTCAAAGTAGAGCCCCTGACGTACATCAGAGGCTCTACTTTGAAATCCGTAATTCGAACTTCGTCTATTGCTATCCCTTTTGCTCTCGACGCGTCACTAATTCGCAAGAAAGTGACGGAGCGATCCGAAGTTCGAATTACTGATTTCAAAGTAGAGCCCCAGTTCAATCGTGCATCGTACGCATGGTAATGCGTAGACTTGACGTCCGTCAATATTTTTATATATTTTTTTTCTTGACAATGGATGCTAGGTCCTTCAGTCGACGTCCGTCAAATCTTCGCAGTGTTGCCAGATCTCCTGTTTTCAAAGGGGAGCTAAGGTTTTTGTGTGTATCTGACTGCTCTACTGTTTTTCCCAATAATTCTACTGGATTTTATAATTTCGTTTGTGTAATAACAAAAACATATTCTACACATAAGGTTCTTGAAGCGAGTCTAGGAGCCACAATTTCGGAATGGAATGGAATTCTCAGCGAAGTATGTTTGTGGTCTGAGGCTCTACTTTGGAATCCGTAATTCGAACTTCGTCTATTGCTATCCCTTTTGCTCTCGACGCGTCACTAATTTGCAAGAAAGTGACGGGGCGATCCGAAGTTCGAATTGCTGATTTCAAAGTAGAGCCCCTGGTTACAGCACGGTGAATACTTTGCACGATAGTGCGTACAGCACCATCGCGCTGACGGTCGTGCGCGGCTGTTCGTCAAGAAGGATAATGCGTAGGGGGCTTAAGGTTCCAGAGGCCCTCCTTTGAAAAACGAAGTTCGAAGTTACGTTAGCTCCATCCCTTCCTCTCGATTTAGTTTCGAATGACGAGTGACAGGGATAGAGATATCGTAACTTCGAACTTCCATTTTCAAACTAGGGCCTCAGCACAAAACTATTTTGTGGCCTCAGGATGCCTCAGGCTCATTTTGGGTGTTTTTACCCGATAACGATAAACTATCATGGCAATCCTAATAACATACACTTGAGTTAAGTTGAGTTTGACACTTGACAGTTTGATGTTGACGCATGTTTGACGTTGACGTTTAGAATCTAGGATTAGGATCTCTACCCTATCTATTTTAATAAAATCAATATCTGTGTAATAAACTCGTAACCCGGTACCTTTTTAAAGAGATTATCAAAGGAACCGGCTGAATTATTGTATTTAAGACTGTAATTTATTGATAATCAAAATGTCACAACGGGAAAAGCGTGCCAATGCTGGTAATCGTATGGCAAAGTTGCTTGACGAAGAAGAAGAAGACGATTTTTATAAAACTACTTACGGAGGGTTTCAGGAAACCGCAGAGGATAACGACTACGTGTAAGTAGGAAACAAAATAATAATTGGTTTTTATAAATGTAGTAGGTACGTATGAAAAAAGTAAGAAAATCGAACCTTGTGTGTCAGTAGTATTTGCATAGGTACTTTGTTAGTAAACAGTAAGAGTGTTCAATGACAACGTATAATATGCATAGAAAGTTTCCCTTTTGGTTTTTTTGAAATGTTTTATAATGAAAACCAGCTTTGTGGTCCTATATTTTGTTTACTCAACCTAGGACCTTAGGCCCTCTTAGAGAAACAAATATTAGGTTAAAAATCAAGGTACTTACAAATTTAATTATTTTACTGTAATTGTTCATTTTGATGACGTGATAGCCTAGTTGGTGGTGACCCTGCGTACGAAGTTGGCGGTCCCAGGTTCGATTCTCGGTATGGGCAAATTTTAGTGTGATGAGCACAAAAATATTTGCTTCTGAGTCTTGGATGTATTCTATGTATTTAAGTATTTATTTATCTATATGAGTATTTACCCACAGTACAAACTTAGAGCTTAGTTTGGGACTAGGTCAATTTGTGTGAGATTGTCAGATTATTATTATTATTGATTATTATGTTTAAAGTCTCTGCATGGTGCACTGCTATTGTGAATTATCTTATCCCCTGAGAAAGAACTCCTTACAAGTACAAAACATGTCATTCTGGCTTATAATCATGACTTAACTGTTAATCCATTCTGCCCTCGTTGGAAAGAAGGGTGGAAAAAATTTACAAAGTTAGAAGAAGTTTTTAGCCGTAACGCAGCTCCTGAGACGCTAACGAGGCCATTGAGCAGCGAGGGACGGTCACAGGAGGCCATGTTTTGTAAGGTTCATTGCGTTCAGTTTTTCCGAAATTCTACAAATTTCTCCACTAATGACGATAGTTTTTGACATGGTTTTCGATTTGAATTTTAACCAATTAGCACTAATTTACTTTACAATTTTTTTATGCAAAAGTAAAGAGTATCTCGTCCTTAATAATAATATGATTGTGTAGGTTTTATTTTATAATTATTTTCAGTTGTAGTTTTATTATAATATTAAGACGATTAACTAGTTTGGTCCCTTGTAAAAAATTGCCAATTTTACTCATTTACGCAGAACAACTTTTTTGTAGTGGGTTTAAACCGAAGACGCCTCAGGTAGCTATTTTATTGTTTAATAAAGCACCTAAAAAGTGGTTTTTGGTGGCAGAATAATTTACCCGGTAAATGTTATCTCCGTCAACGTAAAAACTGTTCCTAATCCAGAATTTATTAAGTATACATAAAATAAAAACCTTCCTCTTGATCCCTATCTATTGATGAAAACAGCCTTTAAATCTGTTGCGTACCTAGTTTGAAAGATCTAAGCGTACATACAGAGGACAGATGGCGGGAAGCGACTTTGTCGAACCTTCCCAAACACATGGTTGAGGAAGGCAATGCCTAAGATACGCGTAAAACTCGTGTACGGGTGCTGTCTGTTGGGTCCGGTCTGTTCACGCTCGCAAGGACATGTTTTCCAGTTAGTTATTTTAATTATCGTTCCTGGCGTAGAGACCTCGTCATGTTGTTCTCCTAGTCACTATTTTTAATTTAATGTTATTGAGCTTACATTTGTAATGATTTTATTTGTGTTAGCTTTAAAGTAATTATTTATTACTTTATTACCTGGTAAAATTACTTTTAAGTATTATTGTATTTTAGGATTTTATTAAAAAATTACCTTCTGCAGGAGTTTCTTGCGGCGCTTCTTCTCCGCAATAATGGTCTTGTCCGAAGCGCTAGTAGATTACTCCATATTACCAACGTTTAAAAAAGCCCTCATGTGGCCAATTTACTGAATAAATATTTTGAATTTAGAATTTTTTGAATTTTGTTTTATACTATGTGAAGATTGTAAACTTTTTATTTTAGTGAAGAACGTGAAGCAGATGATGTTGTGGATTCGGATTTTGACATTGATGAGAATGATGATCCGGTGTCTGATCATGAAGCGGATGAGAAAAGAAAAAGAGCGGTTGGAACTAAAGCATACAAGGTGAGCGATGTTCTTAACCTGTTTTATGTAACTATAGTAATACTATTTGTCATGCAATATTGTAGTTTAAAATTATGTGATGCTATATTGATGACATGTTAGCATAGTTGGTAGTAACCTCGCCACAAGTATTATTTCATGCTTTAGTTGACAAATTGCTTATATTAACTAAGAACAGAGTATAAATAATGGTACCTACCTACATAAAATAGTTACAAGTAAAATATTACAGCACATCAGACCCCTACTTAGCGTGGCCTTTAAACACAAAGCCAGCCTGTGTTCTTCAGCTCTCTGTCTCTTGCTAACCTTATCCACAGTGGGCCCACAACTTGTTAAATGTCATCTGATAACCTCTTGTAAGGTCGGCCCCTATTCCTTTTGACGTTGTACCGTGTTGTTCAGTCACATTTTTTTTAGTACATTTTGTTTGACTTAAATATTTCACAAGCCTGTAAATTTCGTAGTAAGAGTTGTTAACAAAATGATCTTTGTCGAATAGGACCCTAAAAGGAGGAAAGCACCTGCTCCCAAACCAAAGTCAGAAACTGTGAAAAAGTCCAAAGAGCCTAAATCCAAACCAGAGAAGATCGAGGATGCTGACGACTCATTTAATGATTCAATAGGTATGTGCAGTACAGTGCAATCTCGTCTCGGCTCAAAGTGAAACGTTGAAAATTGAGCTTTGACTTGTGTTAGTACATTACATTTTTCACATACATACATACATACCTTATACCTTATACAGAGCTACAGAATTACCTACTGCAAGTGTACTAGAGCAAGTGTCATAACAGTACAATTCTAGAGGTGGTTTTAAGAACTCTCACACTGTATGTTGATTTTTCTACTGTCTATACCTCTCCAATTAGTGGAGGTTGGTAGTCAGCTCCGCATACTACTCCCGGTCTTTGGCAAGGTTGAATAGCTCCCCAGCACTTGTGATTCAGGTCCATGTTGCTTACAAGCATTTAATTAAATTCATATGTCGTCTGTTAATTTGTATACAATACATTATGTTTACCTAAAGACAATGCAATGCTGTATACTTCAATTGTTTAGGTACTTAACTAAATGTAAACAATCCAAACCACGTGGCTCAGTTAAACAGCCAATCAAAACTGTTTGGTCGAGCTTTGACGTATCAGTGTTCTGCTCCTATTGGCTGACGAACTATATCACGTGGTTATTTTGTTTACATTTAGTTAAGTACCTAAACAGTTGAAGTATAGTATCTAAGAGGTAATCGGATGATGAAGTACAAATGTGGTAACAAACTTTATCATAAACCAAGTTTGGACTTGTTAAATTGGTCTCAAAAATAATATGTTGAATGTATCCGTCAATACGATTTGGGGGCCTTCAAAAAACGAGCCTACTCTTTTCTCAAAGGCTGCGGCAGCGCACTTGCGATTCCTCTGGTGTTGCGGGTGTTTTTGGGTCACGATGATCACTTACAGATGACTCTTATTAGCTTATTACAACTCAAGACACTCACGACACTCATCCTAAAAGCTGATACGGCTTTGGCAGTATTTGGAGAATATTTACACCAAAACTGATTCAAATATTATTTAAACCTTCAACATTATAAAGATATTATAATATTATGTCATAATCTATATATATATAAAAGGCAAAACTGACTGACTTATATATCAACGCACAGCCGAAACTACTGTACCTAGAAACTTGAAATTTGGTACAGGGGTTCCTTTCATGATGTAAGTGAGCACTAAGAAAGGATTTTCCGAAAATCGACCCCCAACGGGAAGAAATGGGAGCAGTAGCGGGAAACTAATTCTACGCGTACGAAGTCGCGGGCGTCCTCTAGTAGTGTATATGATCACTTCAATAATAATTTATACTTTACAGGACGCAAATCAATTAGAAAAAGTACAGCTGTAAAATCATTAGAAACACAGCAGAGAATCAAAATACGGTCAGAGTTAAAGAAGAAAAAGCCTAAAAAAATAGAAGAAAAGATGCCTACCCAGGAAGAGTTGTTGGAAGAGACGCTTATAACCGAACAGGAGAATCTGCAAAGTTTAGGTATATCTAACATGCTTCAGGTTCCGTACCCGAAGGGTAGCCCAACGGGACCCTATTAATATGCCTAAGCTGTCCGTCCAACATAACTTTAAAGAACTGTACAGGTCGAAACACGTAAAAAGAGCTCTGAGCGGCTAGTGGAGGGGATATTTTTGCGTATGTTGTCTACTGACAAACCAATCATAGATAAGAGTGTATTACTGGGAACCAATAGCGTGGCAACAAAGCGGAGCGGTTTACGCTGCCCCCGTCGCGCCCACCAATTTGGTCCGTAATTTGTTCACTGCGCAAGTAGGTCGCTCAGGGCTCTTTTTACATGGGTCGACTTGTATCTTTTGAACCATAATAGATACCGGGCTGTTTTTTTTCTTCAAAATATGTTATTACAGCGGAACTAACAAATAAAAATATTTAAAGAAAGTGAACAAGTAAAGCATACAAGAAATGATTTTATTTCGTCATTTTTTTTTGTTTTATCGCAAAAACGGTAAAACATACAACATATTTCAATAAGGGGAAATATTTGTATGATGTCAATTATAAGTTCCTGAGCCTTGGTTTTTATTTATCTAAGTTTGAAGGGAGCGCTTTTTTTCATATAAAAATTTGTAGTCCGAATGTATTGTTACTCATAATCATCGCAAATCATAAAGTGTTTTTTACTGAAACGGTTTTTATTTCAGGATTTTTGTAATATCTAGCTGGTAAATGGGGTTAGGTTAGGTAATGTTTTTTTTATAAAAATCCTGAAATAAAAACCGTTTCAGTAAAAGACATTTTATAACTTGCGATGATTATGAATAACAATACAATCGCACTTCAAATTTTTATATGAGCCAATATGGACCCAAATCTGATACAAGCCTAAAGGTTGGTTGGGAAAAAGTCGATTTGTGTAAGATTTGCAAGATTATGGTGTCATAAAAGTGGTCATTAGGTCTTTGATGGCTATGATATTCAGTTTTATCGGCGCCAGCGATCGTGAGGCCATTCAAGTAGGGACAACTGAAAACCAGCGCCGTGGCTTGCAATAGCGTTATGCTGCGTGACTCGCTGTTCGAGAAAATTTGACATTTGGTTATTTTATAAGTTCATTACGTGTCATAAATGTGTCCAATTATGAGTTAAATAAACAAGATTTCTTGTTATGCAAGGAGGAATTACATACAACCTGCAAAAACAGCTTGTGTCCAAAATATTTCCTTTTTGTTATATAATTATTGTTTGTTATATATTAGAACATTTATTTCTTATTTCACAGAGCGATTTGAGCAAATTGAGTTAGAGAGAAAGAAGGTGAGGCCAACCAAGAAAACTATCACTGGTCCGGTAATAAAGTAAGTATTGTATTGTGTATATTGTTGAGAATCTTAAGTTAATCCCACTATAATATTATAAGTGCTACAGTTTGTGTGTGTGTGTGTTTGTTTGTTACTCCTTCACGCTGTAACGTCTGCACGGATTTGGACGAAATTTGCAATGGAGAAAGCTTATACTTACCCTGGATTAACACATAGCCTCCGCCCGGGACTTCGTCCGCGTAGATTTCGGCGATCGTTATTCCCTCGCGGATTCTTATATTTTCTGGGATGAAATGTAGCCTGTGTGGTATACCAGTATAAAATCTATATCCACTCCAAACTTCTTCCAAATCCGTCCAGCCGTTGCAGCGTGAAGGAGTAACAATCAAACACACAAACTTTTACATAAATATTATTAGAATTTAATATTTCTTGCGTTGCTTCTTCACAGCAGTAGGCTTCTCTTGGATAGCGATTGTAGATTTATGATGTTTAAAAGTGCCTAATTTCAGTTTCATTGATCGATAGTCCGCCTGCTGTATAGCAATCCATTGACGAGTTGTTTTAACTTTATTGACACCGAAGCTATTGCAGCGATGCGATGATAAGAAATTGTAAGTTTATTACATAAATTTTCAGGTATCATTCGTTTGCTGTCCCAATTGAGCCTGCGGAGCCAAACATCCTTGTACCTGATCTCTCGCTTAGCGATCTTATAAAGAATGAAGACGGTAAGGTCTTTCTGCTTTTTAACAGTTAACTCTCGTATTGCTAAACACATGGTTGAATCAACTATTTTGTGTCACTTTAGCTGTCTTATTTTCACTACACTGTTCCACCGAAATCAAAACAAAAGTACATTTTTTTTGTAACTAGACTAATTTTTAGTAATTATAAGTGCCAAAAATTATCCAAATCAGAATATCAGTATTGCAAAAAAATGTCTGGTTGTCCAGGAGACAAACCACTATTTTCATACTAAATTGAGGGACAATCTGGTCCTCTGGGCATCCATTGATAGAAAAAATTCTAAAAGTCATACAAATATTTCTACTGGCTCATTGAGTTCACTAATTTATTTGGCTTCACTAATGTTTTATCAAATCATCATTTAAGAAACTATATCATTTCACAAACTTTCATTTCGCAAAGAGATACTTCCCGCCGCATTATTTTACAATTTCGTGTGGTCAAAAGTCTAACCTAACCTAACTTATTCAATAAGCCCTTGTAACCTTTGTAAAACAAACACGTATTTGCGAAATGAAAGTTTGTAAAATGATATAGTTTGCCAAATGATGATTTGGTAAAAAGTCAGGATACCATTTAATTCTGTTACAACAACACGTAATATTTTAAAGAAAACTTGTTGACTTTTTCCTTTAACTTCATTCCCTTATAAACTTGCAAAACTTTAGCGATAAAAAATAGTTGGTTGACCCATATTCTTTTTCTTTGGATTTCCATGTAGTTCAGTACCTACCCCAAAGAAAATGTAAGTACTTCAGCATAGTATACAAGAAAAGTAGATCGTCTTTGGCCCTTTAGGAGTTTCTGTTACCTATTGTCGCTCGGGCGTTAGGGTTGCGTCGGTGCGCTTCGCTCAATACTTGATATGCACGAAACCAAACGCGTCAAGACGGCGCGGGGCTAACCCGACTTGTTGAATTTGCTTGTGGTGGCTCGCGGCGCGTACGGTCGAGGCACGCACACATGCAAGCCGCGCAGTATAGCTTTATTTAAAGACGAACTAGTGTTTAAACCAAAGATTATAATCTGATCAGCTTATTGTTCAAAAATCCATAACTGCATTATTTAATATAAAAAAAACCTTTCAGTTTTATTGCCGCTTACTGACGCTGACGTCAGTATGGAAGACGTAGAAATGACGTCACCCAAACCCGACGTCCAGGAAGAAGAGAAACCGGAGCCGCCGCAGAAAGCAGAAACAGATATTATCGGCCCAGACGAGGAGGTTAAACTTAATGACGTTGTGTAAGTATTAATCGATCGAACACAGTAAGTTCTCATGGTGACTCTTCAATTGACAATAGGATCTTTATAAAAGGTGATCTGAAAAAAAAATATGCTTATAGAGGTTTATCTCAAAAGATATTTTTTTACTAAGGATACTAACGAGCTTAAACGCCACGTTGTCTTTTCTACGTCACAGCTACCTAGTGCCGTAGTGCCGCGTATATATTGACATAGTCACTGTTTATTGTTTCCGAGAAAAAAAATATGAAAAAAATTGTATGCTTTTGAGACAAACCTCTATAAGCATATTTTTTTCAGAACACCTTTAAAAAAAACTTGTCAATTGGCGTTACATTATTTGTGTATGTGTGTCAGCACCACGGAATAGAAAAAACAGTGGAAGTACCATGAGCTTTGCTTAGTATCAGACCTGTTGTCACCAATGCTCACACTATCATTAAAACAACACGTTATAATTTTTTGGTGCGGCTATCGTTTTTAAATTCCAAAATAACACTTTCTGTTTCCATTTTCTCTTCTGTGGTCGGCACTAATTTGACAAACGATATTTACTTAATACATGGATCCCAATAGCAAATGTCAAATGTTTGTCATTCAGCAGAATGAAAATTTCAAATTTTGATGCGAGTCAAGTTAATATAATTTAAGCTGGCAACACACATCTTCGGCTGTTCGAAGTAGCTGAGTACAAAATCTTGGCATGAATCGTTGTTTTGTAGCGTAAAGTAGAAAAAAATCATCGTTTAATACAAAATTCCAATTTGACCCTAACTCAGCAAAAAAGAGGAGAAGGCCAAAGAGCTAAGAACGACCACCATAGCGGCGCCGTTCTTCGAGCGGACGCTGATCACGTTCGAGAACGACATCAGCAATAAGGCGTTCAACTCGTGCTACCACATGGCGAAGCCGAAGAGGCGGCAGGAGATGCTCTGCGCTGTCACTAAGTATGTAGCTTTCTATCAAATAATCTTTTTTTTTCTCAAACATGCTCGGATAACATGGCTTTTCTTTTACGAACGAAGACGGGAAGATTTTTTTCCTAGTAGTAAAATAAACGTAAGAAAATCCATTTCTGTCCGCTGCGATATTTTATTTAAAAATGCTCTTTTTTGCATATAAAATCGAAAGGACCGTGAAGAAACAACTCCAAAAAATAGAGTTGATAATTTTGTGGCTCTGCCTACCCCACTCTGGGAATGAGGGCGCGAGTTTTTGTTGTTGATGCATGTTTTGTAAAAAAATCATTACTCTATTAATTATTTTCAATTCACCCACCTTTCTAGGAGGCCAGCCCGCTACATAGACCCGATAACGAAGCTCCCGTACAGAAGCGTGGACGCGTTCCGCATCATCCGAGAGGCCTACTACCAACAGCTGGAGGCGCGCGGCGACCGCAACGACCCGCAGCTCAAGGCCTGGCTCAAGTGCCGCCGCGCCGACTCCACTTCTACTTATGTACAAATCCATATCAAGTGAGATTACTGATTAGACTACCCATGGTATTCTGCCCTCCTTAGAAAAGGCGTATGACTCATAGAACCGCGTATGTACAAGTGACCTTATTTCTTAAGATGGGGGGTTAAATTTACTTTGACTCAAATTGCGCATGCGTCCTTTTTACTTAGGGCAGTATTGGTCTTTCCAAATGCGCCGATGTATACGGTTTTCCATCATTTGCTAGGAAACGTTTGTCAAACTTATTCATTTCACAAACATATCTTCTGCAAGACGCTTTGGTCTTTCCAAATGCGCCGATGTATACGGTTTTCCATCATTTGCTAGAAAACGTTTGTCAAACTTATTCATTTCACAAACATATCTTCTGCAAGACCCTTATTTTTTCCCGAAACTAAATATTTTAGGATTTTTATAAAACTAACCTAACCTCACCTATTCCTATAGGGTTCTACAAGATGGTCCTGAAATAAATCCTGAAATATTGGAAAGTACAGTACGTACGGTATACAGTTTCGGAAAATAAAGCGTTTTGCTAAATGATACGTTTGTGAAATGTTGTTTAGCAAGTGATTGGATGCTGAGGGGTTTTTAGTATCCAGTCATGCAGTGGCTAAGCCCACATTAGCCAGCGTCTTCTCCTACCGAAGTCGGTTTAGTTGAGTTAAAAGGGGTGTTGTTCTTGGTCAGTATACATGGTTATTTTGAATACCCCCTGAATCGCTAATAGGGCGGTTTCTTTTTTCAAAAAAAGTGTACATAGTTAAGGATTCAAATTAAGAATCCATAATTTTAGTCAGGTGAGTCACGAAAATTAATTATTCATTTATATACTGCCCTCATAAGCCAATAGAAGGTATCTCAAATACAATAAACGAAGCAGATACAATCTTCACCCGTTAGTAATATGGTCGCACTTTCTACAGGAGTTTTGTCTGAGATACCACTATTTGTTTTATAACGGTATAGTTAATTTTCGTGACTCAACTGACTAAAGTTACCGTTTCTTAATTTTAGTCCTTAACTATTTAAGGTGAGGCGGGGCTGTTGCATTAGAGGGGCTATTGTAACTTTTCATACTAATTTTAAAAGTAGAACACGTTTTATTATGAAAAGTTACGTGAATGACACGCCAAGCATTGCCATCTCCTGAGCAACTTTTAATTTGTGAACTAAATAGTCCCACTGCCAAGGTCCGCGTTTAGCATAGGTCATCACGGGCATAAATATTGTAATGTATCCAAGTTATTAAGTTTTGTTGAATATTTTTTGTTGATCAATTTGTTTCCGTCTATTTTAATGAATGTATTGAACAAATAATGTAGTGTCGATCCTTATTGACCGTGTAAATATGAATTAAATGAATATAAAGTTTTTTTACTACATTAAGTACGTGAGTTTTTATTCCACTGTGATGTCATCCCCAACGTTGTTGTTTACAGGATTGTAAAGCTGAAAATTTCACTTCAAAATGCTATAACTTTTCTCTCCCCATAAACCTAGCCCGATTGTTACGATTTTTTAATATGTATATATGTATATATGTACAGTCAAGGAAATTGATTCGTAGACCACTTTGGACTATGTCAAAGTGACACTGTAAATAAAATCATAAGGTCTCTTATGTTTTGACATAGTCCAAAGTGGTCTAGGAATCAATTTCCTTGACTGTATGTATGTCAATACTTTATTGTACAGTCGAGTTCAAAAAGATGTATACACTTTAGTACCTTGTCACTTTAATCGTTGTGACATTTCAACTACTAGACTGTACAAACGGGAAAATACTAACAAACAACACAATGGACAGACAGAAACACAAAAGGTATATACAAAGGCAAACTTATCACTGTCCTTATCCTTGTTGATGGACATTATGAAAAAACTAGGTTTGTGCGTTCTCCTTTTGCTAGAAAATATGTATTAGAAAAACACAAATTGGAAAAAAGGCAAACGGCAACGTGTAAACCTAGTTTTTCAAAACAATTACAACATATTAATAGCAAATCGTGGAAAACCGACTTGATTTATGGCCGAACCCTATATTCAAACCGCGGATAGATAGGCTTACTTCTGGTTAAAATTTGACACATTTTGTATGGGCAAATGTCAAATTTTAACCCGAGGTAAGCCTTATCTATCCGCGGATTGAATATAGGGTTTGGCCGTTAGGGGGTGAGAAACGTTATCGCCAGTAGCCAAATTTGTACGGAAAATGATTGACAGCTACGCATTTTAAGCGTCGGTTTAAAATCCTAAAAGCAGTTGTAGAATTTCGGGACAGAGAAGAGGTTTTATAATGAACACGTATAAGATTAATTTAACTTTATTGTCGAAGTAATAAATAATAACAATAATCTAAAAATGTTACATTAAAGATTCAATATCTGTACAATTGTACAAGATTTTTCTTAAAATTATACAAGATAACGACAGAAATCAAGAAGAATTAAAACTTATACTAACATAATTGCAAATTGTTCATTTATTTATGTATTTAGAGTATCATTCTATTCTATAAGGTACTAGTAAATACTGTTATTATGTTAAAACTAGCTGTGCCACACTTTAAACTTATATACAATAGCCCCAGCTTCTTAATAGCGTTCGGCTTGCTATCTCTGTCATTCTTGCAACTGACAGTATGTATATCTGTCACACGTGTTTCATAGGAAAACGAAGATTGCCGAAAACGATTGAAAAACTGGTATTACTGTGCTATTTTTATTATTAAAGGGCGACTGTGAAAGTGGGGTTTAACCTTAGGTCTGGCACACTGTTCCTTCTTGGTTTTTTATTCAATAATTCCTTCATAGAAATGAGACCAGACGCCTTAGTGTCAAATCTAGAGTGGTACTTAGACGGATCTGTGGTGGGTAAGTAAGGATACTCTGTGAGGTAAGTCTGCGCGTTTTTTATTTGGTTCTCCTTTGCAAACTGGCTTAGCTGTGACACCGCCATTTCATATGAACTTAGTTTGTTTACAGACACGTTTTCCATTGATCTAAAAGTTTCTAGAACAGCTTTCTTGTGAGGTATGCCTCTCAAACTACCCTGCCGGCTTAATCTGCCTTCCATAACGTCAGTAAATAGATCGTCCACATTGAATTTCTCTGATATCTTCACAAGCTGGCTTTGGCTAGATGATTTATCTTGGCTTTCTTGCAACTCGTTCCAGGCTTTAGATATTTCGGAAGATGACATCGAATGCGCCTTTATATTTTTCTTTGTTTTTTTACGTGGTCTCAATGTATCGCTTTCAAGAGATTCATTTGAAGTTTTGTACAGCATTACCTCGCATTCGTTGAGTTTTGGAGGCTTCTTGTCCTCTCTTAGTTCTTCTAACGACTTAAAGTAGTTCTTTGCCATTGCAAAACGAGATTTGTAATCTGTGATTTCAGGTTTTATTTCTTTCTCTGGGGATGTTTCTCGAGAGTTCTCTCGTTGGCTTTCAACTATTTCAATTTCAATGTCAGAGATGCTTAGGTAAGGTGGTTGTTTGTCGGTATCAGGCAAAGAAATTATCTCTATATCCAAGGAACCCGTGCTTGTTTCTGTTTCCAGACTTTTGTGAATACTATCTTTTTCATAATTAAGAACCCAAGATATTTGTTTTTGAACATTAGTCTGCTTGGTTGCATTGTTAATAAAGACTGGTGAATTTGAACTCTTTCCAGTAGACTGTGAATTTGCTGGCGAGGTGGAAGTCCCTGACCACGTTGAATTTATTGGCGAGCATGTACTTGATGTTGAATTCGAAGAGGATGTGCAGGCAGGTTGTTTTGTTACTCCTAAAAATGTAAAAATATGTTAAATAATAGGTTTTACACTTATAGGATTAGGCAAATGGGGAAAGAACTAGCACACATTATAAGTATTCCACGTTACTCCCCATGATTGGCAACGCATTTGCAGTCCTAGGATTATAGGTTTAAAAATGGAAATTTATATGGCTCCCAGATCCCCTAGTATTATTGTTGTCTAATAAACCAAAGTATTGAAATATGGTTTTTTATTGTGCAATAAATACACAATGTATAACATATATCATAAAGTTTTATAACCTTTACCTTCGTGTAGTTAACTTAACGGTAAAAAGTGGCCACTTTTTTCCATTAAGTTACTAACTCATAGTCCAATTGTTATTAGGTAAGCTATGTTATAATACCCTATACATTGTTTATTAAAACTATCCTTCGATTTCAAGACTTTGGTTTATTAGAAAACACAATAATAGTAACGAGGTCGCCAGTGATCACTACTACTAGTCTAGTCTGATCTGATATACTTGATGGCGAATTTACTTCTATTTACTCCTCTGGGGTGCCACAAGCAAAATCAAACTATAGTTACCTAAATTTCGTGTTGCTGCCTGAGGTGAATTCGATTCGTTGGTTCTTATTGATGCTCTTCGCACTAATTTTGGTTCCACTGCTGACTTGGATACGCTTTCATAGAGCGATATAAAGTTTTTCACATTAATTTTCGGCAACTCTTCACATGATTTGTATTTATCCAAATCGTGGGCAGGTACAGATGTACAGATAGCTGATTTATTAAAAATATCCATTTCTGATCTACTGATGGAGCTTTTACGCAAAACTGGAGCAATGCCGAAGTGTCTACTTTGGCTGTTTATTGTTCTTATTGTCTTTTTTATTTGGTCATTTGATTTTACTGGTTTGCTTTCTGTAATTTGCTTATTATAAGTAGATTCATCGAAAGTTTTGTGATAGATTTTCTGTGTCATTCGAGCCCTTTTATCTTTAAGTGAAGTTTCTTCGGATTGTATGGTACTAATGACTGTATCAATACTTTTGTTTACATCTTTGCTGTTCTGCTTTGGATGTAATTCGTATTGATATGATTTGTTATTTGGATCAACTGTTATTACTTCATCTGCGGGAACTGGAATTGTTTCGGTATCTTTTCGATGGAAAATGTTATGCATTGATTGGCTTTTCCTTTGTTTCCAAGGTACTACTTCCTCCTTTTGTGATATGTCGTGGAACAGAGATATCCGACTAGACACTAAACCGTTCTCATACTTCGCACCGCAGCCATCTTCGGACAATGTTTCTGCGGCGCTTGGCTTTCCAAAAAAAGAATCGATTTTATTTAAAATCTGTTTTCTTGATGTACCGAAAAACCTTTTTGGACTGGTTTCAAACGCCTTAAATACTTCCTCAGGCAATTCTTGCCTCGCTGGTAAAGTCTGAGATTTTGTTTCGTAAATCTTCGTTTCTGAATTATCTTTTGTGATATTCATTTGTTGTGGTGAAGGTGTATGGTCGCTGCTTCTTGGCGATCTAGCCCTGGAGCTAGCTGAATCTGATTCCTCCCTTTCCACTTCTAGTTTATCATCCCAATATTTTTTCCACTTTTCTACTAGTTTCACATCAGTTTGTGTGTCGTCTTCTATCGAAGGTTGTGGTGTTGGATATTTTTGTCGTATAATGTCTGTCACATTCTGTGTAACTTCATCACCTGAACCTAGCGTTTTTTTAGCCATTTGTTTACCTCTTCGTTTGGTTAAGGAATCATTATTTCTCAGATGCTTGGCAGATAACCGCCTTTTCTTTTGATTTGATTTTATTTCATTCGACTTAGCCTCTATTTGGCGTATTTTATCATCCCAATATTTCTTTCTCTCATGCACGATGTTAATACGATTATCATCGCTGAATTGTATTTCATCTTTTCTGTCTTGAATTGACTCATATGGCAGCTCACTATTACTGAAGGGAAGGGTCTGACTTGCTGAAACAGATTCAGTTACATTTGCCTGAACCTCAGAAATCTCTCCTTCTATTTCTCTGGTTCGTCTTTTCACATCTGATAGTTGTTCAGACGCCGAATAGACATGTATATCGTTTTTTTCAACTTTGTATTGCACTTCATTGCTTTCTTTAATTTTATCATCATTAAGTGTTGTTGAGGAACTACTTTCTGAATTCGGGAAATATTCATGATAAATCTCATTAAGTTCTGCAAATGCCACTGAAACTGTCTCCATTCCTCCATGTTTAGACACTGAGTCAGACCTTACTGTTTCTTTCATGATGGATGAAATACTTCTATCGCTTTCTTCAATGATTGGTGTGAACATTTGTCGCTTAATTTCTGTTTTGCTTCTTACTTCTTCAATTTTAGTATTGTCATGAACATTTAGCTCGCTACACGTAAGCCACAGTTCTCTTTCAGCAGGACCCATTTTACTTATGTCTTCAAGTTTCAAAGCTCCAGCTTCACCAGGTTTAAATTTTTGTTTACTCGGAAAATCACATAACAGGGCGTTATCATTATTGTTACTGTCAGGTGAACTGTTACTGTCATCAATACTGACATATGCCGAATCCCACAAGTCTTTCTTAGGTGTCAAACTTTTATTTATATATGAGCCTTCATGCGTTTCTTGTATCTTATGGCCTTGTGTTGTTATGCTAATAATTTCTACATTATCTGTTGCATTCGAATCTAAGCTATGAAAAGTGGATGACGAGCCGGGAATATTTTCCAATCTGTAGCATTCTTTTCCTTTTATTTTGTTAGTGTGTAAAGGGGTTGAAAATATTTCACCAGCGTTCTCCTGACTATTATGTCCAGTCGCTTCCAGTGAATCCATATTTTCAACTTGCGTAATCATTAAAGACACCAAAGTTGGTTCCGGAGTTGGTGCCCTCAAAATAGGAGGCAAGGATACTGGCGCACCAATTATAAAATCTGTGATATTGCTTGGAATATCGTCGTGGTCAGTAGAATGGCGCTGTTGATGTATGAAAAACGGATTGATAAATTCGTTTCCTGTTAACTCTTCGGCGAGCTGTTCAATTCTAGGATCCACATAAACAGAGTCCCTACGATCTTTGACTTCACCAGTTATAATTTTCAAGACCGGGGTCTTTGGTCTTTCTAATAAAACATCAGTGTCAACAAACGGATTTGTATTAATTGGCGATGGAGTATCAGTATCCGTACCCTCAACAAAAATATTTATTGCCGCTGGCGACGTCTCTTCGTTTTGAGAACGATTTGTTTCATATTCCGTGCTAACATACGAACCAAAAGCTTTTTCGGTTACATAACTTTGCACGTACATATCGTTTAAGAAAGGATTCTTCGTCGACGAAACAACCGATAGATCATCTTCGTCCAATTTACGACTAAGTATTGTTTTATTTTTCTCGTACTCCTTTGGCACCATTATCCGTGGTAACTCTTCTTTACTACGTTTAGGTTTCTCGATAAAATTTTCATACACTCCTTGAGGTTTCTCTGTTCGCAATGATACTGAAATACTCTCTGGTATTATTACCGTGTCACGCTTATCAGTTACTGAATAGCGGCCTTTACTTGACTCACAGATTGTTGAATTCACAATGTCGGGGATATCTTGCTGACTTCTCGGCTTTATTAATGTTTCTTTTCCATTCGCTAATTCTTGTTGCTTTTCAGCCATAATACTGTTGAATATTTTGCAAACTCTGTTCATCTTTAATATCTTTTGGGCTGTCGTAATTAACTTTTGGGGTCTCAAAGGCTCGTCAAGACTCGAAAATGAGTTTTCTTCCGACTGGGAATACATGCTCACAGTGTCGTCTGTGTTCTGAGAATCATCTGTCGACATAAGTATGTTTGCTTCATCTGCGCTTATTTTTTCCAATGTACCATTTTCTTTAAGCAACATCTTTTCAGTGACAAAATCTACTATTCTTAAAACAACTTTCCTATCTGTTTTAACATCAACAATATCTATTTCTTCTCCATCCTCTAAACAAAAACTATCTCTTTCCAGAACGTCAATGATGTTATGAGAAGCTGTTACTGTAAACGGCGATCCGACGATATTTTGCCCTCTGCTAGTTATAGAGATTTCATATCTGCCTTCGGAGTTAACAGTATAGCCTACTCTCGAGTGTTCTGGCTTTGAATCAACTTCGATTTTAATATCGTAATGATCTTTAGGAATGTAATAAGTTTTGTTCATATCGTTTTTCCCATAAGATCGCAAGTATGCTGCCCCTTGAGTTATGGGCAGGGCGTTTTCAGTAAAGCTTGCTTTTGATTGAAGGCCTAGCAACTTTTGGCGGATCAACTGTGCTTTGCCAAAGATAGGAGGGAGGACAGTCATGCCGTAAGTATCCTTTGGTCCTCTTATGAGGATTGTGATCTCCCCAGGATCTATGCATTGTTGGGCAGTAGGGTATACCTTGAAATATACTTTGTGGCGGATTTGGGCTGCTGTTAGCCCTGAGCCTCGTGCGACGTAGTCCAAAGTGAATTGGCTGGTTTCAGGAGAGGTTCGTTGGGAAGTCGGCTTGGAAACTGGTGGCGACACCTTCGTTAGCGCTTGGCGTATACGGTCCAAGAATGTGGCGAGTTTCCATTCTTGGTGTTTGCTGAGAGAGTCGTTCGATTCCAGCTCTTGTCGGGAGAAGACCTGAAATGAGGCAATATTAAAATATGTCAATGTTTACTGCAACTATATATTAAATGGCTACGTTATAGTTGTATAAATGAATTGGGTTTTAACAGGGGCCATGGCCAAGCTAAAACCTTAATGACTTCGAACATTATACTTGTAGCATTGATGCTTACCGGCTCAACGCCAAGGTAATGATCAGCAATGGACTGCGCGTGCTTGAGTGAGAGCCTGGTGGTTGGGTGGCCCGCGCAGGCGCCCGGGAGCGCGCCGTCCAGAACTCCACACAGTATCCAACCGTGTCGCCACACTGTATCCAGGTGTTCGACCTGAACTGGACCTGCTTCTGCCAGCCATTGTAGAACTTCTTGTTTCTGCTTCTCGCTTGAGAAGACTACTGGAATAAAGAACATTGTGTTGAATAACTGTTTTAGGTAAGGAAATCATCTATGAATAGAATTGTTTAAAATATCAACATTTTGGTTGAGGTGTTGCGTATGACAAGTCTAACAAAATCTGAATGCCCCTGAAATATCAGGACTGGGGAGGTACTATGTAGACTATGATACTTCTTGCGTGAATGTCAATCGAACAATACCTCGCCTTTTAAGATACGACAATGTGTTTAGCCATATAGGTCACAAAGAAGCATGGATACTTACATACAATGTATGATATACATAATACACTCGATAACATTACCCCATGATTTTGGGTACCTAGTCTGGTAATTAGGTAAGTGTACAATTTAATCTGGAAAAGGAAAGTCAAGACATAGTCATGCGATGAGTAACTTTTTAGGATGATTCAATGTAAACTTCATCGTTTGCTTAGAATTTATTGAGGCTGACTAGGATTAGATAGCGAGATAACGCCAATTACAGGGTGTGTCAGCAATTTCCTTTATCTTCAAAGGTTTTTGTTGTTGTTGGACTCCACGCAAAAAATCTTGCATCATTATATTTATCAACCGAAAGACATAGAGACACAATACCCAGTCCTGCACTGCCCTCGTCTATGTTATCCCCATGAGGTTTTGCATCGTTAGGTTTTTAAGGCATGAAGATGGTAAACGACCGAACAATACACCACTACCTGGTAGTAAACGGACTTTAAAGCCCTTGGATATTTTCGGCTGTTAGCACCCGCTCACTTTTGCTGGCTTATTGCTGATGAATAAAGTTTGAAGTAGCAACAAAAGTATGCTGGCACGTAACAGGTGCGAATAGCCCGGTATTTTTAATATGATGACCAAAATATAATTATTTTACTTTAAACTAACACGATTCTCACACATACTAAATCGGGACTTAATCGTGTAATAAAGAAGACCTCATCTTCTCGTGACCCGGCTGTTGTAACACAGTCGAACCGTCGAGGTTCACTACGCGATTAAGTCCCGAGGGCTTATTGTCTGACGCACTCGCAATCATGATCGTTTTTATTTTGAAAATCGAAGGCTTGTCTACATACAAAATGAAAACAATTGCTCCATTTTGAAGCCAGTTGCGATTGCGAGTGCGTTAGACAATAAGCCCTCCGGTTTAGTATAATTTATTATTTTATGCCAGCATTTCATTGACAGTCTTTCTCTCCACATTGAAACACCAAAGTGATCCATCCCTGCTGCCCTAACACCAAAAATAATCGTTAACCCACTTACTAGCTCTGAAAGCGTTGTCAATACTCTTCAATAGTTTGAAGATGAAGCTCTGTTGGCCCCAGAAGATGGTGAGGATAGTAGCCGGCGCCAGGTACCGCAGGGTCGTGAAGATGGCTTCTAGGGCAACCGACCACATGCCTCGGCCCGCCTCCAGTTCAGGGTACTCGGGGATGGTGAACAACCCTGGAAGATTAACAGGTTCTTTGTTAATAATTTTATAAATAACTAGTTGAGGCAGTAGGACTTTTTTAACATTTTAATAGCTGTGACTGTGATACACTAAATAATACTGGTTGTTAGGGATTTTTACAGTAGTATAAATTCATTACTTTACACTAAAGGCGAATTTAATTCAAGCAGCACCAAGACTTGATATTATTTTTTATTTTACAACATCATATGAGGAATGGATGGTTAGAAAACTCAAACCATTATGTAGGTAGGTAGTTATTATGTTACTTTTTTTACTTTTTTTTGCTAGAGTTTCGTGACGGTGGCCAAAACTACAAATACTTACCTACTTAAAATCCGAAGATACTTATCTTAAATTAAACCACACATAACATTTAAAGGCAAAACTATGACGAATAAGTAGAGCTTATTGGTTCTTGGGATACAAGGGACTAAAAGGGTGTCCCTCGGAATCCGTAACAACGTTTGTCCTAACACATCGTTTGTCCGGATTTTTCATTTGCCCTAAACTGGTTTTCAGATGAGTCAGGCAACTTTTTAAGTTTTCCAATTATATCTGAGGTTCGGTATAACAAAACTAAAAAGTTTTAAAAATTAAGCGGGAAATGGCTTTAGGATAAACGAAAATCCAGACAAACATTGCACTTGACTATTAGGGATTCCATACGGGAACCGACTAAAATGTTTATACCAACTGAAAATCGTCTAAGATAAAAACAATTGACTTTAAATAGAAAATTTGTTCATACTTCTGGTTTTTGGAGATAGTTTTTTGTGTTTATTGTAACGGCGACGCGATGGAATCCTACACTCGTTATGCATGGTCCGACATGCTCTGGCCCGGTTATTTTAATAATGAATAGGTACTGAAATACCGGCGGTATTCATAATTAAGTATTTATGTTATTGGCGATACGATAAAACTAATAGCCATTGTGATATCCGTTATCAGTAACGCAATGCAATTAATTTTTGTATGATTTTGTTTTTCTGTTGGTTTTTTTTAATTAACTTGGTATGCCTTTCCTTTTAGTTATTATTTTCGTTTTTAAACGTATGGTAAATGAATTCGTTTTATTTCCAAGTTATTTACCTAATGTAATATTTATGTAGGGGGAAGTAAGGGAGATTGGTACGGAAAATTTCAGTTATTTATTTTGCGTAGTAAAATTATTTAATTAAGTAGGTATTTGTAATTTTGCCCATGGCATAGTAAAACTATTTGATAATTGACCGCAATAAAAATAAAGTAATATAAGCACAATAATAATTAACAAATATTAATAACGTTACAACTTATCTATTAAGTTCTAAGAACACTTAAACGGGCTTTAAGTGGAAAATGTATTAGGTATTGCTTATTGTTTTAGTCATTAGGTAAACAAAAGCTTCAAGCTCATTAATTTCCATAAGTACCTATGTTTTTTATTTTAGGTAGGTATAAGTATGATTCCTCCCAAATCAGAAGAGCGTTAGGCACCTTCAAATTTAATGAACAGCTAAAGCAAATATGGCTCTTTGCTTAAACATAAAATTATAGTTATGTAAGTATGGAAATTTTTGTTGAAGAAATGTTGAAGAAACTCAATTTTCAACGGCTCTCCACTTTATATAGTTGACATTGATAGGCGAGTTGATAATTTAGTGTACATTGCATAGCTTATATGATGTCGAGAGATTTAGGAGCTCGTCGACTTTGCAATGTGAACTAAATTATCACCTGTCATCTGACAACTGTCAATGCACTTGCCAATGCCAGTTTGGTAAAATGGACTGACGCAGCGCTTCAACTAAACCACAGTATAAACGGTAGTTCCTCTTCAAACAAGCACACACATACATGTATGCGTGACTATATAGTCTATAGACAGTAGGTACACACCGCGAGCCACCACAAGAAAACTCAACAGAACGCACCAAGCCGGTTAAGGGACCGACTACACCGAAGCTTTACGTTGCGTAAATTACGGTCCATCAAAGTTGACGCCATGTAATTACCATGGCCCATTCTTTTGTTTACGCAACGTCACCGTATTTTACGCGTCGGTGTGGCCGACCCTAAAGTCAGGGCCGCGCCGTCGCCGCGTTTGGTTGTGTGTGTTTAAGTTAAGCGCCCGAGCGGCAATAGGTAACAGAAAGGGCCGGAGACGAACTACTTTTCTAATTATACTATGACTAAACATACCAATGCTTCGAGGGTGTTGCTCGGCGAGTACATTATCTTCGTAGTGTTTAGTGATGTCTCTGATTGAGTCTGACATTTTTATTAATTGTACACTATGGTGTCATGATGAAAGTATTAAACATTAATAATAGATCGTTGTTTATTTTGCGTGATATTTTGGTCTTGAAAGTGTTGTCGTTGTTTTACTTCTAAAACTTTAATAAAAGCTAAATAGGTGGTACGTTAATTTGTAAAACAAATTTGCTAAAACAAACTAATGTATGGTAAGCCCCGCAAAGAATATTACCTTAAATTGTTAACTAGTAACTTAATAACTATAAACAATAATGTAACAGTCATTACCATAAATAAATAATAGGCACTAAAAAGTAACACACTTGTAAAAAATGAATTTGGAAATATATGTATTTTTTGTACCTAGGTACCTGTCCATACATAGAAACAATTTATGTGACATCATAAAGAAAAAAAACACAAACCGATAACTAACAAGATCTTATCACTAAATATCGATCTATTTTATAAACCATCAGGATAGAGAAGTTATCGCAATGCTGGATTATGGCAGAACTCTAATATTGATCATAATTTAGGACATTTCGCACTCAAGAAACCTTATAATGCTGTAATTCCAAAATGGCGACTTACAACAGTTTATTAAGGCTGCTTTAAAATTTAAATTAAAGAATCAATTAAGGCGAAGTCGATATTTCTATGAAGGTCACAAATCCTGTTTTGGTCAGCTCCTGTAGTGGTTTTATGGGTTCCGTACCTACCCAAAATCAAAAAGGGACCTACTACTAAGGCTCCGATGTTTCAAGTGTACACCAGTGCATAGGCCAATTATTATGATAAATAATAAAAATAAAATAATGTTTTTTTTTCAAAAGAACTGTATGTAGGTACAATAAACTTGATTTATTTGGTAATTCAAATTCAAATAATAAAGTTATAAAATAATTAAGTACCTATAATGTAATTAAAAATGCTATTATAACTCACTGCGTAAAAGTTTTCCTACAACACTTAACATTTTTCTCATCCTCTCCACTATGAGATCACAACTGCTCTATTTTTGTGAAACATCTTAGCAAATAATCTAATCTGAACCATAGGTAGGTATCTACATACAAACATACAAGCCAGATAGGTATTCCCTGATAAGATAGGTACTAGGCATGATTCACAGGATATTAAACAAGCAATCACAATTATTTAATTGTATACTTTTTTTTCTATTTTTTTTTGGTTATCTTTTATTTATGTAGGTACTTTTTAAGAGGGTCGTGAAAACTTCCATTCAAAATGCGATAATGTTTCTCTTCCCTTAAACCTAGTCCGATTTTTAAGATTTTTGAATATGTTGTACCTACATATTACGAAAAACTAGGTCTGTAGGTACATTTTCGTGAATAAAATATTTCTAGGATAGAAAAAAAGAAAAAAAAAGATGGAATCTAACAAACCCAGTTTTTCATAGAAACTAGAGGTTTGATTTAGGGGGTTAGAAACGTGCCGGTGAGGGTCGTAGTCGAATGCGCAAGCAGAACCTGCGGCTCGCCGACAACGGCGTGGAGGGGCACTCGCCGGGTTTTAATGAGTATTCCTTCTGCTATCGGTTGGTGAGTCCCACATTGTTGGCATAACAGCCTTTTTTGCCTTTGCTTCGAAAATAAAAGAAAAAGGTAGACGGACTATTAAAGAATTATTAAAACCAAATATAGTAAAAAATGTTCCCGAAGATATCCAAAGAAAAAAGGAGATGGTGAAACACTCACACGACAAACGAGCCAAAAGAGCAACTGCATTAGAAATAGGTCAGCCTGTATCAGTACAAATGAATCCATCTTCAAATAAAAAATGGACTCCTGGAATAATTGCTGATGTACTTTCAGACCGATCATATCTGGTTGATGTTAATGACACAACATATAGACGGGATCTAATTCATATCCGTCCTCTTATGCAGAATTCAGAAAATCCATTAGATACAGAAATACAACACGGCATTGACACACATCAACAACAAAATCAAATAGCTCGCACTAAGGAAACACACATTAATCTAGAAAACGCAGTTTCATGTAATACTCAAAATGATCTCACTCGTTTATCTCCTAATAATAGTAATAATATAGATTCCACTTTAGACTTAGTTGATTCTCGGGTCCAATGTTCTTCCAAGCCCTCGGCTTCGTTGACAAATTCACCTGTTGTTAGAATACCTATTCCTAGCACTAGTGATAGTAGACCTAGGAGAGAAATAAAACGACCTTCCTATCTAAAAGACTATGTTAAGTGAATTGTTATTGTAATTTAAGATCTTGTAAGATACATATCTACTTTTATAATCTAGTTTTTATAAAAAAGACAGCGTGTTGGCATAACAGCCTTTTGCCTTTGCTTCGAAAATAAAAGAAAAAGGTAGACGGAGGTAGCTGATATGGCAACACTTGTCAGACGATAAAGAGACAGAGAGATAGAACGTTAGAAACATAAATCTAATAATAAATTATGTTAACATTGCTATTATAAATAAACACAAAAGAAAACAAAGTATTTTACTTAATAAAACACACATAATCTTGGGTCCCCAAGACCCAGACCCAGGACCCAGATAGTTATGCGAAATGCATTTCCCCAGCGTAAAAAAGAGGGTTAGAAACAATATCACCCGAAGCTAAAGTGTGGCTTTTTCTGGACAGCTAACACGATTCAAGCATCGCTCCACGATTCCTCGTTACCCCCAACAAAAAGGGTGTGTGTCTGTGTATCTATGTCTGTCTGTGGCAACGTAACTCTCCAACGGATAGTAAGTCTCGGACGCGTTTTTTAAAGTCAGCTAATTTAATCGGTATAGATTTAGATAGGTGTAATGAAAATCGGTTAGGTCGTTTAAGAGATACCAGCTCCGAAAATAGAGATCGTTATTACCTATATCGGCGTTTTTATCTATTCAATAGAATTGATTGCGTATTATTATCCTTTTTTAATATAAGTACCAAGGTACAGTTGACCTTAGAAGTACCTACCTAGCTGCACATTTTACTACCTCGTCGCTTTAAAAAGCCTTTGACAGATTAGCCCAGTAATTCAAACATGACGTTAAAGTGACAAAACACTAAAGTATACAGCTATTTATATTGCTGACCTACTTTTGTCTTAATGAATAAATGCTAAGTATCAAAATTTGACGGCTTATTTTGTATCGTTTGATTGTTTACAAGCTCTTGTATAATTGCTAAGCGCACGTCTTTTTTATCGTGAATAAAAAGGTACAAGATGACAATGTGTCGATAACATTTAGGCATAATGTTAGTAATAAGGTGGGTACTTGATAAAATGTATATGAGGGTAGGCGGGGCAACAGAATGTCAGTCGAAATAGATAGCTTGCTCTTGTACGTCGGTGTTTAATTCAGCTCCCTGAAACCCCTGAAATAACAGTGGCGACGAACGGACTTTTACGTGTGTGTATTTAGTGCGGTATTATAAAAATAAAAATGAATAATACAACACTCGGGGTGTTAAACGTGTTCGATTGCGAAACGCAAGAATGGGTGCTGTTTAAAGGTCGTTTAGAACAATGGTTCCTGGCAAATGACATTAATGACGACAGTGATAAATCCGGCACGAAGAGGCGAGCTATTTTACTGAGTAGTTTATCTGAAACTACGTACAGACTCATTAGGGATTTAGCACTCCCTAAGGACGTGGGTATCCTATCGTACGTCGAAGTGACTGCATTATTGGACGGTCATTTTAGGACAAAGAAATGTAGCTTCGCCGAGCGATCGAAGTTTCACAGCGCTGTGCAGAAGAGTGAAGAAACATTAGCCGAGTGGGCGGCACGCGTTAGAGGACTGGCGTTAGACTGCGGGTTTTCCAGCGAGACCCTGGATGACACACTGCGCGACCGGTTCGTGATCGGACTGGGCGGTGGCCCGGCGCGGGACCGCTTGTTCAGCGAGCCCTTGGATGGCCTAACGCTGATGAAAGCGCTGCAGCTAGCGGAGGGTATAGCGTGCGCCCGAGCGGGCGCGCGACAGGCGGCGGCCGGCGGGGCCGCGCCAGCGGCGCTCGCGCTCGACGTGCACAAAATGGCGGTGCGCCCGGCGGCCAGCGCGACAGCCGGCGGAGCTCGCGGAGGCGGTTTTCGATCGTTTAGCGGAAATTCGCGTAGTTCGAGTTATGGACTGCAGTGTGTAGTTTGCGGACTTGTAGGCCACGACGGTAAAATATGTCGGTATAGACATTTTTCGTGTAAGAAGTGTGGTGACAAAGGTCATTTAAAGCGTGTTTGTGGATCTAAGGGAGTACCTATTACTCATCATTTCCTACAGTGCTGTTCGGAGGGAAGCGATGATGGTAAGCGATTAATATTTAATATCCGTAGTTATCAAGGTGAACCTATGCAGGAATCAGTAGTCGTGGGTGACATTACTGTGCAGTTTGAGGTTGATACGGGCTCTGCCGTTACCGCGATATCCGATGCTATATATTTAAAGCATTTTGCTAGCCATCCACTTCGTAAAAGTAATAAAGTGCTGCAAAGTTACAACGGCAGTATTTTGGAAACACTAGGCACCATATCAATACCGTTTTCCTACCGGTCCATGACAGAGGATATCAACGTATTTGTAGTTAAAGGCGGCGGCCCACCGTTACTGGGTCGGGACTTTTTGGCAAAATTTCAACTGCATATTAGTCCAGTCAACTCATGTAAAATAGCAGACAATGACGAGGGAGTTTTTATGACCCAATATCCGCGGCTATTTTCCGATGAGCTCGGCTGCTGTAAGGGCGTCGAGGTTAAACTGCGGTTAAAACCAGACTCGCACCCAATTTATATTAAAGCCAGGACTGTACCTTTTGCTCTTAGACCTAAATTAGAACAAGAAATTAACCGGTTAGTGCAGTTAGGTATAATTGAACCTGTCAACTTCTCGGATTATGCTAGCCCGATAGTTCCGGTGTTGAAAAATGATGGAAACATACGGTTGTGTGCTGATTACTCGGCTACATTGAATACACAACTTATAGTAGAAAAGTATCCCTTACCCCGTACAGAAGAGTTATTTTCTAATTTGCATGGGGGTCAACAATTTACCAAGCTAGATTTGTCAGGAGCGTACAACCAGCTAAGACTGTGTAGCGAGTCTCAAGGCCTTACGTGCATTAACACGCACAAAGGGCTGTTTAAATATACGCGTTTAGTTTTTGGGCTATCTAGTGCGCCGGCTATATTCCAACGAACTTTAGAAAATATACTTACGGGTATGGACGGCGTACTTCAATTTCTAGACGATATTTTGATAACAGGGAGAACTAGGGAAGAGCATGTCGCAAGGTTACACGAAGTGTTTAGACGGTTAGAAATGGCTGGGTTAGTATTAAAAAGGGAGAAATGTAGTTTTTTCCAAGATTCAGTTTCATATTTAGGAGTAGTAATTAACAAACAGGGGTTGCGCAAATCGCCGGAGAAAGTCAAAGCTATTTTAGAAGCTACTAGGCCAACAAATGTTACAGAGATAAAATCATTTTTAGGCATGGTGAATTATTACAGAAACTTCATTAAAAATGCCTCCAGTATTCTAGCACCATTGCATAAACTATTGCAAAAGAGTGTACCTTGGCATTGGGATAAAGAGCACGAAGATGCCTTTATTGCCATAAAAAAAATACTTTCCTCGGATAATACTCTTGCGCATTACAACCAGGATGCTCGAATAATTGTTAGTGTCGATGCGTCACCCTGGGGGCTGGCTGCAATTTTATCACAGGTGGATGACACGGGTATAGAGAGACCGGTCTCTTTTGCGTCCCGATCTTTGAACACAGCAGAAAAGCAATATAGCCAAATACAAAAAGAGGCAACCGCGATTATATTTGGTATTCGTAAATTCCACCAATATCTGTATGGTAGGGCGGAGCCATTTACCTTAAGAACAGACCATAAACCTCTTTTGTCCATTTTTCGTCCCGGGAAGGGCGTGCCAGAGGTGTCGGCTAATAGGCTACAAAGATACGCGCTGTTTTTATCGGCTTATAACTACGTCATAGAGTACGTGAGCAGTGCACACAACTGTGCTGACTCCCTAAGTCGCTCCATGCCGCGAGAGCCGGCCGCCGCCGCGCCGCGCAGTGGGCACGGCCGCGGGCACCCGGACTCGGTCCACGTCGCAACACACGACGGGTTGCGCGACGCGCTGTATGTTAACTTCGTGTGGGGCTCCGACTCGGCTCCGTTATCACTGCGCGACATCAGTGCAGCCACAGATAGTGACAGTATTTTATCACAAGTCAAACGATTTACCTTGAACGGATGGCCTGCTAAAGTTACGGATAAACAATTAAAACCGTATTTCGATTGCCGCTACGAATTAGCTGTAGAAAAGGAGTGTATAATGCGAGGTTCCAGGTTACTAATTCCAGATACGTATAGGAAAAATATTGTAGACGAGTTACACATTGGGCATTTAGGTTATGTGAAGATGAAAAGCGAGGCGCGCGTTCGGTTCTGGTGGCCCGGGCTGGGCGCGGCACTAGAGCGCGCCGCGGCCGCGTGCGCCACGTGCCGGCACCTTCGCCCCGCGCCGCCGCGCGCGCCGCTCACGCCGTGGCCCTACCCGGCGGAGCCATGGGCAAGAGCGCATCTAGATTTTTTAGGGCCTTTAAATGGTTATGTCTATTTGATAATAGTTGATGCTTATTCCAAGTGGGTGGAGGCATATGACGTTACTACGGGATACAGTACTAGTGTAGTAATACAGAAATTGTGTGACGTAATGGCTAGGTTCGGGGTCATACAAACCATCTGTACGGATAACGGTCCTTCTTTCGTTTCGACAGAGTTTGAGAAATTTTGCCAAAACAACGGTATTACGCATTTAACGTCCCCGTCGTACCACCCGGCCAGTAACGGTCAAGCCGAAAGCTATGTCAAAATTATAAAAAGAGCTTTGAAATCGATATTACTGTCAGGCTCAAGAGGCAAAGAAATTAGTATAAAATTAAATGAATTTTTATTTCATTATCGCAATTCTGTCCATTCCACGACAAACAGATCACCTGCAGAGATCATCTTTGGTAAAAAACTACGTTGCCGCTTAGATTTACTTAAAACGCAACCCCCGTTGGCTTCCGACGCAGCACTGGTGGAAACTGTACAGGAGAATCAGTGTTTACAGAGTAGGTACTACCAGGGAAAAAGGAACGTAGAATTATCAGTAGGTGATGTAGTATTAGTTAAAATACACCTAAATCAAAAATCCTTTTGGTCCCAGGGGGTAATCAAAAAAGTATTGGGAAAATCCACGTATATAGTGAAAGTGAGTGACAGTAACAAGACAATTAAAAGACATAAGAATCAAATTTACAAATTAAAGGGGGAGAGTGAGGTATCGCAGGCCACGAGCACTGCCGAGGGCGACTCGTCAACGGCAATGCACAGCCCGGGAGCTATGGGAGAGGATGATTTCGACGCGATTATTAAGGTCCACCCGACGAGATCCCACACCGAATCGGTTAGCCCTCTCCCGGAAGCCTGTCCGGTCACCCCAGTAGAAGCTGTACACGAGGACATGGATGCCGGCTCCGAGCACACCCCAGCAGCGCCAGAGATGGATGAATGGGCGGAGTGTCAAGAGAGTGCCGCAGAGAGCGGCGCCCCCGCCGCCGCGGGCCCCGCGTCCGACAGCGCGGAGGAGCGCGAGCGGGCCGCTGAAGCCGCCGCCGCTGCGGTCCCACGGCGGCCTCGTAAACCCGTAGATTATAGGAAATACTTTTGATTATTTGTTAAATATTGGTGGAGGAATGTTAGTAATAAGGTGGGTACTTGATAAAATGTATATGAGGGTAGGCGGGGCAACAGAATGTCAGTCGAAATAGATAGCTTGCTCTTGTACGTCGGTGTTTAATTCAGCTCCCTGAAACCCCTGAAATAACACATAAAACATAATTAGTTCCAATAAATCTATCTATCTATATAAATAAAAATGAATCGCCAAAATGTATGTGACCGCATAACTTCCGAAAGACTGGACCGATTTGGCTGATTTCTTTTTTGTTGTATTCGTCATTGTCAGGACAAGGTTTGTATGACAGAAAATAATTGAAAAATACACCGGGAAAGTCAGAAATTTGCAGCGGGGCGAAGCCGCTGGCGGGCCGCTAGTTAATAATAAAATTGGAATTGATTTATTTGTGCAGAGGATATCAGTAGATCATCGGGGTCGCCATTAAGTATATCGGGGGTTTTATTTGTTTGATAGTTAATAATATTTAAAATATCTGCCTAAATGAAAAAAAATAAAGTAAAATAAATATAATACACCAGTTTTGAAGTAAGTGGTGTAGGTTAAGCTCATGGCTTATTTTCAGACACGTGAGATTCCAGATAACTGCTATTGTACTAACAATATTATACTTAACGGCCTGTTTGGGATTTTCCCACAGATATATTTAATGTAATGTCTGTGTGAATATATTCTTAGATCAAGGGCAGACGTTATGAACTTATGACATTGGCGAAAGACGGGATCGGATACACATCGCTTGAAGGATAACGGAATTCGTGTATTAAAGCCACAGGTAGGAGGTAATCTGTGGTTACAATAAAACAAATAAATTTTGGACTACTATGGAACTATGTCTAAATGATTGACGTATTTAATCTATGGACTAGTTCCATTATGCCCAAAAAACGCATGTTTGACTGTACCTTCGAAGCTACAAACCCCGGTGTTCAATTGAACTATGGACTAGTTCCATAGTGCCCAAAAAACGCATGTTTGACTGTACCTTCGAAGCTACAAACCCCGGTGTTCAATTGGACTATGGACTAGTTCCATAGTGCCCAAAAAACGCATGTTTGACTGTACCTTCGAAGCTACGATTCCCGGTGTTCAATTGAACTATGGACTAGTTCCATAGTGCCCAAAAAACGCATGTTTGACTGTACCTTCGAAGCTACAAGCCCTGGTATGGGCATTGTTTGTAGGATGGGGGTTTTGTATTGGGTGTATACTTTTCCCTATATAAGTATGTTTACATACGCTGTGTAAGTAGTACTACGTTTAGTACAAGCCAAAAGTTAACATTAGTTCTATTTGTCTGATATTTATTTACGAGTAGGCGTCAAGAGCATTAATATACATAATATTTGGCGCCTACAATCAGGTCAATCAGTGGCATAAGGTGGTGTAGATATTTTTGGCGCCTTGGGAACTTACCTATACGGAACTAAACTGATGCACACATGCCGTGGCGTTGCTTGTAAATAAAGATAAACTATCAATATAAAAATGTTAAATAAAAATACTAAAGATCAGAAAAGGATTAAGTATTATTGAAATAAAATCTAAAGAAAATATTGCTACGTGCAATAAATAGGCTAATGACTATAAAAATATGACAAACAAAATGGCAACAACCATTATGTCCCGCTCATAATACCTACTCAGCTGTCAACTTTTTCAAGTCCGCGATTGCTGCAACGAGACTTAAGATAAAAACACGTTTACCTTGAGTTATCCCTTGATATTTTTATGTAACTTTGAACTCTATTCCTTCTAAAATTACAACTTTACGCATTTCTAAACGTGTGAATTTTTGATTCATGATAAATAAATCTGATACCGTCAAGGAATGACTGATTGCCGTGAGGCAAAAATCACATGTTCTTTTTCGTTCTGTTAAGTTTGTTATGTCTATGTACCTAAGTGTACAAAAGTTATAACATTTTTATTATTCTTTGCATGTGTAACAGCTAAATATAATTAAGTATGCTTCTAAGTAAATGGGTAGTTGTAAAAATGTTATTTTTGTTTAGTTAGGAATGTTCTTAACTACATACTTAAATTCACATGCATATTCAAATCGTTGATTTTATGTATTAAACAATTAGACATTCTGAATATAGAGGCTTCTGGTGCGCTTACTGTGCTAGCATATTCTTTCCTATCAAACATCGTACAAAGTTTAAAATATTTGCTTGTGACTTTTTAATACAATACAATGTATTAAAACAGTTATAACTATTAAATAAGTTAAAAAATAAATGAAATTGCCACATTCAATCACAAAAAAAATTATGCAATAGTATTAAACAAAAACAACGAAATAAAATAAATGTATCATTAAAATTATCCTCAGCTCTGTAATACGCGTTCTGTTTTAAAGGGAACCCAATAAATCTAGGTTTAGGGGCGTTTTCAATGAAACGTGTACCGCAGTTAAGGAACTTTAACTTTGTCAGTTCTATGACGAAAATTAGCCATACATTGCGGTCGTCAAAGTATAGCTAATTTTCGTCAAAAAACTGACAGAGTTAAAGTTCCTCAATTTGAATCCTTAATTGGGGTACACGTTTTAGTTAAAACGCCCTTAAGCCTTTTATCCTCGTAAGGCCCAGTGCAATAGGATGTACATAATCAAGGCAACTTAATTTAACTGTGTTGCAATACCTAATAAGGTTTTTTTCCTATTCTTATAAAATAAAAAATGGCAGTATCAAACGAACGTAAGTAATTGAACTTTATTTAATGCCTTAGTGGTAGATTCAAAGTCCCACTCACAAAAATCAACCATGGTGACAATTACAACAATTATAAAATGTTGTGTTGCCAAAACATCCCTATGGCCTATAGTGGTGGTAGGACCTTGTGCTAAGATTGCAGTCTTGAGATTGTAGTCTTGAAAATAGAATTTTCCATGGGTCCCGGATCTCACTGATCGTTTGCCTTCTCCTTGCCATAAAATACCCTTAGGCCGCATTTCCCTAAACTGGAATAAGGTCTTATACCTTGGTTAAACGCCGAATTTCTATAGACTAATCACGGAGTAAGTCTTATTCCTAGTTTGGTAAAATGCGGCCTTAGTCGTTATACTGTTATTATAATAATAATTTTATTTGTGTATGTTTTTGTCTTGACAAGTAATAAATAAATAAACCGCAATTTATCTTAAAAGATAATAATGAACCAGTTTTGTTAGCTGCACACGTTTTTGTAATATTCCGTTGTATTTGCACAAAAGCTAACAATGGAAATTTGTGAACAAATGGGCCTTTAGGGTTCTGTAGTCAGAAGGTGCCGACGGGACCCTATTAAGGTAGAAGTACCGGTTTTGGCCATTTTAAGACCGTTTTTGGCCACTCTCAATTTTAACTAATATCTAAAGCATTACGAAATTACAAAAATATTTTTATTTTTATCTTAATATTAATCTTTATTGTTAACTATTTATGAATATTATTTTTAATTTTACATTTCAACCTTAAGTGGCCAAAAAGGGTACAGTGGCACAAACGGTACTTCTACCCTACTACCCATTTTGCCCTGTTAGCGGGCTGTTTTATGTTATGACTTTGAAAACAGATCACAGATATTAAAAAATCGTCTTTCTAAATCTTAGACGAAGTATACCCATTTTTTATAAATATATACGTCACCTACCTATTAAATTATTTTAAATATCAATAATACATTTAATGGTGGAATGCTTCAAATTAGTGTCTTATAAAAGGCTATTCTTTCGTATAAAAATGTAAAATCAAGCAGTATTTTTTTGGTGTATCCCTATTGAACTAGTCCCAAACTAAGCTCTAGGTTTGTACTATGGGTACTAGACGACGATATAAATACTTATATAGAGAAATATTTACTTAAATACATAGAAAACATCCATGACACAGGAACAAATATTCGCGGTCATCACACAAATCTCTGCCCTAACCGGGATTTAAACCCAGGACCGCTAGCTTCATAGGCAGGGTTACTACCGACTAGGCCAACGCGTCGTCAAAACTTGAACATGGTAATGCGAACACTGCTGCTTGGTGGTCGGTTAGGTTAGAGGATAAATGGTGATAGCGAAGCGAATAATGCACATTTAAATACACCACATTTATTTACTTTTATTTTATTAATCAAAAAAACAAATATGTGCGACGTTGCTAGCACAGTTTTTGTAAAGCGGCTCTTAAATTTTACCTAATATCGAAAATGTATGATAATTTCGTCGGCTTATTGCAAGAAGTCATTAACCCACAAAAACTGAAGTCCGAGAAAAACGGGCCTAAAGTTTTGACTTAGTCAAATGAATATTATTGTTATAGGTTCGGTTCTAGATGTAAAAATTAAATCCAAATGTTTAGCTAAATATATTTACTATAGAATCCAATTAAAAACTTTGTACAATAATTTCAAATTACGTTTTTAAAAGCCTAAATATGTAGTTAGTGACTTTTTGTCTTTCTCGCTTTAAGGGAACTTACAATTAGTTATTTTTTATTTTAATCACAATTAAATCGGTAAACATGGTTTTGAACCAAAAATTTGAATTCATTAGTCTTAATTATTACCTTGGAAACTTTATGAACATTATTTAACAACGAATAAACAGTTTTAAAAATTCAACTTCACAGATAAAGTCGGCAAAATCACAAAAATAACACAAATTTCTCAAAATGACGTTATTTGTAACTCCAAACGGAAAATAACTTAAAAAATATTCAATATTGATAGACGAACTTGATCCTTACCAATATTATAAACGTGAAAGTTTGTATGTATGGATGTTTGTTACTCTTTCACGCTGCAACCACTGAACGGATCGGGATGAAACTTGGCACAAATATTGGTTAGGCCCTGGAATAGGACATATTTAGGATGGATTTTATCCCGGAAAATTGAACCATTCCCGAGGGAGCAGTATAAACGACTTCTACGCGGACGGAGTCGCGGGCAAACGCTATTATCCACTAATCCTATTAATGCGAGTATCCTACTAATCCTACTAATGAGACTTATCTATATTAGTCATTACGTTTGACACGTTAAAGCAGGGATCGGAACCGGTTTCAAATAACCGTTTTAATTTTGCTCATAAACGGTTATGATTCTGTTCTTTTATATACCGGTTTATCACAGTAACGTTTAGTAAAAGAACGAAATCATTTCGGTTATCGGTATTCAAGAAGAACGAAATTTAAAACGTTCCGAGAAACTTTATTGAACTGTTTATCTCGGTCGCGCATTATGTCATAAATGTCATAATGTCTGATTGACATCTAGCATCAAGAGCAATACCTAAATAAAATTGTTGTTAATATTAAAATGGAAAGGAAAAAGGAAAACCGAATCTACTCCATGTTTTGTTATGACTATTTACTTAATTATTTGTATTTCTTTCTTATATTTTTTGTTCTCACATTACAGGAGAAAAATATATTCTTTCCTTTTAAAAATTGGCCAAGTACCTAGTCGCGTAGCCAGAGAAAAATAGTAATGAGAATAACAAAAGTTTTTAAATTTTCGCTATGTGGATAGATAAAGAGAATGGAGAGCTATTTAAAAAAAAACCGGACAAGAGCGAGTCGGACTCGCCTAGCGAGGGTTTCGCACTACACGGTTAACTCAATTCAAAATTTGGACCGCCGTTCCTTGCATAAAAACCCTGTTTTTAGTGTGATTTAATAAAAAATGTACAGATTTCAGTTTTTTTTCTATACTTGTAGGTAGTAAAAGACGGTGTTACTTGCCAAATTTCATAATTCTAGGTCAACGGCAAATACCCTATACATTTTGATTCCCTCGAGTGTCGAAATATACGTTTTTGCGGCATAAACGGTCGTATCTTTTTTTACGTTAATGTAGAAGTTTGATTTTTTTACAGCTGTAAGGACTGTAGACCGGAGTATATGGTTTTAATTTCAACTCGATACCTCCACGCGTTCCCGATATAAAGGGTCTTGACAGACGGACAGACGGACAACAAAGTGATCTTATAAGGGTTCCGTTTTTTCCGTTTTACGGTTGTGCTTTAGGTATTTAGTAATATCGCGTGTTACGTAACATACTTAAAAAGCATTAAAGTTCTCGTATCTCCTATAAAGCATTTTTCGTAAAATACATTTAAATAATCTAAATACTGAAGAATACAAAGTACTTATCTCTTTAATTAATTTTTAATATTGCAGAAAACGTAAATATTACGATTGAGTAAAAAAAGCAAACCAATTTACCTTATTTTTATGTAACACTACAACTTAAAAGCCAAAGAAGAAGTTGTTTTTTTTTCTAAAACACCACAAAACAGGCCACTTTTTTTCCTCCATACATTTTTCTGTGGAACCATAATAGACCTACGGGTGATTTTTCTAACAAAAAAAATCTCAAAACTAGTCATCGGATTTTATTGCCCTCCGAGTAGGTACTTTTATATGTTGATCAAGATACGTAACATTTTTTTTATCACAATTGACCGATGTTTTTAGTGTTCCGTACCAAAATGGTAAAAAAGGAACCCTTATGGTGAGACTTCGTTGTCTGTCTGTTTGCCTGTGTGTCTGTATGTCACAGCAGGTTTTCTCAGCAACTACAAATGCTATCAACTTGAAATTTGGCATAGTTGTACAACTTGCTTGCCCGCATCTAATTTTAGTAAAAAAATATGAAATTAGTTTAAAAATAATTTAAAAGGGGTCTAGAATGGGGGATGAAAAATGAAAGTGGTTCGATTATAGCAAATGGGGTGTCATATGAAAGGTCTTAATCTGCACATATCAAAACATTTTATTTTGAAAATTTTTGTTATGTACTTTTTGAATTATAGCCAAAAGTACAAAAATGACCGTCCCCCCCACCCCTTATCTCCGAAGGTTGATAATCAAAAAATCGGAAAAAAAATCCGGACGTATAGATAATTACTTATATTTTATAGGAAAAATAAAATGAAGTGTTCATTATTTACGGTTTTCGAGAAATAACAAAACACTAAGAAAATCTGTAAAATTTAGGCTTGTCAAAATGGACCTTATTGCCTGGAAAATAAAGCTCATAACAAAATGAGTATTTTCTTTTGCGGTTACCAAGCATATTATCTTCAGTACGGAACCCTCGGTGTGCGAGTCCGACTCGCACTTGACAGGGTTTTTTTCCATACTTTGCTTTGCGTGCGATGCGGTGCGTGCGTGTGTTGTATTTTATATGTAATTTCATAAAGACTACACATTTTATTTGAAGGAATTTTCACGAATACCTGCTATTGTTTTCATAACAAGCCATCATTATTTATGCTTTAATAGTTAGAAATTATTCAGCCACTACAATATTTATTACTATAACCTCTAGCATGTAAAATAATAATTTCGTATCTGACATACGAGATATGTAATGGTGAAAAACATATGCGATAGATACGGCAGTAATAAAATAACTAAAAGATAATACAAATGTACGTATAACTTAAAAACTTCATTAAAAATAATGTGTAAGTACCTAAAATATCGCGCCGAGGAAAATGTTACCACCAACATACGTAAACCATCTATGTTATGTGTAAGTGAGAAAGAAGGACTCTTGTATCTCTGTCGCGTATAAAACCGGTTAATTTCGTTCAACAGAAACGGAATCTTCCAAAAAACGGTTTTCCCCATAAACCGTTTTAATACCGGTAACCGAAACCAAGAACGCTATTCATTTCGGTTTGAGGTGTATTGCCAAAACCGGTTTGAAGAAAAATACCGGTATCCGATCCCTGTAAAGTAACGTAAAATGCTACCGGTCGCCGATCATTAAATATTATAAATGCAAAAGTTTGTATGTTAGTTTGTTACTTCTTCACGCTGCAACGAATGGATGGATTTGTATGAAGTTTGAAAAGGACACAGCTCAGCACACGCGTGAAGAGTGCCCAGCCTGGGTGGTGCCTCGCGCTGCTCTGTCCATGGATATAGGAGCAGACGTCTCACTACCGACCCTCGCGTAATGTCGCTAAGCGGCAGAGCGGGAGCGAGAAAATGATTTTAACTCGCTCCCAATACGCCGCAGAAGACCAGGCAGACGGCGGTTGGAACATACCAACCGGTTGCCGCCGTAATGGGTACCCGTGGGCGATGGGCCGAGGAATCCATCGCTTACACTTAAGGGTCCCGAGCTGGAAGGCTGAGGCTGAGTGCTCCGGAGCGCCTTTATCGGAGGAGGGAAAAAAAACCCTGATGAAGACGAGCCCGTAAGGGCAAACGCTGATAGACGAGTTAGCGGATGGAATACAACTCCCGCGACCTCGTCCATGGTGAGAGAAGGAACACCTCAGGGGTTTTAGTCGGTATGAGTCCGACATAACCACTCGGCCCCTCCTGGTCGATTGGTATCCATAATGGATTTCCCCTGAGAAAATAAAGAAAAAAAAGAATGGTATACCCCGGATTGAGCCCGGATAAACAATCATCGGAATCAACGCAGAAGAAGTCGCGGGTAGAAGCTTACAAATAAAAATTTATAACTTTTTAGTATTTTGGAAAAACTAAACCTAAGGGGGTAAAGGAGGGTGTAGATTTTTCTAAGTATGAAAGTTTCGTCATTTTCGATGTTAGAAACGTGAAAATTGGTATAACGGCTACTATTTACAAATAAAAACTAATCTTTGTTCTTGAAAAACTAATTGGGCACTTACTACACCTACTATAATAATTTACGCATTAACATCTAAATCATATAATTCGTTCAGTGTGAAATTGTGAGACTTTAGTTTATACATGAAAGTACAGCGGCAAAGGTCTTCGCAGTGTCGCGGACGCCGGGAGTTTAAATAGGAGCGGCAAAGCCCGCACGCGCTCAATGCGCTCATTCATTGAAGAACTTCACCCTTATTGCTTTGTTTGGGAATATTGTGATAAAAAAACCGCAAACCTTCCTTTTCCTTTTTGTTGTATTGTAAAAAAGATAAACCACACAAGCTTCAAAATTTGGTATGATTATACATCGTACAAATCCTAAAAAAACAACAAATACTTAAAACCGGTCAAGTGCGAGTCGGACTCACATACCAAGGGTATTTTTATCGACTACGATTTCGACCAGAGCGATTCTGTGCGTTGGATGTACTTACCTATTTACATCCTATTCTACATTATAATGCGAAAGGTTATTCGTGCGCGAGCTTGTTACTTCTTTGTTAAAAAGGATGGACGATTAGGAATAAAGTTTGCTTATACACTGGATTAACACACAGGGCTCCCTTAAATCCCGAAATAAATCACTGTTCCCGTAGGATGGCAAAATTACAAATTCTACGCGGACGAAGTCGCGGGCAGAAGCTAGTACCTAAGTATTTCACTAAAGGTGTTCAAATTCATACAACTTATTTGTCAAAAGTCACTAACCATAATTTAATCACGTGAATTACATGTCTTTGGACATATCAAAAATCGATAACTATCATTGATTACTTTAAAAAATCATGCTGATTGCCATAAATGCTGTCTCCTAGTTTTTTTAAACTTTGTAAAGTACTTAAGTTATTTTATACTAAAGTAAAAGGGGTAATGTGCATCCAAAACCCATTTTGTTAAAAATCATTAAAGAATGATAATAACTTTTATTTCGTTTTACGGTTTGCTAAAAGTAATTAAATGCATTATAATGAATTCTAGCTCAAATACTTTAAAAGCGATATTCATATTGTTTTATTTTTAAAACTTAATAAGTAACATAAGTGAATATTTAAACAAAATAAAAAGAGTAAAAATAATAAATTTGTTTTATTTAAAGTTACTAATGGTCAAAAACCAATTACGTCAATTCAATAAAGCAAAAAGTGCAGTTAATGACTTAATGTCATGGCTGTAACATCGAAATTACTAAAGATAAAAAGAAATGGGTCCGTGCGTTAGAAAGAGTAAGTCGTAGCGAATCCGCCCGTGTTTGTACCTGTACTTAGTGACTTTATGCCATTAGTGACTTCTTGCAGTAAGCCGACGATTTATACATTTTGTTCTCATTTCTATGTAGATACAATGAAACTAGAACTGAAATGAATGCGCAGGCACTTCGCTTATCGTCGGAGATTAAAGTAAGTAGGTCGAAACGTTTCGCTCATAAAAATAATTTTCCATAAAGCACGCATAACAAAACAATCGTAAATAACTTGCAGGTATACGTGACATTAATTATCTGTGGTTATTAATTACCTTTTTTAAATTCAAATTGTGATACTGTTAGGACTTATTCTAAAATTGAATTAAAATTTAACCTTAGATGAAGATTAAGAGGTGCGTAATAAAGTAATAAAATATGATAGATATATTCGTTATATCCAGCATTCCACATCCATATCCCATTTATAATCTATTTTATTAATAACTTCCTCAACAATAATGAACAATGACTGTAATAAATAAACAATGACTATTCGTAAACTATGGGTTCAAATTTACAAATGACAACACCAAAGACCAAAATATCGGCACAAAAATAAAAAATCAACACGTCAAAATCGCTTCCAACGCGCACTTTTTCACAAACTTTTATTCTCACTGCATCGCGACGTTGCCGGTATGCTGGCAATGGAAACACTGCCAGTATGCCAAAGATAGATTATCATTGTTTTAATATCAGACCGGCTGTTATCAAAGTTGAGATGATAAATAATAACATACGGTACGGTACACTAGGAATCAAGGCCACGTTTAGGATGTTTATCAGATTTATATGTGAATGAATTGTGAATAGATAAAATTCTTTTCTAATGAGGATTTTAGCTTAACTAATATATGTATTTATGTTAATGCAATGCCTTCTTTAATGTAAAATAATATCGGTGTCCCTTATTTTACCGACAAACTTTTCATCGAATGTTGCATTTCATTGAAAGCTATTTTTGCCTGAAGCCGTGTTGTTTTCAGGTTATCTAAAATGTTAATTACGTAGGTAAGGTATTCCAACGTTAACAAAAAGAAAAAAGGTTAGGTTTGACTATCAACACTGTCAAAATGTGAACGCCTGCGCTTAGAAAAGCCGATCGATGAATTAAAATTTGTACCTACGAAATGATACATTCTATGAAATTACCTCAAATGAGTGTCAACAAAACAAGCGAGAACCATAATAAACACTTTGGGGGCTAAATAATACTCCAGATTACTGTAAGTAGGTATCTGACAATCTGACAGATACATTTTTGTTCTATCCTTTTCTTTCATTTGCCAACTTTGACTGACAATGACACATATTTTTATCCAAGGATAATTATATTCAAGAAACATGAAATTATTACACGTTAGTGATGTAAATGATTAAAAACAAATGTCTACTTTAAATTAACCATAAACTCGTTACCACCAGTGGCTGCGTTAAAATATTTTTTTGCGATAAAACTTTGTAAACTTCTCTTACGACTGTCCCAAGACAAGACTATAATCTTCGTACTTTTGTGTGTCAAAACGGTACATGTTCAGTGTTTTATTATGAACGCGTGTGAATGACAAAACATATTAACCTAAAAACAAAGTAGCATTATTCTCATGTTTGCAACTGTGCTAGTCACGATCCAAGTTAATGTTCAGGTTTACAACGTTTGAAAACTAATCTATGGTGTTTAAAGTTATATTGTATGTGTGAAACAAGTGTATAATCGACTTTAGAGGCCTTTTACAAAACCTCGTGTTTTCGTTTTCCTTGGGGATTAAAGTAAAATCGAGTTACTCTCAAATGTACTTTATTAACTGTGTGCATCTGGGGCTCTATTTTAACTCGGTCTAAGGCGGGCGGGCGACTTAAAAACAATACGATAACATTTTAAGAGTAATTAGGTTTTACCGAGTAGAATAGAGATGGTATGGCCAGCATAAAGAGGGTTTTCCGAACGACAAACATAGTATATTGAATTGGATCAAATGAAAAGTATAAAATTTATGTACGTTTAGTGTTGGCTCATGTTTTTTTTTCTATTTTAAGATATATCTGCCTACGTGTGCGTTACATTATGTTTACATTTAAATTCCCCGTTTTGTTTTATATAGTGTGGAACTTTGTGAGAATATTTATTTAACAATAGACACTTGATAATTCGTGGTTAATTTAAAACCACAAAAATGATTCATAGTATTAAAATGCCATAATAGTTATATATTTTTGGAAAACCACTTCTGAAATACAACTCACTATTCTTTACTTGTATTAAGTTTTTGCGTAGAGTATAATAAAGATTTACGCACACATTTACACTGCCTTTCTACACAAATAATCTTTGGCCTAGTCGTATCCAACGTAATACAATATCGGCACGCCTATCATATGCCACGGTGGCAGGAAAATAAATCACACAATGGTTATGGCCATAATATTACATTTCATACACAGAGTTACACATATTCTACTCGTACAGTAATATAAATTTATTCATTTCATAAGGGGTGTAACTCTGGAACTGTTACACTTTCAGTGCCAGCAACCCGTCGGATGGTTCATTTTGTATGAAAATCAGAATCAGAATAGCTAAAAAACGGCGGTCGGTCGAACGAACGAGCGAAAGCGCAGCGGCGAGTTTAAGTAGTCCCGTCCGAGCGAACAAAACACGTGCATTCTCAATTAGGCAGCCTTATACGTTCGAGAAGCCATACTGCCAAATTGAATGAATACACGCGCTATAATGTGTTTTGTTCACTCTGACGGGACTACTTAAACTCGCCGCTTGGACATTCACTCGTTCGTCCGTCGTCGTTGTTGAGAGAACCACACTCCAGAGCGCTTGGTATTGAATATGTAGATCATTCTAAAACTGAAGTATTTTTCAAAATATGAGAATGAAATGCGGCTTTTCAAAAAATTATAGAATAAGTTCTTTTAGGTCAAAAAATACGCAAAAATAAAAAAGAAATTGGAATTGTTCAAAATAACTTCTAATTTTTAGTTCGAAATTAAATGGTCTGAAACAGCTGTATCGCTTTTCGTTCCCTTACTTACACCATTATTATGTATAACTTTTTTGGGTTTTTCATGATAGTTTTTTTTGATAAACATCACACTTAATTAAGTATACATACGCACTTTACATCCACCAGTGACACTCAATTACAAAGAAATTTATTTGAATATTGATATTATTGCGGTTTAAAAATAATGGAGATATTATTTTGCATAGTGTCACTATTACATTTAACGTCCGTATATTCTGATGTGATTAATTTTACAATATAAAAAATCCCGTATTATATTTATAGCAGTTAGTAGTATCGATAAAAAAATGATTATCACCACATATAACAACATAATTACAAACTCACATAATAGTCACGAAGTAGTTTCCATGTGAAATAACTATACTTGTACAGCCTTTACACAAAAAACAGCCTTGATACTTGCTTATCGGAGTGTCGTTAAAATGTTACTAAAGAAACTAATTGAATATTTGTTTATGTCGACGATATTGTTATACTATCACAACCCGATACTCTTTTCCCGCACCTATTGTAAATATTTGACCGGACGATGTGTCAATATTTGTGACGGTTTGGTGCAAAGATACCGCGGCGGCGAACACAAAGGATGCGCACAATGTGACATTCAATTAAGATAAAAATAATATCTGTATGTTGTAAATGTGATACTATTTCTATATCTTTTGCCTTTTACTTCGATTGCTAGGAAACGTTTAAACAGAGTGACGTAGATGGAGAGTTGACAAAAAATGTGTGATGTTGTGGGGATCATTATTCTGGGAGTTACCATGACATACTAATGCAGTTCAGTTTAGGTTGACAGAAAGCGACAGAGCTGTATAACTGCTGGTGGCTAGAGTTGCCACCCTAACCCTCTGATCCGCATTACCTACACGACTTTTTTCCAAAGTATGTATGAAAATCCATTACTGCCTGTTGCTGTACACTTTTACCTCGGTCTCTCCTAAGGGACCGTACAAAGCAATTTGCCAATGTAATATTTCACTTATTGTAAATAAAATAGAGTAAATTTTTGTAATTTTCAGACATAAAAGCGAAAAAAATACACCTTATCTCCTTGATAGTGGATACAATGTTTATTCCGATGGCTGTATTACAATATATTCAATTTTTTGTACAAGGGGAAAAAACTATGTAGGTACCTAAACCTCGGCAGGGAATGGCGGTTGATGCTGGTCTTGTATATTATTATCTTGTGGCCCAGTTTCTTCAATTAATTTACTATTTATACCTTTGTTAGCCCCAAAACGTAGAATGATCCTACATCTATAGTTTTTACCTATTACATCATCAACATAATATAATAATAATAATAATAATAAAGCTTAATTTGATTCCACACAAAGTTATTGCTAAGTTTACAAAGTATATATATATATATAGATATATATATTTATACATATGTATGGTTTTTTTTTTTACATGCTTATTAAAATATAATTTAATTTATAGTTAAGTTAAATAGTTTGTATGGACCCCTTTCGGGTAAAAGCCTCCTCCAAGAAGTTCAATTTTTCTCTGTCTGTAGCTGTGGCTAGCCAACCTAGCCAACACAAATCGCAATCGAATTCTTTGTCAGCAATCTCCAAGCCAGGATAGTTACCATGAATCGCTCAATTCGAAACTTCGGGTGCCATCTCTTTCACTCGTCATTCGAGTCTAAATCGAGAGAAAGGGATGTAACGTAACTTCGAAGTTCGATCTTCAGATTCAGATATCATGCCCCTTCTCTTAAACTACTGACCTATTGTAACACCACAATTTCGTACTCATTCACATAAGTAGCTAACATTATTAATAATCATCATATTTCATATATGAAATTACGTTAACGCTAATAATAGGGTCTTAACTATTCTGTAATAACACGTTCAGTACCATACTATGAAAATTCCATAGAAAAAAGGCTCCAAATGGAGTCGCTGTGAATGTGTAAAAATGCGCTCACGAAACTTTTAATGCATTGTTAGAGACGATTTAAAGGCGCAGCGATTATGACTATTACTTTTGGTGAGAAGTTGACTATAATTTTCGTTAAAGTTTACGTAGTGTGTTTAGTATTGATAATGATTTGAATTTAAGTGTTTTTAAATACTACGATAAAAGTTTTTAAAGTTGTGGGTAATTCTGTAGCTCTGCCTGCCCCACGCTGGTACCTATTACAGGCGTAAAGGTATGTATTTGTACCTATGTTAAATCTTCCTTTTTTTTTCTACCTTTGCTGACCGTATGTCGTATCTGTTTGACAATATTTTTTTTTGAAAAAACTGAAACAAATGCCGAAAATTGGCAGTTTTTCGAACACCATGGGGGCAGCACAGGGTTTTCAGGATTGCAAACATGGGTGTTAACTACACTCAAGGGACCTAACGACATAAAAAAATCGTAGTTACATGGGCGCCTAAAAATATGAAAATACCTACCGTAAAAGAAATCACCAAAAGTGAAATTAAAATAAAAACCGGCCAAGAAATACGGATGATGAAATACGCCATATAAACTCAATGTTATAAACTCCGTTTTGCTAGAAAGAGATACTAGAGATAGGAACAAATCGATCTATCAACATCTTGGATATTTTTATAGCTATTAAAAAAAATATTTTTCTCAACTGTTTTGTTTCCTGATTCAGCTTTTATCAAAGCTGTAAAAAAATGAATATTCACTATTACATAAAAAAAATTTTGCTTGTTTAATCAATTATTACGTAAATGCCTCTGTAAACCGTGTGTATATGCCTATTGATCGCGTAATGCGATTTGAGCGCTAAGTGCCCTTTGATCTTCTGTCGTGTAACAAATATGGCTTCGTGTTCATGTGAGCTAACAAATAGGTCGGTGGAGCGAATAAGCATTTATTAAATAGACGAGTAGGGTGACGGCACCAATGTTGGACACTTTCAGCTGAAGGCACCAGTAATGGACATGTAACTTTGAATAAAGTTACATGTCCATTACTGGTCAAAGATCATAAGGTTATAAATTGATTGTCTCAAAATAAATGAAGATAAGCTTCTGTACCAAAAGATTCAAGCGTCCATTATTGGTGCCTGGTCATTACTGGTTCCATCACCCTATGTATCTATTCTAGATTAGTGCAAGCATACACCATTTTATAATTAAACATTTCTATGTAGTCTTAGTCTTTCGTAGGTACGTAAGTACGTTATGAAAAATAACGTCATCAAAACTCTTTCGGTGTTGTAACAATATTTTAAACAACCGTTGAACACTTATTGAGTACCTAAATGTTAATCCATAAAAAACTGTTATTTAGACGTGTCTTAGGTCGGTCTAAGTTTTATGTAATAACACCTTAAGTATATTTCGTAAGTGTTTAAAATTTCGTTTTCATATATCGATATTTTTCAATAACGTGTTCCATACATTTCTACAAAATCTAAATGGTAACAAAACTAGAAGAACGTTATATTAACGTTATGATGCATAACTATTACCTAGATGGGCAGCAATGAAGGCCAACGCGGTATTGTTCAAACCAGCGAAATTTAATGCAGTAGGTAACGTCACGTATTATAACGTTATTAAATATCGATACAAAGTTTATACCGTTATGATGAATACCGCTATGGATCTGATTACAAAAGAGTACTTAATAAGTGAGTTTGTAAGTTACAATAGTAACTTCCAAAAGGGGTAATCCGTTTTTTTTAAACCTATTTAAACTGAACCTTTTTAGATGTTGTATGGTGCTCTGAAATTTGGGATCTCAATTGTATGTTAATGGGAGTTTAAAATAGTTTAGAGTCCGAATTTTCATTTCATCTAAACAAGTTTTCAGCTAAGGGCCTGTTGTTTGATCAGTAGTTAAACTAACTAATTGTTAAAAATCGTTACTAATAGTTAAATTCTCAAGGAAATGTGTCAAATATTTGATTCCTTTTTCGAATTTTAACCATTAGTTAGTTTAACTACTGATCAAACAACAGGCCCTTAGTAAGACATCTTTTAGGTTGTCCAAAATTATCTGCGGTTAGAGTAGGTTAGGGTTGACAGTTGACCAGTGACAAATATACTGTCAGTTGTAAGTGGAAGTGAGATAGAACTGTACAGAGGTTAAATTTTACAAAGGAAATAGCAATTTTGTGGCGATGACGTTATACGTTAACCCCCTTACTAATAAACTTTGAGTAACCGTGGTAGTTCAACTATGCTTTGTCCTTATCTGTTTTTGTGACATTTAAATTTGACAGATAAGGAAAAAGCATGGTTTAGCTACACCACCGTTACTCAACGTTTATTAGTAAGGGGGTAAATTTCGTAAACCAATTAAGCTGTAATATATGACGCATTTTAGAACGGACATTTTGCCATGTTGCTTACTTTATGCAAGCAGTACAAATGTTCTGTTCTCACGTTAGTTTTGAAAGGTGAGTGTGTTTTAAAAACAAAATACAGTTATTGAGAAAACTAATTTTGAGGAAACGGGATTCTATTACTAAGCTTATGCGTTCATCCGTCCGTTTACAAGACTCATCTTTAAAGGGCTGTAACCGTAATACCGTGTATCATTTAACCGTAATAGATGACAGGTTTTTTTAGCGGGACGAAGTCGCGGGCGTCCTCTAGTCTAGTATACCTATGTATAAGAATATGTAGGTAAATTATTAAACATAGGAAGCTCATAATACGAGTCAGTAATTTGTGGCCGGAGCTGGTTACAGCGATGACGTGACGTTAGTCAATCGTGGTTACGTTGATTGATTATTCCGCTTGGATCCACAGCTGATGACACGACAGGCCCATTACGGGTGAACTGCACTTAAACTGCTAACCAGCTGCGTTTTTAATGCAAAATGGGTAAGCGTTTGACTACAATCTAGACTCAATTTTACCACAGGTGACAGAGAACAGTTCGGTTTACATTTCGTAGCTTATATTAAGTGTAGTTACGTAGGAGCCTGTCGACATTGCAATGTATACCGAATTATCATCTGGAATTTTTAATGGTAAATAGCTTGATGAAACATTTCTTATGTAGGTATATAGTGCAAGATATAGTAGCTCTCGATCCAAAATGATCTTCACCTAGCTCTTTCCCGCGACTCAGTCCGCGTTGAAGTCGTCTGTCGCTATTCCCTTGAGAATTGTTTTTGAAATAAAAGCACCTTTTATCCTTTCCATTGGTTCAAGCTATATCCATAAAAAAACTCATTAAAATCGGTCCAGTGGTTTAGTTACTTCCGCAATTAATATTACAGATGTTATATACCCAGATCGTTTTACAAAAATACCCAAAATCAAGAAAGTATTATTTAGAGCCAAAAATAATGTCAACCCTAGTAAGCTGTCATCTGATTCATTGACAGACAGGGTGACTGCTAGGGTTGACATAAAATATGTAAACATGACTCTGCTGCGAGGGGATAAGGGTATAAGGTCAACCGGGGAAATTGCGTTTTAAGCGGTGTTGCCCTCTCATAGAGTAGTTTAGTAATTAAACTACTCTATGAGAGGGCAGCACCGCTTAAAAAAATTCGTATTTCGTTTTATTCTTTGAAAGATGCATTTACCCCATAAACGCAATTGCCCCGGTTGACCTTATATATATATTTCTGAAACCTTGTTAAAGTATATTATCACGTTGACCGTACAATAAATATCTCTATTAAAATAAATGTGTTAAATTCCAACTCAAACTACACACTACCTTAGCGTAACAAATCTTAAATCTTTCCGCTCGGCTACAAAGAAACTTTGCGCAACATCACACAAAAAATAATACCAAAAGAAACCCGTAACAGAAAATTTGCATACACTCTTGTCCAAAAGTGCAATGGCTTATGCAAAGAAGCTATTTACGTATACTTACAGTTAGGATTCTTTTCAAAACAAAATGTTTCACTTTCCCCAGTAACGTCGAGACTTTTTTGTGGTTTGAAAAGTTTTGGACGTGATTAGCGTCAAGCTCTGAAGAATTGGTTTTTGTTGGTCCGTTTTTTGGGCAGCCATTCTTATATTTGGGTTAATGAACGGCTTGTCACTAGGATTGGTAGAAACTATTGGATTTGTTCGTTCATCTCCTTTTGTTTGAGTATGCCAAAACTTTCACGTTATTCGCACATATTTTTAGTTCAACGTAAAGATCGTATTGCAACGACCGTGGTTACGAGAGTACTAAAGAGGCAGACATCAATGTCTGCGGGTGGTATAGCACTTACAACATCCGACGATTTGTCTGACGATCAATCTCGAGACGTTTGCTGATTTCTGTTTTACATGATGTGGATAGCTTATTAACGTTTTCTCGGTAAAAACGATTTTAGAGAAGAAGTTAGGAGCTCTGAAGAATTGGTTTTTGTTGGTCCATTTTTCGGACAGCCATTCTTATATTTGGGTTAATGAACGGCTTGTCACTAGGATTGGTAGAATCTATTTGATTTGTTCTTTCATCTTCTTTTGTTTGAGTTTGCCAAACTTTCACTAACGTTAAGATCGTATTGCAACGACCGTGGTCACGAGAAGACTAAAGAGGCGGGTAAATGTCTGCGGGTGGTATAGCACTTACAACATCCGACGATTTGTCTGACGATTAATTGCATACCTTTCATTTGTTGATTTCTGTTTTTGCATGCTATCGATAGCCTAAATACATTTTCTCTAAAAAATACTTGATTGATTCACGTACAATACAAGAGTAGAAATTATAAGGAAAATATTATTCGATTTTGTTCATGTATGTAATGCATTATGGTAACCGGGGCCGGTATTCTAGGCTGTAAAAACCATATATCGTCTTTGATCTGTTATCGTATTGGTAACGTTTTGATATCTCTTATTTACTTGACGGTAATGTCGGCCGAGTTAAAATTAATACCACAACACATCAAAGACGATAATTATGGTTTTTACAGCATAGAATACCGGCCCAGGTGTACATGTGCTTCCCTTCTCCAAATAAAACCTACCTACCTAATTTTATTACAGCTACGATACTCATACGAATGACGCGTTACCTCTGCAGCCGGATAAATGCATAGGGAAGCAACGTCCTGCCTCTGACAGATCAATTGCGGCTCGTTTATGCTGAATACCGACTCAATTGCACTTACGTATTAATTTAAGGCAGTCGCACACATGTGAAGCTTTAAAACAAAATTAAATGTTTGGCCTGGTTGCCATTAAAAATAAAATGTAATCTGTCTGTAAACAAATAACTATTCCATAGATAAAAACACTCGATATAATACCGACCTCTGTCAGAGCTCATATCTCTTAAACGGCTCTGATTTTCGTGAATCGTAGCTTAAAACCATCCCGATCCTGTCTAAATTAACTTTCTTTTAAAAAACCCACATCCCAATCGGTATGCTTGTTTGGGAGTTCCGATGCGACAGAAAGACACAAAGATAAACAGACACACACATACACCGAATCATTACCTACACTTACAACACCCTTCTTGTTTGTCCGAGGTTAAAAATGTGATATAATTTAACATACTTACTTCAATATGGTAAACTATCAAAAACAAATAAAGGACTAGCTTTTTCCCGCCTTTGTCCACGTAGAATTCTGCTCGGATATTATGTTTGGCTATTTAAGAAACTAAACAGCTAAACAGAAAACTACCGTGTGGTGCCGGGTTTTAGAATGTTGTCGCTCCATGTCTGCCCGTGGATGTCGTAAGAGACGACTAAGGGACTAAAGGCTGTGTAGTGCTGTTAGGCGATGGGTTTGCAACCTGTCACTAATACACTGGATAATATCTTAGCCTGGTTGTGCAAAATGTGGTCACAGAATTATCAACAAGTTTTTGGAGTTGTTGGTGAGTCTGTGGCTCTGCCTACCCCACTCTGGGAATGAAGGCGTGAGTTTATGTATTTAAGAAACGTAGCTGCGAAGAACCTTCTTATTTGCCTCAGCGGAAACGGCGTTTGCAAGGCTCGTATTTTAGCATCCCGAGCTTTTGCGGGCCTTACTAACCCTAACTTATCCCTTTGTCAAGAAATAATGTACTATTACGTCCGCCATCGGTACATACATACAACTTACGCCTTCATTCCCAGAGTGGGGTAGGCTGAGCTACAGACTTACCAACAACTCCAAAAAACTTAATGATAATATTTGTAATCACATTTTGCACAATCAGGCTAAGATGTTCACCAGTATATTAGTGAAAGGTTGCAAGCCCATCGCCTAACAGTACTACACAACGTTTATTCCCTTAGTCGTCTCTTACGACATTCACGGTAAGACATGGAGTAGCGCCATCGGTGAATAAAGATAAACATAAAATCTGATTTTAATTTCCGAAAGGGTCTTTCCATTAGTTGTTTCAGTTCATAATTAAGTAAGACCATTTTATTTCGCAAAAATTTATATATCGAAACTTTTTCCATTATTATCTTGTTTGCCTCACTCTAGCTGGCACAACATTGTGTGGAAAGCAAAAACTTTCGTGATCTCAAGCAACCCGAATCTATTATAATATTCAATATTGTTACAAAGCGTAACTGGTTTAGGGAAAAAAGTTTATTGACTGTGAAATTCAGTCAAGCGTTTACTTCGCTGTAGTATACGGGTCTCGTAGAAAAAATAGCAAAATAGTTTAGGTTTTATATGCTACCTACTTTTTTTTGTTTATGGGCAACTAACAGCTGATAAATTGCATTTAAGACACATAACCACTTAACCTCATAATAGTTAATTAGTTTCAGCGTATATACTTGTAGTTACAAGTTCAAATTAATAATAAAGATAAAGATAAAGAGATGAGATGTAGTACAGACCTGAGTACTCACTGTAGTACAATTTATTTTTCATAATTTCGTTCTTATTTAGGTGTTATAGACGCTAAACATACTGAAAACAAATAACAAATCAGTGTGTACTTGGTATAGTAAATTCAGTAGTTAGGACTACCGCTATTAATAAAATACATGACTTACTCTAGTATAAAGCCGATTATAGGTTTTCACAGACAGAAATAGAATATAATAATGTAAGGAACAAAGAGAAACACTTCTTAAAAGTTGCATTACGTTCATGCAACAAATCACTTTTTTGTAGTGATCATTACATAAAGATACATTATTATTTAAACTTATGTTAATAACATTTATTTATGTCTTTCGATCACGATTCTTTATGTAAGACACGACAAAAATTATGTTCTCTGTTTTTTTTACTAAATAATAAATATTCTTAGGGGTTTTTAATTTGACTGCGGTTCCCTGTTACTTTATCGGAATTGCATTTTATGTTCAGCAAAAATATGAAAAACATTCTGAAACTAAATCTATTAGGATTTAGGTCAGCGCTTTCATAAAAGAAATTTCTAATAAAAAAAAATAAGCGGGGACATAATTCGTGCTTACGGTACAATAATAAGTGCTTTTTGGATTACTACAAAAAAAACTCGGTTTGTGCCTATTTTGCTCAACTGGATAAAAGCAAGTGAACGGGATCATAGCTAGCCCAATCCCTTGGGAGAGTTAAGCACCAGCTCCAGGATCTCCGGAGGTGTCTATGAGCCGGGATGACAGGCCCTTCATTAAACTTTTTATATCAGGTGACCAGAGTCACATGGTCTCCACTGCAAGTACCGCAAATTTGTACCTAATAATTTAGTAAAGATAAGTATATTGATGACTTTAATATTAAGTTGTAAATTGCCAGTTTAGGTTGAGCATTTGTTTTAAATAATGTATTTATTTTTGGATCCCTCAACTGATAAATCAGCATCTGCTTTTGGAAAGTCATTTTCACCGATTATATGTAACTTCCAACTAGTCCAACTTAGGGCCGAGTTCACCAACCAATATAACAGACGGTTAAGTCTTAATCAGCTGTTAGTCAATACATTTTGACAATCGTTAAACCGCTAACCTCTGTTTAATTGTTGGTGAACTCGGCCCTTAGACTCTGGCAGAAAGGACGGTAGCCATATACTCGTATATTAAATATTATTTTTTAACTTTAACCGGCATAAAGTATGTTCCACTACAGTATTATTAAGATTTCAAACAGTAACCCATCATACTATAGAATTTACCTGCATCGATTATATAATTTTGTAAAATGCTATTTTCTGATGAAAGCAACAAAAAAAAAACATGCGGCGAGAAATGCCTTTGAAAAATGAAAATTTGCATAGTATGTGTGAAAGTATTTAACTTATCAAGTGATTGATGCGATACTTAGTCTTGCAGAGCTGCGACGGGCAAGTTCACACGGATGTATGAAATGCCACGACACTAATAAAAACCGTGTTCTTTTACTTCCATCGCGTTAGTTACGTTAAGTAGGCTATAGATTAAGTAGACGAAGGCAAAATCTACTTATATGTTTGCCAATTGGTTTGATTTTGTAGTTGACTCAAACTCGTCTCGAATTTCAAATTACCATAATATCTATGCCTTATGTTATGACTTATGAATAAACGTAGCGTAACGCGTGAAGTTCAACGATACCCCACCTTGTTATAATTCGTCGACTTTTTTTTTACAATTTTGCGTTTGTTTGCGGCCATATTGCTTTTTGTAACTGTCATATTTTTCAAAAGATAAAGACAAATCGATTGACAAAAAAATCATCAAACTCGGTCCACGCGTTTAGTTTCTAGAGCGCCACAAAGGAACAAACATACATACATAAAATTTGTAGGCTGATTAACACATTACTCTCCTTTGCGTCACGCAGTCGGGTAAAACGTCACCGACTGGCTGAAGCTACAGACCTTATTAAAGAGATTAGTCCCGCATATTGCATGCAGGATCCAGATACCTATCACTTATACCTCTAATCCCACTGTCGTATAAAAATCTGATTTGACAGCTGTCAACTCAGTACAAAATATTTGTATGAGGCATGTTTGTGGTATATTTGAGAACGGCAGGAGTATGAAACGTCAACGATTGGCTCTAGCTTATTAACATAGATATTATCGTTGGAGAGTTGATAACAGTAATTATGTCGTTATCTCCTCCAACCATAATATCTATGTTAATATGTAGCTGTGCATACAAATTGTTCAATCTACAGTCGGCTAAATAGGTCCTCTGGTAGGTGATACTCTTAAACAACTAGATATTCACCGGTGAGTTGAAGTTGTCCCGTCAGAGCGTAAAAATACATTTAAGGGTATGCATTCTCAGCTTACTCGCTTTACTCGTCGAGTGAGCCCGCTCGTATAGCCCGATTTACATTGTTCAAGGGCAGTTGCAAGTACAGTGGCAAGGACAGTGGAGAGAAAAAATAGAAAGCGATTCTATTTGGATCCACTCTGGCAAGGCAATTTGACTCGCTACTGTCCGATCGGTTTACACTACTGTACTGTCCGCTGTCCTTGACCAATGTAAATCGGGCTTATGGCTAACCTTACTCGATCGACCGTCCGATAGAGAGCCGTTTTTGAAAGAATAACACATCTATGCTAACACATAACATAAACTCACGCCTTCATTCCCAGAGTGGGGTAGGCAGAGCCACAGACTCACCAACAACTCCAAAAACTTGTTGATAAAATTCTGTGACCACATTTTGCACAACCAGGCTAAGATGTTATCCAGTGTATTAGTGACAGGTTGCAAACCCATCGCCTAACAGCACTACACAGCCTTTAGTCCCTTAGTCGTCTCTTACGACATCCACGGGAAGACATGGAGTGGCAACATTCTAAACCCGGCACCACACGGGCCCGGGCCTGTGCTACTCTTTTAAAAATATTCTTGATTCTGCAGGGTAAAACCATGGCCTGTTATCGTATTGTTTTTAACTCGGCCGCCATTACTGTCAAGTAAATAAGAGCTATCAAAACGTTGACAATACGATGATCGTGTAGAATCTCAGGGCCGAGGTTCTAGCCTGTAAGAACCATATCGTCTTTGACCTGTTATCGCTTTGTCTACGTTTTGATAGCTCTTATCTACTTGACAATAATGTCGGTCGCGTTAAACGGTAAGTAGTTAAGGGTTTGAGTTAAAGGCAGGTCAAAGACGATCATGGTTTTTACCGCCAAGAATAGAGGCCCTAGAGAGAGACTCCGTCACAGTTCTAGGTATCAACTGAAAATGTCGCCTAGCTTGTTTCGAATATTTCTTCGAGTTAATATATGTCATCTTCCAAGTAAAAATGCCACAAAATTTTATTCAAAGAACTAATCTCCCGATCCGCGGTTTGAATATTGCGATCGGACATAAGTCAACACTTCAAATTATCAACCGCATCTTATCAAACTTGCTCTTTTACTTATGACGTGCAAATGAAATCAAACCACCGTGGCTCGTATTATGGTCGCCTTTATTTCGGTGCATAAAGCATTCGTCACTCTCGCACTTACATACCTACTGATCAGAAAGTGACAAATGTTTTATTCACGTTTATCCACATCGATTATTGTAGGCCCGCAAGACCACTTATCTGGTCGACTGTTCGTATGCACTAAACACACTCTACAAGAACATCCAAGTGAGCATTCACCAAATTCCAAGCAACGTATCATTATAGATTATCACTTAATTTGTCTCAATACCAACCCAATCTCCACCTGTCGGCCACAGTCCGCGATTTTCAATTATTTCTAATTTAATTTGACGTGATTACAGCCAGTGTTGCCACATCATTTCTTAGAATCTATCACGGCTCATTTTAAAGTTAATAACCTAAAGTTTCATCCACACGTGAGAGGAACGCGCGGTGTTTATTTCCCCACTTAATTATAGCGGATCAAGATAACCTAAATTCCAACGCAGTCGGATGCAGAATTGCGTAGATAAGGAAATGTAGTTGGAAATAGGTTATGTTGCGGCTGGTTGTACTGTTAGAAACGTTCAACAAATAATTAGGCTCTTGGTTATCTTGAGCTTGCTTAGCGTTTAATAGTAAAATATCAAAGTTAAAGAAAAACAAACATTAATAATGGTAATATTTACAGTCTACTTAATTATTTACTTATACTATATCCTAAAATTATTATATGCTAAAATTGGCTTATACTAAATACTGTGTTGGATATACCGATCGTTTCGTAAAAACTCATCCTGAAAGCCAACAAAATTCGGTTGTATAGGTGCTTTACCATACATTGTGTCATAATTTAGGTAATAAAATTAGTGTGATGCATTTAGTTCTGAAAATTAACTCAAATCGTGATCAAGTCATATAGGTTCTGTAGAGTTTTACCTTATCCATAAAAGCTCAATAATTCTATTTTAGTTCGATAAAGTATGATGTGTCACTTTTTGTTTAGATAAAAGTCGGTGTAAAAGACCCATACATATTTTAGGCATAATTGACCTAATTATGCGTTTATATGTGTAAGAGGACAACTCTTTTGTTAATGCACTCGCTTCGGAAATATAATATCAATGAGTTCACCGACAACCCTACCTTGACTTGACCCTTGAGCGCTTAAGAACTACTTAGGTAGATATGAGCTTAGTCGACATCTTCTTTCGTTTTATGATCAAAGCCAACAGAGACACGTTTTGGAAATACACATAAGAATAATGACTTAAATCTAATTCACACAATATTTATAATACATCATTTTAATAGTTACTTTCGTCTATTCGGAAATGGCGTGACTTTTATTTTCATTCCTTCATACTCGTATTTGCATATTTTACATCGTTGTACTCATTTTTGTCTTGTGTTTGAAAACCTTATAGACTTAACAAATATCAAAAGCAAAAAAGTGAATAACTTTTTAATAATTATATTTAAAAAATGTTTTGCCCAAACTTACAAAATTGTGGGTATTTTTGACGTTGTTCTTTAAAATCGTTAAGTATATGTAAAAACAAATTATTGAGCTACTGCCGAAATAAACCGACTTGCCACCATACAACACAAAAATAATCAACAGCATTTCTTTTAAATTTTTGTAGTCTTCCTTGTAAGTAGCTGCACTTTTTTACCCTGTCCTAGTGCAGCGGTTCAAACATGACATTAAAGTGATAAAGCACTAAAGTGCACGGCTTATAAAGTCAACCGTACCTGTAACAGTACTTTACAAGTACGCAAGGCTTTAAGTTCACTGGGTTAACGATGCCCACTCGACCGCGGTATCACAAAAAACGCAGCGGGCGTTTACGCACGTGTGGACGTGGCGTAAACTTTCAGTTTCAATCGCGTGCAGTATATACTGATTTAGGAATCAACGAAATCGTTGTAAATGGTATTGTGATTGATAATAAGTAATGCGTGTCAAACAAGAAGGTTATCATTGCGATTGCCGATGAATATTTATTATTTAGTCATAAAATACATATGCATGGTATAGTGTGACGACGTAGTTAACTTATTCTAGTTGGTTGACCCTGTCTATACTCCGTTTTTTCAGATTAGAATAAAGTTATCACGCTCGGTGGCAAACAACGGGAGAGGTTTATGTCTAGCAGTGAACTGGTAATAGGCTGATGATGATGATGATTATTTACATATTTTCGCCTTTAACGACGTCAAAAAATAAATAAAATAAGGTCAGGTGGGGCGAGTTCGTCAAAGTTCGAAAAACCATATTATTATTTTCTAGAAGATAATGTTGGTTTGACGCACTTGCCCCGTAGGTGATTTTACCCCAACTGATTTTACCATGATTTTTCAGTATTATAGCTACGTCATTAAAAGAAACCTGTGCGAATTTGACCGTTATTACGCTAATGTGAAGGGAACAAAGTATACTTACGCCTCTTTTTTTTCAACAGACTTTTTTTTTTTAATAGCTACATATTTTTAAATTATTGTAATAGGTACTGAAAAGGCAATACCAACAATAAAAACTCAAAAAATGCAGTACTTAGCAGAACTTTAATTTAAAGAACTCTGAAGAACAATATTACCTTGTAGTATAAACAATACAGCAAATCAATGGATACAGTATACATTTTTGTCCACTTTGCAATCTCAGCTGTACCTTGTCACTATTTCGAAATGAAACTTTCCTTTGTCTTAATTGTGCTCTGTTCAATCAACAATCACATATTGTATTGTAATTAATAACCAATCTGGAACGAAATAGTTATTTATATACTCATTAGTAACCATTTCGTTAATGAACTCAACAGAATCTCTCAACAGAACTATAGAAATAAGTACGAGTAAAAAGATATGACCCTAATGAGCGGTCGCGCACTCAAGAAAAGTACTTTAGAAAAATCAATCAGTGCCAAAGTAACTAATTTCAATACAAAATCGACCCGTTAATGAGCTCTTGGCCGCCGTGCTAACGGTTTTTCAGTTTTAAATTTGGAACGGTATTCGACTTCGATTTCTAACCTGCCTAAAATTGGGTCGCAAAAAGTATATGCGGTTCCGTAGAAAGTGAAGTAAGCAAAGTGCATGTGGGTGTTTTGATTTATTAACGTCGATTACTGTATTGAAATATAATGTATTTTTTATGTAATGTTATTTATCATTGTTTATAATATGTCTTTTTATGAGGTTCTATACAAAATATATCAGGTAGAAATGTCTAGTGTGGCAACATAGCTTTTAATTAAACATTTAGTGATTATTGTTATTTCAATAACTTTAATCAGGGGCCCTAGCCAAGATGCATTACGCTAACTAGCGTTTCCATTCGTTTCGTTTTTAAACCAATATCGCGACACTCTGTTAGAAGACGTGATATACGAAGACTCACGTGATCTACCAGTGACGCGATTGGTTTAAAAACGAAACGAATAAAAACGCTAGTTAGCGTAATGCAACTTGGCTAAGGCCTAACCTTTTAATAGTCATCGTCATAGTCATAGTTATATAGGTATATATGTTAGTATATGTTAGTGACGGCTCGCTGGCTTAGTTGGTAGTGACCCTGCCTACGAAGCTAGCGGTCCTGGGTTAAAATCCCGGTAAGGGCAGATATTGTGTAATGAGCGCGAATATTTGTTCCTGAGTCTTGGGTGTTTTCTATGTATTTAAGTATATATTTCTCTATATAAGTATTTATATCGTTGTCTAGTAGCATAGTACAAGCCTAGAGCTTAGTTTGGGACTACGTTAATTGGTGTGACATTGTCCCCTGATATTTATGTATTTATTTATTTATTGTTTTATGTTGTACAAATGAGGTCTTAACAATACAGTGGGTAGTTGTAGTATCGTTGGTGCTGCCACCTGTTGGTGCCACACATCTCTGTGCTGCGAACTTATCTTTCTTATTTTTATTTTTGTCCAAGTGAGCACTTTTAGGTACACTTAGACCCTGTAGGACCTTTTGTGTAATACCTACCTACTCCTCTTATTAACTCAACTGCTCGAACGTGCAGGTTTCCTCATGATATTTTCGATCACGATCAGAGGGCGGGTCGGGCGCAGGAGCGGGCGTATTGCTGTTACATTGTGCGCTCTGTGAGAAATGTGAGAATGCGTGTATTACGTTGCGAGCAATGTAACGGCAATACGCCCGCTCCCGCGCATGACCCGCGCCCGCGCTCTATGTGAGTTGCGTTTAACGCAATGTACTTACGTTAGAATAACACGGGGACGGCTTTCGAACTCGAACGTTATTTAACGTTATAATCATAAAGCAAATATCCTGAGCCAGGCGCCATTGCCACTCAAGTACCTATAAGTATAAGCTAATAGTGATGGCTGGTGCTAAGATCGATCGATTGAAAGTTAGGTATTGATTTTATTTTTCCAATCATCTGTGTGGCAAGATCCTGAGTTTAAATAAATTTATAAGAAGCCATGACGTTGCTTAAATTATGATTATATGAAAGTCAGTGACAGCACTTTTTGAGTACCTACCGTAATTGTTATTCAATTTGAATTTACTTATCGTTAATATGGAAGCTTTCAAATTGACAAAGTGACCTCTTCACTGTGCTTTACTAATGTTGAATATTAACTTAATCTTACTGCTCGTACTATAAATGTGAAAGTTTGGATGTGTATGGATGTTGCCAGAACTGCTAAACGGATCTGTAAGCCTATTATGTCGTGTTTATCGATGTGTATTAATGTGGATAAAAATTCTGTCACTTTCTGACTATGTAAGTGCGAGCGTGACGGATGCTATATCCCCGCAACAACGGCGACCATAATACGGGGGCTGGATGAAACAGAGATAGATTATAGTTTGGAATGGCACATAGGCTACTTTTTATCCCGTAAAATTGGACAGTTCGCGAGGGAACAGCGATAACCGACTGCCACGCGGACGGAGTCGTGGACAACAGCTAATACCGTCACAAGATACGTCAAATTGATGAGTCAAGAACAATACGATACCATGTCAAGAGCAATATTGTTTTTACCGAGTAGAATAGAGCCCTAGCGTAAAAACTTGACGTGAATGAGTTTTAAAAGTTTTAACATGTATGGTATACTGAAGAAGATGTTAAGCAGTTTTTTATAGCATTAGGCAGGCAAACGAGCAGACACCACCTGATGGCAAGTGGTCTCTGGGACGCGTAGACGTTTGCAGTGTTAAAAACTTTCGGGCCTTGTCATATTAAACTTGAATCTGAACATAAAACAACAAGTATGATTAAGTCAATGATACTAAAGATGTTAAGGTTCTAAGCATGAATAGTTTAATTTTTAATAGTTCTTAGTCAACTTTTACCCGCTCTATCTTGGGGATGTCGTATATATTGGTGTTCCATTGGAAATGGGTGGATTTTCTAGCATAAGAAGTATCAAATACCTACATGTACAGTCAAAGTCATTAATGTATTAACGATCCCATGACGCCAAAAATATCTACACGCGTCTATGCCACCAACAATAAGCTCTATGTATATTTGACGCGATGGCTGTATAGATATTAAAGCTTTCGAATATACTTTCTTCGATGGTCTCCGATGAACTTCATGTTTTGTTGTTTTTTGTATAATTAAGACAGAAAGTGGTCTAGTTTTTTAATTAGTATTCTAATATTTAATAATAATAAGGCGGTATGCGTTAGCTGAAAATTTACAACTACCCACTCCTCTGCCTATGTAATTTTGGTGTACAAAAAACTGTCATAATAATTGTACTTACCTACGTACCTACAAAAATAATGAAGCTTTACCTAAGTACGGTTATTTCATTTACGTTTCAACTAAAGGAATTTTATTATTTTAAATTATCAATTTATACCATAAGTAATTAACAAAATATTAAATTACATGTTTAAAATATTGACTTTATTGTAACAATAACAATTCAAACCGTTGATTTAACAAAAAGCGTGACTCGTGCGCAGTTTAAATTCAACACTAGCGACACTAGAAATGGTTGATTGATTTTCTTAAAAACTATACGCCGGATATGGACTGCCAGTGTGTGGAAGAAATAGGGGAAGTAGTGGGAAACCAATTCTACGCGGACGGAGTTGCGGGAGTCCTATAGTACAGTACATTTTTGCACATATAAAGCACACGCTTTAAAGGTAATAAAAACACAAATGTGTACGATTATTATTGCACTACATCTATTAAAGTAAGAAGTTAATCACGTAGCGAAACTATTAAAACACTAGATAAATTCAATGTTGCAACTTGAAGGTGACTATTTCAGAACAATGTAACTTCGTGATTTTACAATTAATTGTTCAAAACGCAATCTAACCAGTTCACACACTTTTGAATGTGCAGCAATGTCACTTAGTCCAAGGTCATTGCGACTTGCAGATGGTTTCAAAGCGTCAGAAGAATTGCATCGGCACTATATCTGCTGGAAGACATCTACTGTTGGACACACAAAGACAGGTTCTTCTTTTTCTTTTGTACAAATTTGTAAATACATACAACGTTTGCCAATTTGTAGTCGCTACTCAAGAATGCATTGCACACCTTAATAGCGCTGTTATCCAACTGTCACCCATTTTCAAAACGATGTAACAGTTTTATGGTAACAGTAACGTAACATTACTGTGAAACTGTTACATAAAACTGCACTTGCACAAATGCATTTCTAATATAAAAATAACACTGCGATTGCGTGCAGTGCAGGTCAAGCATAGTTCTGTTCAGTTGTAATTTTCAGGATAAATAGAAATCAGAAACATTTAGCTCATAATCTCATTTTATGTATTTTTATATGATAAGCAAACGAGCTAGCAAATCATCAAGTTTTTTTTATCCGACTGTTTAACTAGAAATAACGATAAACAGACATATAAAGTTTAATTTGAATTAAATTTACCGTCGTTATTGTTATAATTATTATCGATTCGTTTCAAGTATACCTTGACGATCTATCCATTATTGTGTCATTAGTGTTTCCGGAACATAATCGTAAAAACAATTAACCTGTATCTTGTAATTTATAATGTAATTAAGATATACTTAAACAATATTATTTTGATGCTATTTAAACTGCATGATAGATTCTTAATTAAATGGACGTATGCGCATTTTGATAGTCAAAGCAAATTTAACCCCCATGTTAAGAAATAAGGTTACTAATATGTACGCCCTTTTGTCTAAGGAGGGTAGGATTGAACTGTATATTTCAACAATCTTACAGTTTTAGTCGTGCTCGAGACATTTTTGAGACATTGAACTAGTTCCTTTTTCAAACTTGTATGAAAAATCTTTTACTAAGGAACGACTTAGGGTCTCCCCAGACCTATCGACGCGGAATCGGCTTGAGCCAGCAAGAAAAAGTTTTATGTTCTGGGGAGACCCTTAATCGTCATTAATTGACTCTGAGTGCAGCTTTAAGTCATAAAATCAGGTTAACGTTGTATCTATAGATTATAATATTCAATAGATTAGGAGTAAGCTAATTTAGTGTATTAACTGCATAATGTACTAGCAAGTAGACTTACCGAAATAAGGTTTATAATGTTTAAATGTCTGACTGTGGTGTTCATTGCGGCGTTTCTTCTCAGTAGTGTTTTGCCCTTAAGACGCGATGTTAGATTTTGACGTGTAAACTTAAACGTTAAAACTATTATTGAGTAACAGATCACCATCATTATCAAATTAGAAAGACGTCCACTGCTGGAAATAGGCGAGGAGGCCTATACGGATCCATTTCAGTGAGACCCATAGAACCCTAATTAATTTATTATATTCCTGATAATAAGTAGTAGGTACTCTGAGTCCACCGTTGTGTTTTATTCTGTTTTTTTTTAATGACTGCATTTACTGTTTGCACTAAGTTGCTGTGTGTATAACTGAATAAATATTTCTTCCTTCTTTCTTTCTTTATAATAACATTTAAAGGTTGTCAGTTATTTAATAAGCACCTTATTATTTTTTAATCGTAGAGAAACAGGAGTGACCTGTGGTCTGTAAGACGTATCGTAAGTGAATTTAAAAGCCTATTGTAAATATTATTACGCGGGATCATCTTATTAAGTGAGTGGTGGGTCAATTTTGAGAGTCATGCGATCGATATGTCAATAGAAAGCTGCGATTACTGCAGTTTTTTTTATAATACGCGTGATAGCAAATAGAAAGGAGCGGTCTAGATCGCTAGATTATTTTACAATGCTTTTTTATTGTTTTTGTGACACACATAACGGTGTAAGGTGAAAGAAAAATCATATAATTCTAGTACAAAGAGTACAAACTTGACAAATAACAAAATAAATCAAAAACCAAAAGGACAAGTAGGTACAAAACATTTCTGGAGAAAAATTATGCGAAAACAAAATTCGGCGTAAAAAGTTTCGGCGTAATAGAGGGAACCCTTTCGCAATACATAAAGTAGTGGTGGTATTATCCACTTACCAGCCAACCAATGGGCCAAACATGAACTATTTAAGATTGGTGCTGAGAAGGATATAATAAAAATAGAAACAAAAACATTTTCACTATAAAAAGGTTCCTCTCAGGGTAGTGATTCTTTCAAAAGCAAAGGTGAGCGAACACAGGAGTGATGTCCAAGCGGCGAGATTAAGTAGTCCCGTCAAAGTGAACAAAACACATTTTAGGGCGTGCATTTTCAATTTGGCAGCATGTCGTCTCGAACGTATAAGGCTGCCTAATTGAGAATCCACTCGCTAATATGTGTTTTGTTCGCTCGGACGGGACTTCTTAAACTCGCCGCTTGGAATTCACTCCTGCGTTCGCTCACCTTTGCTTATGAGAGAATCACTACCCAGCATTACGTGCCTGGCTTGCTGCTAAGCCACGGCACCGAGCGGGCGTCTAACTCTACCAACCTACACAAAAACCTTAACGAGATCGTGATTGCATTTGCTATTGTCCTCTATTGGTACATGTTTAAGTCACTGTTAAAGTCCTAACTATAGTCTGTGTCAATTGAAATTGCCAAAGATGCAAACAAATTAGTACTGTTTGACACATAACCTCATTGCGTGTTTTTATATGAAATAACGTATAAATTAATAGTTATTTAATCTTAAACTAATGTGAAAGTAAAGATCAAGTGTACCTATAAACCATTGCTAAGGCCTCAATTGATCTTAAGCACGTGATTATCGAGTAATAATTGTAACTTTGTTCGTTTGGTTGTGTTTACATCTTTGCCAATTTCAATGGGGACAGACTATACGTATGCTACTGTTTTGTAATCATTTATTTCGCACCTTTACTAATTTCTCTTGGTTAGTCTTAGTTTTTATACAGCATACACGGTACAGGTTGTAAAGTCACGTCTAGTCGCGTAGTAATCGTGACAGTCCATTAGACCTAATGCACCGAGTTGCTAATTGCGTATTGTACTAGTACTTAGGTGTACTTAGGTGATTAGTTTCATTAGGATGATTCTTACAGGCAAACTCAGGGATAAGTCGATGAAAAAGCCTGTTAATTACTTCTAAATAAATAGTCATGTGTGATCAAGTTTAAGAATCTCTTGTACTCATAAGATAAGAATTAATTGCGTCTTAAGTTAATTTACGTGGTTGTACTACTAAAGTAGCCTAAATTAATTTTCAACTTTATATTATTCAATAAAAAGCTCGGAAGTGGGATTTATTTGGTTCAGAAATATAATTATAAAGGTGTTTTTGGGAAAAATCGTTTTCAAATTGAAATCAAAATGACTCTTAGAGATATGTAAAACTTTTTTTGACATACACTGTTCGAGATAAGCTGATTTTTTCCAGTTTTTACATGTGTGTACACTGTTGAGTAGCCAAAGGTTAAATCATGATTTAAGACATGTGTGTAGTTATCGAGATCACATGGCCGCTGTGCAAATAAGACATAATAGCACATCTTAGCCAAAACGCTGTATCTCCGACACTCGCACAGTAAATGCAACCTCATTACTGACAGGAAAAGGTCGATTTTGTTTTAAGTACCCGTTCATGGTTATTAAGGTCTTTTTATTTAAGAGATAAAATTATGTACCTACACGTGCAAATGATTATGAAATGTGGGATAATTTTTGTTCCATGAATATGTTTACGTTATATGAAAATTGCCGTTTTAAAAACTCATACTTTTATGTTACGTGATTATTAAATTTTAATACTTGTTACGTTATTATTATTATACTAATACTAAAATGTAAAAGTGCGTCAGGGTGTTAAGAGTTTTAGATGTTTGAATATTTGTCTTTGCATGACCCAGAGCTGATTTATATGAAATTAGGCTTCCAGATGTCAGATGATGTAGTCCTATTTATTATCTTTCCCGATTAGCGATAAACAAGCTAGCGCTACGCGAATGAATTCGCGGGCGAATGTTAGGTATTTATGTAATAGGTAGACCATTATTATTCATCATTGTGTTATGCTCGGCGCAATCTTATGTAGTTAACAATTTTATTGTTGTGTTTTTGTTTTCTTACTTTTACGTCATGCAAAAATAAATATTTTCTTTTCTTCTAAACTTATTGCGATGTTAAATCAAGCATTACTTAAAAAAAATATTCAAAGAAATTTTTTCACAGGATATTTTAAGAGCAAAGCGCTCAACAGAACCAAAAATTAAGTAGTTCAGACGTTTTATTGCCTTCTTATTGCTTTCTCTAGAACCTCCATGCAACAAGAAAGCATACAATCACAATCTTATGGCTTATAGCGGAGATGAGCGATAAAAACATACATCTACACACTTCAAATACAAAACGACATAAGTCCAACTCAAAGACAAGCTATTTTCAGATGAATGTTTTAATCCGTAGAGTTGTAAATGAGGTGGCTTAATTTTGAAGTTGGGAGGTTATCGGATTAAGAATGAGGTACTGAACCTACTTCAAGGTCGAAGCTAACGACCTGCCAAGTTGTTTGGGAAAAACAAGTGTTTCTCATACATTATCACACTCTGCACAAAAAGAGTATTCAAAATAAAATATACGATAACTTTATATGATTCTATCTTTTTTTGGCTTGACGGATATAAAGATTGGAATCTATTTTTTAATACAGTTGCTCAAAAAGTGGTACTTTTCGTAGCTGTATATCGTGCGGAAAGTTGGTTTTCGCGAACTAGTGCGTTTTACTTTTCCATTTTTTTTAAATAGACAGCCGTGCCTCCAACCAAAGGGTTTGCATATTTAAATGAAGTACCAGGAGCGCAGAGGTAATTAGGAGGCTAGCACGGTGCGGCGCAGGCGGGTGGCGGCGGCGGCGGGCGCCCCCGACACAGCGCGGATGAGTGTAGGTTAGGTAGGTACTTCTAATTTTTATGCACTCCTAGTATTTGACGATTTTTGTTTTAATAATTTTATTAAAATTTAAGTAATTTCGGACATTTTTTCGCAAATGTATTAAAAAACGTCGTTCGATACACGTGCGGAAATGTCATTCTTCACTCGTCCCGGGTCTTGCCACTCGCCTACGGCTCGTGGCAAGATATCTCGGTACTCGTGAAGTAATGACATACTTTCCGCACTAGCATCGAAATGTACTATTATTTTGAGAAATACTTTATAAAGTTTGAGCGCGTTTATTGACACGATACCTGGATAAATTTAACAATTTATATTTTATGTAATTTTTGTAGTTTTTTTATTTACTTGATGCTGCTTAGGTTTTTGTTTATATTTGAATTTGTTGTATTTGTGGTTCTTTACTTAACTTTGATAAAATTTATGCGCGTGAAATGTTAGTAATACTTATATATAAAAATTATTTAATGTAATTATTAAGCAATTGAATAAACATAATATTAGAGAAAAAAGAAATAAGTAATCATTTCAAAACATGATTTGATCATAACTTTGCTACAGTTAAAACAACTTGCAATTAACATGTTAAAACAGGCGCCTTATCTAAGCCGATACTGTGTAGATAAAGCGTTAATAAAAACACAGCAGCTGTATGAAAAACTACTAATAAATTTCGCTTCAAAACACTACCAAATTCTACGGTAGTAAACATAAATAAAACGTTACTAGCGCTCGTAATGTTATTGTTCGTATTTTTATTAGGTACTAACAATTATTCTAACAATAACATCTATTTCAAAACACACCGATAGTAATAATAATAGGTATGTAATAAGGAATAATATTGACCGCACTTAGTTTTTAGTTTTACTGAAGATGGAATATTACAAGACACGAAGTGATAATATAAATACACACAGCTATACAAATGTTTGAACAAACTCACCTTTTCGAAGTGGCAACAAAAACAATTGAACTTAGAACTACGCTCACCTTTCAAAAAACGAACATTTTCAAACTCACTTCACAGAACTAATCAGTTTTCACGCAAAATATCGCGTTAGCGTTCGAGTATTACTTGTTTTGATTAAGAACCGGAGTCAGAAACGTAAACGAGAAACGTAAACCAGCGCGTTTGGGTCCCGTACGGCGTACTGGCTAACGGTGTAAGCGGCCGGTACGTTCTCATGTTAGAGCGCAAATGACCGTCGCTGCAAGAAGCAGTACAATGGCGTCGACGTCACGTAAAATGAAATTAAAAACGGAAAGAAATCCGAAGAAGCACTACAGAGAACGAGAGAACCCATAGATGCGCTATACGTTAGGCTGACATGTCGCGCAGGAGAAAGCCCCAGACGTGGCTAGTCATCCGATTTGAAAGTGCAAGTACTGTTTACGAAACTGTATTGAATGGGATTCTGCGAGCGTTATCTTTACCGCTTCGTTGATCTGTATCCGGACTAGGTGCATATCTACATAGTATACATATAACAAAGTCGCTCCCCGCCGACTGACCTTCTGTATGTACGATTAGATCTTTCAAACTACGCATCGGATTTGCGGTTTTCACCATAAGTTAGATAATTTTTCACGGAGGATTCTTATGTATAATAAATTCTGATTTATGTACGGGTGTTACAGAAAATTAACATAAACCGAAGCGAAGCGAGTTAGTTCTCCAATAAATAAAAGATAATGTACGGGCGTCCAACCCAAGATACTTCCTAAATTTGCGTAACTTTCTGGGTTATTCTTTTAAGTAACTCGTCTGCGAGTTCTTTGTCGACGAGGCACCGAAAACGTAACTTGGGTCAAGATGACAGTGCGCTTAAAGTGCATGTACCTACACGTGTGTCTCTATTTTGCTTAGATTTCTACGATTTCCATCCAGTTTGTTGAATACTTAACATGGTACAATGCCAACGAGTTTGGAGATCAAGATGTTTGTTAGGTAAACTGAGGCACGAAGAGAACGGCGATATTTTCTAGTAGAATATCTACGTTTTCATAGTATTTAGTAGGTATTTACATAATCACATCTAGATAACTTATTTAGCGAGTTGCGTCATGAATATGAGTAGGTACAAATGAGATATAAAATATTTCTGTTGGAACAGCCACTTAGTTACTGATACTAGAACGTGTAAAAAACTTGACGAGGAGTTTTTCTTAAAAGATTTAATATTTGTCTGTGTCTTAATTATACGTAACTAACTAGAAGATTCTAATCATTTACCGTACTTTTTTTTTACAATACCAGACGTACAAAACGTGGTTGGGTTTTTATGGTGGGCCATAGGAGGTTAAAAACGAAACATTACAGTCAGACAGTATTAAAATTAAATTTAAAAAATACTTAGCCATATATCCCTTAAAGCGTGACTAAGTAAAAAGTGTTCCTATCATGTATAAATTTATAATACAAGTTAACAGACTCGTTCAAGACCAAAATGAAATTAAAAAAAGCTGTACCGAAATAACGAGTCTAAAGTAAAAAACACAGCACAAAAAGTAAGTACAAATGGGTCATTATTTGGGCGATTGTTCCGAATCACTTACGTGGTCACAATTTTGTAGAAGTGGCTGCAAATTTCGATTTCGTTTCTGGTTAGGTATTTAAGTTTACCGGACATCTAACAACTATCCAAAAACGGCATCAAAATATACGCCCAATTCTTCAAAAATATGTCCACAAAAGTGAGTCGGTTGAAAGGCTCGAATAATGACCCAAATGATGAACTTAATGCTTTAAAGCAATCTCTACTAGTCAACCACTAGGTTGAGGTGGTTGATTGCTAAAGAAAGTAAAACCATAGTGTAAAGGTATGTTCTATCTAAATCATCTCATTTCTAGATAGCGCAAAATTTTCTTACTTAACTTACATTGGGGTTGTAAAAAAAGATTGTCGCGGATATGCAAAGTAAGCGATATTTCATGACGGAAACGGAATTGGTTTCGTGGAGATACGAAAGAAATGAATGTTTCACAGTTTTATTACTAGAGTATTTGGATTATTTTTAGCCATGATACTAAGAAATACTTATTTTTTTCCTGTTCATGTAGGATGAGTGTATCATTTCGCAAAAAAATATTATGTAAAGAAAAGAAAGTCCTAAGTCCTTTTTGTTATTTTGAATAAAGTCCGCTTTCTTCTAAAAAAAAATTAATATTTATAGCTTCCACTAGAGTAAGCGTGTTCTGGAGTGGAGACCGCGTCTTGGCAAACGTAGCGTGGGACGCCCTCTGGCCAGACGGTGGGATGACTTGCATAAGAGGGCCGGCAGCGACTGGATGCATAAAGCATTAGACCGAGCTCTGTGGCGGTCCTTGGGAGAGGCCTAGGTCCAGCAGTGGACTGCAACGGGCTGATGATGATGATGATGATGATTTATAGCTTCAAATAACGAGCCTTCTCTTTTTTCAAAGGCCGGCAGCGCACCTGCAATTCGTCTGCCGTTGCAGGTGTTTATGGGTCGCGATGATCACTCACCATCAGGTGACACGCTTGGTCGTCTGCCTCCTTTTACACATAAAAAAAAAGCTTTATATAATGCTAGGCTAATTGGTATTAGTATCACCGTAATAAGAAATGTGTTTAAAAATGTTTGACTTCTGAGTTTCTTGCGGCGTTTCTTCTCAGCAGTGGTCTCCTCTTGGGAAGCGCTGGTAGTTTTTTGACGTGTAAGTGAAGGTTAATTTATTTATTTTATTGTTTTGTGTTAGTATAAAAAACATGAATAGTCACACAAAAATATAAAACACAGGCAGTCGAGTAAATAAATATTGCTTTTATTATAATTGTTTGAAATTTTTTCGTGTAACAATACTTTGGTGAAAGATTCCACAGGGATGTAATAAGCAGTTTGTTTGTAAAGTAATGATAAATGAACATAAACAGGCAGTTCATTTGCATAACTCTTAGGTAACGTTATTTGTTATTAGAGAAATTTATAAACAAATAGAAATCGAAGTATCAACAAAGATATTTCATTATGATGCGTGAGAGGCTAGCCGACCTATGCAAAATTAAACACCATATTACTATTGCACCCAGCTTTTCCCCTTTTACATCTTATGTACAGTTAAATTTATAAGTAGCTGCACATTTTAGTGATTTGTCACTTTAACGTCGTGTTGGAACTGCTGCACTGACCTGTCAAAGGCGTTAAAGCGACAAGGTACAAAAGTGTGCAGCTACTTATCAGGCTGACAGATAACCAAATGGATTGCTGGGTCATAGTCATAATACAAATTTATGGCAAAGTGACATAATCAATAAAATCATAAAGGACTTATTACAATTTCTCTTATTGTGTCACTTTGACATTTTGTGGCTCGGAATTCTATTCCGTTGATCAGAGGACGATCTCACACAATTTGACCTATAGGGCTGATAAGAAGGTCAATCCTGACACATTGCATCATGAAGTTTTTGAATATGAATAATGTTGACAGCAGTCAAAAAGTGCTGTTCCTTCACACGCAACAAATAAGTTTAGCATTGTTTTACTGTTTTCAACTATATCAATAATAGAAACTTCATGGTCGTGCAATGTGTCAGGATTGACTTCTTATCTGCCTAGACTGTAGTCCAAAACTAAGCTCCAAGCTTGTACAGTCGAGTTCATAAATATGTGCACACTTTAGTACCTTGTCTATTTAATGACATGTCAGTTTAAACTGCCATATATAAATTGTCACTGCGATTGAAGTGACAAGGTACTAAAATGTACACATTTATAAACTCGACTGTACTATGGATACTAGGCCACGATAAACATACTTTTATAGAGAAATACATACCTAAATACATAGAATACATCGAATATTTAGGAAAAGTTACTCATGCTCATGCTTCACAGGCTTGGTCATTGCTAACTAAGCCAGCCGCGTCGTCAAAACCGTTGCTGTTTAACGTTTTTATCTTTACAAAGTATTAAACAAAGTTCCGCGTCTGCCTGTCTGTCCGTCTGTATATCCGCTTACTCCGCATCGGGTGTTGATGCGGTCAGTTAGATATTTTTTCACATAAGGTTGTTATGTATAATAAATTCTAGTTTTAGTACGTACGTGTGTTACAGAAAACTAACATAAAAAGCGCAGTGACATACATACCGTCACGCCTTCATCCAAGAGTGGGGTGGGCAGAGCTACAGAATTACCAACAACTCTAACAACTTGTTGTTAATTCTATAACCACATTTTGCACAAACAGGCTAAGACGTTTACCATGTGTATATTAGTGACAGGTTGCAAGCTAGTAATGTAGTAGTGGTGAGTATGCTATAAATATGTCCTAATTACATCAATAATGTAATTTTGTACATGGAAGGACCTCGTGCACGGATCGTCCGGACCGCGACAACCACATTTAGTACAGGGTAAGCCCACTAACTTCCTGCCAAGCAGGTAGTAGGGTTGTGCGCGCTCGTTCACTGAGTGGATCGCACCAAACTAGTACAATCGCTCAACTGTGCTAGTTCGTTCTTTTAGTTCTTTTAGTACACTGAAAGAAATTGGTCTGTTCATGGTCCTTATTTGTGCTCCTTTGACCGAATCGCTTTGCTGTCAGTGTCACTCACTGCCCTGCCTGCTCTGTTCGATTCTTGCTTCGCATGTACTAAATGAACTACCTAAGAGCAGAAACTTCATGGAATATTTCATTCTAGTAGTCAGGAATTATTTATTTTTGGCTCTTAGTACATGTACTACATAACCCTAGCAGGTAGGTGATTCTCTTAACCAAGTTGCTTTACAACGTGATGGACAAAATTATTAAACGGCGAGTTTAACTTGTTCCGTCAGAGCGCACAAACTTTAGGGCATGTATTCTCAATTCATTAGATTAAAACTCGCTCGTATGACCTGGTTTGCTTGATTGACCGTTCGACAATATTCCGAAGTCAAACTAGGAACCCTAACTACCTAGGTGGTTGAGGTTCCGTGACCGTGTTTGTAACGCGTATCAGTACCGATTATGAGGACTTTACTTGTCATGTTCCGACTTACTGTCGCGATGTTAACCATCACGAGCGCATGATTTACACTGTCTACATTTAGCGTAACACATTCTACATTTAAGTCCTGTAGATTTGCCACGCAATCCGATCGGATAGATCTAGTGTCTGTCTGTCTGTCTGTCCGTCTGTATGTGTCTGTGACACTTACTTTTTCTCAGAAACTATCAAAGTTACAACTCTAATTTGGTACACATTACACGCCGCACTAAGATTATTTATTTACTCTACAACATCGTGTGATATGTTATGGGTTAGTTATTAAAAACCGTTATTATTATGAATGTCATTATTCATTTAAAGATTAAAGGGACTTCTTCTTAGTGTGTCACTTATCAGTTTTCTTAAACACCTAATAGATATCACGATAATATTGCACTGCATTGAAAACTGCCACGTTAGAGCGCAGTATGCATTTGATCTTAAGTGCCAAACTTGACACCTTTTTTTATATCACTAGGTACTTTCGGTGGCACATGAGAACTTGGCCTATGTTTTACATTCATTTATTGTAAGTACTTCACGGATTAACGAGCATGTTATGTTTATGTTATAAAAGTGAAAAGAAAAGCATAAAATTATAATTTATAAGCTCCACGGTTACAAACCTGATTAATTTCAAATCGGTTCAGTTCAACCGCTTTCCCAAACTCAATTACCTTTTTACGATCTTTTTAATTGTTTCATAGGAGTTTGTAATGTTTATAAGTAATTTAATACCGAGCTATATATTCTCTTTTATCACGAAACGGAACTTTACACTTTATCATAGCGTTGTAACTCAAATTATAACGCCATTCTGATTTAAATCTTACCCTTCTCAGTTACAGTTTGAATTGCAACAAAGCTTTATCGTGACTTATGGTGTTGTAGATAAGTAAAGCTCTTACTATTGTCCCTCAACACTTCACTACCACGGTTTGATTGATTGAAATCTATCAACTTAAGGTCAAGTCGTGTTCGTCTCTTGAAGTGTTAACTTCCGGTGCAAAACATTACAAATACTACAGAGAAGTAAATGCAGTCGCAAACTTTTGAACAACACGCTGGCAAGCCTAAGTCATCAATCTCAAGATAGCAATTCTAAGACTACAAATGTATAAAAAAAGGGAGTGATGTTATGTATTGTGTTGTGATCTAAATCTCCTGTCGAGTAAGCCGTGCTCTGGTTTCACGGTCACGGATAGGCTCCATGAATAAATTATTTAGCTAAGCTGTCTATTTACATGTAATTTTAGAATATTACACGCCATAAATTTGGTTAAGGAAACCAGTTGTACAATAAACGATATCATAATAACCATTAAAACCTTGATATTTAATAAATACCAGAAGACAATGTAAGTCACTTTTTCAGTCTCAAACTTAACTATGCTCTAGGCTTGTATTATATGTCATAGACAACGATGTAGGTACTACTCGTAATATAAATAAATTGTATGTGATTATTAGGTATTAGAAAACACCATAAGGATTACGGTCTTGAGATTCAGATCACACTTGCTATGACATAGTTTAAATTTGGGGGACCGTTTAGGAAATATTGAACTCGATTTTTTTTTTACCCAAAACTACATGTAGCCATGTAAGTACCTACCAAAAAACTGAAAAATATTAATAAACTCGTCTTGACTGAGATGCCCGTTACAAGGTACGTCAAAGTAAACGTCAAGCCATAGAAAACTGTCATTTTTGACACATCTTGAGCCGAGCACTACAGCCGAGATCAGTTTATTAATACGGCCCTAAGTAGTCTTGATTGGTTCCTGAGATACAGGCGACTAAATTGCTTATACCCACTGAAATCTAAGACAGTTTTGAGATAGTTTTTTGTGTTTGTAGTAGGCTTCAGAACACTACACTGAGGATGGTCCGACATGCTCTTACCCGGGTTTTTTATGTTAGGATAAGTGGCATCTTTAAAATTGTTTAGTAGAATTTGTTTAACACATGTCACATTGATATTGGTCAAGGTCCAACTACAAGTACATAGTCACGTAGGGGACGCGTCATCCAATCGCGTAATACCTAGGTTCCTGCAATCATAGTGAATTGGTAATGGCGGCCGTGTCACAGTTCCCCTAGTCAACATGCGCAGATCTATCTATTATAGATAAGTATAACTATAATACTTCGCAGAACAGATGGCCGAGGACGTCGAATACTTCTAGAGTGGCATCCGCGTACCGCAAGACGCAGCGTGGGTATGCCTCCAACAAGGTGGACCGAAGACGTGGCTAAGGATTCAAGCCGTACATGACTGGTTCTTGTGGCAAACCTTGGGAGAGGCCTATGTTCAGCAGTTTACGTCTTTTGGCTGAAATGATGATGATGATGATGATGATGATGATGATGACGGCGACGACGACGACGACGATGATGATGATGATGATGATGATGATGGTGATGATGATGATATAGCAGTTAACAGTTTACCTGCAGTCCCAAGTCTGCCCAGCGAGCCGGTGTCCCCTTGCTTTACAAACACACATTTCATATTAATTTCACCGAATTTCACTTCTTCGAAAGCTGTTTCTGCTGAAGTCCTGTTGTATTCTTATTTTTATTTTTGATAATATTATAATTTAATTTAGGTATATTTTTGACGATTCCAAATGTAATTTCTTGTACTTTGACATAACATGCAATGTATACTGTGACTTATTTTGGAAAATAAATATCATTCATTCATTCATTCATTCGTTATTCAGGTTATCTTAAATATTAATTACGAAGATTAGGTTTGGTTAGACTTGTGACTATCACAACATTTAAACTCCTGCGCCTGGAATAACCTGTCGATGATATGAAAATTCTGCCAAGTGATACATTCTATGAAATGAGTGTCGACAAAACAAGGGTAAATCCTGTCAAGGGGCCCTAACATGGCTGCGTTTATCGCGTAACAAAGCTTGGATAAGGCATCCGTCACCTTCTGACACGTAGATCAGTACGAGGGTGACGGATGCTTTATCCACATTTGACACGCGATACAAACGCAACCATACTAGGCCAAAATCTGTGAAGAATTGTGCAGAGCCTAAGGGAAACTGATTATACTTAGTCTGTGTTCCAATACGATGAACTGACAAGCTTGACACCTGACAGGGTTGTTAGTCTGTAGTGTATGTAGACTCCATTAATAAATTAATAATAATAATAATAGTCTGTAGTGCCCTTTTACAGACCAATAATGTCTTGAAAATCCTTCGGGTTTGTTTCTCTCTCACACGCTTTCATACTCACTTATGAACCCGAAAATCTTTCCGAAAAGTTTTCTTGCACTGTAAATGGCTTTGGCGTTGTATTTGTATAAAAGAGACGGAAAACTTAACTGACGTGACGTGCGTGCGTGAGCATTGCGACGTGTGTACGTCAATTTTATTCTGACTATTCTGGTATTGCTATGTTGGCTTTTAGGTTAAAATTAAACTTTTTTTGTTGCTAATGTCAGATTTTAACCTGAATTACCAAATCTATCCAGGGTTTGAATATTGCCAGCGAGAAAAAGATGTTATTCATACACAATTTTATTATTATTGTGTAGCAAATATCTTCCATTGTATTGAATTTATGCTCAACAAGCAACATTATTGACTTTTACATCGTGTAAATACATTATTCATTAAATAGTGCATTGCTGTCTTATAAAATTAGTATCATTATCATCTCTTATAGTTTGCTCTATTTAAAAACATTTTTTGAAAAGAAGTATTAAGATACCTAATAATTTGTAACTGTCTAAGTTATAATATAACAAATGCTAAGCCTATTTCAAAAGATTTCAGTTTAGAATTCATTAGTTTGTTAAGTTATCGGCAATTATTTAGACACTTCCATGACAATAAAAAGATTTCATTTTGGTAGTGGTTTTTTCTAAAAATAAATAAATAAATAGATAACAGGGGACACCATCCATCACAAATTGACCTAATCCCAAACTAAGCGCTATGCTTGTATATACAATGGGTACTATACAACGATATAAATACTTATATTGTAGAGAAATAAATACTTAAATACAAAGAAACATCCAAGACTCAGAAACCAATACTCGTGCTCATTACACACAGGGTCAATACCAACTAGGCTAGCGTCGTTAATTAAAAGGGAGGACCCTGTATTTAGAAAATCAAATGAATTAAATGTTACATGTTACATTATAAATAATTCATCGTAACAATATATGCAAATTAGAATTAAAGCGCGGAAAGGCGTACACTCAGTAACAGAAGTCAACAACTGCATTATGTTCCATTTCCATAACATAAGGGTGATAATTGGTTGTCTGTTCGTACTGCTGACTGTACAACGGTTAAACCTTGCCAGATTAATGTTACTTGTCAGGTTCGCTCGACGATAAACTTATTATGAAGAGAGTGCTCAAATCATTTTAGAGAAATTATTCATGAATTACATTAAATGGCTAACAGCTTAATAGTGGATAAAGGTTAGAATCCAAGATCATTATTAGTTTTGATTTTTGAGAGCATCGGTGGCTTAGTGGGTTAGGGGGTCGACTCGTGATCGTAAGGTACCGAGTTCGAACCCCGCGGTCACCAAGTAGCAATGAGTTTTTCTAACTTAAGTGCATTACCCGATGCTCTTACAGTGAAAGAAAAACATCGTGAGGAAACCTGCACATTCGAACAGCTGAGTGTGTAAAAGAGGGTAATTGCACAAAGATCCTAAAGGGTCGAAGTGTATCCGAAAGGGCCCATCTGTTCGAGTCGTACTCGCGCACCGATAGTTCTGTACCGCCCTGTGCACACATGGCTGTTTTTTTTAACTTGTGTTTTTCTTTCTTTCGGGTTCGCACTATAATCTCACCAAATAAGACAAAAGAATAATCTTGATTGGGGACCAAGTTAATTGGTTTTTTTTTTGGAAATCCGCCGTTAATGTTAGGACGGGCGGACGGACAACGAAGGCTTAGCAATAAGGTCCCGTTTGGCCCCCTTTGGGTACGGAACACTAAAAAACATAATTTGCAATTGCGTAACTTTTCGGAACACACAAAATTACTATTCATCAAGAACTCAAAATACACGGCGTTACCACAGACCTCAAAGCGCGTGGAGTGTTAATAAATTCGTCTCACTCCAACCGCATGTTTTGCATACCGGATAGCGTGAGCATCACCGTGTTCCGTCACGATCGATTAGCTGCAATTATCGATTGTACCTAATTGCAGACCGGCGGGAAAAGTCGAGAACAATGCGCTTTTTTTCATCTCAACAGTGCCGTTTGGCGTACCACGGGAGTAGTTATATTTACAAATAAAAAAAGTTTGATGCATAATATAATTAACTTGACTGTTTTTTATGTGGTTTGATGACTTTTCGCACGTGTATCTAGAACGTTTTTTAAACCACAAATATAAAAAAACCGTATATTAAATATAATTATTCTTAGCTCATCATCGGGCCTATTTTGCTCGTGTTTATCGATGTCATCTGAGAGAGTGGCGGTCGGATTTATCTACATCTACATATCCTCAGCGATGAAGACCATAATATGAGAACATTATTGCAAGGAAGGAAGGAAGTTTAATACTGAGTTCCTCTTTTTATCTGTTAAAACGAGTAAGAACTAGTTAAAATTATGAAGCATCTTCAACCTATGAGGTCAACTCGTTATAGTCATCATCATTTCAGCTGAAAGACGTCCACTCCTGGACATACGCATTCTCCAAGATTTGCCACATGAACTGGCCTTGAGCTCCCTGCATCTACCGGACCACCAAAGCCTGCATCCAAAGTCAACTAAGGTGTTATTCTCGTAAAAGGGTGATTCTTCGAGCGTTTCAACCGCCTCATTTTTCGGGACACATTTTTGTATAAGTGGCTGCAGATTCCGATTTCGTTTCTGGTTAGGTATCTAAGTTTACCGGACATCTAACAAATATCCGAAAACGGCATCAAAATATACGCCCAATTCTTTAAAAATATGTCCACGTAAATGAGGCGGTTGAAACGCTCAAAGAATCACCCAAAAATGGCTTCTCGTCAAACGGTCGATCGGTCGAGCGAAGTCATAGATGCGAGTTTTAATCTACTTAATCGAGTATTGTAGTGTACGCTCTCTTACAAAAGAACTCACTTGAAAATCACCTATCGAGGAGATACAATCAAACTTCGAGAACTCATAGTAGTGATATGTTCTCACTGACATATTACTGCGTAAAGGTGATCAACACGGGTAGTCAGCCGCATAGTATATTAACATAATAGATTATATGTTTCAAGTGCTGATCATATCTCACTTTTTGGAATAGTCATGAAAGTAAAATGTGCATTGATTCGGTTGAATTGAATGATTTTGTCAATGAAAGTGCATTATTGGCTATTATCTACTTAAAAAAAACATTTATAGGATTACTGACCCTTAGCACAAAGGAAATAAGTTAAGCATAGAAATTTAAAAAAATAAAACTATTTTTGTCTGAACAGAATCAAAGTGGTGGGCACTGGTGGCGTCGTGACTTAATTTTAATTCACTGCACACAATAAGTATACTTACTGCGGAAAATTATCAGAGTTACAAAGGGGAAGTTTATCCCCACTGTCCACAGTTGACATTACGAGTTCGTACTGATCGGATCACTAGGCCAAACGAATTAATGCCAATTGACACTTGGCTTATTGACTCATTTAGCCAATCGTATGCGAAACGTTAGGTTGAAAAATAAATTCTGACAAAATCACTCTGCGAAACGTTGTCTGCGAATCGATAATCAGCAAATTATTCGTTGATGAATCATTAGTATTCATTGAGTACTCGGGTATGTTTATAGCTTATGATACTGATATCACGATGACCGTGACAAGATTACTTATTTAATTAATTTATAATATAGTACATTGTTAAATGTCAGAAAACGTATAAAGGATCGTAATGTTTCAGTATGTTACGTTTTATTTATCTTTAAGGTTTATTTTTATACGGGTTTAATAGAGCGGTTTATTTTTATATAATTACAAAGGGTTTTTAAATAACAATTCCTATTATATTAGTGAGTTACAAATAATTATCCCCAACGGCCTTTTAATTTTAAATTATAACTACATCCGATTTCTTAGTTCACCTAAAGTCGCATGCACTTTTTAATTTTACATGTTAAGTATTATTAGAGCACCAAAACAATACTTTCGTTTTCGAAACCCACAAAAGTGGAAAAGAAAAGTTACGCTTTTTTATCAAGTAATCGCGAGTAAGAGTTACTGTTAATTACCTTTACTAGCGGAAGCAAACCATAACAAAATAGCGGATAGCACGAGATGATAAATGGTATGACTGAATTTAAAATCAAGATGTTATGTTCAGCTAGGTGATTCTCTTAAACAGAATGCTCTTCGATTCGCTTCCGAAAATTATAAGACCAAGTTATGAGGGTTAAAATCAACGACGAACCGCTTCGAGAAAAGTTAGGTAGTGCCCATTGCGCTTCGTTCACTTGGCTCGTCTTGGCGGAGGCACTGCCGTGCCCCCAGATGCAAGTCTAAGTTGTCCCGTCGTTGGCTTCGTCGACGCTGCAGCTAGGCCAAAACGGTACCTAACTCTACCTTACGTGCCTAATGAAGGGGCAAATTTTTGGTTAATATTTAGTTTACTTCATTAATTGAATTAAAGAGTGAGTGGTGAAAAAACACCTGATGTTGATGCGACTTGTTCCCTAAATTACTGATTTGTAGGAATCAACGCTATGCTCAAAATAATGTATAAAACTTACGCTTGTTAGGGACACAAGTCCTTGAAGAATCATCTGACCCCCAGTGTATTTATAAGGTTCTGTCGAAAAAAACTTCTTTAGTGCCATTTTTTTGTGCTATTTGTCCTTTTTACTGTGTTTATTTAACTCAGTAGATGTACGATAATTCCATTCCATATCGAGAACTGTTCCAAATTGGCTTGCAAAATTTGAACTAAGTATGAAAATAGTTCAGAATCTAAATAGGAACATTTGACATTTGTTTTATGGGTATGCTCATGACCCTTATCGAGAACAAAAGAGAGGACAAAGTCGACGATGGACCGAGTTTAGCGAGAAGGTACCAATTAATCCACTTTTGAAGGTCACCCGGTCATTACCACCCGGAAGTACGATACGGACGCCGGCAGGGCATTTCACATCTTGGCTGTGCCACAGTATAAGTAGAAAAGTAGTTCATCTCCAGCCGTTCAGGAATCTCTGTTACCAATTTATTTATCAGATGAGACTGAATTCAAACGCAAAACCATTATTTATGACGCCTTGCCGTAATACTAAAGAAGGTGGCTAACTGCATAGCAATAGTAAAAGCATTTTCAATTTAATGTGGTTACCATAGAGTATAGAATGCTTCGAGTACTATGCAAGTAAACACATTCAAGCGCGATATACCTACCTTTGTTTGAAGACGAACTACTGTTTATACTGTTGCGCAAAAAATTGTCCCGAAACCGATGCCCAAAACGCTTTATAAGACCACGCACACATACCTACATAAATTAGACTGTTAAATACTCTTCTTTTGGTTTTGCGTAGACAAGTATAAAACATATTTTAACTTTGATGATTAGTTAATCATTATACATTATGCAGCCAGCGAACAGTTCATAAACACGTTTTGATCTTTTGACCTCTACTCTTTCCTTCATTACTCCATCAAAAGGTGTCATTTAACTTTAGTTGCTGATTATACAATTGCGTAGTTATGTCGAAACTTAACAGTTCGTGTTGTCTCATTTTTCACTCCGAATTCATTGTTATTCATAATCATCGCAAGTCATAAAGTGTTTTATACTGAAACAGTATTTATTTCAGGATTTTCATAAATCAAACCTACTTATAATGTAAAACTAAACCTATTTACAGCTAGATATTTCAAAAATCCTGAAATAAAAACCGTTTTAGTAAAAACACTCCATGACTTGGGTGATTATGAATAAACAATACATTCGCACTAAAAATAATTATGTGAAACAAAGCGCTCCCGTATAGTTTATGTTATGTTAGGTTAGTTTTTCATAAGTGTTATAATAAAACCGTTTCAATAGTAAAAACCGTTTTCGACCAAACAATACATATAAGGACAAACAATGATTATGCCACTCAATATGCACTACAATATACAATAGCTTCTACCCGCGACTTCGTCCACGCAGATTTCGATTTTAGTTATTCCCTCGGGAAATTTAAAATTTTCCGTGATAAAACTATCTTATGTCCTATTCCAGGACCTAACCTATAAAATTAAAAAAAAAATCAAAATTCTAAATATTTATTCAGTAAATAGGCCATATGAGGGCTTTCTTACACGTCGGTAACATTGAGTGAATCTACCAGCGCTTCGGACAAGACCATCATAGCGGAGAAGAAGCGCCGCAAGAAACTCCAGCAGAAGGTCATTTTTTCCAATCATAAAAACATAATAATACTTAAAAGTAAGTTACATTAAGTAATAATAAGGTAATAAAGTAATAAACAATAAATTCTTAAAACTAGCAAAAAATAAATAATTACAAATACGAGAACAACACGACGAAGTCTCTACGTCAAAAGCGTACCTATATGTGTGCCAAGTGTCATCCCGATCCGTTGTGTGGTTGAAGCGTGCTTGAGTAACAGACATCCAAACTTAGTAAGACAACATAAGTAAGATTTCCGACTGTCAGGTGACCTGATACCTCACAGACTTGGATCTGCACAGCAGGTAATCTGTTAGTCTGTAGGGCCCTTAAGGTATGCTTTAGAGGGAGCAAACTTAGCTCACTAACTTCTTGAATCACTTCGCTATCTGGCAAGCAACGTAACAATGGACAAACTACTAGTAGAGTAACTACTAATCTAGATTGGTTCTTGAATAGAATAGTAGATGTAATTTACGAAGATGTCATTGCTAAGACAATAAGGGGTTGTTTTGATACGAATGAACAGTGAATAATGAATAGATGGTTGAAAATTGATTTGGGACTCACCTCACAAATAAATGGGTAGTATAAAAAAAAAGTGTACAACTAGTTAAAGACAAAAATTAAGAAACGGTAACTTTAGTCATGTGAGTTACGAAAATTGTTCATTTATATAGTGCCCTCATACTCCAATAGGCGGTATATCAAATTCAATAAACCAGATTAAATCCTCACCCTTTAGTAATAAAGTCGTACTTGCTACAGGAGTTTTGTTTGAGATACCTACTACCATTTGTCTTATAGCAGTATAGTTAATTTTCGTACTTACGCTTTTTTTGAAAACCACCCATTTACATTTTTATTCTAATGATAAGGCAATTTTAAAAAAATCTGTCCCGTTAATTTTACATTTGATCCAATGGAAAGCATTTTTTTCATAACTTCATCAAAGGCAAGTTTTTGAATAATGACTTCAATGAAATACATGCAATGAAATTAAAATCGACTTTTAAATTAATTACTGCGAGTTAATGCTTTTTTTATCAATTTAAGCAAAAAAAATTAATTTGCGTCCTGATCATAGACCAATAATCATTACTTTTCCAAATAATTAAGTACTATCTCAGTTTTCGTGTGGTTAAATTGTCACGAAAGTCTAATTGAGACCGTACATACTTTCAAAATACGCGTAAAAAATATTTAAGCTCTATTTCCACAAAAACAATAAGTGCGAACTCAACTCAAACATTGTTTTGAATTGGTCTTAGATGCCGTTACTTACGTGGGACTTAGCGTGGCATTGCAATTCCCACGTACTTATTTACTTACCAGTTTGATTTTCCGTTATTTACAAAACAATAGTATTATTGGACCTCTATTCTACTGTTTAAAATCATAATTATTGCTTTTAACATGATGATTGGGGTTGTTTTGCATAAGCGACTTGAATTCCATATAAGCCTAACAAGACGTTAGATAACTACATCAACTAAGATGTTACTATAACTACTAAAGAACTTGCTGTTGGTACTAACAGCTTTGGTTGATATAACTAAAATCATAACTATTGTATTAATGTTTTGTTAACTAAGAGAAAATCTCTCTTGGTTGGCTCTCATTTTTTTCAGTGTGTTTTTAACTCGGCCGCCGTTATTGTGAACTGTGAAGTATATAAGAACTATCATAAATCATAACGTTGACAATTTATGGTAGCATGTCAAAAGTAATAAGGTTTTACCAAGTAGCTAGAAATGGTTGGAAATATAAAACTCGAGATCAAGCTCAGTGGCGTACCATGGGAGGGGGAGGTGAATATTCAGCAGTGGAGGGAAGTGGGCTGATGGTGATGATGATGATGATACGTAGAATAGAGCCCTAGATATAGTTTATAGCATGATCTGTCTACATAGTTTTGTGCCTACTTAGATCGCTAAACGACCAGATCACTTTGCGACTAAATCTCAAAAAGTCCGAGTCGGTAAATGACCGCGGTTTTTTTTTTTCATTTAATGTCTGTCTTAGCAATGTCGACGGGACCCCGCATGGCGGGGCTCTTATACCTAGGCAATTTGGCCTTCGGGCATTTGAAATTTCCTAACAGACCGTAACGCGACGTGGTCATTTTACGTCTCAGACTTTTTGAGATGTTGTCGCAAAGCGGTCTGGTCGCACAGTGATCTAAGCACAAAGCGATGTAGTCAGATCGAGATTTAGTTGGAAAGCGATCTCAGCACGGCTGATGTTGTCTCTCCCTTTATATCTAGTCTGTAACGATAGAGACGCACTGTGCGACAAGCGAGAAAAAAAAACTTGTGCTACCCGTCCTGAGCTTCTATCCTGAGCTAAAGCGGTTGCTACAAAGTAAAAGAAACTCTTTACCAGTGTCTGCAATAAATAGCAATTACCGTTTACAGAATTACGGGCAAATGATTACAATAGTTATCTGCGAGTGTTTTATTCATAGGGGAGTGAAATTGTTATTTGCAATTCAACGATGCTCACCTTTTTGCTGTGATTTACCTTTTTGCTGTAATTAAAAAGTGGTTTGGGCCGCTTCAATGGTCGTGACATGGATTAAGTAGGTGCAATATATTATACTGCATAATAGCTATGTCGTTTTGATTTACCGTTTGCATAGTTGTCTCTTCTGACTTGCAATGATGTACTTTATGAACAAATATAGAGCCATTATTAAGTCTCACTGTAGTTATTGAACTGAAGCTTGGTGCCTAGACCACATAGCATAACGGTCTACTTTACTCATAAAAGTAGCCACGACTGAAAATTGTAGGTCGATATTTTAGGTGTAGGTACCCTAAATTATTATCATTAGCACAATTATATGAATTAATCAAAAAACATTTTAGGTGTTCGAAACAATTAGTGATGGGCTGATGGCACTAGTGGTGGACACTCTAAACAGACAGGCACCAATAATGGACACTTAACTCTTAATTCAAAGATAGTACGCTCATAAATTGATTATTGCACAACAAATGAATAACCCTTCTCTTCTGTAAAGTAGGTATCAAGTGTCCATCATTGGTCTTGTCAAGTACTGGTTCCATTCCATCACTACATTACTATTAGGTTACTTAGAAATGAATTCGAAATAAAAATAGGATTCGCATCGAAGTTTGCGTGTAACGTAACGTTTGGTTCAGCAAGGCAGGTTTTTTATGGCATGGAAAAGGCAAACGAGCACACAGGCTACCTGATAGTAAGTGGGATCTGAGACCCACACACATTTGCATTCTGAAGACTGAAGAAGAAGCTACAATCTCAAGATTGCAATCTTACAACCTCAAATGCGTTGACAATCCTGAGGACTGAAATGGAATGCCTCTATGCTAGTTATTTCTCCGGTTGTCTTATCCCTACAGCGGAACACAACTATGCCAACACTGCTAATAAAGAAAGTGAATAAAGGGGATAAGAAACGTATTATTAACGTATTTTTTTTGTATCGTAAAAAAGGTAAAGTAATCAAGCTTTGATTGTATTACAAACTCTAACAAATACAAAAAAAATGGTCAAGTGTGAGTTGAGCTCTTATTTTTTTATTAATAGCGATCCACCGCCCTTTCCCAGTCAATAAACCATCGTGTTTATTCACCTTAATAATATAATTCCGACGTGACAATGGATTGTTCTGATTGGACTAGAATTAACTCTATTGTTACAAGCATAATTCACGAAGGGATCCTAAATACGCAGCTCCTATGCAAATACCCTTATAATTTGTGAATGCTGAAGCCTTTGTTATAATTTGAGTGTTGGGGCGATAAAGTTACAGCTCGGCCTTCCGCATGTATACTAGTGTATATATACGGTCGAGGAAATGTATTCGTTTACCTAGAACCTTGTCAAACTTGAGTGGTGAACACATACCGGAATGCAGTCAGGTCTTCTTCTATGTAAGCCGAGGATCTGATGATCGCAGGGAACAGCTGAATACGAGTAGCAGAGAACCGATGATGGTGAATATCTTTGGGGAAGGCCTATGTCTAGAAGTAAAAGGTAAGTACGTAACTAAGAAAAGTATCTAGAAGTCCCGCGCTGAGTCCCCGCTGCATCACTTGCCTTTTTAACGCCGCAAAAAAACTCACCCGATGTTCTATGTACTATCAGCCCAATGGAACCCTGACCCACCATAGAACGGTGTCACAGTGACATTTAAAACAATTTGTTTGACACTTCTTATGACTTGAATCATAACGTCTCTGTGACACAGTTCTATAGTGGGTCAAGGTTCCAATGGTCTGATAGTACCTATAGCTATGTCAGTTGGCTTGTTTGTTGGATTATTTCTTCACATTTTGTAAATTAAATTTATTTTGTTTTCTGTGTGCGTTAAATTAACTCATTTTCAATTATTTTTATTTTCAGAAGAAGAATTCGAAGTACGATGGACCTGAGTACGCAGGCCACCCGTAGGTAGGTGGGTCAAAGGTCCATATCTTCTTTAAGGGAGCCTGCCGTTTGGCAAAAATATGTTTGCCAAATGTATAATATCCCAACTTTTTCATTTGCCAACCCAATGTTATACAAATTTTTCAGAAATTATTTCAGTATCATCGTAATAGAACTCTACAGGTTACAGAAAATAAAGCGGGTTGGCAAATGAAAAGTTGCGAAACGATACATTTGGAAAATATATTTCGCCGAAACAAAGGTAGAGGGGAGACCGGGTATGGTTGTCACACGGGTTGGTTGTCACAGCGGCCATCTTCCAGCCATCCATAATTTCTGGGGCGGACTGAGGTGAAGTAGGGAGGGAAATATAGCGCTCGCTGTCTTTCGACACCGGTCGATGAACTCATTCTTTCGTTCTGTTTTCTGTTATGGCCGCTGTGACAACCAACCCGTGTGACAACCATACCCGGTCTCCCCTAACCCCTTCTTTATCTTTATTTTCTTTACATAGAATAAAACAAATTCGCTTTCCGCATCTATCTGTCTTTCTGCATGTCTGTATATCCGCTAACTCCTCCTTAACCACGCAACGGATTTTAAAGCGGCTTTCATCATCAGTCGGATAATTTTTCACGGAACGTTTTTATGTTTTATTCTGGTTTATGTACTCGTATGTGTGTGACAGAATAATTACTTAAACCAAAAAAGAAGCGAGAGCGGGTCTCTAGTGTTTTATAATCCAAAGATCGCGAATGCGATAGCAACAGTTGAAAAAAAAGTATTTACACTTTTTTGTGTCTGTTAGCCAAGCAAGAAAATATATGGCTTTAATATGATATATCGCTTTACTGAGCTAATCTAAATCACCTAAATTATGAATGTATTATGTATGCTAATTAAAAAAACAACAACACATCAACATTCATTATTCTCCAATTTCATGCCTATGCTCATCTTTTAGGTGTCCGTGTGTACACGCATTGGTTCTAATGATTTATCTCCTTATGTAGATAGAGTTAATTTGATTATGCTTATTATAGATGCATGAGGCTACTCTTTGGATCAGTAAGCATTTATCATCTGTTTGTGGAATTACCTAGTGAAATATTGACTGGGTAGTTTGTTGATGTTTTGTATTTTGGAAATGTAACGAAAACTCTACGGTTGCGAGAATGCGAAAATTTATAACAACAGCTCTAGTTAAAAATTATTTGTAAATAACATTATTTTGTACATTTGGAGTATTTTACACACGTAAAAATTGAGCCTAACTCATTAAATACCTATACTACTACCTATAATTCATTAAATGAAAAGAAAATAATAATGATAATCTGAATTCATGTACTGTCCTTAAGAAATAATGTTTTCTGTAATTTGGGTACACGTTAATGTATGCAAACGTTGCGGGTGTTTATGGGTCGCGATGACCATCACCATCAAGTGACTCGGTTGCTCGTCGGACTCCTTTTACACATAAAATAAAATAAATAAATAAATAGGATGTATTTCAGTAAGAAGCCCTTACCGGCACTTTTACACGTCCAAAATCTACTGGCGCTTCCCAAGAGGAGACCACTACTGTGATATGATACAAAAACACGTTGTGGAACAAATTTAAAGAAATAAAAATCTATTTCACTTTTGATGATCATAAAATAAATTACTTGTCAATTTTATTGTTTTTATTTACTCAGCACTTGAACACGAGTTGTTTTTTTCCTGAAGCCATCAATGGATCCATTTTTTCCGCTCTGAAGAACGAAGGGTAACTAATGAACCAATGTGTATTATAATGAATTTTTGACCTGAACAATTGGTTGGTTAGACTGTGGATTAAATTAAATAATCCCCATTATTTGAATGGTAACTGCTTTACCTCGTAAGACCCAATTTTAACATTATAATTGCAACCTCGTCTAATTAACTATAGGGTGCCTTTTATGTTTGGTATTATGTGTTTGAACGAGAACCTGCGAAATCAGGAAGCCAACGGTATTTATACATTAAATAATATCTAAGGCTGTATATGAAATAGGTATTGGAGAATTCCATAAAAAAGTACAAGTATTTTTCCCGATGGGGCCGATTTTCGAAGAATTTTTTGATGCACCCCTAGGGTACCTAAGGTATTTTACCTCCAAATTTTAAGTCCCTGAGTTTAGACATTTAGGCTATGCTATGCGTTGTCAGTCAGTTAGGATAGAATTTTTTATATATTGAAGAATTATAAACAGATAAATATGAATATCAGAAGTGAATCTTATAAATAAGTAGGTTAGGGTTAAATGAATAATCAGCTTCAGTTATCAGGGATCCCTGGAAATTATTGAGCAGCCCATCGGCGTTTACGAGATTATGTTACACGGCTGAATAGTTCCCTCGCCAATTTTATTTTAACTAACTTATAAAATATTAAAATAATAATTCCCTTACCTTTTAATGAGGGCTCGTTGAACGTTCGCGTTTAACATTTCACTTTTCGTGTTTTACTGCCTATTAAGGGGTAAATAAAGTTGCTCTGCAGGTACCTATTGCGTTATAAATGATTATAATGACCCTGTTAATATTCAGTGCCAGAAAAAAAAAAGTTTGTGAATCGCATGCCATGTGGGGTCTTTGGGATGTGATAAGGTAACTTGTAGATACTGGCTGGTAAATAGCGATTGGTACGGCTAAAAAGGCTTTAACGGTATTAATTTGTAGCACAGTATAAACAGTAGTTCATCTTCAAACCAAAGTATCGCGCGGCTTGCATGTGTGCGTGCCTGGACCGTACGCGCCGCGAGCCACCACAAGCAAACTGAACAGGACGCACCAAGCTGTGCCTCGAGTGTAAGTTGCTGTTCACGCGGCAAACCGTCTCGAACGCGAAAGTGACCATGTTAGGGAGGGTTTAGAACAAACGAGCAAATGCTCTAGAACATGTTTTATCTTTATCTTTACAACGTAAACGTAAGAGATATTGCCATAGAATTCTTATTCGTTCGCTTGGTCTAACCCCACCCATATTCATACAAAATACGCAAACACGATAAAAACGTTTTTATGTATGTAAAAATACTAGTTTTTGCTCTGGTTTAGTTGGGGCGTGCCGTGTCGCCTCGTTTTGCTCAGTCACATGTCATGAATCCCCCATACCTACACCCAGAATGGTTAATTTTTTCTTCAATAACCCCCTTATTCACTGTACTTTTTTTATAATATGTTAGGAAATCCAACGTTTTCTCTTTAAAGATAGGACAGACAGATGGACAAATGAACTGCGTAGGCTTAGTAATAGGTCCAGTTTGGCACCCTTTGGGTACGGAATACTAAATGTTTTGGAAGATGTAAATACTGGGTACTTTAATTGAACTGTATTAGATAAAACATAATATTGTTTAAAAAACATCGTGGGAGGTATCAAAATAAATGGCTTTAACTACGATTTCCTAAAAATGGGTAAATTGAATAGACAAAAATCGAATTCGTCAAATCTTGTTTTAGGATTCTGTCCCCAAAGGGTCCAAAAGGAACTATATTGCTGTCACTCACGTGTCCGTCTGTCCGTCCTTCTTCTGTCACACAGGTTTTACAGGCTAACCGAACCTAGTCTTTAATTTTTTATAGTATAAGCATTTTGTTGCCATATACAGTGTGTAAATGGTATACGGGCGCTCCTTTTAACTGTGGTTAGTATAGCCCCTAATGAGCACATTTAGGCAGATTTGTTAAAATTAAATTTAAAAAATTAACCATACAAAATAATTAAACACGCAATGTATAACAAAAAATGCAATTAATGATGTTTCAAAGTTACCTATGACAGATGGAATTAGATGTACATTGCGGGTCGATATTATGTTCAAAAATTAATCGTAATCAAAATAATTATTTCTGTTTATGATTATTAGAGTCTTAATCTATGTCCATTTTTAATAAACGCCCGTATACCATTTACACACTGTATATTGTCAACTGGACTGGACTGGGGTATCGTTGTGTAGATAAATAGGTACTCACTGTATTTTGTGTTTTAAAAAATATTGGAAAACAAAGTAATGAAAAGCCACCACAGTCAGCTTTTTTAACAAAATTTTGTTCTGAACATATTTTTAACCTCCCACTGACCTATGAACTTGAAATTTGGTGATAGTGTTTTTATTACGTATAAATCAGATTTTTCAGAGGCAACAGAAGGAATGCGGGCGCCCTGTACATTTGGTACGGAACCCTAGTTGTGCGAAGTCCGACTCGCACTTGTTCGGTTTTATGTTAGTCATGTTAAAAATTTATTCTGGGAAATAACGTAATTCCCACCTTTTCCACCTCAAGAAGACATACAACTTATTCTAAGTATAACAACACCATTACTAAGGCCTCAGAACGTCAGAACGAGTAGCTGCATTGATTCCATAATTGCATTACTCTGCAGAATCTACCGTTTTGAGCAAAAGGTCACATCTATTACAATACTGGGTATTGTAAATGTATTCTTGTACAAAATGTGATAAGGTTGGATTTTATTTAGCGGTTCGGTTGCAGATGTAACTTGTTTTGTTTGAGCGGCATTAGTGACGATAATATGGTTTGCCACCGAGCTGTGAGCGTTATACAACCCAGCGAATGAATATATGAGTGTAATTCATAATTCTTTATTCGGTAAGGAAGTAGTTTTTGTTGCAATTGCAATAAAAATAAATCATAAAAGTATTAATATCAATAATTACAAAATAAATACAATTACTAAAGTTAATGTTAAGAAATAATGTGTCAAAATAAAATAATAAAAGGTCAATGTCTTTAATAAATAATATCAGGGGGCAATCTCACACAAATGGACCTTGTCCTAAACTAAGCTCTAGGCTTGCTCTATTTGTACGACTCCTGCAAGACAGAAGAATAAGAAAGACACACAATAATACAAATAATTAAAGAAAACAGTTAAGGTAACAGGAACAACACGTAATGTGTGTCCTCGCGGCAGTGAAACGGACTCTGGCTCAGCAAAATGCTGAGGTGTCAGACACCTAAAGCGCTGATTTTACAACACAGGAAAATTAAACCGTTTTTCATCCTCAGTTAGATAGCTTAAAAGTCATTCGTATAACTTTACTCTTTCTATCGAATTTTCGAAAAGAAACAGTTCTTTAGAGAGTAACGCCCCCGGGCCTCTATTCTACTGGTTAAAACCATTAAACCCTTGACCTGGTATCGTATCGTTGACGTTACGATAGCTCTTAACTACTTGACAGTAATGGCGGCCGAGGGGTACCCAAGGAATACTCCCTCCAAATTTCAAGTCCCTAGGTCCAGCGGCTATGGCTGTACAGTCAGCAGCAGAAGTAGCTACGCAACCGAAGAGGTCAAAATGATCTGCACTCGACTCTATTGTCAAGAGAATACGTCGTGTCTAGATCATTTTGAGCATGTTATTCTGCTTAGCTACTTTTGATGCTGACTGTACGTTGATCGATCAGACAGTGAGTTTCTACTTTTACCTACATACACATACAGGCGTGAGTGCGCCTTCATTCCCAGAGTGGGGTAGGCAGAGCTACAGAATTACCAACAACTCTAAAAACTTGATGTTAATTCTGTAATCATCATACTTTTTGTACTCGTCGATTAAAATCTGCGTATTAAGATTTCATAGAGAATACTGCCACATCACTCTTTTCATCGTTGAATACTTAGTCTATGTTACTTCCGAAACAACCGAAATAACTGTTTCCATACGCTCTAGGCAACCAAAAAAAATTTGAAAATAGAACTTCATATTTCAATAATATGTGTCCTTGTTTAAGGAGACTCGATCCGATACAAAATTGCCAATCTATGGCGTTTCGGAACGTAGCAGCGTCGCGTCATCTGTCAAAAATCTACTTCAACTTGCTGCTGTATCCAGGGCAAAAAAAAAACTACGCTTTGTGATTGGCCAGTATTTAGCCAATCACAGCACAGTACTGCAACATTACGGACGCCGGTTGTGTGATAGTACTTACGATATTTAGTTTTCTTATGTACTCGTATTAATGACTTAAATTATTAATTTTAATGAACTCAGCAAGCTTCGTGGCCTAAACACGGTACTCGACTAAAAAACTCTCCATTATAACACGATTGTGAAAAATACCATTGCACAATAATGCTAAGATTCATAATAATAATTATAGTCTATGTATTTAGTTATACAATAATAGTATTTTTCTATCATTACTAGTTTAGGTTTGTTACTTAAGTTTAAGTTTTTTAACTATTTGAACTCATCTTTAGATTCTCTAGAAAGTACTATTATTCTAATTAAACAAGTTGAAACTTGTCGAAAATAAGACTCTTGACCCAGTGCTCGAAACGCTACAAGCTCTACTTTTACCGGTTTGGTTGCCTAGTTGCAGTGACCCTGCCTAATGTCGGATTTTTATTCCCACAGAAAAAATGTAAACAAAGTTACGTCACTGTCAAAGTGACATTTCAGGGGATCTCAAAGTTTGGGCCAGCAAGATATATAATATTAAGTTATCATTTCGCTCGTACCGTGATATAAAAATAAACTTGAGAAATAATTGAACTTAAAATCGCACAAATGAGTCACTCAAAAGCGATTACGACGGAATCACGAATTGTGAAGCGAAGCGAGTGAAGTGACGTCTCACATTAATCAAGCAACCCTCAACTTGTTGACACAGGTGTATCGAGTCAATGATACCAGTGCAATAAATAAATTATGCATACAGAAACAGTTTTCTCGTTTTAAATCAATACAACAAAGAATTTATATCAAAATAAAGTATGCCATCAACAAATTAAATTCTTCAATCTTGATTACAATAAATAGTTTTTTTATAGAAAGTCGATTTCTTATAAATGTGGAAAGTATAAATATTTTGAATACTGCAAATGTTTTTCGTTAACGGCAACACCTTTGTTTACATTTTTTCTGTGGGAATAAAAATCCGAGCTTACCTAGCTAGCGGTCCCGGGTTCGGTTCTCGGTATGGCAAAAATTTCTGCCGGAGTCTTGAATGTTTTCCACAAAAAATAATTTATTACAGAATGTTGAATGTTGTTGTTGTTGTTGTTGTTGTTGTTGTTTGTATGTTTTCCTATGTAAGTTACTAAAAGTAAGTTTTGAGGACGAGCTCTCGGATTTACTAATCAGCGTATTATCGTTTCAAAGCATCGTATACTTTAGAGAAATATACAGACAAACGGACAGACATGCAGACAGGCAGACTGATAGATAGACACACTCAACTATATATATATATATATATATATATATATAGTTTGACTTCAGAACCCTAAACAAAAGTTATAAAGTGGCTCAACACTAAAATCCATGACCGTATGACGTAGTTCGTCAAGGAAGTAGAAGTTACAAAATCCAATCGGGCCGTGAAACAACGAGTGTTACAAGCGCAGAAAAAGTAAAAAATAAGCAAAATAACTTTCCTAATTAAAAACTCGCCCGCACAGCGAACTGTGGAAGGAAAAAATACTCGGGTTTATTTTCAAAGGGTGCTTTAATTTTTTTGGATAAAATGCTGCGAGATATTTTTCGGGATTTTGCTAACGGTTTAGCAAAATAGTTTTTGTGAAAACGCGTATTTACACGGGTTTTGTGTTTCAAAGCCCATAATTTATTTTTTACGTAAAAAATGTTGACATAGCAAAATGTGTGATAAAAAATATTTGAAAAATTTGTACTTACAGAACACCAGCGACTCCCGTTGGGGGTTGTTTTTCTAAAAAAAATTCTTAGTGCCTACTTTGCTCCCCCATGGGTAACTATGCTCCATAGTAACTATTTCGTTTGTTACACTTATAAGTTAAGGTTGATGACAAATTTTCTAAAAAGAATCGATATATACATCCAGCCATGCAGTGAATGAAAGCAATAGAATGATTTACAATACAGATTACCTCAATATAACCATGGAGCATAATCACCCGTGGGGGAGCAAAGTAGGCACATTTTACGGTACCCAAGAATATTTCCTCCAAATTTCAAGCCCTTAGGTCCAGTGGTTTAGGCTGTGCGTTGCCTATCAGTCAGAAAAGGATGAGTTTCAAATGTAAATATTTTGAGTAGATGTCCAAGTACTTGACTTTGACAAGGGTTATTTTCCTTTAGCTATATATATCGGTGATATCGGTGACGTATATACAGCATGTTTAAACTTTTTAACAGGCGTTAGTTTTCTTTGAGTTTCTAAAAAGGATGAATGATTAATATACAGTCAGATGTGAAAGCGAGTAAGTAATGTTACACAAATCTACGTAGTTCCAAACTAAGCTCTAGGCTTATTATATAAGTACTTTACAAGGATATTGATTATTATATCTATATAAATAGATACAAGTATAATAAAACAGTATAAATGCAATATAAATGTGTTTTACATCTTATAATATGAATATGTTTTGCATAAAACAAAGTCGCTTCCCGCCGTCTCTATACTGTCTGGCTCTCTGTATGTAAACTTATTTTTTTTAAACTACGCAACCGATTTTAGTGCGGTTTTCATCAGTAGATAGAGTGATTCAAAAGGAAGATTTTCAAATATTAAAAAAAACTGGATTACAAACGGGTGGTGTTACAGAAAACTGCTGTCCGCTTGTCACTTTGTAGGCTGCTTGTTTGTTATTTTACACAGTGGTGTAGTTTATACTAATGTAAAACCAACAAAACATTAATTTTATTTCTTTTAAGTCTGCCACTTGTTCATATTGTTAGTATTGTTACGTCACTTTATTTTCATGCATAACGTCCCATAGACTATAGTTTTTTTTTTTTGTTTTTTTTTATTTCCTTAATGTTGCCAGTTAACTGATTGGCGATTTTTACGAACGGAAGACCAGTACTGGCTTTACGGCTAGCGAATGCTGAGTTGGGACCGTTTCGCAACAATTTCTCTGTCTTGTTCTTTTTGTATCTACCTAATGTAATCTTGTATTGTTGTGAATAAATGTCTCTTTATCTTTATCTTTATCTAAAACTCACATAAACCGAAACTAAGCCAGGGCGTCCCGCTAGTTTTAAATAATTAAAACACTAAAGCCCTTGTGCATTGCAATTTTCACTCCATCAACTGTTTTATGTACTATTTATCAAAAGTTTCCTAATTGAAAGTTTTCAGCTTTAAACAGTGGAACTTTTGCGCTTTCAGTTTTTTTTATTAAAAAGTTACTCCACGATTTACTACAGAAGTTTTTCGAGTGCCACCCACCGACTTTTAAGCTCGTGGCCTTATTCTGGGTAAAGCTAGCGTCAGTGTTATACAGGGTGCGAGTACACGACATGAAAATCGGTAAGGGTGCGTCCAATAATAACACGAAATGTTTCTTTTGTATTTGGTTTGCTTTGGTCACGAGAGACTCTTTGTTTGCTCTGCCTTGGGCACCAAGGCTTTCCGTGAGATTTAATTTTTAATTTCTAAATTATTAAATTGACTTGTTAAAGTGTATTGTTTTTTATTATTTAATACCTAAACCTTAAACTGATGTCCTTTATATAAAACATTTTTTCAGAACCTTCCCCCATTTCGGGAAAGAAAAAAAAGAAAGAAAAAAAAACAGACATTTTACAAAAGAACAAAAAAAAACTAACTAAACAAAAGAAACAAAATACATATGGCTCACGGCAGGCCAAATAACCACCAAAAATACAACAATAAACTATTGAAAGAACAAATAACAGCATTGGGCTCACATACTTAACTAAGTATATTAAGAAAAAAGGGGCGCGGTGTACAGAAATTATTTGCAAACTGACCCTTTATTTTGCACGCCAACGTAGATGCAAGAAGTAATTAGCGAATCATTAAATCAGAATCCGTTATTTAACTAGGCTTGTATTACAGATACATGATTATACAATTAAATAGTTATGAGTAAATGTTGATATTTCAGTACATAAGTATCTGTGTACTGAAATATCAACAATGGGTTATAATAATACTGTACAATACTTGCACAATTACCATCGGAAGTATTAAATATTAAAGTGACGATTTATTAAAATTACAGTAAAATAATATTGGGGATGCGAGGTGTTAGGTATTTTATTTAAAAAAATGATGTGATATAACTTTCCGTAGTAGGAAACCTCGAGATTCGGATCGGACATCGAATAAGGCCGTGTCTGATATTATGGACTTGCCGTCGCTGGCGCTTTCTGAAAGTAGTAAATCTTAAAGCGTTCATTAACTTAATTGAAAGTCCGATTTTTAATTTAGATAATCGTACTTTGATCATTAGATTGCGCACTACAATTTTAATAGGTATTATAATTAGGAATTTAAATTAAACAATATAATGTTGATGAGATGACAAGCAGATTATTTTGTGAAAATATTAATTAGTTCAATAAGGTTTGAGGTGCGTGCTATATTTTACTAGTATTTTAAAAGCGCAAGATTTTAAGAATACTTTAATGATTAAAGTTAAAGTAGGTCTTCGCGGATTAAATCGCAGGCAAACGTTAGTAATATAAACATGTTATGTATAACTTCTTCTCATTTTAGTATAGGTACTAAGAAGATGTATTTTTTATGCATAAAAAACCACACAATAAATAATAATTAATATACATAATGTAATAAAGCTCTGTTAGTTAGCAAAAAAAAGGTTAAAAAGGTTATTTTAAGAACAAACAAAGGAATAACGCTAAATAAAATAAAAACGCACAGCACACTGTATTTCGGTTTTGCATAAACTTTTAATTCCATTTTCAAATGTGAATTACTGTTCAGTGGTTTTCGAAAAAGTGCTTATCAGTCGCACAATTCACAGGCAAAAGCGCTATTCGGCGCATTCAAAAGACCTCAAAGCGCCGTACTATACGAATTTCCAAACGACGAAATTCCGTGTGTGAGTGAACTAGTGTCATTTTGCAAAATCGAGTATACATGGTGTTCAGTTATGCAGAACTAACTTGAAATAAGTGTCAAAGGCTCTTTTTTGCCCATTTTGATTTTGTATAAATGCGAAAGAGAAAGATTGTTTTTATAGATAGTTTTTAGCTAGATAAACGAGTTCCATCCAAACATTCCCCTTTAAATGCTAAAACCCTTTTTGCTTAATACAGGACTCGCATGACGGCGGCTAATTTGGAAAGCAAACTTATCTCTGCCTCATTTACTTCACAGGGTGTTCCCTTGCATCAAACTAAGATTAAACGTGCAAAGGCAAAAAATATAAAATGCCAGCTCATTTGGGATTCCTCTCGCTTGCTAAATAAACTAGACCGTTTTACAGCGAGTCTTTCTAGGGAAATACAAGGTGCCCGGGAGAAAAGCTAAGTATTTTTGCCATGAATTGCTAAATATAGAAAATTAAAAAGGATGAGTTAACAAAAGTATTGAAAGAATTCTAATTTAAGGTCAAATAAAAGTATGTTCCTGTTCAGTAGTCAATAGGTACATAAATTTAATTATTATTAAATTGCAACTTGTAACACGTTTCGCCATCCTAAAAAATGTGCAATATTGTGTTCGATGCCTCTGTTTGTCTTTAAATCTCTCTTTCTATCATTGCTAGGCAGTTTTAGTAGGTACACAAAGTTCCATTAAAAATGTTAGGTTGATAAAAAGATAATAAAAGTGTTATTGAGTTGTGAAGTACTTAATTATTGTGATTTTTGAGTAAGTAAGAATTTATATAACGAATTTGTGAATCAGTTCATGTTTGTTTCCTAGTCGGAGACTTTATTTAATCCGTGCGAAGGCCTGAATATCACGTGCTGCGCAAATTAAGCCATATTTCAGACTTATTTAGGTTTGTGGCAAGGCAAATGTGACTTCGCAACGGCTTCTGCCCAAGCGTTAGTTGGAAATGCTAAGAGCCAGAGTAAAAGTTTTAAAACCATTATAATTAATTTACTTTTATTCTAATGAAATGCTTTTTAAACTTCCATTAATATTGAAATGAACTAAAGGAATTTAGGTACTGCATAAATTAATTTGTTTAGATTACTTATTTCATTTTATCTGTACCCTTGATTTTAGTTCGACCATTTTGTCCTATTGAACTTTCACACGATAGTTTTATTTGAAATAAGGTCCTGGTAGATAATTCTCTTAAACAAATCGTTGTTGAACTCGACGCACGAAAAGGATTTTAAAAGAATAACGCCTTGCCTTATACCTACCTCTTTTTTTAAAGTTTGAATAAACATTTTCTTTCTTTCTTTCTTGTTATCTTTCTATTATAACCTGAAATTGGATTCATCCTGTAACTTAGTGAATATTATCGGAAAAAAGAACTTAGGACTGTCTTGCATTAGTCAAATGCTGTTTTTTTTTACTATTTTATTGCCAGAACTATTCACCACTATTGCCGGATTTTTTAGCAATAATACAGTCTTAATCAAAAATCAATCAAAAATCATTGCTATCAGTGAAATAAGTATGCAAAAATTGCAACAGTATTTTATATGTGGCTACTAGCTCTTAATTAATAAGATAAACCGTGTATTTCGCAGTCTCCCACTTAGCTGCACTGCAGCAGCTGGATGTAACTGTATTTTACTACATTAACTTTAAATACTGTTATTTAACTACTGTAGTTATAAGACCTTTCCATTCCACTGGTTACTTTCTGGTAGTCGTTATTTATTTCTAAAAAGGGAAGTTGATGAAATTATATTTATGTTTGACATCTGTGAGGTTATTATGATGTATTTGTGCTATTAATTTTACGCTGAGAGAAAAGGACGTAGTTTAGCTACGTCCTTTACGCTCACCGTAAAATGAACTGCATAGCCATGACATAATACGCCCCTGATTCGAGCATTTGTGATTAAATTTAAATACCTAAACAATGGAATATTACGTGTTTAAAAGCTGTATGGTATCCTAGCTAGCAATGACGGGATTTAACACGATAATCGTATCTACTAAAGCAAAACAGAGAAAATGTACTCCCTAATTGGGATCGGAATAGACCTTTAGTATGTCATGGTAGCCCCCAGCTATTACTCATAAACCGAAACTACACGCATGTTCGAGTGAGATGGGAAAACGTAATTGAATGAACATGCATCAAGTTAAGGTTAATAAATACTATGTACTCTTATCCCGACGTTTTATAATTAATCATCGTCACTCTCCATTATTCAATAGTTGTATTCTTCACAGTAAACAATTCGGTCTCAAGGATTTTGGACACAATAGTAAAGTTATGGCTAAGATAACACGGGTAATAGACGATCGGGAACAAAAAGCCAAGCCCGCTCTAATGATGTTCAGCTTTATCTTCAACATGATTTTACCGGCATGATTAGAGATTTGGATCATGCTGTAGATAACAGAGAGACAAGTGAATATTATGATTAAAAAATACTCAAATACGTTCAAGTGTGTTTTTAAGATTTAATGCAGTTGCGATATTAATAACATATATTTGTATAGTCGGCTAAATTAGTGATCTTAATTTTAACAATTTCCTATTGAATAAAAATGTCGCTAAAGTCGATACTTCAAATTGACAGACGCTTTTTAGGGTGTTACCAGACCAATCGATCGATCGTCGATCGACGGCATCGATCGATGGTAGAATTGATTAGTCGACGTCGATCAATAGTTCCTACCAGACCAATCGATCGATCGTCGATCGATGGCAGAATGGATTAGTCGATTGATAGTTCCTCGTTCATCAATAAAGCTATCAGACCAAACCTAAGAATTTTAACATGAGTAGGTAAATAAAAATTAAACGTGGCGTAAATAAAGATGACAATTAATATTATTTTATTTGACCGACTTCACAAGCAATCCGACGAAAGGCTGAAAGTTGCCAAAATGACTGAATGTTTAAAAATCACAAGTAGTACAAAAAGATTCACCCTAAAAAATCGCTTTCTAAATTTCACGCCATGTGCTTATTTCTACATTTCACACCACAAGTCTTCCACTAATTCTGTTCATTATAAATCTCATTCAATTTTCCACTAACTCATAGAACAAAAATCATTTACGGCTATCCACGGCTGACAGTGAAAAGTTCGTTATACGTAATACGCATCCGCGTACAAACTTGTAATGCATGTTAACATTCACAGCTTGTACTTAAACGCTTAGAAAATAAAGCGCAAATAGAATGCAAAGGTGTGATTAAAAGCTTGTAAATTTATAAATTTACAAATGCGTTCGGTGTATTGTAAAACAACTCCTATACCTTTACGTTTAAGGGTTATTCACTGTTGTATAACTGCAAGGGAATTGCCTGGGTGTCTGACCACTGACCGCAAGCACCTGCTCTGTGCTTGACACCTCTGTTTCGTTTCAAATTCGAGAAATAGTTTACCATTTTCAATGCTTTCTCCGTATTGGAGTTTGAAACAATTTCTCGTTGTGCCAAGCTTGTTAGCATTACGCAACATTGAATGTTTCATTCCGTAAACTCTTTATTGTCCAAAGGTAAATTATTTTAGAAAATTTACGAAGATGATTTATAGCTAGGGCGAACTTATCCCTTTCGGGGATCTTCCAGTTAAGCTTAGGATGTATGAGTGATAGTATCTCTTCATGCGTTTTTGTAAGAATGGGTTAATTGCGATTTTTTTTTAAATCTTAATTTTTAATATTCGAATAAAAATTATCGATAGTTTTTTTTTACTTTGGATCAAAAAAACCCACCAAAAAAGCCTCAGACGCTCTTTAGATAAATAACTAAAACATTAACCAGCACTTAAAAATACGTAATCCTTCAAATTATTAAGCCTAGGCCTACATGTACTCGAAAATCACTCAGCTTTTTATGGCAGTTGGGTAAAAATACAGCCAAAAGGGGCCAGAAGCGTCAGGCGGTGCATCATATTAAGTTAGCGGTTTGAAACTATTTAAGACACCGTTATGTAATAATTATGATTTAAATTCAAATTCAAAATATTTATTCAGTAGATAATCCACATGAGGGCTCTTTTACACGAGTCGGTAACATTAAGTGACTCTACCAGCGATTCGGACTTCGGATTACTGCCGCACTCAGAGACGTCAATTATATTTAATGCTTGATTAAAGTTGCTGCTGTCACTTTCTTTGCTACAGCAATAGAATAAGACGACACGTCATTAAACAAGCATTAAATTTAATTGACGTCTCTGAGTGCGGCAGTAAGTATGTAATACTACTTAGTTTTTAGAGTTGTTGGTAATTCTGTAGCTCTGCCTACCCCACTCTGGGAATGAAGGCATGAGTGTATGTATGTAATACTTAATTAAAAACCATTGCTTTCCAAAATTATCTGATTGATCAAAATGATAAACCAAAAACACTCATTTTAATAAATAAATTCTTACAAACAAACAGTTACTTAGCATCAAAACCTTTTCAATAAACCATAAAATGTTCATTAAAGAACGCTACTTTAATGGATACTTTAATCATTCCGTAAACCAACGTTATCACTGTCATCAAAAATGCATACTTTCTACCGCTAGAGGTCGCCGATGCAGCGGTCGACACACATCGACGTCACCGTTATGATCTTAAGGTATGTGTTCACTTCATGAACTTCAATCTATTTTAACCGACCAACAAAGGGAGGTCTATGTTCAACTGTACGTCTTTTTGACCCTCGACAAAAAAAGGTGTTATAAGTGTAACGTATCTGTGTGTCTGTCTGTGGCATTAAATCTCCCAAACTGATGGTCCTATTTGGACGCGTTTTAAAACTACTTTAATCAAAATAGTTTATAGACTTTATAGCTATAGACTTTATAGCTAGGTTTAATGAAGATCGTTTAGGTAGTTTTAAGATATATCAGCTTTGAAAGAAGAGGTCACCTTTATTTTTGGGGTTTTACATAATAAATTATAATAATTTACAGTTATCGTTATTATATTGGTAACGTTATAGTGATAATGTTTGAATTCTCCCACGGTCTTTATGTGACGATCTTTCTGATGAACTTTTTTTATACACAAAGATTTGGGCCTACCAGCCATAGTAAAAGTTTTAAAATTTCTAATAACCTACCCAGCGACATATCGCTTACAAACCAAAATTACCACAGAATATTATAATATAATACGAATGACGAGTGACAGGGATGGAGCTAACGGAACTTCGAACTTCGATTTTCAAAGTAGGGCCTAAGGTCCGACAAACACAGTACATACATTAATATGATTTGGTGGTGGTTTTAAATTTCTCATATATGTACCTACATGGCGTTAAGAAGAACATTTTTTGTTGTACGAGGATAAACTGCATTGCGTTTCTTGCGCATCAATGTATGGTTCGGGATGGTCCTAATGGCATGTATAACCGGCTTACCGTTCATGGTGCACGCTTGAACGGCAAACGTTATGTTTGACTTTACGATAGCTAAACTTGATAATTCATATAAATTGTGTTATATAAAATCAAGGGAACAACATGCATTACATAGTTAAACTGACTAAATTCCAACCAGAAATATCCCTACTTCCATACTAATATTATAAATGTTTATTTGTTTCTTGTAACGCTTTTAAAGCTTAACTTACGAAGCGATTTTAATGAAATTTGGTATGGAAATAGCTTGAGCCCCGGGCGAGGATAAATGGTACTTTTAATCCCGGAAAATTGCATAAGAAATTGCGATAAACAACTTCGTGGATGACGTCGCCAGCAACATACAATCTTTATTTTACAAAGTTTTAGACATTGCCTTTTTCATTAGAAAATAGAATAACAAAGAATTGGTACTGGAAAAACCTGATTGGTTACATACATGTAGAAGTTAAAATTATACAAATAAAATAAAAAGTAATAAATAAATGTTTCGTTTTGTTTGCATATAAATATTTTAGGTTTAAATCATTACTTCAAAGGAACCAACCTTAAAACTCAATAGTGCAGGGCAGCAATACCTACGTAATGTTATGGACTCAAAATACCAAAACCAGCCGAAATCGGAAATTAAAGAACCTCCGATAATCCCTGATAGTAAAACTACTGCTTTACATCCGTGTTTTGTTAAAGGGTTGTTATACAATGCATTCAATACAAACAGCAATAATATCCCATTATGAAGCTCTGAATTAAGTAATAAAGCAATCGAAATTGAATAAATATCCGTAACAGGAATGCAAGGCTATTATTAAACTGCTAAAAAACGTTAACATGCACAGAGTTAATTGCAGTCATGTTTTCGTTATTACGATGATTATTACAGTCATTATGTCATTAAAACGAAAGAAGGTATTACAACGGTCGGGTACAGTTGACTTAATTATTACTTTACAAGGTTTTTATTAATAGACCATTATTTTTAACGTGAAAGGTCGCCTAACACGACCGACTTTTTATGTAGGTAGGTAGGTAGGTAGGTAGGTAAGTAGGTGTATGCTGTGGGTTGACGCTAAGAGTGATTTGCCTGTGTTTAATGTTTTACAAACAACATCTAAATTATTATTAATAATTGAGTAAGGCAAAAGGAAACAAAGGCCACATGATGGTAAGTAGACTCAGAAACCCATAGACATTGGCAATCCCACGATTGCAATCTTACGACAGCAATCTCAAGACTTCAAATACGTTGCCAATCTTAGGACAGGAATGCCTCGATGCTAGTCTTTTCACCGGTTGTCTTACCTAATTATATTGTTGACACTATGACAGCTCTTGACTCATTCACTTCAATTACGATATCGAAGCAAGACGGGTAAGACCGAAGTAGAATAAAAACCCTACCTATTTGACTTTTGATTTTATAATTTAACTAGCTGATGTCTGCGACTCCGTCCCCTTAGAAGTTCCCGAGGGAACTATTAAATTTTCCAGGATCAAAAGCATCCTATGTCTATTCCTGGAACTCAAACTACTTTCATACCAAATTTTATCAACATCGGTTCAACGGTTTAGCCGTGAAAGAGTAATAAACAGACGGACAGACAGATTCACTTTCACATTTATAAAACTGGTATGAATTACTAAAACCCGTCATGTTTTATAATGGTTCATAGTTAGAAAACTAACAAATATTCAACGTAATAACACCTTGTTATCAAGTTTTCAGCAAACAAGGAAGATAATATAGCTATTGAAGAGCTCATAAAGCTGTCAAGTGTTTTATATAATCGGAATAAATGTCACTTTACGTTCTTAGAAGACTTCATGCAAGTTTATTTTCAATTTCGTAATAAAGGTAAAGAACTACATCATTATCTGTACATACATCTGTGTGCATCGGTTACATTGAGTTTTATTTAACGTTTTTCAACGATATTTACGATACCAGAATAATTTGTAGATTGGTATACCGACCAGTCTAACGACTGCCCTCAGAGTCACTTTTTATGTATAAGGATTCGATTTCTGCCATTCGGCTACAGAATATAAATCATAAAAATTGGCATCTGACGTAAGCTTGCGGGGAGTCTAACAAAACTTTTATGTCATTTGCATACGTTTTTTTAGATTTCTATTGAGGCTTCCTGTAATCTTTGGGAAGGGAAGATGGCCGATGGCTTTATACTTTTGATTTATTATATTTACTGATTTACTCTACTCACTTGACACTGGCGAAATCACTGCGAAATACCGCGGTGGACCGCCATTATTGAAAATAAAAAGATTTCCATTTTTGACGGAGACGATTAGAAAGCAACAAGGGCTGTATTAGGACCGTGTTGTCGTGTTCGTTATTAAATTGATCTTGGCTCAGAAATAGTCAAGTTACATTTGGGCTCGCTCTAATTTGATACGAAATCTAATACATTTCGGAATAAAATAATAATTTATTAATATGCGCGAATCCGACTCGCACTTAACCAGTTTTTTTACTTTACAACGAGGGCCCCAAATTCTTGTGAGCCCAAAGGCCCCGGCATGGCCTACTACGGCCCTTACGTCAACTAAAATGTGACTTAAGATGGGCATCTCAATCAAGATGCGTTTATTAAATTTATATGGCCGAGCCCTAACCCTTATACAGTCAAGTTAAGCCATACATTTAGTGTGTCTGTTTATTTTTTAATTTGTTATCTTCTGTTTGTGCAATAAACAGTTTACATACATAGGTACATGTTTTAGTAAGTCTCAGTTGCGTTAAAAAAATTGCTGTTATTTTAGAACGCCCTGTGAAATGTTGCAGACAAAATGAATACCTCAAATAATTGCCGGCTTTGTCAAATTTGTATTTAGAGTTAGTAGATATATTTTTGCTGGCAGAAGCTGAATATAGTTTTTATTCTTTTATCTAATCTATGCCTTGTTTTATTAGACAAACACATATTCTTTACAACAGCTGATATAACCGTAAAACTTAGGCCTTACTTATGTAATATTGCTCGTATATCTAAGTAGGTTCATTGAGAGAATATTTTTCTAAAGCTCTAAAAAACCGCCGCTTGAAAAAGTTACAACTAAGTAATTACTTCCGAATCCGTTTGCGGTTTAGATTACTCTTGTCTTATATTATAACTGCACCAAAAAATAGTGCAATGGACTTTTACGCATTAGTAAGGCTAGTCGGTAGTGACCCTGCCTACGAAGCTAGCAGTCCCGGGATCGATTCTCGGTAATGGCAAATAAGTATTTGAGTATATTTCTAAAAAGGTAGGTATTTATATCGTTGTCTAGTACCCATAGCACAAGCGTAGAGCTTATTTTGTGACTAGGTCAATTTGTGTAGATAGTATTGTGATATTTAATTATAATGTTTTAATTCCAACTCCCCATATTTGTTATTTATAATTTGAAAACGAAGTTTTCCTTTACGCAATAGACGCTTTTAAATGCAGTAATTTGTCCGACGGTACTGCAGTTTGCATCTCCGTCGCCTGCAATCGGATTAGCATGCTATTTCTGTGGGCGGTACCCGGACGGAACCCGTCTCCGGGTCATTTACGGCCAAACCCTATATTCAAACCGCGGATAGATAAGGCTTACTTCGGGTTAAAATTTGACATTTGCCCATACAAAATGTGTCAAATTTTAATCCGAATATAGGGTTTAGCCGTTAGGCTACACACATTAAGGATACATAAATAAATACATACAACAAACCATTAGATCTTGTTATTTGTAGACAAATTCAAATTTAAATATTACCTATTTATTTAGTACCTAAAGTGGCTCTTTTCTGCGTCGGTAATATGAAGTAAGTCTAGTAATCTGTTAATTCTAAACGTCTTCTTATAATCACATTAACTTCGGTTATACTCAAAGATTGTAAAAGAATTTGTATGTTTTCTTATTTTACATTTTTAGCACCAGGGATTTTAATTTTATAAATTAAACTTCCGCACGCACTGAATCAATTTGTCTACATACACAAAAACACACTCACATGTATTTAAACGATGCATATCAATATCATAAAAGTTCCATTATTGTTTAAAAAAAAATTGAAAAAGTTTGGGAGTGTGTTTAGGAAATTCAAATGTAAGTACCTACCTAATCGCCATTACATGTTTATCTAAACTATAATATATCTAAATTAAAAAAAAGTTAACGCCAAATAGTGGCTAAAACGAAAGAAGATATTCTAAAAAAATTCAAACATTATTCAACTTTATAAAAAGTAATGCAACCTTCTTACAAAACCTTAAATGTGAAAAACGTTACAAAACACTGGCCAAACACAAAAAATATTTAATGGCTTTAGGAAGACAAATAGCTTCACAAGTTACCAAAACATTGGGAGCAAGGCGTGTCGATGGTGCCAGGATTTATGTCAAATTACCTACCGATGGCTGCCCATTGCCCATTGACCCCAATCGTGAGCCTTGGAAACTGGAAAATGGTGTATATTTGAGTAATGTTCAAATGAAGAGCGGTTTGCTTCGTTACGGGGTTGGAAATACAAAAGCGGGGAAATGCTGAAGTGACTCGGCCAATTACTGTAGTTCTTTTAAATAAATGTGGTTTTTAGGCCGACTACCGCCTAGAATTAATTTGACTGTTTGTTTTTTATCAGTTCTCATAGCTTCGACGACTCATGATGTTTTGATATAATATAAGTAGGCTACGTTACGTCATGTTAAATCTAAAATTAATGCTAGAAGATTAACAAAGGCATGAAGATTACCCACACGGAAAGAACATGACTGTCTTATCAGTTTAAAAAAAATGATTTTAATCTCAAAATGTAGAATTTACAATGAACCTTGTGACTTAATATGAAATGAATCTTGTGACTCAGTGCTGTTGCAAATATAAATCTTAATAAACCATTTATTTTTTCACTATGAAAACAAAACACGAGAATAACGTAGGTACGAAATTATGTGGTCTCCAATATTTTCAGAGATATTTCAAAAAGTTACTAAGGTGACTAGACATTTTCTTTCCGTGTACCCTTCATGTTATTGTAATTCGCGCTAATATTACTTTTGTTTCAAAGTAAACACGAATTTAATCACTTAAAAGGATCGTAAGAATCGTTCTTTCTTGTCCATTTATTCATACCACTGCATTCTTAAGGGGTTCATATGACTCTTTAATACATAATAATCGCGCTAGCACATGCCTTGCCCCACTAAACATGCCAAATTCCCTTTTTCATTTATTACGAGAGCACGATGATTTATGTAATACGCCGTAGGCTTTATTGCCCCAGTCCGAGGGAATTTCTTTTGAACATCTCCAACTTTTTTCACTTTTATCATTCCGCCTGTCGATCGTGCATAATAAAACTGGGTAGCGAGTTCGCAACGGCAGCTAGTTATGGCGGAAAGGAATTGTTTAGCGTTTTTTCAGAGGGATAAAGTCCAGAATTAAGGGCAAGATGACAAACTGTTAGGTTATTATTACGCTTTTATTAACTTTATTTGTAGGTATGATACTCTCTACTAGGTCAGGATTGCTATCTGCCCAGTATTTGTATCTAGGTAGATAATAGTTAAACAATGCAGGGCCGAGATTCTAGGTGGTAAAAACTATAATAGTCTTTGACTTGTTATGGTATTGTTTTTAGCTTGGCCACCATTACTGTCAAGTAAATAAGAGCTATCAAAACGTTGACAATACGATAACAGGGCCTCTACTCTAGGCGGAATAAACTATAATCGTCTTTGACCTGTTATGGTATTTGTTTTTAACTCGGCGAGTTACAATTTTAAACTCGCTCTGTCTAATTGCATTTTGATAATACTTATTACTTAAAAAAGCTTTGTTTGGCTTTTGTTTTGAACTTGAAGCTCTTGTAAGTGTGATTTTTCAGACTTATTGAAGTTACCTTAAGAGATAGCGACACAATGAGACCATGAGATATCCGAGGGGCTATTGTCTAACGCACTCGCAATGGCAACCGGCTGCAAAGTGGAGCAATTGTTTTCATTTCGTATGCAGACATGCCTTCGATTTTCAAAATGAAAACGATCGTGATTGCGAGTGCGTTAGACAATAAGCCCTCTGTTTTCAATACCAACATTTTCATCAGTAGGTACTGAGTATTTAATTCAAATTAGCGGCTGCACTGTTTTGTGCAGGCAGAAAACTAGGTATTTCTAATTAGTTCACATTTTAATTAATATCTGCCAGAACCGTGTCCTTGTTTGTACTACTTCAACAAGTTTAAAGCGGCTTTATTGGAAAATGAAAAAAAGAAGGCCTAGTAACTTGTTTGTTTGACTTTTTGCCACCAACTTTTTATCTTACCAGTTCAAACTCAGTAGATCTACAAGTAAGTAAAACATTTATTTATTCACAACAATAATACACAGACAAAAAAGAGATGACATGTCATGTAGTTGCGAAACGGTCCCAGCTGTGCCAGCATGTGCTGGCTGTGAAGCCAACGCTGGTCTTCCGTTGGGGCCGCTCGGTGGAAACACGGAAGGCCATACAGACATTAAGATACATTTAAAACAAACAATGAAATAAAATTAAAAATAACATGCATGCATGTTGCAACAGACAGCGCTCAGGTGGCCATCAGATAAACTAACACTATCTGCAGTACGCTGGAGTTCCTGTTGCCAACTCCTGTCGCCACCATCAGATAAGGGGTTTGACACTATAATTGCCCTGTTGTCTGGTTTAAGTCGGTAGTAATATTATTTTAAAATCTCAACCCATTCCAAAGGGATCTGGTTGTTATACTCGACAAGATTTAAACATAAATTTAAATATCAGGGGACAATCCCACACAAATTTAACTCTAGGCTTGTACTATATCAGGCACAAAAGACATACTTACTTACATACCTACATATAAAACACCCAAGACTCACAAACAAAGACAGAGAGACAGCTAAGAAGATTGTTGTCTGGTTAATATAATATTATTGTAATATAATATTCCAACCCATTCCGACGGGATCTTGTTTTTATTTTCTACAAGATTAAAACATATTTACAAAATGTTAGCTTATGAATATGTTCTCGAACTTTGCGTTAGTGTTATTATTAAAGTAAAAATTTGCCCTGGAGGCAGCTAAAGGGACAGAGCTATAGGACTCTATAACTCTGTCCTTTTTAAACTGTCCTTTTTTGGAACTTGGCAGGTTTGAACAGTTCAAAATACAGCCTCTGTTTTGTGCTACGAAGTGTAACTTTATATTCTAAAATATACACGGAACTACGCTTAGTAAACCGAGAGGTATGAATTCCCATTTTCGTGTTCAGTTGGAATAAACCAAATGGCTGACAAGGGGGAGGCAATCTGCCATAAATCTGCCGGTGAAAATTGCGCTTTAGCCTCCTTTGTTTAGATATAATGGAATAGTACAAAATAGTATTTAGTTTCGATTGTTTCCTTTGTTAGAGAATCTTTTGTTTATAAGTAATATCTTTGATACGTTATAAGATATACGTCTGAACTCGAATTTCAAAGAGATTGTAAGCACAATAGGAGTAAATTAGCTGGTAAGAAACTACTAGTTTACCTACTTATTTATTAGGTCCGTCAACAACACCATCAATCGATGAAATCTAATAATTTATTGAGTAAATTGGCCATATCATGCTTTTTTACACGTCGGTATTGTTGGTAATACGGAAAATCTTCCAGCGCTTCGGACAAGACCATCATTGCAGAGAAGAAGCGCCTCCAGAAACTGTAACCGAGCCGCAAGAAACTCTAGCAGAAGATCATATTGAATAATAAAAACAAGATATTATTAAAGTAAGAAAATATAAGTTTACACACTAATAGCTTAAGAAAATCATTAAAGTTAAAAAGTCTACTGAAGCATCAACGAGTGTTGGTTAATATTAAAATAACATAATGTTGTGACTATAATATTATTATTAATAATCACTATGAGAATAAATAGTAGTTATTATTTTGACTTTTGGTAGCTAAGTTATATTTCGACGGTGGAACGGAGAAACCCTTTAAGCAACATGATGGGGGAAAATGAGTAACCCGGCTTAGTAGACGCAGAAAATTTCATTTTTTTATTTGTAATTTAGATTTCTAATAATAATTTAGCGTGTATGTTTAACAAAGTTATAAATACTACTCGTAATTAATATTAATTTAATTCTGTTACTTCTCTTCAATACACTTGAGTTTGCTGTGGTTACCTATAATTAGTAAGCATCCTGTATACCACTAGCGTAAGATCCCATTTGTGGCGTTATCTATGAAAAGGGACCTTATTGTCGATGGCGCTTCCGCCATTATTAACGATGCTCCGATATAAATACTACGTCGCGTGACGCAGTGCGGCGTAAGTGCTATCAACAATAAGGCGCCTTTTCATAGATAACGCCACTTTTGTTGTTACGATGTATTATCTGTTGGTTATCCTTGAATAAATAAATGAAAAAAAAAACACGATGAGGTGTCTACGTTAAAAAAAAATTATATAACTGACTGGAAAACAAGTTATTGCAAGCTTGAATACTATATTAATTTACTCCTCCACTATGACCCTAGGCCATTAGGAGCCTATTACTCTTCTTCTAGACAAACGCGCAATATCTAAAGTGTGCTTGAAATATTACTCTCTGTCCTAATCTGTCATTATGACATTTGGTACCCATATGGAATCCCTAATCGTAATTTTTCCTAATGCATTGTTTGTCCGAATTTTCATTTATCCTAAAGCCATTTCCGCTTAAATTTTAAAACTTTTTAGCGTTGTTATAATACAACCCTAACCTAACCGAACCGCAGATATAATTAGGATGGACCAAAATAAATAACTCACTGTTTTTACATTCTAATTCGAAAGAATGGGTAATTTTAAGAGACCAAGTTCATTAATTTTGTATTTGTCCCAATAGTTTTGTTTGAATATCTTTATTTATTTAGCAGACAGTTTATGGATGACATGATTATTTTTAATTTGGGCTGGCATTTTCTAATATATTACAACAATTAAATGATATCTAATGATAAAAAGTGATTGTAATAATGTATTAAAACATACTATTTCAAGCGGTTTTCGCCTAACCCGTAAGATATACCTAGGACGGCTTCAAGCCAGAAACGAAAGTCAAACAAAGGTTAAATATACTTTTGTCGAAATATCCGAAATAAATAAATATTTCAAAAACTTAGTAATGCAGAACGGCTTTAAAACCCCATTTCTCGAAATGGTTTTCGAATTAGAGTAATTGTAAAAATGTGAACAATCCCAATTGGAAAACTTAAAAAGTGGCCTGACTCATCTGAAAACCAGTTTAGGGTAAATGAAAATTCGGACAAATTATGTGTTAGGACGAACGTTGTTAGGGATTCTGAGGGTCACCCTGACATTTGTATTGGACAGAAAGGGACAATGAAAATATTTGTGTAGTACTAACCTAACCAATTTTTCCCGAACCCAAAACACGTTGTAGATCTCTGGCTCTGTATTAAACACCAAACGGAGTATCTAAGGCAAGAATGATTTTAAGGGTTTTGCAGTCAATCAACTTACCTGCCTTACGATTGTGCTATTTTCGTTTGTCTGTCCATCACAGAGGCTGGTATAAATTCTTCCCTATACTTCTAATACTATATAAGGTCTATAAGCTAGCTGTTGCCCGCGAATTCTTCCGCGTAGAAGTCATTTATTGCTATTCACGAGTAAAAAGTATCCTAATGTCCTTCCTCAAGGTTAACGCTATAGGTATCCATACCAAATTTCATCAAATCAGTTCAACAGTATAATATATTATGTACTTAGTTACTTCCACATTTATAATACTAGTATTGTTGGATACAAAGCTGCTTAAGTCACACTCGAAAAAACAGAAGTTGTCAATAGTTAAAGGCTTGTGTGCATACAAGTTATGTTTTTATCTTATAGGACTAAAGTAGACCTGAAGCCATTTATGCGAATATGGGTTCAGCCAGAAAATTAAAAACGTTAACTTCAGGTATGTCCACATAAAAGACGGAAACCTAAATCTGTGTATAGGGGGTGTAGGAGGGTAGATGACGGTACGTTATACGACCAACATTGGACTGCGATCTTAACGTTTAATAAATAAAACAACCATCTTTTTAGTGACAGTAGTGATTTATTCTTGTTTATTATAGTCTAAATCCAAACATTTATTGTGCGCGTGTTAATTGGTGGCGTATATTAAGCGTAAGGCTTAAAATAGACACTGCAGTGACAAAAACTACCCTCGTTAAAATAAAAATAAAAAACAATGTTTAAGTGCTCGGCCTGTGCAAAATTCATGACGCGCAATGATGGTGCCGTATGCTACAAATGCAGCTGCCAGTACCACCTGGCATGCGTGGGAGTTTCTGCGGCGGCGGTTCCTCGAGATTGGAAGTGCCCGACGTGCAAAAGGTCCCAACCGACAGACAACCGGGCCGAAACGCCGGTCAAGGGTCTTCTTACCGAGACCGCCCCTGCCCAATCCGCCGCCGCAAAGCCTGCCGCGAAGCCCACCGCGAAGCCCGCCCCAGTCACGGCAGCCGCGGAACCCGCCGCGAAGCCCGCCGCGAGGCCCGCCGCAGTCACGGCAGCCGCGGAACCAGCGCGTGTGGGGGCGCGGACCTCGCCTGCGCCCTCGCCCGGCGGCGAAGCGGAGGAGGTACAGTCGGCACTGGGTCGCGAGATCCGGTTGTTTAGAGAGGAGTTGCAGGTCGTCCGGCAGGAATTCCGGGACTTCCGGCAGGAGTTCCTCGACATCAGGGCGAGCATGACGGTGTTCACCGGGAGGCTCGAGGCACTGGACGGGCGCGTCGACGCATTGGAGCGACAAGTCGCGAATGGCGCCGTGTCGGTGGCGCACAAGTCCATGGAGGAAGCCATCGCGACCCTTCAGATGGAGCTGCGCGATCGGGACCAGGAGCTTCTTGCCAATGATGTGCAGATCTCCAACGTGCCGGAGGAGCCTGGTGAGAGCTCTGCAGGCCTGGCCAAGCGGATCTGCTCGGTGATTGGAGTGGAGCTGGACGCGCGTGACGTGGTTTCCGTGCACCGGGCGGGCCGGGTGCGCGAGGCGGGTCGGCCGCGGCCGCTCGTGCTGCGCCTGGCGCTGCGCGCTGTGCGCGACGAGCTGCTGCAGGGCGCGCGCGTGCGCCGCGGCGCCACCACGGCGGACCTGGGCCTAGCCGCCGCACCGCAGCGGTTCTACGTGAACGAGCGGCTCACGACAGAAAACCGGCAGCTTTTCCAGCGAGCCCGCGAGGCCGCGCGCGCCGCTTCCTGGCGCTACGTTTGGACCCGTGACGGCAGGATCTTCACGCGGCAGGCCGACGGGCAGCCGAGCCACGTCGCCTGACCGATCTGTGTATTTTTGGGTCCGTCGTAGCGGTCCAAAACGCCACTTAGTTTGTGTTTCCTTGTTCCTTTGTTGTGGAGTCCTAAAATTTTATTATAAATGTTTATTGTTTGTTTTGCCTCCTTATGCGGTAAACATATTTAGTAATAGTAAAACTTGCCTTATTGTAGTAGCCTTCTTGTTTGTATTATGTGGTTTTAGGTGTGTCGTCGCGGGAGTGAATCGACCTTTCATCCACTCCCTGTTATATTATTCGTTCTGGAACAATATTATATTTTTAAACTTAAGTATGTATATAACTATTATTTCACTCTTTAAGGTATTATATCACTTGTTCTTCTCGAGTAACCTCACTTTACTTACACGTATACAGCCATCCATTTGTTATTGTTGTAATATGCTTTCTAAATCTTGTAATGTTCCATTGTAACAATTTTAAAGTTAGTTTGTTTAATGCTGGTTCCCTCGGTACGGGGCACGACGAGTTGATTGGGACTATTACTGAGACTGACGCAGACATTGTTGTGATCAACGAGACTTGGCTGCGGCCCGGGGAGGACGCGCGCGCGCCCGCTGTGCCCGGCTACCGACTGAGACATGTGCCGCGCCCGGCCGGGGTTCGCACGAGAGGCGGCGGAGTCGGGATGTACTTGCGCCGGGGCCTCAGCGCCCGCTCCCAGCCGCACCCGCCTGCCGCACTCGTCGAACAAATGTGGCTTAAAGTAACAATTAACTGCAAACACTTAATTGTAGGCACGGCATACCGCCCTCCATGGCTCAATGTTGACACGTTTTTTGATGCACTGACTGACTCGATAACTTCGTTTAACCACTACGACCGATTGATTTTAGTTGGAGACTTTAATATAAATTGCTATGACCGAAATGACTTTAAATTTAAATGTTTGACACAATTTTTGGAGACTGTTAACCTGACTCAACACGTACGCGACCCGACTCACTTCACGAGCCACAGTGAAACAATGATAGACCTTGTGTGCACTGACGCTCGCGTTGTGACTGTGGACGTGAAGCATATCCCGGACCTAGGGGCGCATGCTTTCGTCACTACTGAGCTTGACATAAAAAAACGAAAGCCGACGCCGACGACAATTACGTACCGACCTCTAAAAGATATTATCTTTTGTGACTTTTACCAAGACCTAGACACAATTGACTGGGACCAAATACTCCACCTTGACGATGTTAACGACATGGTGCGGCGCTTTAATGACCTTTTACTTGGACTTTTCGACAGACATGCACCTGAGAAGACGATCGTGGTGAAGGAGGCTCCCAAGCCTTGGCTGACTGGTAATGTGAGGTTTATGATGCGTCTTAGAAACGAAGCTCATAGTAAGTACAAGCAAACGAAGTCTGACGCGCATAAACAGTACTACCTCGACTTGAAGCACCTTGTCATTGCAGCTATCCACAGCGAGAGGCGAGCCTTCTTCGATCACCATATCAATAACGCCACTGACACAAAGACGCTGTGGAAAGACCTAAAGCGTACCGTTATTCCCGACCCACACTCGCAACCCGACCTACCGACGCCTTTTAACGACCCTGACTCAATAAACTGTCATTTCCTCAATACACCTGGGAAACCAGAGGTCACTATATCTGACTTGACATTTTATGAATTTAGTAGACACGGAGACACGACTTTTACTCTTATGCCCACGACTTCGACAGCTGTCAGTAAAATCATAACCTCAATTAAAACGACTGCAAAAGGACTTGACTCGATTTCAATTGACATGTTGCATTTGACTCTTTCAAGGACTGCTGACATCCTGACACACATAATCAACACGAGTATTTTAACTATGACTTTCCCGACTGACTGGAAAATCGCTCAAGTGACCCCTTTACCTAAGATACCGAACCCAGTGAACCTGTCTGACCTACGTCCTATTAGCATCCTTCCCTGCGCATCTAAGATAATAGAAAGGGTAATTTGTGATCAACTGTCGGAATACCTTGAGAAAAACAGCATCCTACCTGAACTACAGTCGGGTTTTCGTAAGGGTCGGTCGACTGCTACTGCGTTGCTCGATGTAGTCGATAACATCTTACAGGCTCGGGATGCTGGCAAAAGTACTATTTTAGTTCTTTTAGATTTCTCTAGGGCTTTCGATTGCATTAGTTTGCCCTTGCTATTATCTAAGATGTCCTTTTACGGGTTTGATGTCGCTGCGCTTAGATGGTTCGACAGTTACCTTTCCGGTCGTCTGCAGGCGGTCAGGCTTCGAAAAGCGTCAGGCGATGCTTTGCTGTCCTCTCTTAGTCCTGTGACTAGGGGAGTGCCGCAGGGTTCGATCCTGGGTCCTCTACTCTTTATATTGTACAGTGCTGACATTGTTACCAGTATAAGGAGTAGTAAGTACCATCTCTACGCCGATGACTTGCAACTTTACACTTCTAGCACGTTCTCAGATACAGTCAACGCCGTAGAGAACATAAACGCTGACCTCGACCGTGTTGCTTCTTGGTCGGAGAGAAATTGCCTAGTTATCAATCCCAAAAAGTCCAAATATTTGGTATTTGGATCGAAGCATCAAACCCGTAAAACTTTGGATAGCCTGGCGTCCAGGGATATTGCTATCATGGGTGAACCGATAGAAAGGGTGGTGGAAGCAAGTAACCTTGGCCTGCTCATGGACAGCGAGCTACGCTTTGAGAGCCACGTAGCTAAAGTCGTGAGTAATTGCTTTTACCGTCTCAAGGTTCTTTATAATATTCGTGATTACCTCAGTGTTGATATGCGTGTCCACCTGTGTGAATCACTTATATTATCTAGAGCAAACTATTGTGATGTCGTTTATGATGGTCGTATACTTGGTCGGTCCAAGAGGCTAATACAACGAGTCCAGAACGCATGTGCTCGTTTTTGTTTTAGAGTCCCTCCCCGCTCCCACATCACTCCGTATTTGAACGCCGCTAACTTGCTAAACATGGCTGCGCGGAGGCGCATGCACCTGGCGACCCTTATGTTTGGTGTGGTGCAACACATGACCCCGTCGTACCTCTTTAAACGGATCCAGTGGTCTAGCAATGTACGCAGGTTTAAACCTAGGGCGATTGTGCCGCTGCACCGAACCGCGGCGTTTCGGGGTAGTTTCAAGTTCGCGGCGTCCAAGTGCTGGAATGATCTCCCCCCTCCCATCCAAGGAGCGCCTAGCAAGTACACCTTTAAGCGTAAGCTTAAAGGCTATTTGTTGACGCTCCAAAAGTCATAATTTCCCAACCAGCACTTTCTCCTTAAATTATAGTTTAGTTTTTATTGTTTTTCTTTTGTTTTTGTTTGTCACTTAAATTGTGCCAAATTGTCGATGCTGTATACTGGCTAAGTAGGTATTTCTATTTTACATATTAGGTTTCTGTAAAGTATTTGCATGTAGTTTTTGTATTTATTCTGTCACTAACTATAAGTATTTGTTTAATAGTATATATATTTTTGCATTACCTACACTATTCATTCGTTTAACGTACCGTCCGTCTGTCACAAACGGAGCTGGCTGAAAATCAGCGCTGCAGGTGTTTGACACCTCAGCATTATGCTGAGCCAGTGTCCAATTCACTGCCGCGAAGACACACTCACTACTCTTTTTATTGCTGTTTTCTGTTTTTAAATTTTTATTATTTCTGTGTGTTTTATGTGTGTAGTGAATAAATGTATTTTTCTTTCTTTCTTTCTTTCTTTGTATGACCCGTTTATATACATTTTGTACAAAAATATTTATTCCACAGGTTAAAGCATGGTTGAAGTATAATCCTTTTACAATTACCCATACGCGGTAATTTAAAGTACAATTTGGCACATTATGCTAACCCGACAGCTGCTGGCAACGCAGTGGGCGATGTTCCGACATAATTTGCCTTGTTTTACTGTTGCCTGTTTATCTTAATTATTAATGCATTTACGGGTTAGATTTAGATGTGGGATCTTTGGGAGATATAGTATTGAACTATTGAATGTATTGCTGGTTTTATTTTTATGTACAATACAATACAATAAGGGTCTATGGTCAAAATCAGAGCTAGTGTGGTTTATGAAACCTAGCTAAGAACTATTTAAATTAAACTAGCTTTCTTTAAAACTAAACCCCGTCCAAATCGGTACATCCGTTCCAGAGCTACGTTTCCACTTACAGACACACAGATATATAGAAATAGGTATATGACAAACTTACCTTATTTACTTACCTTATTTTCTTATCAGAAGTTAAAAACACATACGGTCACGAACGTTAATTTGTGACCCATTTCAACAAAAATATGCTTGAAGTCATCAATGTTGTTAGGGATGAGAAGTCATTTTTAACTAACAGGAAACTCAACCTTAGGTACTGTTGTAGAATGTCAGATTGGATCTAATGTGCAAATGTTGGTCTTTGACTGTATATACTTACAGTATTTACTGTATAAACAACACATTATGATAACGCGTCTCAATCCGTCCTCACTTGCACACCCCTATCGAGATAGCCTCATAGATCTTCATTCGGCTAGTTTCTTCCTTAAAGTCGTAACGTACAAGTTTACCATTTCCAAATCCAACCATAAAACTCTGTACATAGTGTTTAAATTTCAGGTTGTGATATTGAGATACGAGGTTTTGTAAGTGTTTACGGGATATACCTAACGATGAGCGACATTGCATTAGAGTGTCTGTGTTGCGCTTGTATTCTCTGACGTAACGAATGAGAGTTAGTTGTCGAGCTCTACGGCATATCTGGGTAGTGATTCTTTCAAAAGCAAAGGTGAGCAAACGCAGTAGGGAATGTCCAAGCGGCCATTTTAAGTAGTCCCTTCAAAGTGAACAAAACACATTTCAGTGCGTGTATTTAATTTGGCAGCATGGCTTCTCGAACGTATAAGGCTGCAATAATAATTGAGAATTCACGCGCTAAAATGTGTTTTGCTCGCTCTGACGGGATTACTTAAACTAGCCGCTTGGACATTCACTCCTGCATTCGCTCACCTTTACTTTTGAGAGAATCACTACCCTGTTTATTCGAGATAAGTAGGTACCAAATAAATGATAAACGGTTGAAATACTAGCATAGACGCATTCCATCTTTGTCTTCAGGATCGGCAATTCTTTGTAGTATTACAATTGCAGTCTTCAGATTGTAGTCTTGAGAATACAAAATGTTTTTGAGTCGCAGTCGCTGAAGTCTTAAGAATACAAAATGTTTTTGAGTCGCGGTCGCAGAAATCTTAAGAATACAAAATGTTTTTGAGTCGCGGTCGCAGAAGTCTTAAGAATACAAAATGTTTTTGAGTCGCGGTCGCAGAAGTCTTAAGAATACAAAATGTTTTTGAGTCGCAGTCGCAGATCCAACTAACCAAGTGTGCTCGTTTGTTTTTTTATGCCATAAAAAGATGGCAAATAAATATATATGGTGAGTCTTTGGTGTCTGTCTGTTCGTATGTTACAGCAGTTTTTCTCAGTAACTACAGAAGCTGTCAATTTGAAATTTAGCATAGTGGTGTAACAAGCTTGGCTCGCAACTATATTTGAAAAAAGTTTTTTTTATGGCGAGCGCGCACGCCTCCTGATGGTAGGTAACGGTCACTGATGCCCATGTACAGTCTAGTTCATAAATATGACGTATACACGTCAGTAACTTGTCACTTTAATCGCTGTGACAATTCTGCCCTGCTAAGACTCTATCTCTCACAAAACTCATGTAGGAAGTGCAACCATATTACTAACGGGAGAGCGTTGTATCTGCTTTGGGTATTGAATTTGAAGAATTGATGTATGGCAGTTCAAACATGACATTAAATACACAAGGTACTAAAGTGTACACATATTTATGAACTCGACTGTACATCCATCTTTAAGATCGCCCCTGTGTTTCTAACGGTATCCCTTTATTTACTATAAAATCAATGGCTTTAGTTACACTTTCTCTAAATTAATTTGCTATAGGTAATCAATGACATGCTATACATTCAAATGCTATAACAGTTCGTTTCTATAATCTTCACTTAGTTACTATGTATAAGTTTTAGATGCTCTAAAAATATTTGCTATACTTTCAAATTTCAAAATATTAATATCCAGAAAATGCAACGAGTAAGATGAATCAGGGCAGAACCAACTAGGATAGGTTAGGTTAGAAGTTCGAGATATTTTTATTTATCTGCCCAATGTAAAATTATAGTAACTACATGTCATAGAATATGGCTATTATAGCAAATTAATGATTATAGCAAGTGATTTTATAGGAAATGAATTTATTGCATCTCATTTTATGACACTTGATTTTGTATGAAACATATATATGGTAGATCCGTTTCTAACCGTGTGCATTTATGCATGGGTCTGGTTGTAAGGGTCGTCAACGAAATCGGTGGTTCCGTTACAGAATAACCCACTTGCATTGCCAAGTAAATTTGAATGAAGTAGCTGTGCTTCTGAAAATATGAGCATTATGTCTCATATGTTGCATTTACACTGCATAAGAATAAATGGAAATGTTGTTTGGACACGTTAGTTTTAAACAATGTGTCGTTAGATCGACACGGATAGCAATTTTGGGTTTTTTGGAACTTGGTGCTTGTGCTACTAGTATTAAATTCAGTGTAAGAGAATGAAAAAAGGATATTAGAAAAAAATGAAATTTTACATCACAAAAATTATTGTCATTTAATAATCTGTTTTGAAACTTGCTGCTATTTCGATTTGACAGGCGCTTTTATTAATTCTACTTTTTGAAATTATTATTGCTATAAGCTTTAGTATTGTTGTGAAGGTACTAGACAATTATATCCAAGTATAACTAGTATGTATGTGTGTAGGTTTGTATGCAGGTTCTTTTGTTCCTCGTAAGGCTGAACAGATAGCCTCATTTTGACAAGCAAGGTGTATTGTTAGATTTGTCTTAGCGGCGCAAATGTATGTATGTGTGTATGTATGTATGTATGTAAACTATTTATTGTACAAAAACACAGAATTTAAAATAAAATATTTACAGAAAAGGAATGCACAAAGGCGAACTTATCCCTTTAAGGGATCTCTTCCAGCTAACCTTTAGGTGATTGAGGAAAATAAGAAAAGCAGATTGTGGCAACGAGTAGACACAAGTACAAAAACAAAGTTTACAGAAACTGCGTGAATAAAAACAGAGACATATATAAAAAAAAATGAAAATAATTAAATACACAAACATACATGTTACTATTATATGTACATTAAATAAATAATAACACTAGTTACATTGAATAATATACATAGGAGACATTACCAAAGCCTACAGTCGATTATTTAAAGACTTGTTTTATTTGACGACGCAATAAGCCAAGTTCGCAATAAGGAGTCGGGCGCGAGTATTTGTTTCTGCGTCTTGTGTGTTTTCTATGCATATAAGAATTATTTTCCTATATCAATAAGTTTATCGTCGTCTAGTACTCATAGTACAAGTCTAGAGCTTAATTTAGAGCCGCGATGCGTATAGGGCACATTGCCCTAGTGTGCCTCAGTTTCTGTGACGTCGCACAGACGCACCGCATAATTGTTTAATTAAGTATATTTGCTTAGAAAAGCATAGCTTCCCGATGAAAACTTCCCAAACGAAGGTAACTCACTCAAGACAAGCGGTGAAGACTGGAAAATTAGTTTTCTCAGTTCTAATTGCTTCGCAGAAGTTCACGCGTACTTTACGAGGAGGCCCGACAGGCTTGTTGTGTAGGTAAATCAGTTGGGGGTTGCGGCGTTTGTTTGTAGTGGTAAAGCCAACGACAATGATACAGTGCACCAGTCTTACAAAAAAAGGTTTAATTAACCTTTGTTTGTGCTTTACGTTGCTCCTACACTGCGGTTATGTAACGTTATTTTATAACACAAAAACCTTTTTAGATTTACTTGAATGTTGTAGTGTTATACAATATTTCATAATCGCTGTGTGGTATCACCATTAAACCCTGACACTAAGTGAGGAGTGAGTTTAACGCCTATCTCGGTCTGTGTGTGGCTTCGTAGTTCCCAAACAGGCGGACCGATACGGACGCAGTTTTTTACTAAATATTATATGTATAAACAAGAGCTATCAAAAAGTAGTCAATATGATAACAGATCAAAGACAATATGTTTTTTACCGCCTAAAATAGAGGCCAAGGTCAATAAAGACGGAGGACGGTAATATCATTATAAAAAATTACATTACCGTCCTTCTAAGACAATCGGGTAAATATAGTAAAAGCGGTCAAAACGAAAATCAACCTTACACTAACATGTATACGCTGACTGTACCCAACACTAAACCTACACTTGAGAATTCCCGATGCACCAATAACCCCAAACAATGGGAGCCATAATGCTCCCGGGTCCTTTCCGGTAAGTATCCAGACAGCAAACAGTTTCCCATAGATATTATCGCGTTTTCTACCAATTTCCCTGGTTTCCTTTGGCGAAAACATCGCTGTGCTTTCTTTAGAATGGTTTAGTTACTAAAATATAAATATTGTTAAAAATCCCAAAACATAGTCGCAAACAGGGTTAAATTTTTAAACCGTTATTATGTACTTGACGCAAAACCTTTTCATTTCGGTTCCGTTCCCATAAACCAGTATTTTTACCCGGTTTTTGGAGGAACCTTAATACAAAGTTATTTTCGAATTAATCGGTTTAGAGCTAAACAAACCGGTTAATCCAGATGCATACCTCGCGGGTTTTCACATCACAAGTCAAAAAAACAAATGTGTTTCATCACGTTTGCGAGGAATTTTTTTTTTTAGAAAAAACAACAATTTAATCAAATTAACTCGACTCGCTAAAAAAGTTTGTCAACTTTTTTCAATAATAGTCTTCCGATAATGCTTAGAAGAAGCTTTTAGTTTTCAAACTTGACATTATACTGCCAGATTGCACCGATTTTCAAAATAAAATTTAATAAAATAATTGCAAATGTCTCTGAAATAATGATAAAATATAAATATAATGCAGATAAATGTACCGTATTAGTTTAATTATACAGTGAAATTGGTTTGTAGCCAAGTTTTGAATATAGGAAATAAACCTTGGCAGATTTTACACCTCCTTCGTCGGTCGTTAAAAGGTGCTTGATAATTGCCATTTCGGTTTGTCCTTGTTTAATTTAGAGAACTACTGTCTCGCGGCGATACCCATATTTAGGATTGAAGAACACTGTCGTGAATTTGCCTATTTAAATTTAATATTTTTTGACTTGCTTTCCATGAGCAATTAAGCTATATTCCTCAATATAGCTTAACAGGCAAGGATCTCTGTAGATGATCTCAAAACCCTATCGCTGGCGGCATGGGATCGCATAATAAGTATGATTTTTTTGGCCTATATTTAATTATAATCTTGCAAAGCTATATGCAAAGACTGATAAAAATATGTATAGGGATACGCGCTAATCGTTTCGCGCGCTTTTATTTTCCGGGTATACACTCAAAAATGTTCCGTTCGCGCGTCTTGTCCAATCAGCGCTCACGCAACGGTCCCCTCTTCCAACAGAGAGTGTCTCTCCCGCGACGCCCACGCGCCGCGGTTCGCTGGTAGCTCGTTGCGAGGTCGGCAACAAAACTTAACCTATGTTAACCTAATATTTCCATAAACAGTATTTTCTTCTTGTAATTTGTTTTCTACAATAAACGTTTACAATAAATACTACACTGGCGCACCAACTCGCGGCACGCGAACGTACCTACCTAGGATCCGCGAAACGCATCGCGTCGATAGGTACTTATCGTGGTCGAACTCAACTGTGTGGAAATGTGGATTTTGTGAACATTGTTATTACGTTTGTGTTGTGTGAAATTGACTATTTGTTGTAAAATGCCTCGTCGTAAGAGTACGCAGCATCCTGATGACGACGACTCCACGATGTCCGAGGGGCAGCTATCTTCGTTCCTGTCGGCGTTCGCAAAGGCCCAAGCAGAATCCAACCGTCAACTGGTTGAGAGCCTTCTTGCCGCGTCGATCGCGAACTCGCAAAACAACCCTGTCGCCCCTTCTCCGGCTCCATCTTGTGCGGGTCACTCGTCTTCACAGAATGCTAACTTCGCCAACTGCACCTCTAGGTTTACTGGCTCAAGTCGCGACCCCGACGTGTTAGAAGCATTTACCGACAGTATAGTGATGTACAAAGAAGCCACCAACGTCAGCGACCAGCACGCGCTCCGAGGACTTCCTATGCTACTTGAAGAGGAAGCCGCGCTGTGGTTCAGAGGGGTCAAGGCCACCGTTCTATCGTGGGAAGACGCGCTTAAAAAGCTACGTGCCCGATTCGGCGTGCCTAAACCACCTCACAAAATATTGAGAGAAATCTATGCATCGGAACAAGGAGACCAAAGAGCGGAAATCTTTATAGAGCGACTTCGTGCACTTATAATCAAGATTCCCTATCCTATGGACGAACGTTTGTGTATAGATATGATTTATGGCCTACTGGATAAACGAATACGTAAACGTTTAACTCGAGAATCGGTCAGTAGCCTAGATTGTCTACTAGAAAAAGCTATAGACATTGAAGAATCGCTCGCCGAAGCCCCGTCGTGTTTCCCGCGCTCTCAATATTCGAACGAAAAAGATATTACGTGCGATCAAACACATCACGCCGGCAATGGATCGCGATCTCGGGTTTCAAACGCACCGCCGCGTTTCAACTGGCACGCGCCGAGCGCGAGCGCGCCGCCTGCACGCGAAGCGCGCGCGCCGACCGCGCCCGCCGCCGCCGTGCCGACGCCGACACACACGAAGGATCGTACTACGGGTAGAGCGGTAAGCACGCCGTCGACTACTCAAGGTAAAAAACTTTATTGTGTTTACTGTCGGAAAAGTGGTCACGAACGTAGCGAGTGCCCAAAAAGTAAAAACAAAATTGTACCTACAAAAGATGTTCGTTGTTATGGTTGCAATGTCAAGGGCGTAATTCGCGCTAACTGCGAAAACTGTAACCATAAAGACTCATTCTGTTCGTTCGACAATTTCGATTGTGATGGTAAAAGTGACGCGTTATCGTTATCAGTCACATTACGGTTCATCTAATGTTTCACAAAGTTCCGGCAGTGTTAAAAATAGTGTGTCTCAGATTCATAAGGTGCAGATAAATCACTTTTCGTCAGACGGTTGTTTAGATATTGTGTTACAATCTGAACTTGATATTCCGCGTGTTATGTCAAAGAGTAATTCTTTTCAGACTGAGCATGTAGGGTGTAATGTAACTGTGTCACAGATTGATAATGTACAGACGGATCACTTAGTAATGTCGTCACACAGTAGTTCTGATATGATGTCACAGATTGATAATGAGCAGACCGATCACTTGGTTAAGCCGTCCAAGATTAGTTCAAGTAACACTGAACACGTAGGTATTGTGACACAGAGTAATATGGAACTGATGGATCACTGTGTTACGCCGTCGATGAATAGTTTATTTCAGAGTGATCAAACATGTATTATGCCAAAGAATAAGAGTGAACGGACGGAACACAGTGGTCAATCGTCAAAGAGCATTTCAGGTCTGACTGATCATGTTTGTGATGTATCAAAGATTAGTTCAGGTCAGACTGATCATGTTTGTGATGTGTCAAAGATTAATGAAAAACAGAATGTAAGCATTTGTAAAACTGACGTGTTGCCAAAGAATAGTTTATCTCAGAATGTACACCATGGTGACGAGTTGCAAGCGGATCGCGCACGCGTATTACCTACCGTTTCTCACTGTACCGGCGGTCGTCCGATTTTACGATTCGATGTTTGCGGTTATCGCGTTACCGGTTTGATGGACACGGCAGCGAAACGTAGTATCGCGGGGTATAGTCTTTACGCGTTGTTACGTAAACTACAGCACCCTTTTCGCGACAGTTGCATGACTGTTAAGCTCGCCGACGGGGTAGTGCGCGACATTGATGTTAAGCTTGCTGACGTTGAAGTTAAGCTTGAGGGTTATATGATACCTATTACATTCGTAATATTTCCCGATGCTATTAATAATGACACATTGTTAGGAATCGATTTCCTACGAAAGGCGCGTCTTATTGTTAACATTCCTGATAGTTTGTGGTTCACAGCTGATCGGCCTCAGGTCATTCATCCTCTACAGTGCGAGACGTCAAGAACTTATGTAGGGTATGCGACCGCGGATCTTCTTCGGTGTGATGAAGGTACAATGCTGACACCGGACGAAAAGGCGATCTTAGCTCAAATGTTGCAGGAATATGAGGACATCTTCAGAGAAGGGGGAGGGCCCACACCGTTCGCAGAGCACTGCATCGATACGGGTGAGCATAGACCCATCGCCACGCCGCCGTACAGACTCACTCCAGCCAAGAAAGACATTATGGGAGCTGAAATAGAAAAGATGCTGCATGATGGCATTATTGAAGAGTGTAAGTCACCGTGGGCTGCGCCGGCTCTCTTGGTGCCAAAGAAAGACGGAACCTTTCGATTCTGTGTGGACTATAGGAAACTCAACGCCGTCACCAAGAGTGACTCTTATCCACTGCCGGTGATTGACGACTTGTTGCAGTATACAGGTAAAAGCTGTTACATGAGCACCATTGACCTTCGTTCAGGGTACTGGCAAGTCTCTGTAAAGGAAGAGGACCGGGATAAAACAGCGTTCGTTTCACCTTACGGCGTCCACAGATTCAAGCGCATGCCGTTTGGACTTCGGAACGCGCCTGCTACGTTCCAGCGCTTGATCGATAGATTTCGTTCTGGATCATCGCTTCAAGGTATGACTATTCTGGGGTACATCGACGATCTCATCCTGATATCCGACAGCTTTTCGCAGCACATGGAGGACTTACGTGCCGTTTTCGACCGCTTACGTGTCTTCAATTTACGAGCAAACCGTGCCAAGTGCGTATTCGCACGGGAAAGTGTCAAGTATTTAGGACACGTCATCACGCCTCAAGGAGTATCACCTGACCCAGACAAGATCAACGCAATATCAGAGATGAAGGAACCTACCTCTGTGAAGCACTTGAAGAGCTTCTTACAGACGTGTTCGTGGTTTAGGAAGTTCGTTCCAGGGTTCTCTCAAGTGGCCCAGCCACTGACTATGCTTACCAAAAAAGATCAGTCGTGGTTGTGGGAAGAAGCTCAGGTCAACGCGTTCAACGAACTGAAACGGCTACTAACCTCATCGCCGATACTCGTACAGCCAGATTACTCTCGTCCATTCGTTCTCCGGACCGACGCTAGCAATTATGCTCTGGGCGCTGCTTTACTACAGGGGGAGCCTCAACGTGAAGAACGTCCAATCGCATACGCCAGCCGTCTTCTGACTCCTGCCGAGCGTAACTACTCTACGACAGAGAAAGAGGCTCTTGCAGTAGTCTGGGCAGTAGAGAAGTTCCGAGGATTCATAGATGGACACTCCGTGCGTGTGGCTAGCGATCACCAGCCGTTGAAGTGGTTGCTTACCTTAAAGTCGCCGACGGGAAGACTGGTACGATGGGCGATGAAGCTCCAGTCCTTCGATCTTCAAGTCGATTATACACCTGGAAAAGCTAATGTGATAAATGATTCACTTAGTCGCCCTCCGTGCGAAGAGGAAGCTCGAGATTCCTGCGGAGTCTGCACTGTTATCGTTGAAACGCCGCGATGGGAAGCCGCCGCTCTGCGTGACGACCAGCTCGCTGATCCAGTAGTAGCGAAGATCATCCATGGCCTTGAAGGAAAAGACGAATTAGAGAACAACAGATGGTCTGAAAGAGGTTACCATATGTGTAAGGGAGTCCTGTACCGCTATACTGAGGCTGACACCGAAGAGCCGCAACTGGTTATTCCTGAAAAAAGGAGGAAACAGGTAATGATCGAGTGTCACGATACTGCAACCTCAGGTCACGGAGGCTTAGACAGAACTCTACATCGTATCTCTCAACGGTATTACTTTCCTGGAATGCGTCGTTTTGTAGCGGATTATCTGAAAACTTGCATCGATTGCCAGAGGTTCAAACCGTCCAATGAGAAACCCGCGGGTTTACTCCAAACTCCCGTTCCAGCTCAACGTTTTGAAGTGTTGGCTGTGGATTTATTTGGGCCACTTCCAAAAGGTTCCAACGGAGAAAGATGGGTGCTTATAGTAGAAGACACCGCCAGCAAATGGGTCGAACTATTCTCTCTGGTTGAAGCCACTGCTGAAGTGTGCGCCAAAACATTGATTGAGGAAGTCTTCTTACGTTTCGGGTTCCCTCGTCGCGTCATTTCCGACAACGGAGTGCAGTTTATCGCAGAAGTGATGCAGAAGGCGATGTTCACTCTGAACGTGAAGCAAAACCTCGTCCCGTTGTACCATCCAGAGGCCAATCCGGTTGAAAGAAAGAACCGTGATTTGAAAACACAACTGGCAATCATGGTACAGGATCATCACAACGAGTGGCCAGAAGCTCTTCCTTTCATCCGATTCGCAATGAATACTTCGCGAACGAAGTCTACGCAACAGACTCCCGCATATCTGACTTATGCTCGTGAGTTAAGGTCTCCGCTGGATGTACAAAGTGATCTTCGTGCTGTGATTATGGCTGAAAACTATGTACCACAGATCACACCGTACCTGCTCAAACTTGCTGATACGCTCAGCTCAAGTAAGGAGTCCATTGAAAATCAGCAGGATATTCAGAAGGCTGCTAAGGATCTTCGACGTCAACCTGTTGAGCTGATAGTTGGTGACCTGGTGCTTATGAAATCGCACGTCCTGAGCAATGCTTCAAAAGGTGTCACGTCTAAGTTCGCACCGAAACGTGACGGGCCCTACGTAGTTAGTAAGAAGATAAGTCCTACTACTTACGGTATCGCTTTTCCAGAGAAGCCTAATGAGATTATAGGGAAGTACCACATTTCAGATTTGAGGCGTTACCATGGTAGAGAGGGTGAATGTCTTGAGGCTCCGGTTGTCCCTGCTCGCCGTAGAGGACGGCCTCGTAGACGTTAGTCTAGTTTTAGTTTGACTAGTTGTGAGGGCACTATCCTAGTCAAAAGGGGGAGTATATAGGGATACGCGCTAATCGTTTCGCGCGCTTTTATTTTCCGGGTATACACTCAAAAATGTTCCGTTCGCGCGTCTTGTCCAATCAGCGCTCACGCAACGGTCCCCTCTTCCAACAGAGAGTGTCTCTCCCGCGACGCCCACGCGCCGCGGTTCGCTGGTAGCTCGTTGCGAGGTCGGCAACAAAACTTAACCTATGTTAACCTAATATTTCCATAAACAGTATTTTCTTCTTGTAATTTGTTTTCTACAATAAACGTTTACAATAAATACTACATATGTATATTTATCTACACTATTATTATAAATGTGAAGTAACTTTGCGTGGCTCTTTGTTACGCTTTTTGCTAAATCGCTTTACCGATTTTAATGAAATTTGAAACGGAGATAGCAAGCTCAATAAGACCTTGAGGAAGGACATAGGGTGTTTTAACCCGCGAGTAGCGATAAACGACTTCTATGCGGACGGAGTTGCGGGCAACAGCTAGTTATACAGGGCCTTAACCGAGAATCGATTTGGTTGAATATGTCAAAATCATAAAGTAGGGTATTTTACGGTCTTTATTTAATAGGCGTATGTGTTGTAGATATAAATTGATCACTATCAATAACGCTTTCGATCTGTATCATAAAATAGGACGTTATTGTTTTGTCATAATATTCGACCAGTTCGGTTCCCGGTTAAGGAGGCGGATTTTTTCAAAAATTCAATATTATTATTTATTATTATTATTATTATTTTTTATATATATTGTTTTTAAAAATAAAAATTAATCTCCTTTGCGTAGAATTTGCCATTTCCAATATTTAAGGTAGATGCCGTCCATGTAGCATTCGTTTTTTCCACCCTGTAAGTATACTAAAGCTGACATAACGAGACATCTTTTGATAAGAAAAGTCTCATAGATGGTTCGCCTTATCTTTATTTATGTTAATTAAGCATCTTCAAACAATTATTTATAAACATACTATAATACTTTAGTATCATTAAAAACACTTCGTCACTCTGCGATATCTGCGCAGAAATAACAATACATCATTCAGTTGATATGCCTGCTTCATAAAAACGTGGAAAAATAGTAATAAAGTAACGTTCATACAACTTGCGACATTTTATTATCAAGGGAAGATTGCTCTTCTATTTTTCTTCTACAGGATCCATTTTTAGTTACCTTTTATGCACTTGAGTACGGCTTTAAGAGCTATTGTTTCCGATTGAAATAGTTATTGCTGTTTTCGAAAAGAGGAAATAGTCTTCGAATAATCGATAGAGGAGTAGCAAGGGTACGCTAACTTCAATGAGCTTGAGTTTAATCTTTTGGATTGAATATTTTTTTGTATGAGGATGCTTTGAAAGTAGGTACTAAAAATATAAATAGTTAGGAAATGAACATTGCGTGCGACAATAATTACTTGTTCGATGAGTTACTTACCAATATGACTTGGATGCGATAAACGATTTATTAACTCGTAAACTATATTGGTCACTACTTTGTTTTCTTGAGATTAGCTTAAAGCAGGGGTCGGCAACCTTTTAGCAGCCAAGGGCCACATAGAAACTAACGAAATTGAAGCGGGCCGCACATGTTAATAATTTATGACTTTACAGACAAAAGTTACCACTTTGTCAGTAGTCAATAAGGTCGAATTCTAATATACATTTTTGTACAAAAAGCGCCTTATTAAAAAATACTTAAAAATAAATCTCGTCCTGCCCGACTACGAATATCTTCGTGGTTGGCGATATCTACAGTCGCAATTACGCATGCTAAGGATTTCAACTTTTGTGAGAAATTATTACAAAAAAATCTGAATACAAAGACCCCTACAAAAAAAATTGCCAGGAAGACTCGCGGGCCGCAAGTAAAGGGCTTGCGGGCCGCATGCGGCCCGCGGGCAGCCTGTTGCCGACCGCTGGCTTAAAGTAACGTCTAATTTTTATTACTACCTATTATTTTATTATAAAATTTCATCTATTTTAATACATGGCCAACCATTGCATAATGTTGATTAGTGAAACTAGCACTTGCTATGTGTAAACGGAGCATTACCGATAACATCACAAAACATTTCCTACACACTGATGAGCTTTAAAAACCTTAACAAAAAATAGAATTTCGTTAAGCATCGGTCGTTTGCCACTACCAATTTAAAAATAGCTCAAGCTTTCGCGTCAATGTACGATACGCTGTTTTAGTTGGTTGAGGCAAATGAAACGGTGTGCTATCGTGGTGAAGGGGGAAGGTGTAAGATGGAAGCTTAGGGTGCATATTTGATCGGTTCTGATGAAAGTGATTTTGTTGCCTGTTACGTCTAAATCCGAACAACGTGAGGTTTCCAAACAGGATCCGGGAGGGATCAGGTTCGCAAATGGATTTCGTGTAGATAGCCATTAATGTTACATTTGTATTAGGCGATGTGGATACGATGTGGCTTGTTAGGTTGGAGTGGTTTTGTAGGAGGTAGTGATAGATTGAATTAATGAACGTATTTGTAATTATGTAAAACCTAAGTAATATAGTTTTGGAGCCGCGATAAAAAAGAGGGGTATTATAAGTTACACGTGTGTGTACATCTGTGTTTAAAGTACTGAGGTGTCCCAGACGTAAAGAGACAAAATAAGGTTAGAAATATTTGGTTCATAATAAATTTTGTATTATTAAAATGAAATAATCTATATCGAATTGGCGCATACTTCAACTGTCTATGTTTTTTCGTAAACTTTATCACAATCTGTTTAAGCGTGCTCCTCCTTCCCTTTTATATACTTTTGCTCCGATAATTTAACAAATATTTTAAAGGCTGAATTATTAACCCTCATCCTGGCCACACCAGATCTTGATATCTTTAATTTTACTGCTGTAACTCTAACAGATGTCAATGGAACTTGCTCAAACGTGTTTTTTCCCTTATTCATGTCTTTAACGGTCGAAACTGTAGGAACATTGTCGTCCAGAAGTAATCTATACGGTTTTCTTTACATAAAACATATTTATATTTCTGTTATGACTTGTTCTTCTAGCTTCCTCTTCAATAAAATTATGTATCCTGTGCGTTGCCCGTGATAGTGATAGTACGAAAAACTCTTTTCTCAATTAGTTAAGGTATTATAGTATTGAAAACAAGCGAAAAAGTACGCGTCTCCCGGCTTATTTGAAAAATTTAACATCGACTCTCGACATGAGAGGTGGTTTAACCTTTTTTGGATGTTATCTTTTTGACTAATTTTGTTTATGAAAATTGTCTCTTTAGGTCATGGACTTGTACCTATACTGGACTGATTACTGCGATAAAAAAGTGTGACCGACAAGGAAACCATACTAGAGAATTGCATCTCGTTTTAATTAGGGTGACCAAGTACATCTGCGGAAGTGCGGATACCAGTGGCCCGTTTCACGAAGCTACAAGTTACAAATTACAAGCGGAAGTCTCTTTCTATTTCGTACTGCTAGAAAGAGGGTTCCGCTTGTAATTTGTAACTTGTAGCTTCGTGAAACGGGCCACAGGATTTTTTTAAAAGTTATAAATGTCTAAATTTACATAAGTAAGAAATAATCTAAATTGTTAAATAAAATAAGAATATTTATTTAAGAAATATTTATTCATTGCAAATTATTATACATCTATATATATAAAAGGCTAAACTGACTGACTGATGTATCAACGCACAGCCGAAACTACTGTACCTAGAAACTTGAAATTTGGTACAGGGGTTCCTTTCATGATGTAAGTGAGCACTAACAAAGGATTTTCCAAAAATCGACCCCCAACGGGAAGAAATGGGGGGAATAGCGGGAAACTAATTCTACGCGTACGAAGTCGCGGGCGTCCTCTAGTGTATCATATATTGTTAAACAATATAGTTTTGTGTAGTTTTTGCCTGAGTCCTACTTTATTTCCCAAATCTCTCACGCGCGTCTCGGTGTGCCGGGGTTCCATTTGTTTTGTTGTTTTACAACTCCCTGACGCCACGCGACGCTACGCGCTGCTGCTGCCACGCGTTTGGTTTGCCGGAGCCTTAAGGGTGGGCAATGTTACCCCCTAGGGCTAAAGTATCCCGAGTTTACGGTTACATTTTTCAAATTAATACTACCAGTAGGTACACAAAACTTTTAAATATCGAGAATTTGTATAGTGTTTAAGTACCAAATATAACTGCTCTGCCAACTTATCTATGAAATTGCATTCGTATCCATACTCACACCAAAAATCATAGCCACCCTAATAAGTTAGGCATGGTTTTCTCGTTTTATCGTAAAATAGAGCCAAATGTTCCTTACCTGTGAAATGATATTCCACAGTCACCAAAGCTTTCACTTCTACAACCCTTTACACAACATATTTTCACCATTTTTAGCTTGTTTTGTTAGTTGACAAACATTAAAACAAATATTTGAAATATGTCTACGTTGGGGATACCAGCCAAAATTTACAATTACTACTTGATTACCACAGTATTTTATTCATTAACGTGTTTTAATCAGTAAATAATGTTAAAATCTTAAACATTTACAAATTAGGTAAAACGTAAAATCTCTTATATAAATGTAGCTATTTAGTATAATATGCAGGTAATGATTTACAGTATTCTTGAATACCACTATGTCATTACCTGTTTTACATTGGCAACTTGTGTGAGTGGGACACCGTCCTCAGGTTGGTTGCTCTCACTCGTCCTCATCTCCTATCATCACATAATTGTAACTGTCTTGCTTTGTAATATGGTTCGATTTTGATTGGCTAGGAAAAGTTAGTCCTCAGTCCAGTGTAGGTACAAGTCCATGCTTTAGGTACTTTTGGGACAACCTTTATGTACGTGTATCTGTGTGTCTGTCTTTGGCATCGTAGCTCCCAAATGGATGGAAGCAAATTTAATCGGGATGGTACTTAGCTAGGTTTCATGAAAATCGCTTCGGCCACTTAAGAGATATCAGCTCATTAACTATAGTCAAGAGCAATGAAAACGAGTTATTTTATATAAAATTTCCATATAAAGTGACCTGTTTTCATTGCTCCTGATATATCGAGGGTTTTTATACATATATTCAATTAACTAAAACCATCATGTTTTATGTTTTACGTTGACTCGGCAACAACTGTCCTATTCCCTGTTTAAATTATTAACAGGAACATGATAAATGTAGTCATTACGACGATTTATGACGTACTGCAGCGTTTATATTGGCGCTATAAATATGCTGACGGATATTCATGTACCTTTGCACATTTTCAGCATTGTTAGTTATGTATGAGTATGTAAACTCTTTATTTCATGTAAACAATTACAAGACATTTTTGCATGAATAGGTATAGTGAATGTTTAAAGGCGGACTTATCTCATATTATGTTCACACTCAACCTGAGAGTAGAATAAGTAAAAACAATGCAAAAGGTTAGACAAATTAACAAAACAATAGAAAATAACAATCATTAACATTTTACGTCCGATGGAGAAACGTTTACCGGGGCATCTATTTCTGGAAGTCGTTTGGGCATAAGAAATCACTGAACGAACCTAGCTTATGGACCATAGAAGATGGTGCTGGTAAACTAAGGTGAAGGGAGGAGACTAGAAGCATTAAACCTTTAATTTG